>CM052667.1:15411325-15470334 GCA_028533165.1 Leontopithecus rosalia | reverse complement strand
ATTTTTTGTATTTTTAGTAGAGACGGGGTTTTACCGTGTTGACCAGGATGGTCTCGTGATCCACCTGCCTCGGCCTCCCAAAGTGCTGGGATTACAGGCTTGAGCCACCGCGCCCGGCTGAATCACATTTTAAAAACATGAGTCATGGTCGGGCGCGGTGGCTCACGCCTGTAATCCCAGCACTTTGGGAGGCCGAGGCAGGTGGATCACGAGACCATCCTGGTCAACACGGTAAAACCCCGTCTCTACTAAAAATACAAAAAATTAGCTGGGCATGGTGGCGCGTGCCTGTAATCCCAGCTACTCGGGAGGCTGAGGCAGGAGAATTGCCTGAACCCAGGAGGCGGAGGTTGCGGTGAGCCGAGATCGCGCCATTGCACTCCAGCCTGGGTAAACAAGGGCGAAACTCCATCTCAAAAAAAAAAAAAAAAGAAAAACATGAGTCATTATCAAAATTTGTCTAACCAGCAAAGTAGCTCTCAGACTGACCTTAATCTGATACGTTTACAAAGTCATCTTGCTATGTTT
Organism: Leontopithecus rosalia; assembly: GCA_028533165.1. Taxonomy (NCBI): domain Eukaryota; kingdom Metazoa; phylum Chordata; class Mammalia; order Primates; family Cebidae; genus Leontopithecus; species Leontopithecus rosalia. Next base: position 15,469,806 of record CM052667.1, on the reverse strand, counting down.
ACTTCTATGTTAAGATTTAGTTTACTCCCAGGATTCCTTTTCAAAGTTTATTGGAAGCCCACTCATACATATTCCCATCTTCATTAAAGGACAAAGAGCAGGTGCAAAGAGTATATGCAAGGATCCCTGTCTATTCTCTAGCAAACAAAATGGTTGCCAAGAGATGGGTCCCTTTGCATGATCTCAGAAATAAACTCAATACCCATAACATGATATAGTCTTTATCATCTGAGCTGGTATTCATCTATGTATATTTATGATTATATATGAATGGGCATCTAGGATTTTCTGACTCTTCTGTTTATGTAGGAAGAGGAATTCTCTGCCCAAGCAGGTCAGAACCAGGGAGAGTAACCAAAGATAGTACCTTAGGCAGTTGATGGCATCTGTTTTTATGACCAATAATTCTTGTCTTTCTCTTTCAGCTAGTCTCTTAGCACTAATTTGTTGCTTTCCTTAAACTTTTTACTTACTTCTCTACCTCCATTCTTCTTGCCTTCCTTTTCTTCTGTCCAACCTCATCTGTCTTCTTCACAGAGATCTTCTCCCTCCCAATTTGGTCCTATCTCCTTGCCTTACTGGGCAGGTCTTCAAGCAGTGCTGGGACCAACAGCCTACATGGAGTATGGGAGTTACATGTTAGAGCAGGAAGACCCTGCAACGGGGATTCCTAAACCAGGGTCCATGAATGAATTTCAGGTGTTCTGTGAACCCCTAGAAATTATAGACAAAATTTGGTGATGATATGGTTGGGCCTGGGTTCCCACCTAAATCCCATCTTGAATTCCCACATGTTGTGGGAAGGACCCAGTAGGAGGGAGTTGAATCACCAGGGCAAGTCTTTCCTCTACTGTTCTTGTGATAGTAAATCTTACAACATCTGATAGTTACTATAAGGGGAAGTTTCCCTGCACGAGATCTCTTTGCTTGCTGCCATCTATGTAAGACTTGACTTGTTCCTTCTTGCCTTCTGCCATGATTGTGAGGCTCCCCCAGCCACGTGGAACTGCAAGTCCAATTAAAGCTCTCTTTTATAAATTGCCCAGTCTTGGGTATGTCTTTATCAGCAGCATGAAAATGGGCGAATATAGTAAATTGGTACCAGTAGAGTGGGGCACTGCTGAAGAGATACCTGAAAATGTGAAAGCAACTTTGGAACTGGGTAACAAGCAGAGGCTGGAACAGCTTGAAGGGCTCAGAAGAAGACAGAAAACTGTGGGAAAGTTTGGAACTTCTTAGAGACTTGTCGAATGGCTTTGACCAAATGCCTAATAGTGATATACATAATGAAGTCCAGGCTGAGGTGGTCTCAGATGGTGATGAGGAACTTGTTGGGAACTAGAGCAAAGGTGACTCTTGTGACATTTTAGCAAAGATACCGGCAGCATTTTGCCCCTGCCCTAGAGGTTTGTGGAACTTTGAACTTGAGAGAGATGATTTAGGGTATCTGGTGGCAGAAATTTTTAAGCAGCAAAGCATTCAAGAGGTGACTTGGGTACTGTTAAAGGCATTCAGTTTTAAAAAGGGAGCAGAGCATGAAAGTTTGCAAAAAAAAGTTGCACCCTGACAATGTGATAGAAAAGAAGAAACCATTTTCTGGGAAGAAATTCAAGCTGGCTCCAGAAGCTTGCATAAGTAACAAGTAGCCAAATGTGAATCCCCAAGACAATGGGGAAAATGTCTCCAGGGCATGTCGGAGGTCTTCACAACAGCTCCTCTCATCACAGGCTAGAGGCCTAGGAGAAAATGATTTCATGGGCCAGGCCCAGGGTCCCTGTGCTATGTACAGTCTAGGGACTTGGTGCCCTGTGTCCCACCACTCTAACTGTGATTAAAAAGGGCCAAGGTACAGCTCAGGCTGTTGCTTCAGTGGGTGGAAACCCCAAGCCTTGGCAGCTGCCATGTGGTGTTGAGCCTGCAGGTACATAGAAGTCAAGAACTGAGGTTTGGGAACCTCTGCCTGGATTTCAGAAGATGTATGGAAATGCCTGGATGCCCAGGCAAAAGTTTGCTGCAGTTCCCCTCATGGGGAACCTCTGCTAGGGCAGTGTGGAAGGGAAATGTGATGTCAGAGCCCCCACACAGAGTCCCTAGTGAGGCACTGACTAGTGGAGCTGTGAGAAGAGGTCCACCGTCCTCCAGATCCCAGAATGGTAGATCCACTGGCAGCCTACACCATGCACCTAGAAAAGCTGCAGACACTCAATGCCAGCCCATGAAAGCAGCTAGGAGGGGGGCTGTACCCTGCAAAGCCACAGGGCAGAGCTGCCCAAGACCATGGGAACCCACCTCTTAATATCAGCATGACCTGGATGTGAGACATGGTGTCAAAGGAGATCATTTTGGAGCTTTAAGATCTGACTGCCGTACTGGATTTTGAACTTGCATGTGGCCTATAGCCCCTTTGTTTTGGCCAATGTCTCCCATTTGGAATGTCTGTATTTACCCATGCCTGTACCCCCATTGTATCTAGGAAGTAACTAACTTGCTTTCAATTTTACAGACTTATAGGCAGAAGAGACTTTCCTTGTCTTGGAGGAGACTTTGGACTGTGGACTTTTGAGTTAATGCTGAAATGAGTTAAGACTTTAGGTGACTGTTGGGAAGGCATGACTGGTTTTGAAATGTGAGGACATGAGATTTGGGAGGGGCCAGGAGCAGAATGATATGGTTTGGCTGGGTCCCCACCCAAATTTCTTAATTTCCACATGTTATGGGAGATAATTGAATCATGGGGGCAGGTCTTTCCCTTGCTGTTCTCATGATAGTGAGTAAGGCTTACAAGATCCAAGATCCAATGGTTTTTATGAGGGAAAGTTTTCCTGCACAAGCTCTGTTTGCTTGCTACCAACCAGGTAGGATGTGACTTGCTTCTCACTGCCTTCTGCCATGATTGTGAAGCTACCCCAGCCACATGGAACTGTAAGTGCAATTAAACCTCTTTCTTTAGTAAATTGCCCAGTCCTGGGTATGTCTTTATCAGTAGCATCAAAATGGACTAATACAGGTGGTATGTGCTACTCTACCTTATTTTTAGAGCAATCTCCATTGTTTATCAGAGTCTTAAGAAATTTAAAGACCCAGAAAAGGTAACATCTGTGAGCTTTGGATTATTCAGTAAATAATCAACAACTTTAAGCTGCTGGTCTAGGGAAACCATGTGATTCTTAACAGATGAGGTTTTCTAAGAAATATGTGCTGCTATTTTCTAAACTAAGCAAGGTCACAGACTGTCAACAGCTCATTAGGACTAGCTATTGAACGATAGTCAATCCGATATCAATACCAGGCCTAAAGAGCCAAAGGTATGAACCTTGAAAGCAAATCAGAAGGAAAGGGGATCTGGTTGTGCAGACCAACGTTGACATTGTTATATTGCTCAAGGCACTGGGAATACAGTGGTGACAAAACAGACTGAATACCCTAACTTCATGGAACTTCTATTCTCATACAGGAAAAAACAATAAGCAAATAAAGAAATAAATAAACTCAGACACTCCTAAATGCTACGAATAACATAATACAGGGTAATATAACATGAATTTAGGGAGGCGACATCCGATAAGATGTTCAGGAAAGAACTTACCCAAAGCTCAGCTTTGGGGTCGTTCTTGAGTGATGAGAAGCCAAGTATGCATAGGTTCTGGGAAAGAGCAATTGGAAGAGGTGAGAAGGAGGGAGCCACAGGCACAGAGGGCTTGAGTCCAGATAATTTGAAGGAAAGAAAGCCAGAGAGATTGAAACAAAATAAGCAAGAGAAAGGATATACAAAAGTAAAATCAGAGTGGGAAGAAGAGAAGAGATATCGTATGAACTTTGAGGCCACGGTAAGGCATTTGGATTTTATTCTAATTGTACTGGCAATCCCCTCAATGATGCTAATTAGGAGAATGATATTGCACATTGATCCGACACACATTTTTGACCATGTACTATATGCCAGGCACTTTCTAGTCACTCGTGAATATATCAGCAGTGGATATGCCAGGCAGTCTCTGCTTTCGTGAAACTTACATTCTAATGAAACATACATGAACACAGCAAGCAGTCAATGTCAGGAAGTAATAAGTTGCACAAAGAAAACAAAGCACAAAGGTGTGATGGAAAGTGGCCTGGAAGCGACTTTAGATGGAATGGTCATGAAGGACACACTGAGGAGGAACACGTAAGCGGTAAGAAGGAGTGGTAAGACATAAGCGGTAAGAAGGAGTAAGTCATATGAGGCCAGGCAGAAGAAATGGCCAATCCAAAGGCTCTGAGTGTAACATGAAAGTGCCTACAATGTTTGAGGGCTAAGAACTGAAGTCAATGTGGCAAGAGAGGAGAACGGTGTAAAGCCAAGGAGGTAGGTAGGTTTTAGATTAATGGAGAATGGATTGCAGGGGTGGGAGTGCAGTTACATGCAAGCAGGAAGAATGCTGAAGGCATGATACAGTAGCTTAGGCCAGAAATGGTGGCACCTTGAACAAGGACAGAAGTATTGGGCATGGTATAAGATGATTAGATTCATGACAGTTTTGGAGGTGAAGTCATAGCCCTTACTGGAGACTCGGATGTGTATGGAAGAAGAGAGAAAGGAATCAGAGCTCATTTCTGGATTCTGGTTTTCTAACTAAATATGTGCTGTTGATACTTAATGAGATGGAGAAAATATCCTTTGTAAGATAAATATTATCACTCCCATTTCACACGTGAGGAAACTAAGGTTCAACAGATATAATTCCAAAGCATATGCTTTTTCTACCACATCTTCTCTAGGACTGAGAGTTACCTAGATTTAACTGATCATGTAGAAAAAAAAGAGCTTATAAGGCAAAGTCAAGGAAGTAGTCTCACAGCATGTGTATGGTCTCTGTGTGTGCATGGATGTGTACGTGCCCTTGTGTGTGTGTCTGTGTGTTCTAACAATCTTACTGAGAAAGATGTCAGAAGCAACTATCTTGTGGTCTTATCCCTACCTTTCTCTTCATCTGTAAGGGGAGATGATAGAAAATGAGAAGACCTTGGACTTCAGACTAGCTTGTACTGGTGATACTAGAACGAACACTGGTATACTAAGGTTGACAATGGAACAAAAAGTCCTGACTTAGCAACTCAAATGTTTATCCTCTATGATGTTAAACACAGTGCAGACAAGATTTTCAGTCACAAGGCAATTTACCACCAGAGTCCTAGATACAAACACAAGGTGAACAGCAGAGCCCAGTGCTTAGAGATCAAGGAGACCCTGGCTCTGAAAGTCACCAGTTCTGTGACCTTGGCCAAGAAGGCTAACTTATCTAAAGCCTCATTTTCACAACTTTTAAGATTGTGGTTAGTCTGAAATTGGATCATGATGAATGTTAAGCATTTAGTATAGTGCCTGATAGAGAATAAACCTTCAATAAATGGCCAATTTTGAATTCCTTCCATTATTCTTGGACGGTTTCTTCCAGAGCTGTATTATTTCCCTTTTGTCCTTCCCTGCCTTGGAGACCACTAATAAAATTATACTTTTCCTCCGTGATTCCTAAATCTTACAACCCTTCCAGAAAGTGACTTGCCTGTAGAGTTTCTCTATCTTCTATACCACACTTCCTTTCAGTTGAGACTGTTTCTATTTGTATTTGACTAAAGCAATTTATCTTACAGTATAAATACAATATACAGCTCCTGAGATAGTTGTAGAATTCCAAAAGGGAGCCTTATTTTAGGGAATCCAAGTTGTCCCTACATCAATTATCTACTGTTGTATACCAAACCCTCCCAAAATTAATGGGTTCAAAGCATAACCATTTTTAATTGCTCACAAATCAGCTAGCTGGTTCTGCTGAACTGGCTCATAATGAGGGGAGGTAGCTGTGCTTATTGAGAAGCCAGAAGGTAGACTGGCACCTGCCTGGTTAAAGATGGTCTCACTTACATGTCTGATGGTTGGCTAGCTATGCATTAATTAGTCTGGGGCTACAATAGTGACTGGCTCCTGCATTTCTCCACATCCATCACTCTAGCTTAGACTTTCTTACAGAGTAGAGACAGAGTTCTGAGAGAGAGGGAACACTCACAATGTCTTCTGAGTCCTAAGCTTGGAACGGGAACATATCCATAGCATTCTATCACCCAAAGGAAGTCCCAAGGCCACCCTAGATTCAAAGATTGGAAAACTGACCCCACCTATACCATCTCTTGAAGGTAGCAGCTACAAAATCGCATTGTAAAAGAAGAGGTGAAGAATTGGAAACATTGGCCAGGCACAGTGGCTCACACCCATAATCCCAGCAGGCTCAACCTCCCGAGGCCTCCCTTTGGGAAGCCGAGGTGGGTGAATCACTTGAGGTCAGGAGTTCAAGAGCAGCCTGGCCAACATGGTGAAACCCCATCTCTAATAAAAAAATACAAAAATTAGCCAGGAGTGGTGATGTGTGCCTGTAGTCCCAGCTACTCTGGAAGTTGAGGCAGGAAAATCACTTGAACCTAGGAGGTGGAGGTTGCAGTGAGCCGAGGTCACGCCATTAAACTCCAGCCTGGCAACAGAGCAAGACCCCGTCTCAAAAAAAAAAAAAAAAAAAAAAAGAAGCCAGGTGTCGTGGCAGGCACCTGCAATCCCAGCTACTCAGTAGGCTGAGTCTGGAGAATCACTTGACCTTGGGAGATGGAGGTTGCAGTGAGCTGAGATCCCACCACTGCAGTCCACCCTGGGTGACAGAGCAAGACTCCATCTGAAAAAGAAAAAAAAAAGAAATTCACAGTCAGAGTGGACCCTTGACCTGGGGCACTCCGGTTGCCCTTGCTTACCCCGAGTATCCTTCCCCCTTCTCCAGTCAGTCAACATGAAATTTAGCCTACTTCTATTTGTCCTACTAAGATTAGCCAGGCTGCTCTGATTCCCTCAAGTCTAGCTGCTCTGAATCCGTGTTAGTTTGAAGCCCTGAGCACTTCTTTTTCCCTGTGAAAGAGAAAAGTTGAAGGAGTCAGAAGAGATGTTCGAAAGGCACTATGGCTGAGAAGACACGTTAACTTCTTATTTCCAGGTGACTCTCCTCCCTTAGGACTCTCCAGCCTTTTTTCCCTCCATCTTTAGTACTTGTACAGGAAACAGATCAATAGAAATTGTGGCCAGTAAGAAAGCATTCCATTGTCTACATTTAAAAGGAAAATGTGTGAATGGCAGGCCCAACTAGTTGCATACCCTCCAACTTACATTCTTCCTTACAAACCGCAATTTATTTTAACAGCAATGTACCCAGAGAACTAACTTAATCTCCCAGGCTTCCTTGCATTTAGGTGTGATCATGTGTCTTAGTTCTGGGCAATGCAATCTAAGAAGCAGCTTCTTGGGCTGAACTTCTGAGAAAGCTTTTTTTTGTTCGTGGTAGAAATGGACAGACAGACTACATGTTCATGCCTTTGCCCTTTTCTTTCTTATTGCTGCCTGGAGCATAAATGTGATATCTGAAAATAAAATAGTCATTTTCAGATCATGAAAATTAAAGGTGCTATTATGAATGGAACAAGAGGAAACTACAAATGGCTTGGATCCTTGATTTCAAGGAAAACTATACGGATTTCCAAACAATATGTAAAACCGCATCGGTCCTTATGGACTTATTATATAAGAAAAATAATTCTGTATTTTCTGAAAAAATTGTGATCGTTCTACTGATACAAGTAGCCAAACACCATTTTAACCAACATGGCAACTGAAGTTGGTCACAAGAGTACAAACTGATATTAGCAATACAAGTGAATCAGAGAAAAAAATAAATAAGTCATTTTCCTCCCAAGAACAAGCTATCATTAAGAGTATGTAGCTGCTGGGCATGGTGACTCACACCTGTAATCTCACTTTGGGAGGCTGGGGCAAGAGAATTGGGCACAGGAATTCAAGACCAGCCTGGGTAATGTAGCAAGACCCCATCTCTGAAAGAGAGCCGGATTCATTGTTTGGCTCGGTATTATAAGACTAACCGAGTCCTCCCTCCCAATTGGAAATATGAATCATCTACAGCCTGTGCCCTGGTCGCATAGATTTGTCTCTGTGCTTAAGCAATAAACATGATTGCTTAACAACAACAAAAAAATACAAAAGTTAGCTGGGCATGGTGGCACATGCCTGTGGTTCCAGATTCTCATGAGGCTGAGATGGGAGGATCATTTGAGCCTGGGAGGTGGAGGCTGTGGTGAGTCGTAATTGTATTCCACTATACACATACGTGATTGCACACACACAGCCCTGTTTAGAAAAAAAAAAGTGAGATCCTGTTTAAAAAGAAAACAGAACAGTATGTTGCTTCTCCCTGGATCAACTCTGAGCAGGGGATGAAAATCATGTAAAAGCAAGAAAAATCTGGCAGTAGCTATGTGGACGGGGTAAAGAGACGTCAAGAGAAAGGAAGGATTGGTAAGCCATCTTATAGATGTCCACCTTATCAAAAGTTTTCTCTGAATACTACACTGAAAAGTCAACTGGAAACTGACTAAACTCATCATTCTCCTCTTGTACTTCCCCCTTATCTCTTTTGTTTTGTTTGTTTTAAATATAATATATCACCAAAGCCTGCAAACTTCCTTATCTATTATCTAAATTAAGGTCATCACTACCTAACCGGCCAGGATGGTCTCAATCTCCTGACCTCATGATCCTCCTGCGTTGGCCTCCCAAAGTGCTGGTATTACAGGCATGAGACACCACACCCAGCCATTTTTCTTTCTTTCTTTCTTTCTTTTTTTTTTTTAAAAAACGTTTATTTCTTGTAATTAACATTAAGTCAAGTCTATGTTTTCATATACAATGTGAAGTATTTTCAGAATATTTTTGATGTAAGGGATTCATGCTTCAGAAAGGGCAAGGCTACAGAGACATCTAAGATCCCTTCTAGCTCCAACATTCTGTGCATCTTTTGTAAATTGCTGTATCAAAATATTTTAAAACAAAAAGTTGGTAGAGCTTAATTATAGAACTAATTAAAGTCTTTTCGTTACTTTGAATTTAAATGTAGATAAACGTAAAGAATAATCAATGGACTTTACATTCTCGAATGAGCACTTTGGATTTCAACAAATTTCAAGGCAACATAAAATAGTTTAATAGGCTAAGTAATGATGATAAGATGATGGAAAGTTTTATGCTTCTCTTCATTACGTCATGTTTTGTAAAGTCAATATCAAATATATAAGTTAAAGGCAACCATCTTTTGTAAATCAATATTAAGTACCTACATTAGTTGGGATTAAAGAAATATTTTATCTGACACTTCTCCAAATTATGATGTATCTGACAGCAAGACAGTACTTATCAAATAGAACAAAAAATAGTGAGATAATAAGACTTCATGGTTTTGCCTAGATTTAGTTCTTCCTGTCTGGATAAATTGGGAGTGAAGTATAGATAAGAGCTGTAACACGTACACATATAACACCTTACTGCCTCCCATCCAAAGGCTACCCTTCTTTATCCTGTGCCAGTACGTGGAAGCTCACTCTCTATAATGGAGGCTTTTCTATGAACCAAAGAACTGGAATTTGTTTGTCCTTTTTACTATAAAACGAGACCCGTCAAGCTCAATTTGCCAAGGATACAAAGAGAGCAGCTCTAGATTTCCACTTCTGGGTATGGCAGACTAGCTCATATCAATAGTTACTGACAATTATATCTAGAAACGGTTAAATTTAAAAATATATGTTTTTGAAGGTATTTGAGAATTACGAAGTCAGTAAAGACCTATGGCCCTAAGATCCAGGAGAGAAGGGGAGTCCAGAGAAGTAAGCCTCACTTTCAGTCTGTTTTGCCCTGAGTTATTTGCTAATTTTTAAGTGGCCGACAAAAGTCACAAAGCCAGTATAAACAATATACTGAAGGGCCCCTAAGAAGGAGGGTTTTTTATATACACCTTACTGCTGCATTAAAAATGGAGGTGAACCAAAAAATGAAGTAGCCCTTAGAACGCCTAAAATCCAGATTCTAATTAGCAAAATTCTAGACTGGATTAAATCGACCTGATCTGGCCATGCACGGTAGCTCACGCCTGTAATCCCAGCACTTTGGGAGGCCAAGGCTGGTGGATCACCTTAGGTCAGGAGTTCAAGACCAACTTGGCCAACATAGTGAAACTTCATCTCTACTGAAATACAAAAATTAGCCTGGTATGGTGGTGCATACCTGTAATTCCAGTTACTTGGGAAGCTGAGGCAGGAGAATCTCTTGAATGCAGGAGGCTGAGGTTGCAGTGAGCTGGAGATCAGGCCACTGCACTCCAGCCTGGGCCACAGAGTGAGATCTGTTCCCCCTCAAATTTTTTTTTTTCTTATCCTACTTATCCTACTTACCTGCCTCTCAGAAGTGATAACACTGATAACAAACACTGGAAGTGATATCTAGAAGGAGATAACATCAACCTGGATCTTAAATTATCTCCAGAATTTTCTGCAGTCAATTATTCATTATTATAAAAAAATTAGTACACATGTGAGCAAACAAAGTGAAACAAACAAAATAAAGAGAAAAAATAGACAGTAGGGTCAGACCCACAGACAGAAGGCCCAGATATTGGAGTTATTATTATTATTATTTTTAGAGACAGGATTATAGGCGTGAGCCACCACACCAGCTGATATTGGAATTATTACATATGAACTTCAACTATGATTTATATGTTCCAGAAAAATGAAAAAATATGGAGAATTTCAGCAGAGAATTGCAATCTATAAATAAATTAAACAAAACAAAATTCTGGAATTGAACAATCTAATAACTAAAATTAAGAAATTTGGCCAGGCATGGTGGCTCATGCCTATAAATTCAGTACTTTGTGAGGCTGGGCTGAGGTAGGTTGCTTCAGCTCAGAAGTTCAAGACCAGCCTGGGCAACATGGTAAAACCCCATCTCTATCCAAAATAAGTTGGATGTGGTGGTGTGTGCCTGTGGTCCCAGCTACTCCAGAGGCTGAGGTGGGAAGATCACTGGAGCCCAGGAAGCTGAGGCTGCAGTGAGCCATGATCATGCTACTGCCACTGTACTCCAGCCTGGGTGACAGAGTGAGACCCTGCCTCAAAGAATAAAAAAGAGAAAAAAGAAAAGATTGTCACTGGGCATGGTGGCTCATGCCTGTACTCAGTGCTTTGGGAGGCCAAGGCCAGAACATTGCTTGAGGCCAGGAGTTTGACACCAGCCTGGGCGACAGAATGAACCCATCTCTAAAATAAAAAAATTACCTGAGCATGGTGGCACTCACCTGTGGTCCTAGCTACTCTGGAGGCTCAGGTGGGAGAATTGTTTGAACATGGGAGTTCAAGATTGCAGTGAGCTGTGATTGCAACTCCAGCCCAGGCAACAAAGTAAGACTCTGCCTCTTGGAAAAAAAAAAGTTTACTAGGAAAGCAGAAAGAGCTGAAGGGAGCACGAAGAAGCCAGAAGATAGGTCAGTAGAGACTGTAGCAGAGAGAAAAGAGGTGGAAATGAAAGACCCTACAAAATAAATAGAACACGGCAAGCTTTAATATACTTGTAATAGAAGTCCTGAAGGGGAGGAGAGAGAAATTAGGAGACACACTGTTACCTGAAAAGAAATTGACTGAATATTTTCCAAAGTTGATGAAAGGCATCAAGCCAAAAATCCAAGAATATCTCTGAACTTCCATCAGGATGAATTAAATTAAAACCTAACCTAGGTACATGATGGTATAACTGCTGAAAACTAATGGAAAAAATAAAATCTCAAAAACAGTCAGAGAAAATACATACATTACTTTCGACAGTAAGACCAACTGCTGTATTTTTAATTGAAACATTTAAAGCCAAAAGACAGGAATAATTATTGTAAACTGCTGAACAATAAACGGAAACTAAACCAGATATCTATACCTAGAAAGAATAGCATGGCAGTAATATCAAGGCAGCTATAATAGGGGATAATGTTTTCTTGTGCCGTTGTTCAGGAACAGCATAAAATATTGTGAGCTCCTTGTATAACCACACAACAGGTTCACCTTGCTCTCTGTCTAGACAGAGCGGATTTATCAAGACAGGGAAATTGCAGTAAAGAGTTATTCCCACAGAACCGGCTGTGCAGGAGCCTGGAATTTTATTATTGATGAAACCAATCTCGCCAGAAATTCAGGGGATGGGAGTTTTTAAGAATAATTTGGTGGGTAGGGGGCCAATGAGTCAGGAGTGCTGACTGGTTGATCACAGATGAAGTCAAAGCTGTCCTCTTGCTCTGAGTCACTTTTTAGATGGAGGCCACAAGATCAGATGAGCCAGTTTATCCATCTGTGTGGTGCCAGCTGATCCATCAAGTGCAGGGTCTGTAAAATATCTCAAGCACTGATCTTAGGCTTCACAATAGTGAGGTTATCTCCAGGAACAATTCGGGAGGGTCAGATCTTGTAGCCTCCAGCTGCATGACTTGTAAATCATAATTTCTAATCTTGGGTTAATTTGTTAGCCCTGCAAAGGCAATCTAGTCTCCAGGCAGGATGGGGTTTGTCTTGGGGAAAAAGCTGTCTTTGTTTCAAAGTATAAACTGTAAACTAAATTCCTTCCAAAGTTAGTTCAGCCTACACCCAGGGAGGAACAAGGACAGCTTGGAGGTTAGAAGCAAGATGGAGTTGGTTAGGTCAGAGATCTCTTTCATTGTAAAAATTCTGAGTTATAATTTTGCAATGGTGGTCTTACTTGGAAGCAGAGACTGTATCACGGACTTCTTCATTTCCTGAGACCGTAGCAGTACTTAGGAGACTTGTAGAAAAACTAAAGAGTCTAGGGTAGTTGGACCTTTCATTAGATGTTCAAGGCACTATACCTGGGCAAAACTGATGCTGATCCAATCCTCGTCTAAGAAAATGTTTTAATGTGAGCCTCGATACTTCCTAGTTGTGTGATCATAGAGAAAATTATCCAGCCCCTACTATTAGTTTCCAAGGGCTGCCATAACATCATCATGAACCGAATTGCTCAAAATAATTTATTCAAGGTTTCAGCAAGAAAACGCTCCCTCTGAAAGCTTGTGAGAAGAACATTGTTTGACTCTCCATAGCTTCTGGAAGCAGTTGGCACACCTTGGTAATAGGTGTAACACTCCGATTTCTGCCTTCATTTTCACACTGTCATTTTTCTCTGGTTCTCTGTCTCCAAATCTCCCTCTCCAGTCACTGGATTTAGGACATTAGTCATTGAATTTAGGGTCTAGCCTAATCCAGTATGGCCTAATTTTAGCATGTTTGTATTTACGAAAACATTCACAGGTACGGGCGGTAAGGACTGCAGCATATCTTTTTGGGGACACAGTTCAATGTACTAAACTCCAGAGCCTCCATTTTCTCTTCTATAAAATAAATATAGGCCAGGCGTGGTGGCTCACGCCTGTAATCCCAGCACTTTGGGAGGCTGAAGTGGGCAGATCACTTGAGGTCAGAAGTTCAAGACCAGCCTGACCAACATGGTGAAACCCAAGCCTACTAAAAATACAAAAATTAGCTGGGTATGGTGGTGGGCACCTGTAATCCCAGCTACTTGGGAGGCTGAGGCAGAAGAATCATTTGAACCTGGGAGGCGGAGGTTACAGTGAACCAAGGTCGTGTCATTGCAGTCCAGCCTAAGTGACAGAGTGAGACTCTTGTCAAAAAACAAAAAAACTAAATATAATACCAACCTTGAAGAGTTATGATCAATAATCAAGGAATGCCTAGAACCCAGAATAAATGGGTGATATATTCTCAAGGCAGGTTTTAAAAAGCAAATACTAAGTAAAAGATTGGCAGGCTGAGGTGCGAGGATTGCTTGAGGCCAGGAATTTGAAACCAACCTGGGCAACATAGCGAGACTTCATAGCTACAAAAATAAAACCAATTAGGACTGGTGGCACAAGCCTGTAGTCCTAACTCCAGAGGCTAAGGTGGGAGAACCTCTTGAGCCTCGGAGTTCAAGGTTACAGTGAGCTATGGTACACTGTACTGTAGCCTGGGTCAAGACAGAGACTCTGTTTCTTAAAAAAAAAAAAGACACATAAATACATATTGATAGCCCCAGGAAGGGGTGGGCGGGTTGGGTGATTGAAAGTGAAAGGAACTATGCATATTAATAAATCTGTCAACGAAAAACTCCATTTTTTCCAAGAAACTATAATATTCAGTCTAATATCAAATGAATAACTAAAAAACTATGAGGGCCAAATAGACACAACCGCAGCGCCCAGCAGCAGCAGAGGTACTGCTCCTTGTGGAGCAGGGCTACCCCAGCGGCAGCGTGACCAAAGAACAGCTCAGAGGCAGTGCTGCACTCCTTTATGCCCATTTTTAATTACATGCAAATTAAGGGGTGATTTATACAGAAGTTTCTAGAAAAGGGTGATAACTTCTGGGTTGTCAGGTCGTTGCCATGGAAAGGGGTGGTAACTTCCCGGCGTTGCCATGGCAATGGTAAACTGACGTGGCACACTGGTGCACATCTTGTGGGAAGCTGCTTCTGCCTCATCCCTCTTTTAGCAAGTTCCCAGTTTGGGTGGATGTCCTAGGCCTGCCTCTGGAGTTGAGTCCCATGCCTACCTCAATGTGACTTAATAAAGTTTATTAAGATTAGTATATTTCTTGAGTTCATTGAAATATATACTACTGAAAAGTCTGATTGCCACCTAAAGAATGCCAAGGTAATTACTGCCTTGGAACGAAAGCATATATTTGGAATTCCAACAAATTTCTGGAAGGACTCCTTGCTATTGGTGCATCATGTGTTAAATTGGTTGCATTGTGTTTTTTTTGAGACGGAGTTTCACTCTTGTTGCCCAAGCTGGAGTGCAATGGCGCAATCTCCACTCACTGCAACCTCCACCTCCCGGGTTCAAGCGATTCGCCAGCCTCGGCCTCCCACGTAGCTGGGATTACAGGCACGCGCCATCATGCCCAACTAAATTTTTTGTATTTTTAGTAGAGACGGGGTTTTACCATGTTAGCCAGGCTAGTCTCAAACTCCTGATTTCAGATGATCCACCCACCGCAGCAGCCTCCCAAAGCGCTGGGATTACAAGCGTGAGCCACCGCAATTGGTTACATTTTTTACATTTATTTTTATTTTTATTTTTCTGAGACAGGGTCTCACTCTGTCACCCCGGCTGGAGTGCAGTGGCTCACTGGTGGCTCCCTGCAGCCTCCACCTCCCTGGGCTTAAGCGATTCTCCCGTGTTAGCCCCTCAAGTAGCTGGAAGTACAGGTGTGAGCCACCATGCTGGGCTAATTTTTTTGTGTTTTTGGTAGAGATGGGTTTTGCCATGTTGCTCAGGCTGGTCTCCATCTCCTGGACTCAAGCAATCCACAGCCTTGGCTTCTGAGAAGTGCTGGGATTACAGGCATGAGCCACAGAGTCCGGCCTGTGATTTTTATTTTTATTTTTTAAAAAAATCAAAGTAATATTTACATAGTGTAAGATGTCTGGCCAGGGGCAGTGGCCTGTAATCCCAGCACTTTGGGAGGCCGAGGCGGGCGGATCACCTGAGGGTGGAGTCCCAGACCAGCCGGACCAACATGGAGAAACCCTGTCTCTACTAAAAGTACAAAATTAGCCGGGTGTGATGGGGCAGTTACTCCGGATGCTGAGGCAGAAGAATCACTTGAACCCAGGAGGCAAAGGTTGCAGTGAGCCAAGATCACGCCATTGTACTCCAGCCTGGGCAACACGAGTGTAACTCCGTCTCAAAAAAAAAAAAAAAGTCCAATTTTACTTTAATGCATTTAACCAAGAGCATTAGTCCTTCGTTTGTTCGTTTTCACCTGAATCCCATTTCCCAGAGGCAACAATAACCTGCAATGCTAGCTACTTTTATGGTATTGTGTTTTGGTTTTGGTTTTTATTAAAAAAGGAAAAAAAGAACCTCGATTCTGATTAAATTCAATATTAACTCAAACTCTCAAAAATTTTCTGGGAAAGTCAACAGGGTACATCACAGAAAAGCAGGCAGCAGCTTACAGTTCTTTGGTGGAAAAGTAAGATGGATACTCACCCAAGATGCCAAAATGATTATCAAGCGAAGTTTGTTTTTCAAAAATAGGTTTTAAGATACACCAAAGAAACGATACAATATGAAAATTTAACAATGAAGTTACAGTATATAGCAAAAGACAAATATGACAGTACACATGAATAACGTATAATAGAAGCCTTTCAATCTTAGAAAACTAAAATGGGAGAACTTACTGCAGGGTAACATGCATAAAATGAGGACCAACAGCAAGGAACAATCCTAAACATTTTCCCAATGACTAAGCCTCAAAAACGTAGCTTAGGAAAACGATTAACATGTAGTTTTTCGTGAACTCTATTTATTCCCACATCAGTGACTGCTGCTCCTTCCTTGATCATGTCTGCTGTGATCAGATTTGGAATGCCTGCAGCAGATATTACAAGATCTGCAAGAATTGTATGTTTCTTCAACTGCTCTTCGGGAGTATATTGATGAGATATTTTAACAGTGGCGTCACCTCCGGGACGGTCATGCGCCTCCTCTGTGTTCAGTCACATTGCAACGGGCATTCCAACATTATTTGACCTTCCAGCCACAACCACATTCTTCCCTAGGGTTGGAATGCCAGTTTGCTTAATTATTTTCCACACACCCCATGAGGTAGCAGGTAACATGGAATACAGGTCCAAACACTTTCGCCCTACATTAATTACATGGAAGCCATCAACATCCTTGTCTGGAGAAACAGCATTGCCAGATCTTTCTATATGCTCTGGGAGAGGCAGCTGAACAAGGAGGCCATCTACATTACCTTCATTATTCAGTTTATTGATTAAATTCAACAATTCTTCCTCTGAAATCGAAGCTGGTCTCACTGTAGTCTCACTGTTGATTCCCACCGCTGCCCTGATTTTGTTGAGGAAGTAGGAGTGACTTGCAGGATTCTCGCGGAGATCGTGGTCCTGCTCAGGTGTGGCCATTTGTTGCCTGAAGTCATCCACTCTTCCACCTCCTGCCTGCTTGATTGGCTGGGCCAGATCCTTTCCAGAAAAGACAGCTTCATTTCGAACTGCCACGAGGTGGAAGGCGCGAGGGTGGAGGGAGTCGCCCAGGCAGCCAACGCGGACGTGAGCCTGTGACCACTCAGGGAGGGTATGGTATTTTTTAAATGGGCTTCTATTTCTAAATAGAACACTTATACTTAAATTGCTTTTTTTTTTCAGTTAGGACGTTGTATTAATTTGCTACCATAGAAGTTGAAGAGTTAGCTGTCTTACACCACCCCTATTTTTTTACAGATAATCCTCCCCAGTCTTCCAATATAGTTCTAGCATATTTTCTGTTTTAATCAGTATATAATCCTTACTTTTTCTTTTCTGTTCTCTTTTCTTCTTTCTTTCTTTTTTTTTTGAGACAGGGTCTCACTCTGTCGCCCAGGCTGGAGTGCAGTAGTGCAATCTCGGCTCAGTGCAACCTCTACCTTCTGAGCTTAAGCAATTGTCTCAACTCAGTCTCCCGAGTAGTTGAGACTACAGGTGTGTGTCACCACACCCAACTAATTTTTGTATTTTTTTGTAGAGATGGGGTTTTGCCATTTTGCCTAGGCTGCCCTCAAACTCCTGAGCTCAAACGATCCTCCCAGCCTCCCAAAGTGCTGGGATTACAGGAGTGAGCCACCTTGCCTGGCCTTACTATGTAAATATTTCTTCTTCTTCTTTTTTTCTTTTGTTGCCCATGAGCCTGTAAAATCAAAAGCAATTATGTAAATATTTCTTATAGCTAAGTCATGTAATCTAATAGTATGTGCTTGTTTCTCTGTACTTAAAAACAATTCTGCAATTAGTAGTTGTCCTTTAAAAATTTTGGGTTTTTTTTTTTGTACCTATCACCGATGTTTCCCGACCTTACAGAACTTTAAATACCGTTCCACAGGATCAAATGCATCATGTAATCCAGTAGTTAGTTCTAACTGCTTATTGAAAATGTCTTTCTTGGAACTCTCCATATTTCTGCTCCAATCTGTACTGCGGCTTCAAGCTGACATCCTGAAACTCCTGCATACTGTATCCTGGATACTGTCTTTGCCTCCGTTGGATAGGATCCCCAGTTTCCTGGATCCCAAAGTTTCCTGTTTCTTAGTTTAATTCCTAATATTAACAGAGTATATGGGAAGGAAATTTTTGGCTATCATATATACATATATATATGTATTTATTTATTCTTGATTATTGCCCTCATCCTTGATTGACAGTTTGGTTGAGGATAGAATTCTAGATTGGAAATAATTTACTGTCTTAAAAATTATTTTGTAGTGTTACAGCTCTTTTAGAATTTGTCTGTCAGGCTTTCTTTCTGTTTTTTTGTTTTTTGATTTTTTTTGACCAGAAAGCCCCTAAAAATAAAATAAAAATAAATTATTTTTTAGAAGTTAGGACATATAAAATACTGTTGTATTATAAGTTATGGAGGATAATAAATAAATTGCCTTGCGCTGTGACTGATGCCTGTAATCCCAGCACATTGGGAGCCTGACGCTGGAGGATAGCTTGAGCTAAGGAGTTCGAGACCAGCCTGGACAATAAGCATAGTGAGACCCTGTCTCTATTAAAAGAAAAATGTTTTTAAAAGGCTGGACATGATGGCTCATGGCTGTAATCCCAGGACTTCGGGAGACCGAGGCAGGCAGATTGCTTAAGCTCAGGCGTTCAAGACCAGCCTGGCCAACATAGCAAAACCCTGTCTCTACCAAAAAGACAAAAATTAGCCAGGTATGGTTGTGTGTGCCTGTAGTCCCAGCTATTCGAGAGGCTGAGGCAGGAGAATTGCTTGAACCCAGGAGCTGGAGGCTGCAGTGAGCCAAGACTGCACCACTGCACTCCAACCTGGGTGACAGAGTTAGACTGTGTCCCCAAAAAACAAAAAATCTCTTTATTCAATAGTAAATTAACCATAGCTTACTGTGACTTTTTACTTTATATACTTTTTAAAATTTTCTTAGCTTTTTGACTCTTTTGTAATAACACAGCTTAAAACACAAACATATTGTACAGTTGTACAAAAATATTTTCTTCCTATAGATCCTTATTCTATACACATTTTCTATTTTTAATTTTTTTACTTTTTAAACTTTTTGTTAAAAACTGAGACACAAAAACACACATTACCCTGGGTGTACACAGAGTCAGAATCACTGTCTTCTACCTCCTTATGTTGCCCCACAGGAGGGTCTTCAGGGGCAGTCATACACATGGAGGTGTCCTCTCTTATAATAGCAGTGCTCTCTTCTGGAATACCTCCTGAAAGACTTGCCTGAAGCTGTTTAACAGGTCATTTTTTTTTTTTTGAGATGGAGTCTTTTGCTGTCACCGGGGCTAGAGTGCAGTGGTGTGGTCTTGATTCACTGCAACCTCTGCCTCCGGGTTTAAGCAATTCTCCTGCCTCAGCCTCCCAGGTAGCTGGGATTACAGGTGCATACCACCACGCCCAGCCAGTTTTTTGTATTTTTAGTAGAGACAGGGGTTTCACTATGTTGGCCAGGCTGGTCTTGTACTCCTGACCTCATGATGGGCTCACCTTGGCCTCCCAAAATGCTGGGATTACAGGCGTGAATCACCACGCCCGGCCTTAACAGTTAATTTGTAAAAAATAATTAGCGGAAGTTCACTCTAAAATAATGATTTAAAAGTATAATATAGTAAATACATAAACCACTAGCAGAGTTGTTTATTATCAGTTATTATAAGCTGTATGTAATTGTGTGGGCTGTATTTCCATAGGACTGGCAGTAGGTTTGTTTACACCATCACCATAAAGACACGAGTACTGCATTGTGCTGCTATGTTACGATGGCTATGATGTCACTAGCCTATGGATATTTTTCAGCTCCATTATAATCTTATGGGACTACCGTCATGCATGCAATCTGTTTTTGTTTTTTTTTTTTTTTGAGATGGAGTCTTGCTCTGTCGCCCAGGCAGGAGTGCAGTGGCGCAATCTCAGCTTGCCAGGACTTCTGCCTCCTGGGTTCAAGTAATTCTCCTGCCTCAGTCTCCCAAGTAGCTAAGGTTACAGGTGCGCACCACCAAGCCCAGCTAATTTTTGTGTTGTTAGTAGAGATGATCAGCCATGTTGGCCAGGCTGATCTTGAACTCCTGGGCTTAAGCTATCCACCCGCCTCAGCCCCCAAAGTGCTGGGATTACAGGTGTGGGCCACTGTGCCTGGCCTATTCAACCTGTTTTTGTTGACCAAAACATTACTATGTGGTATGTGGCTGTATATATATGTGTGTAAATATACATATATTCAAGTGTGTGTGTGTGTGTGTGGGTGTGTGTGTGTGTGCGCACACCTGTGTGTATATAATATTTTGGTTCTGATAATTCTAATCTCCGGAATTCTTGAAGTCTGTATCTGTTTTTTGCAATTTCTTTTTCTTTTCTTTCTTTTTTTCTTTTTTTTGAGACAGGATCTCACTCTATTGCCCACCTCTGCCTCCCAAAGTCTGGGATTACAGGCGTGAGCCACCACATCCAGCCTAAATTTAATTTAATTAAAATTAATTAAGTAGCCACATGTGGCTAGTGGTAACCATATTAAATAGCAGAAATCTACAGGCTAGACTTTTTCCTTCACCCTCCAAGCCTGCCTTCAGAAGTAACTAGGACTTCCCATTCTTGAGCCTTTTCTGGTTGCCACACTAAAAACCAACTTGCCTTTTGTTGCCCTGCATTGACCATTTTCCTCACTAACTAAACACTTTCAACAGAATAGATAAACTTGAACCCTGGATGAGATAGCATTGATTCAAGCATTTCTCATTCTCCATAATATGTTGACTTGTCTTAATTCTAGTTTCTTCTTTCCAATTCTGTCATTGTGTACATCCTTTGCTCTCACAGTCCCCTTCCAGTAATATCAGCACGGTTTCCAGGGAGTCATTAGAAAACCAGACCACGGTTTTCAGTTGATGTTATTCTTATACATAAATAGCTTACTCCTTGTTTTAGCTTCATTATCAGTACAATTCAGAGGTGGCTCTAAAAATTTATCTGTCTAGTGACTGGGAATTCCAGACTGGGATCAGAAATGACCATCCCTCCATAGCAGGGTTACTGAAAGTTGGTGCTATTGACATTTTGGGTTGAATAATGCTTTGCTGTGGGAAGGCTCAGGAACGGGAAGTCCTAGTTACTTCTGAAGGCAGGCTTGGAGGGTGAAAGGAAAATACTGTGTAAAATTTTGTAGAAGGAGGCCGGGCGCAGTGGCACAAGCCTGTAATCCCAGCACTTTGGGAGGCTGAGGAGGGTGGATCACGAGGTCAAGAGATCGAGACCATCCTGGTCAACGTGGTAAAACCCGATCTCTACTAAAAATACAAAAAAAATCAGCTGGACACGGTGGCTCGTGCCTGTAATCCCAGCTACTCAGGAGACTGAGGCAGGAGAATTGCCTGAACCCAGGAGGCGGAGGTTGCGGTGAGCCGAGATCGCGCCATTGCACTCCAGCCTGGGTAACAAGAGCAAAACTCTGTCTCAAAAAAAAAAAAAAAAATTTGTAGAAGGAGAAAGTCTAGCCTGTAGATTTCTGTTATTTAATATGGTTACCACTAGCCACATGTGGCTACTTAAATTATTAATTTAAATTAAATTAAATTTAGGCTGGGCATGGTGGCTCACACCTGTAATCCCAGACTTTGGGAAGTAGAGGTGGGCAATACAGCATTGTAAAACATTTGCGCTGTTCCTGGAATTTACTCATTAGAAACCAGTAGTACCCGCTCACCCTTTCTGGCTTTGACAAAAAAGTATCCATAGCCCTTGCTCTGGAAGACAAAATCCCCTCCGTTGAGAGCTACTGCTTTAAAAGGTTTTTAACTGTCTAAACTACGCTATGCTTTATGGAGAATCCTGAAGTTAGCGTTTCTCAAATCCATTAAAATCACACTGAATATTCTGTTTGAGAAGTAGGCTAGGAATCTGCCTTTTTAAACGAAGACCCCAGTGATTCTAATTTAGGCGTTTCTAAAGATCACACCTGGAGAAACGCCCTAAGATGACTACAATGTTAAGCGAAGTCCCCCTTGACACTATTAGGATGCTCCAGACATGTAAGGTTTCAAGGGACAGGTCAATGTATTGAGAAGATAAATATTTACTGGGTAAGAAATCATGCAGAATATCCAAGGGTGCTGCATGGAGCATATCTAGTACAAATTCTAATGAAATCCCAGTAAAGTCTTCTCTGTGCCATTGTTCTGTGACATGTTGGGAGCTGACAAGGGAGGTGTTGGGGCCTATAAAAGTGAGTCCGATTTTCCTGAGTCTGTGATTTTCCTGAAGCTCACATTTAAGAATGAAACAGGATCCCCAGTAAAGATGCTGCTATGGTATTGCCAATTACTTCATGCCTGATGGAGAAGCTGAAATGCCTCCCCATGCTTGAGATTTTTTTTTTCTTTCCAGTTAATTGTTCTTCCTAAATTGAATGATCTATTTTTGGAACTAAAAGAGATGCAGTGTAGAGAGAAAGGAACTGACAAAGCCCAAGGCAGAGAAGGGAGGTAGACAGAGAAAATGCAGAAAGGAGAGGGCGATGCTGTCTGCATCCATCTTCCTCATAACAATCACATAGTGTACAGGAAGGGCATTCTCTCTTCCTGGGAGCAGGTGAGCGAGACAGTAGGGGCAGGAGATTTTGCTTATGAAACCACAAACACATGAAAAGACAAAAATGTAACATGCTAGAAATAATTGTAACCTGGAGGCCTAGGTCTTAAAATTCACTGGGCTTTCCTTTAAAGCTCTAGAGTGGGTCTGCATGGTCATGTCATCAAATGAGACGATGAAAAAACCTGCTCCTTTACTGTATTTCTTAATAAAACTTACTTGAAAAGCACCACGGCCTTAGTTCTGAAAATGTGGGAATGCCTCATAGATGCGATTCTGAGAGTATTTAGCAGGACTTCTGATGCATTTAGTCCACATGCACGTCTGATGAAGCAATATACACACAGATGCGTGCATTTTTAATGAACTCAGAACCGTAAGTCATGTCCACCTTAGCCAGATTCATTAGCTATTATCAAACACGTATTTGAAAAAGAGGCAGCAAATATTGTGTCTAACTACCAGCGTGGCTATCTGCTTCTTACACTTTTCTGCTTCCATAAAGAATGCTTTTGTTGACCGGGTGCGGTGGCTCACGTCTATAATCCCAGCACTTTGGGAGGCCGAGGCGGGTGGATCACGAGGTCGAGAGATCGAGACCATCCTGGTCAATGAGGTGAAACCCTGTCTCTACTAAAAATACAAAAATTAGCTGGGCATAGTGGTGTGCGCCTGCAGTCCCGGCTACTCGGGAGGCTGAGGCAGGAGAATTGCTTGAACCTAGGAGGCGGAGGTTGCGGTGAGCCGAGATTGTGCCATTGCACTCCAGTCTGGGTAACAACAGCAAAACTCTGTCTCAAAAAAAAAAAAGAATGCTTTTGTTAACTCCAGTGAGTTCTTCTGATCCTCCTTCAGTCTGAGCATCATGCTCAAAGCTCTGGAGTGTGCCTACACTAGCCATTTCTGCCGCTTCTGTTCTCTAGGCATTTCAATTGCAGTTACATTTTTAAAAGATCCCCTTTTGTGCTTTTAAATGCTTAGCAAAACTACAAAGAAGAACACACATCATTTTCTTCAAAATGTATAAACATTTTGGTCTGCCAAAGAGACTACACCAAAGACAGCCAGCTTAACTTTAAAATGCGGAGAACAGAGACCTTTTAAACTCCCATAAGACTGTGCCATTCTTTCCACCCCTCAGTGGATATTTTAACAATGTATGCAGTTCACTCCTGAAATGATTTATCTAAGGAAAGAAAGAGGCTTCAAACGACTGTGTACACTTGCCGTTCCCTGCCATGAGGTGTCAGGAGAGGAACTCCTGGCTGCCCATAGTATCTTTTCTCCATTTCCTGCCATTTTTGTCTTAGCGTCATGTGGATAGCATATCCATATTTTTCTGTGTGTCTAAGCATTTGATTTCCATCTCCTTTAATAGCAGACTCTAACACAAGGGTGGTGAAGAAAGGAGCAAGGGAAAGAGAAAGGAAACATCCTGGGAATGACAGCATTCAATCAAACAAGCTATGCAGATCCCTTTATGCCAGCTTGAAACACAAAAGTTGTAGAGCTGGAAGACTGCTACTTTATTCCTCACATAAGTAACTGTGCAGGCTGATCAAACAAACCTCTGTTTGATCTTGGATCATTTTTTCCAAACACAAACTCTGGCAAGCAGAGATAAGGTCTTAGAGTATACTGATAATGTGAGCTTCATAACTAAGCATGCCTGGATTCAAATTCTGCTTCCATCTGGATTTGTGCAACTTTGGGAAAACTGAGTGACCTTGAACCAATAACTTAACCTCTTTCTGCATGTTTACTCAACTGTAAAGTGGGTTAAGAGTGGAAAATGCCCCTGGAACTGAACATTGTGCACATGAAATGTGTAGCTGTTTGTAAAATCTTTTTTTTTTTTTGAGACAGAGTCTTGCTCTGTTGCCCAGGCTAGAGTGGGCGGTGTGATTTCAGCTCACTACAATCTCTGCCTCCCAGGTTCAAGCAATTCTCTTGCCTCAGCCTCCCAGGTAGCTGGGACTACAGGCATGGCACCCCCATGCCCGGCTAATTTTCATATTTTTAGTATAGACGGATTTTAGCCATGTTGGCCAGGCAGGTCTCAAACTCCTGGCCTCAAGTGATCTGCCCAGCTTGGCCTCACAAAGTGCTGGGATTACAGGTATGAGCCATCGTACCCGGCTTGTAGCTATGTAAAATCATTCAGAATGATCCTTGTCGGTGAAGCCTGAGAAATAGAAGTTGTTAGAACTGCTGTTATCATTATTAGTATCATTTCATTATACATCCAGAATTATTGACAATCATGTGATAGATCTGATTCTAGCTAATTCTGAAGAGAAATATCCGAGTTCAGGATGGATGCTGTATCTTTTCAGCCCAAAAGTACTCAGACAGCTCAGACCTGTGAAATCCTTCCAGAACCTCTCTTGGTTTTATATTGTCGGGAAGCTCCTACAGGTATGGTTATACAGAATACATATCTGGATTGGAAGACGGAATATTTTTTCTAGAATTCCCCGTGACACTCCATTTTGAGTTAGTTCTTTCTAGACTGTCTGTGGAAGGAAGAAATAGGTGCTCTTCCAGTTATTTGGATGTGATTCATATAGTGGGGTCACTATTTTTTAAACTTTTACAACTGGCTGGCATGGCATGGTGGCTCATGCCTATAATCCCAGCACTTTGGGAGACCAAGGTGGGAAGATTGCTTGAGCTCAGGAATCAAGACCAGCATGGGCAACATGGTGAAACCCTTTCTCTACAAAATTAAAAGGTCAGCTGGGCTGATAGTGTGCACCTGTGGTCTCAGCTACTCGGGAAGCTGGGATGAGGGAATAGCTTGAACTCAGGAGCTTGAGGCTGCAGCAAGCCATGTTTGTGCCACTGCACTCCAGCCTGGACAACAGAGGGAGACCCTGTCTCAGAAAGAAAAATAATAAACAAAAACTGTTTATTGGTCACAGCTGAAGACTGGAGTGAATAGTTAAACCAAGTTGAGACCATCAGATTGTCTCATGTGAGAGTGTGAAATTAGAGGCATGGAAAAATGTATTTGTTCATGGCCATTCCCAAAGTTACAAGAACAATAAAACTGGGGTGCCTGAATGGCTGTTTGAGGACAGTGAGTTTGATGTTCAAGCAATGAAAACTGGTCAATAGATTTAAAAAAAGTATAAAGAGGTTCCCAAAATCAATAAGGGGTGGTTGACCATGTGATGAGAGAGAGACTGACTTTGTGTCATTTTTGTGTACCCTTCCTTTCTTGTGGTCTGGTTACGTTTCCTGGCCTTGGGTAATGAGACATTCCTTAATAAAAGGACATTACCTTTACTTAAGCTAACTTCAGATGGTTGCTGTTTCTTAAAATTAAACAAACTTTGACAGGTGACATCAAAGATCAGGACTGAATAGATCATTCTGAACTGAAGGGTCTCATGGGTTATAGCTGAAGAGACAATACAAGATCAGGTAAAGTTGACCCCAAAGGTTAGGGGAAAATTGGAATCTAAAGATCAGGTCAAAAATTGAGATCTGAGAGTTGATCTCAATGAGAAATGGCAGAGATGCAACCTCTGGGTGAACAAGCCATCTCAAACTGAAAACCTTGTGCCAGGCCAAGATTCTTTGTTTACCTTTATTCTCAAGTCTGCTTAGAGGTTTTCAAAAAGTAAGAAAAAGTAAAACAACAGCAACAGTAGCAACAAACTGACAAGTAGAAATTGAATATAGTAAGGGAGCTTACTGTATCCATTGCTTTTTCTCCCATCTTTGTGATTATTCATCCTCAGACTCTCTGTCCTCTTGCTCTGTAAGGCAATTCCATTAGAAGAATCTGCTGCCAGCTCCTTTTCTTTTCCTTCTCGTTTTTTTCTTATGATCTTTACTTTCACAGTCTCGTGTTTCTATAGCTTCAGCACTGGCCTTTATCTGTGTCTTCAGCCTTGACCTCCATCCAAAACACGGTATGGTATCAACTTTGAAACAACTTGTTGGATACCTCTACTTGAATGTCCCAGTGGTCCTTCAGGGTCAGTAAGACACAAAGTGGGTAAAAATGCACACTCTGTAGTCTGGATTGTCTGGGTTTGAACCGAGACCTGCCTTTTTTCAGGTCTGTGATTTTGGGAAAGTGACATAACCTGAGTGGTATGGTTTAGATCTGTGTCCCCACCGAATTTCATGTTGCATTGTGATCCCCAGTGTTGGAGTGAGGCTTGGTGGGAGGTGATTGGATCATGGGGGCAGAGTTCTCAGGAATGATTTAACATCATCTGTCTAGGTCAGGATAACGGGTGAGTTCTAAGATCTGGTTGTTTACAGGTATGCGGCACATCCCCCTTCTCTCTCTTCCTCCTGCTCTGGCCATGTGAAAGAAGCCTTCTTCCCCTTCACTTTCTTCCATGACTGAATGTTTCCTATGGCCTCCCAGCCATGCATCCTGTATAGCCTGTAAAACTGCAAGCCAGTTACACCTCTTTTCTTCATAAATTACCCAGCCTTGGGCATTGCTTTCTAACAGTGTGAGAACAAACTAATATACTTGGTAAGAATCAGTTTTCTTATCCAGGATGATAATAGTGCCTACATCACAGGGTAGTTACAGAGATAAATATATGCATATAGAGTTGGTATACTGCTTGGTTTGCGGTAAACATACACTAAATGAAAGCCTTTATTATTGTTGTTATCTTTATTTTTGTTATTAAATGTGATTTCCCTTAGCTTATCTCTCTTGATAATGTCTCAAATATTTGATAAGTTATATGAACACTGAAAGTCAAAAGTTATAGTCCAACTCTGTCCCTCATGGCTGTGTGACCCAGCATCAATTACCTAAACTCTCTGGAATTCAAATTTCATCTTGGTAATATCAGATTGTACTAAATGATCTCTGAGGAGAGGACTTTTGATATTGCCTTTGCAAAATTATAACAGTGAGAAAAATTCAACACAGCTGACTCCATCTTGTTTCTAGTGCCACAAATTAACTATCTCTGCTCATTCCTGGGGATAGGCTAAGCTAACTATGGGAGTAATTGAGTTTACCTTAAAGCAAGGGTGATAATACTCCCTTCCTGAAACTACCCTCCTTGTTTGGGGACCAAACTGCCTTTGTAAAGCTAAGGAAAGGCCACAGGGTTAGAATTATGAAAGAGGCATGAATTAGTTTAAGATGTAGGCATAGTTAAGTGATAACCTGACATTGTTCCCTAACTTGCTTTTGTGTTATTGTTCACTGCTCAGAAGTCATGTAGCTGGAGGTCAAAAGATTTGTAACTTCCTCAATTGTTCCTATAGATGGCATCATTATTCCAAAACCTAAGAATGACATTTGAGACATTTTTAGGACTTTTGCATTCTTGCAGATCGAATGATGCCACTTGTACCTGTGACCCATACCAAAGAACCGACTCAACTCAAACTGTGACCCCCACTCAGAAACTGACTAAGCTCATTAAGACACTTGATGTTTTTATGATTTCATCTCTAACCAATCAGCAGCACCCGTTCCCTAGCCCCTTGTCCACCAAGTTATCCTTAAAAACCCTAGACTCTGAGATGGCTTTGAGAAATGTTTCCCTTTCTTCTGCTCAGCGGCTTTGAGATAATTAAATACTTTCTCTGTGGTAACACTGCTGTCTCAGTGTATTGGCTTTACTGTGCAGCAAGCAAGAAAAACCTGTTGGGCTGTAACACTTTCCTGAGTCCAAGACAATATATAATATGATTTCTTTTTTTTTTAAATCCTAAATTTTTAATCATCTTTAATATTTTCCTTTCTATTAACTTCTAAATCCATTTAGATTTTGATTCTTGTCAATTTTTTCTCCATCACCTTTCATACCTGACTTCTATCTCATCCCATCATCTTATTATAGGCTCCTTTGTTACTGCCTGTTGGACTCCTATCAGATCTGGGACAGTTAAAGTGACTCCCTAGCCAGTCTTCCTTATTTCATGTCATTTCTTACTTCAGTGCATTTTATACATCACCAATTAAACTCTCCATATTTGCACTTAATTTTTATTCTTATGCCATGTCCAAACCCTACTTTTCTGTTAAAGCTAATTCAAATAATAGTCTGTTCTTTAGTTTTAGCTTTTGATCACTACTTTTGTGAAATTTATTATTCATTCTAATAAACACCATCATTTCTTAATACTAAGCTTACAAAAAATTCTGGTTCTTTTATAAGGATGGTTGCTGTATTTGGAAATCAAACTGCTTGTAGGTCTGTTTTCTACTTTTAGAAACAACAACTTTTCATATACAAAAAAAAAAAAATTAAGTAGGTCAGGCTCAGTGGCTCATGCCAATAATCCTAACACTTTGAGAAGTCACAGTGGGAGCATCACTTGAAGCCAGGAGTTTGATACCAGCCTAGTCAACATAGTGAGACCCCATCTCTACCAAAATTTTTTACAAATTAAGAAATTAAGTTGACCTAGTAGTTGACCATTTTGTGAAGGGGGTTAACCAAAAATTTATCATTTTGGGATCTGGTATTTTTTTCATCACATAGATAAAACTATTGTCTTCTTATTTATTTATCTAGTGAGTTTTAGATGCATCTCACAAATGAACGCTTTTGTTGTATTTCTTCATAAAATCAATAAGCACATAACCAATAACCTCAGGAATAACTATTAGTATGTCTTATTTGAATAATCTGCTGATTCTGTGTTATGATGTCACTTAGCTACCTGAGTTGTGTCTTGGAGCCAACTTACTTGTTTCCTCTTTGACCAGGAGATTGGGCACCTAAGAGTATTTTAGGTAGAATCAAAATCCAGTTAACTTGGTAACTCTTTCAACTGTAATATCATTTTAGCAGATGACTTGACTATTAGAAAACTCAAGTTACTGCTTTCTCTATTCAATAGAAGTGAGAGAGGGATGAAAAAAGAGGCAGGAGGGGCCGGGCACGGTGGCTCAAGCATGTAATCCCAGCACTTTGGGCGGCTGAGGCTGGTGGATCACGAGGTCAAGAGATGGAGACCATCCTGGTCAACATGGTGAAACCCCGTCTCTACTACAAATACAAAAAATTAGTTGGGCACGGTGGCGTGTGCCTGTAATCCCAGCTACTCAGGAGGCTGAGGCAGGAGAATTGCCTGAACCCAGGAGGAGGAGGTTGTGGTGAGCCGCGATCGCGCCACTGCACTCCAGCCTGGGTAACAAGCAAAACTCCGACTCAAAAAAAAAAAAAGAGGCAGGAGGGAAGAAAGTAGTTCCAAGCATCTATTCTTTTGGGTATTAGACAGAATATTGG
The DNA here is from genome assembly GCA_028533165.1 of Leontopithecus rosalia. Lineage (NCBI taxonomy): Eukaryota > Metazoa > Chordata > Mammalia > Primates > Cebidae > Leontopithecus > Leontopithecus rosalia. The sequence goes on along the minus strand of CM052667.1, from coordinate 15,439,976 downwards.
ATAAGACAGCTGGAGACTGTTATAGTCTTTTTTCTTTCTTTCTTTCTGTTTTTTTTTGAGAGAAAGTTTTGCTCTTGTTGCCCAGGCTGGAGTGCAATGGTGTGATCTCAGCTCACTGCAATCTCTGCCTCATGGGTTCAAGTAATTCTCCTGCCTCAGCCTCTGGAGTAGCTGGGATTGCAGGCACATGCCACCACACCTGGCTAATTTTGTATTTTTAGTAGAGATGGGGTTTCTCCATGTTGGTTAGGCTGGTCTTGAACTCCTGAACTCAGGTGATTTGTCCACCTCCACCTCTCAAAGTGCTGGAATTACAGGCATAAGCCATCGTGCCGGGCCGACTGTTACAGTCTTTAAGATGTCATATGATTTCTGTGCATCTGCTTCCTTGTCTACAAAAGGGGAGAATAGTAATATATAATATACCCATGTGTCTTTGGTGAGCTTTAATTAGGCCTTGTTCTGCAAAATGAGGACTACATTGAATTTTTTTTTTTTTGAGATGGTGTATCATTCTGAACTCCTGACCGCAAATGATCTGCCTGCCTTGTCCTCCCAAAGTGATGGGATTATAGGCACGAGACACTGAACCTGGCCCTACATTGACTTTTTATTATGTTGTTGTCTAATGTTATGATGCATTTTAGGATAAAATATATTTTTTAATCATTCAATTGATTAGTTTAAACTAAACCATAGTTTGAACCAGTAAGCCATTTGGAAATGTGGCTTGAAACATTTGCGTCCTTACATAATTTGTTGTTTATAGGCGAATTGCATTCTGTTGTGTGGCATAATATGAAATATATTTAGTCTTTGTCTCTGGTTTTGGTAAACAGAGCCAGAACTCTTGGGATTATCTGTGTGATAGGAGCGTCTTTTGTTATACATAGTGAGCTTCTTTGATAACACCTGAATTTATGGTAAAGAAGTAACTTAGAGTAGGGATCCTAGATAGCCTCAGGATGGAACCAGTAGCTAGGAAGACCAAGTGATTAAAGGATTAGAGAGTCAGAACTTTCAAACCCTACCCACAAATCTCCAGGAAAATGAGTGTGTGTGTGTGTGTGTGTGTGTGTGTGTGTGTGTGTGTGTGTGGTGCCCACTGGAGTTGCTCTTTATAAAATCCAGGTGCAGTGGCTTACAGCTGTAATTCCAGCACTTAGGGAAGCCAAGGCGGGTGGATCACCTGAGGTTAGGAGTTTAAGACCAGCCTGGCCAACGTGGTGAAACCCTGTCTCTACTAAAAATAAAAAAATTGGCCAGGCGTGGTGGTATGTGCCTGTAATCTCAGCTACTTGGGAGGCTGATGCATGAGAATCTCTTGAACCCAGGAAGTGGAGGTTTCAGTGAGCTGAGATTGCATCATTGCACTCCAGCCTGGCAACAGAGCAAGACTCTATCTCAAAAAAATAAAAATAAAAATAAATAAGACCGGGCACAGTGGCTCCTGCCTGTAATCTCAGCACTCTGGGAGGCCAACGTGGGCAGATCACCTGAGGTCAGGAGTTCGAGACCAGCCTGGCCAACATGGTGAAATCCTGTCTCTAATAAAAATACAAAAATTAGCTGGGCTTGGTGGTGGGTGCCTTTATTCCAAGCTACTCTGGATGCTGAGGCAGGAGAATCGTTTGAGCCTGGGAGGCAGAGGTTGCAGCAAGCAGACTGTGCCATTGCACTCCAGCCTGGGCAACAGAGTAAGACTTCGTCTCAAAAAAACAAAACAAAACAAAAAAACTTGAACAAGTGTCGATCAGCTAGGAGGGCAGAGCCCCTCGAAAGGTCATAGAAGTTCCATGCATCCCACTCCCTATACCTTGCCCTGTGTGTCACTTCATCAGGCTGTTTATCTGTATTCTCTATAATATTCTTTTTTTTTTTTTTTTTTTCTTCGAGGCAGAGTCTCATTCCATCACCCAGAATGGAGTACAGTGGCACAATCTCAGCTCACTGCAACCTCTGCTTCCCAGGTTCAAGTGAGTCTCTTGACTCAGGCTCCCCAGTAGCTGGGATTACAGGTATGTGCCACAATGCCCTGCACATCTTTGTATTTTTAGTAGTGACAGAGTTTCACCATGTTGGCCAGGCTGGTCTCGAACTCCTGACCTCAGGTGATTCGCCTACCTCAGCCTCCCAAAATACTGGGATTACAGGCATCAGCCACTGCACCCAGCAGAATTTTTGTATTTTTAATGGAGAGGGGCTTTTACCATGTGGGCCAGGATGGTCTCGAACTTCTCAAGTGATCTGCCTGCCCTGGTCTCCCAAAGTGCTGGGATTACAGGCCACTGAGCCTGGCCTCTTTGTAACATTCTTTGTAATAAACTGGTAAATGTGTTTCCCTGAGCTCTGTGAGCTGCTCTAACAAATTAAAGGAACCCAAGGAGGGAAGTAGTGAGAGTCCAGATTTATAGTCAGTTGGTCAAAATTATAGGTGACAACATATTTCTTGTGATTGGTGCCAAAAGTCGGGGGCAGTCTTGTAGGGCTGAGCCTATAACCCGTGGGATCTGATGCTCTCTCTAGGTAGTTAGTGTCAGAATGGAATTAAATTGAATTATACAACCCCTACTTTGTGTCCACTGGAGTAGTGCTTGGTGTGTGGTGAAGTCCCCCCCACATCTGGTCCCAGAAGTGTTCTGTGAGTGTAAATATAACAGAAAAACAAATTGTCTTTTTCTTTGAGTGTATGTCTCTCATTAGACTCAAAATTGTTCTAAGATTCTGCTTGTAAGTGAGGTTTAAAGCAAACAAAACAAAAACAAATATATTAGTCTGGTATCAACGGTAGTTCTAAAACAGTACTATAGGCAATGCTCACCTGTGGGACTTTTTCTTAAAACCTGCCAAAATGTCTAGGAATAAAATACTTTTCAATTAAGTGATTCCCTTTCCCTTGTTTTCTTTGTTGTTTTTTAAATTATAATGCTTTTAGAGAGCTGTTTCACTTTTTCAGTACTTGATTTTCAGTTTCCTTTTTCATGTGAAAATCAAAGCTCATTGAACCTATTTCATATTTTCATTTGTTTGTTTGTTTGGGTTAATTTTTGTTTTGTTTTGTTTTGTTTTGTTTTTGAGACAGAGTCTTGCTGTGTTGCCAGGCGCCAGGCTGGAGTGCAGTGGCACAATCTCGGCTCACTGCAACCTCCTCCTCCCAGGTTCAAGCAATTCTCCTGCCTCAGCCTCCCAAGTAGCTGGGACTACAGATGCATGCCACCACACCTAGCTAATTTTTGTATTTTTAGTAGAGACGGGGTTTCACCGTGTTGGCCAGGATGGTCTCGATCTCTTGGCCAGGATAGTTTCGATCTCTTGACCTGGTGATCCGCCCACCTCGGCCTCCCGAAGTGCTGGGATTACAGGCTTGAGACACCGCACACGGCCTTGTTTTTTTTTTTTTTTAACCAGTATAAATGTGGCAGAATTTTGGAGTAATATAGTGATATTTAGATGCTTAATGAAAAAAATCTGAACAATCTTTTAATTAAGTTAATCTAAAGAACAAGAATTTAGCTTTGTAATAAATTTAGCAGTGAGACGGAACGAATACCTGGGAATAAGATACAGGTGTTTATCACTTAAAGTGAATGAGAGAGTTGGCAGTCCTGAGGATAAGATGTTAGGTACAAGCAGTATGGTCAGAAAGGACCCCAAAACATACATTCCAGGGTGTTGCTTCACATGATGAACTTGTGACTTATCTGAAATTATATCAAGTTAATTTCTATTTAACAGGAACTACAAATGCTCATTTATTATAAATGACATGATGGTAGTTGCAGTGTATGTCTTTTGAGATCTGCGGTGGCCAGGTCGAAGGCTGCGATCCAGTCATATATAGTGAGCTGTGTAGATGCCAAGCACCTTACTTGGCATCTCATCTAATTCTCCAGACTATTCTATAAAATAGATATGATTTCTCAGCCGGACGTGGCTTATGTAATCCCAGCACTTTGAGAGGCTGAGGCGGGTGGATCACAAGGTCAAGAGATGGCGACCATCCTGGCCAACATGGTGAAACTCTGTTTTTACTAAAAATACAAAAATTAGCTGGGTGTGGTGGCACGTACCTTCCCAGCTACTTGGGAAGCTGAGACAGGAAAATCGCTTGAATCTGGGAGGTGGAGGTTGCAGTGAGCCAAGATCGTGCCACTGCACTCCAGCCTGGTGACAGAACGAGACTCTGTCTCAAAAAAGAAAATAAAGAGATATGATTTTGTATTCCACCTGCCAGTCCCTGCCTTGGCCCTGCCCCTTCACCTCCCTCCTCCATTAATGTGTAGGGTCCAGAGGGAAACCTTCCCTTCATCCTCTGAAGTTTCTCTGAAAAATCAACTCACAAAATGCAGATTAATTGGAGAAAAGGTGTAAAAATTTGATTAATGTGCTCATGGGAGGAACACAGAGTGACTCCTCACACCCCAGTGGGTTCAGAAGGTTATAGAGAATATTGGAAAAAGAGGTTATGGGGACAGGGGAGAAGAGAGATTCTGTTAAGGGGATGGCTAAGCAGAATAAAGGGATCACGGAACAGACTAACTTGTAACTTATACGTTAATCTTGTGAAAGGGTCTGTTCAGGTGTGGTTATGATCTTGGTCTTACAGAGAGGAGAAAAAAACTACCGTTCCTTTTTGTGGGTCTGGATCTTAGGCAGATAAAGGAACTTCGGCTGTCATACTGTGCTTTGGGGGCAGGGGGAAGGTTAGGGAGACCTGGAGGCTTCAAAGTGCTATATTTTGGGGTATCAGTTTGTCACAAGGTGAACTCCAAAATTGGGGCTCAGCCCAGGAAGCCACATAAGTTCTTGGCTTCACATAATTCAAGACTGAGGCAACAGAGTATAGTGAAAGCAAGTTTATTAGAAAGTGAAGGAATAAAATGTTGGCCACCTGTAGGTAGAGTACCTCTGAGGGCTGGCAGTTGGCTGTTTTTATGGTTATTTTTGATCATATGCTACAGGGGTGGATTAGTCATAGTTTTCTGGGAAAGAGGCGGGGAATCCTTGGAAGTAAGGTTCCTCTCCTTTTTAGACCATATAGGGTAACTTCTGGATGTTGCCGTGGCTTTTGTAAACTGTCATGGCACTGGTCGGAGTGACTTTTAGCACGTCAGTGCGTTATAATGAGCATACAATGATCAGTGAGGACAACCAGAGGTGCTTTGTTCACCATCTTGATTCTGGCTCATTTTGGCTGGCTTCTTTATCACATCCAGTTCAAGCAGCAGGGTCTTTGTGACCTGTGTCTGGGAAAACAAGTCCTGTCTAACTCTTATCTCAAGTTTCTGAGCTGCAGCAAATACTACCTGACTTCCTAACTGCAGGTTCCCAGGTTGATTCTATTCTAATGATGACGAATTTTAAGGTGTCGTACTTCTGTACCATATTTCTTTCGTGCATATTAGTTCAGTTAGCCAAACTCTGAATTCCCATGTGGTCTGTGGGAAAACCAGCCCTGCTGCTGGTACCAGAGAATGGCTCCTTCCCATGATTCACTTCTTTGAGCACTGCTTGCTTGTGTTAAAACATATCCAGCAAGGTATGAACAGGGTCTTCTGCCCATCTCAGTTCATCTCAGCTTAAACATACTATAGCAGTATAGGCTTTTCTTTTTTTTAAGGTGGGGTCTCACTTTGTCACCCAGGCTAGAGTGCAGTGACGCGATCTTGGCTCAGTGCAATTTCCACCTCCCAGACTCAGGTGACCCTCTCCTGTCTCAGCCTCCTGAATATCTGGGACCACAGGCGAGTGCCACCACACCTGGCTAAATTTTGCGCATATATATATATTTTTTGGTAGGAATAGGGTTTCCCCATGTTGGCCAGGCTGGTCTCAAATTCCTGGGCTCAAGTCATCTACCCGCCTTGACTTCCCAAAGTTCTGGGATTACAAGTGTGAGCCACCATGTCCTGCTCTTCATAGCTTTGATATGTCATTAGAATCAATATATTTTATTTTTGAAATATCTCATATCGAGACTATTGAATTAACCTCTGACTCCAATTCCACCTTTTGCATCCCCAAATTCAGCCATTCTTTATAATGCAGACAGAGTAATCCTTCTAATATACAGATCTGATTATGCCTTTTCCTTGGTTAAAATATTCCTTGTTGGCTGTGGGCTAGAATACCGTAAGATACCTTACAACCCGCCCATAACGTTTTCTCCTCATTGTCTGTGGCTACTGCCACACAGCCTGTGCTTTGACCGGGGCTCTTGTTCTTTCTAGCTCTGTGCCTCTGAGCCGCTGTTTCTTTTGCCAAGGCCATGCCGGTGAAGTATCTCCCATCTTTGTAGACTCCAGTGTTACATCCTCTGTAAATGGTTCCTGGGTCCTACTTTCTCTCTCCAAGACAAAAAACAAAAAACTTGTCACCTCCTTTGTGTCCCTAGTAGGTTTGTTCATATCACTATTATTATATTCATGATGCTTCACAATAATTAGATATTTGTGTCTTGTCTACGCACTAGCTCCTTGAATTCAGGGACTATGTATTATTAACCTTTGTATCACCTTATTCAGGGTCTGGTAGTTCCTTAATACATGGAGAATTGATTAAACAACTCAAGACAATGATTTTATACTATCATATAACAGAAGGCAGGAATGGTAAGAATGATACTTTAGATATTCCTTAAATTCATTTCTAAGGCAAAGGACATTGAAATTTTATTACAAAGCATGACCACGATGCTCTTTTCATCCACATTAAACAAGCATATGCTTTGGAAAATGATTATTTTTATTATTCTTCTACAAAGATTATTTTATTTTATTAAAAGATGTGACAGTGTTCATTTAATTAAGCAGTTTTCCTCTTGCGACTAAAATCGAGTACAATTTCCTCTTTAAGAGCAAATGAACTATAGTACTTGAGACAAACTTATGTGATATAAAAGCTTCTAGCACAGTGTACGACACAGAGTGAGCATTGAGCTAAGAAGTTTATGGAAAGGAAAGGAGAAGACAGGGAGAAACACAGCGGTAGAAAGCAAGAATATTAGGTGCCTCTGCTGAATGAATCAGAACCAATCAGAACTAGATCAAACAACTCTGAAATGTGGACTTAGTTTAGAAATAACTTGCCAGAAATTTTTTTCTAAAAAGTGAATTATGTCTTTAAATGTTTGCATGTTATTATTTCCAAGCTTCACTATTTATTTTTTTTGAGACAGAGTGTTGCTCTGTTGCCAGGCTGGAGTGCAGTGGCATCATCTCGGCTCACTGCAATCTCTACCTCCTGGGTTCAAGCGATTCTCCTGCCTTAGCCTCCAGAGTAGCTGGAACTACAGGCACATACTACCACATCCAGCTAATTTTTGTATTTTTAGGAGAGATGGGTTTCTCCACATTGACCAGGCTGGTCTTGAACTCCTGACCTCGTTATCTGCCAGCCTTGGCCTCCCAAAGTGCTGGGATTACAGGCGTGAGCCACCTCGCCTGGCAAGCTTCACTATTTTTATAGAAACCCCAACTCTACTAAAAATACAAAAAATTAGCTGGGCATGGTGGCGCGTGCCTGTAATCCTAGCTACTCAGGAGGCTGAAGCAGGAGAATTGCCTGAATTGCTACCCAGGAGGTGGAGGTTGCGGTGAGCCGAGATTGCACCATTGCACTCCAGCCTGGGTAACAAGAGCAAAACTCCATCTCAAATAATAATAAAAAAAAGAAATGCAGAATATTAAAACTAGCTTCCAGTTTTGTCTGGTCCATTAGTTTCTGTGGAATATGCTCAGAGGAACCCAGGAGTCCTCTGGCAGGGCAGCCTGTGAGGTGTTGGTGAGGCAGCCCCGGCTGTCAGGAACATGGGGTTGTCTGTTCTTCACCAAAGAATTTCTACTGTGTCTATTCTGTACAGGAGGTTTCTGTGGACAAGTTTGTTTGAGGAAAGTTTCTTGACTTTGAAGTTGAAAAAAATCTCGAATCTACTGTTTAAGTCTAGGTCTTCTGTTTTTATCGATGAGGAAAATTTCAAGTACTTGTCCCATGTCAAACAACTATCGATGCACTAGCAGCTAGTTAGCAAAGTCGTTGGATTTCGTTTTTTGTCACTGTTTTGTTACTGCCTCAGTTCGGACATGGTTTTAGGAAGTAATGAGCATTAGGGGAGCAGGGAGAGGTGAGGGCGATAGGGTAGGACCTAAATTAGAAAGGTTGTGCCAAGGGAGTCTGCTTGTCATGCAGGATAAGAAAATAGATTAGGAGATCTTCCTGTACTTCTTCCCTCTTAGAATGCTGCTCTTAAATATACAGATGGCTGCAGTGACTTTTCCTTTGAAGATCCATTGCTGACAGGGACCCAAATTTGAGTGGCTGCTTTATTATATATTATATATATATATATTATATAGTACATATATACGTATAAAATGTAGCAATATATATAGGGATATGCATTTTTTTAAATTTTACTTTTTGGAGATAGAGTCTTGCTCTGTCACCCAGGCTGAAGGGCAGTGGTGTGATCTTGGCTCACTGCAACTTCTGCCTCCCAGGTTCAAGCGATTCTCCTGCCTTAGTTTCCTGAGTAACTGGGATTACAGAAACACACTACCTCACCCGGCTGATTTTTATATTTTGGTAGAGATGGGGTTTCACCATGTTGGCCAGTTTGGTCTTGAACTCCTGACCTGAGGTGACCCACCCACCTCAGCCTCCCAGAGTACTGGGATTAAAGGCCTGAGCTACTGTGCCCAACTAGGATGTGCATGTTTTATACAGAGATATAGATATCCCTATGTACAATATGTATACCACTTTTTTTTTTTTCTGAGACGGAGTTTCGCTGTTGTTACCCAGACTGGAGTGCAATGGCACGATCTCGGCTCACCGCAACCTCCGCCTTCTGGGTTCAAGCAATTCTCCTGTCTCAGCCTCCCGAGTAGCTGGGATTACAGGCACGCACCACCATGCCCAGCTAATTTTTGTATTTTTAGTAGAGACAGGGTTTCACCATGTTGACCAGGATGGTCTTGATCTCTGACCTCGTGATCCACCCGCCTTGGCCTCCCAAAGTTCTGGGATTATAGGCGTGAGCCACCTCGCCCGGCCTATATACCACTTTGATAATAAGATTGCTATAAAATGTGGATGACTTATGGAATTTAGAGACAGTCCCTTATTCTTTTCTTTCTTTCTTTCTTTCTTTTTTTTTTTGAAACAGAGTCTCAGTCTGTTACCCAGGCTGGATGCAACGGTGTGATCTCTGTTCACTGCAACCTGCACCTCCCAGGTTCAAGTGATTCTCCTGCTGTAGCCTCCTGAGTAGCTGGGATTACAGGTGTGTGCCATGGCACCTGGATAGTTTTTTGTATTTTTAGTAGAGACAGAGTTCCACCTTGTTGGCCAGGCTGGTCTCGAACTCCTGACCTCAGGTGATTTGCCCACTTTGGCCTCCCAAAATGCTGGGATTACAGGCGTGAGCCACCATGCCCTGCCAGAAAAGGCTCTTTATTTGCAGAGAAGATTCAAAGATTCATTAAACATTGGCTTTTAAATAGATTTGGATTTGCATGAGGAAAATAACTCTTTCACTCTGTGATCCAATTATTCTACCCCTGCGGGAGGGCAAGATGTGGTCAATAGCACAATAGCTGGAGAGAGTGGACAGAAAAAAGGTTGGAAGGCCATTAAGTCACTGGATTATGAAAGGAAAATTAGGAAATTAGTTTTAGGGACATTTAAAAGGTAACAAAAGACACTGCTTGTCTTTTGTCTGAAAGGAAAGAGAAAGCTTACAGTTTAGAAGTAGGATAAGAGATTCTGGGACATTTCAGTAATGTTTATTTTGTTGTTGTTTGTTTGTTTGTTTGTTTGTTTTAGAGGCAAGGTCTCCCTCTGTCACCCAGGCTAGAGTGCAGTGGTGTAATCACAGCTCACTGCAGCCTCCAACTCCTGGACACAGGAGATCCTCCCACCTCAGCCTCCCAAGTAGCTAGAACTATATAGGTGTGCACCAGCACTCTCAGCTAATTTTTATTTTAAAATTTCTTTTGTAGAGGCAGGGTTTCACTATGTTGCCAAGGCTGGTGTCAAACGGCTTGCCTAAAGCAATTTCCTGCCTCAGCCTCCCAAATTGCTGGGGTTACAGACATGAGCCAGCATGCCTGTCCTGTTTCAGTAATGTTAAGAGAAATGGTTCTGTTTGACATAAGAGAACTAAGAGGCATAAAAAGTATAATCTGAAATTCAGGAATTAAAAAGTCAATTAAAAAATGAAAGAGTAGGATTCAGGCAAGAGAAAACATTAAAGAAGGAAGACTAAATTCAGTGGCATGAAAAGGAAGGTGAACAGTGGTCAAAACAAGTCTAAGGAGACACAATTTAGTCTGAATAGACTTTTAAATATGTTGAGGGAAGAACGACTAGCTCCAGGAGAAGATACTGAAAAATAAGAGTAGCAATTTCATTGATCGTCTTGTTGAAAACTAACACAGAGAAATACAATTAGAGCAAGAGCTATACAAAACAACCCGGACAACTTAGCGGGTAATACCAGAGGAGCAAATAATGTAGTCATTAATATTGCAAGGTTAAGCTTCTCTCTTGTTTTGGGGGGAATTAGAGCGAGTTCATGCAGAATAAAGCAATTACCACACTTGAGCTCGAGTTAAGGTTTCCTGCCTCCCAATGGCAGGCACGGCTTTGTGCCATGAAATCAGAGTAGACAAGACTCAGGCGTGTCATTGGAATCCAGTAAGTTGTGAAGTATACATTTCAGGGCAGAATCATGCTTTTTTCAACTTTGGGAATGAATTCAGGAAGGCTTAGATTTAGCATAATGGGGATTTTCACATTAAAAAGACCAAATTAGAAATTACTAGCATAGATGGAATATGTATAATTTGTGCGTGTATGTGTGTGCGCCATGGCGAAATATAAATGGACCGAAGCATGGAAAGTAATTTAACCATTTAAAGATACAATTGTTTCATTAATATTTACTTATATCTGATTAAATATTCATGATGCCTTGCCTTCCCTCCGTGTCTAACAGTGTTGCATTCGTGGCCATCTGCACCAGCTCAGCACACGGGAGGTCTCAATTAGCCATTCAGGCTGACAGTGGACTCTCAGCCAAGGGGCCCTTGCCCTGCGATGGGCTAAAAACAGATGATGAGTTTGTCTGCAGGCATAAGCAACAGTGAGACAGACTCGCCCTGGGCTGGGATTATAGTAGACAGAGCCCACAGCATCACAGTCCCCTTAAGAACACAGAAAGGATGATTTCAGAAATGTCTAAATAAATACGGGCAGGTGAAAAAATCTCTGCCCAGGTTACATGCTGTCCTGTGGGAAGCCATTCTCAAGGTGGGAACAGGACTAGAATTGGAACTCTTGACACCTAGCACCATGCTCCCATCTGCCACCATGAGGCTGGGCAGCAGATGACCTAGTTTGTAATCTTAATTTAGCAATCTATAAAACAGGAATGAAAGTATCTCCCTCTGGAGGAGGTGCTGGGAAGGCAGTTATACATCCCGGCACTGCTTGTTGCTGAGGTCTCTGGCTCTTTTATACAGTCCACAATAGCAGGATGGGTTCATCTTGTATTGTAATTACCTGCCCCATGTTTATCTCCTCCTAACTGAGCCTCTAGAGAACCAGACTGTGTTGTATTCACCGGGGTCTTCTAAGACTAATGTAGCAAATGTTTTTTTTTCAATAGATTAGCATTTGGGGATGGGGAGGCTAAGATCTGATATAATAACTCTTTCTACTTTTTATTTTTTACTGGAGTGTAGTGGTGAGATCAGAGCTCACTGTAACCTCAAACTCTTGGGCTTCAGCAATCCTTCTGCCTCAGCCCCCTGAGTAGATAGGACTATAGGTGCATGCCACCATGCCTGGCTAATTTTTTTCTATTTTTTGTAGAGAAAGTTCTCACTATGTTGTCCAAGCTGGTATCAAATTCCTGGCCTCACGAGATCTTCCTGACTCAGCCTCCCAAAGTGCTGAAATTATAGGGATGAGCCACCATGCCTGACCAGAACATGGTAATTAGAAGTGGCCAATAGGCCACGTGTGGTGCCTCACACCTGTGATCCCAGCACTGTGGGAGGCTGAGGTGGGCGGCTTACCTGATGTCAAGAGTTCGAGATTAGCCTGGCCAACATGGTGAAACCTTGTCTCGATTGAAAATACAAAAATTAGCTGGGTGTGGTGGAGGGGGCCTATAATCCCAGCTACTTGGGAGGCTGAGGCACGAGAATTCCTTGAACCCAGGAAGTGGAGGTTGCAGTGAGCTGAGATCGCACCACTGCACTCTAGCCTGGGTGACAGACCAAGACTCTGTTTCAAAAACAAAACAAACAAAAGTGGCCTACAGTTCTATCCATTGTGTGAACGTACACCCATTGTGGAAGTGCTCTCAAACAACGTCTGATAGATATTGCTGTCTATTATTAAAAATCAAATGTTTGTTTTTCTAAAAAAATCTCTGGTAGCCTGTCCTGAAACAGAGTTGAAAGTAGCACAGAACCATGTCATTTGCAGTAAGCAGAATAATGCCAACTCCTTTTCCCCAAGCATGCTCATATTCCAATGCCCAGGACCTGTGAATATGTTACCTTGCATCTCAACAGGGAATGATTAAACCTGATTAAGGTGAAGAACCTTGATGGGGGACATTATCTTGGGTTATTCTGGTTAATCCAGCATAATCACCAGTGTCCTTAAAAATAAAAGAGGAAAGCTAGAGTTGGCCGGAGAGATGCCGCAAGCTGTCTTTGAAGATGGAAAAAGAGGTACATGCCAAGGAGTGTCAGTAGCCTCCTGAAGCTCAGACCTCAGTGCTGCAACCACAAAGAGCTGAATTCTGCCACCAATCTGAACTGAGCAGAAAACTGATTCTCCCGTTAGACCTCCAGAAAGAACAAAGATTGCCAACCCCTTGATTTTCATCCAGTGAGAAGCATATTGGACTTCTGGCCTAAAGAGCTGTAAGAGAGTAAATTGTGTTGTTTTGCATCGCGAAGTTTATGATCATTTTTTAGAGCAGCAATAGAGAACTCATACAACATCTCTGACTCACAGACCACACTTGCCATTAAGCTTTCAGATCCTCTAAGGATTTTAACAACATCGAGGCTGTACTTAGACATTTACCAGTGGTCAGGATGAAATTAAAGTGCGAACGAATTGTTCTTCCTTCTCCTTGGAAAGGTGCATCACACTTTCCTTTTTATTGCCATCTGTTTGGAAGCTCTTTGGCTTCTCATTTCTTTTAAGTGGGGGAGCAAGATATAAAACCCGATTTTTAATTTGTATTATTTAGTTTGTTTCAGCAAATGTCTCCAGAGCTATGTCATGTGCAAAGTGAAATCACCTATACGCTGTGTCTTTAAAAGCCGGGGAAGTGCACAGAGCCACAGCAGCAGTCAATACCAATTTCCACTTCTGGATCAATACCATCGGATGGCTCTGTAGCTGCAAAGATTGTTTCACACACACACACTCAGAGAAAGGGAGGGCTGGGGAGAGAAAGGGAATTGGTTTTAATGATTTCATGGCTCTGAGTATTCCCTCTCTCCCTCTTTTCTTTAAAAGAAATAAATACATAAAATTAGAAACCAAATTTACGAACCTGTCAGTCCGCATCAAACCCAGCTTCTTTCCCTGACCTGTCACCAAAAGTGGCATCTAATCTAGCAAATAGCCTTGTTCTTTGTGGGAGGTTATACATGTTGAAGAAAAGAAGTGATAACACTGTCTGCAGTGATGCAATAATAAAAATGCTTTGTATTTACAGCAGGCTTCTCCTCAAGGGCTTTACAGGCAGTTTCCTCAATCTACAAATGGAAAGACAAGAACCAGCAACTTGGTCACCATCACCCACAAAGAAAAAGCTGACGTGTTAACTTCTATACTGTGTCTATGCGCATATTCGGACAACATGGACTAAAAGGTGCTTCCACTGCAGTCTGACTTTGTAGCTCTCAGGGATAGAGTCTCCCTCGTGAGTGGGACTGGGTAGCTGTTTTTCACAAGGCGTAGTTGTTGGATCTGCCAAGAGAGTGCAACTGCGATTGAATCAGCAAGGGAAGGGCAGGGACCTGATGCTATTAGCTTTGCTGGAAGCTTTCCCAGTAGGTCAGGGTCCCAACCATTTCTCCTCCTGGGAGCAGGCACAGCTTTGATTCTTCAGCACCTCTGTGAGTCCCCAGAATGCGCTCTGCTGCCACAGAGCCCATTAGCTCACCTATAAAGAAGGCTGACCCTCACTCAGTGTAGGCAACTCACTATCAGGATGAGCCAAACAAAGGAATAAATATGTTCCCTCTGGGCCCTGACATAATGGGGAAGCTTAATCCTCAGCTTGGTAAATGCCACAGCCACAACCGTGACCAGCTCAATCTTCAAGGCAGATCAAATGACTTTCAGGAATGGTTCTGAACAAGCCCCAGCTGGAGGGCCAAGCGGTTTCGTGAAAGACTGACTTTTCTATACAGCAGTGATAAAAATTCTCTCCCTCAGTGTCAAGTCTTTTATTTTATTCTACTTTATGGTTTCACAAAGCTTTCCCACATACATGATCCCATATACTTTTCACAAACACTCTGTACATTTGATCACTTGTCCATAGCTGAGGCTTGGAGAGGGTAATCACTGAAGTGGCTTGGGGAATTGTGGAGCTGTGGATGGAATATTCTAGCTAACCTCTTGAGTGTCAGGGGCGGGACAGGACCAGGATAGCAAATCCTCATACATCCTTTTAATCTGGTGCAGTATATTTCCACAAATAGAATCCGAATCATAGACTCCTCAGCCCTTAGATGCCTGATTAAAAATAGGCTGCTGCTCTGTCCATTGGTGTCAACCATCTGTGGCTGGACTTACGGCGTCCTTTCATAGGATTCCGACCTTCATTCTGCTGCCCATTCTCCTGTAGCACGGACTGGATGCACTAAGTCAGCAGGGAGATTCCTGGAAGGCAACCCTTTTCTGAAATTAGTATGGCTCTCCTTTAAGTGCCAGTAAATCCCCACTAAATTAATCTTCACTGAGCAAGGTTTGAGAAAAGCACAAAATGCTGATTAACCATTGAAAATGCCACTATTATTTTGCAAAAAGTCTCCCGCTTCACTTTCATTCTCAAACTGCCCACACTGTGTTTAATTCTTCCTGATGCTTGCTTTATGTTCACCCCAATACATCCTAAATCAATTAACGGCAATTAGTTTGATTATGAAACTATAAAACCAGATATAAAAAGCTCCCATAAATCTTCCAATAAAGCACCCAACAAAACAAAATCTTCTGGCTAACAGCTAAATTAAGTGTTTTTGTTTTGTTATTATTACGTAGCTCTCACTTCAGCCTGATAAGAAGTGTTTGTTGGAAAATGTCCACTGGAACACAGGTGATTAGATCTCAAAGGTTTCCCAACAGGGAAGAAACAACAGAATGCTTTTCTCCCTATAGCTCACTGAGATTGTTTTTAGTTTTTCAGAGGGCTTAATGCCTTCTTTTGCTTTAAGTTATGATGATAACCCAGTCACAATACAAGGTAATTTGTTCTTCAGTGGGGATTATTTTTGGTCAACTACATCAAGTCTGGTTGCAGAAATTATCCTGGTTCCACATTATGAGGCAGAAGTTGCAAGGGACTGCTTTTTTGGTGAACAGAGGACCAAAACACATAGGTCCTCTATATGTTACCAGATAAATGTCCAAAAGGAGTTTCCAAAATGTTTTTGCTTAAAAAATGCCATTGGGTGAGTAATCCCAGCACTTTAGGAGGCTGAGGCGGGATCGTTATGAGTCCAGGAGTTTGAGACCAGCCTGGGCAACACAGACCCTATCTCTACCAAAAAATATTTTTAAAAGGTTAGCTGGGCATTGTGGTCCATGCCTACAGACTACTTGAGAGGCTGAGGCAGGAGGATCACTGGAGCCCAGAAGTTGAGGTTACAGTGAACTATGATAGAGCTACTGCATTCCAGCCTGGGCAACAGAGAAAGATCCTGTCTCTAAAAAAATTTAAAAGAAAATCTTGACCAGGTGTGGTGGTACACACCTGCAGTCCCAGCTACTGGGGAAGTTGAGGCAGGAGGATTGAGTCCAGGAGTTCAAGGTTTCAGTGAGCCATGAACAAGCCTGAGTGGCAGAGGGAGACCTTGTCTCTTTAAAAATAAATAAATAGCTGGGCATGGTGGCTTACACTTGTAATGCAGCACTTTGGGAGGCTGAGGCGGAGGGGGGTGCTGGGGGTAATGGCTTGAGCCCAGGAGTTAGAGATCAGTCTTGACATGGTGAAACCCCGTCTCTCTGAAAAGGATAAATATTAGTCAAGCATGGTGGCATGCACCTGTGGTCTTAGCTACTTGAGAGCCTGACGCAGGAGAATCACCTGAGCCCAGGACAGTTGAGGCTGGCATGATCATGAGTGAGCCGTGATCACACCACTACACTCTAGACTGGGCGACAGAGTGAGACCCTGTCTCAAAAATAATGATAACTAAAATAAATAAAAATAATAAAATATTCCATTACTAAAAAATCAAAACAATAACAGAAAGAATGTCAAAGTATGTCATTGGATAGTCATCAAATTTAATGGTATAAGCTGGGCACAGTCACTTACAGCTGTAATCTCAGCAATTTGGGAGGCCAAGGCAGGTGGATTGCTTGAGCTCAGGAGTTCAAGACCAGTCTGGGAAATAAAGTGAGACCCCATTTCTATAAAAAATATAAAAATTAGCCAGGTGTGGTGGCATGTGCCTGTGGTCTCAGCTACTAGGGAGGATGAGGTGGGAGGATGGCTTGAGCCTGGGAGGAGGAGGTTGCAGTGAGCTGAGGTCATGCCACTGCACATTGGCCTGGGCAACAGAGCCGGACTCTGTCCCCCAAAAAATTTTTTTTTAAAGGTGTAGCCAAGGAGTATTTTTATGGGCATGTGACATGTCAGCACCAAGGAGGCCCCCCAGGAAAGATCCACTTAGGATATATTATTGTCTGTTGGCTTCTCACGGAACTTATGATCATTTTTTGGCATGACTGGTAATAACAGCCATATGGTTTCAGGCAGCCATTAAAGCATAGCAAAACACCAAAGTAACCGTTAAGAAGAAAAAGACACAGCGTGCTTATAATATCTGAGTTTAAAAGTGCCCTTTTCTTCGTGGTCTCTGGACTTCCCCTGACTTCCCTGAAGTTTCAGGAGAGAGAGGTAGCCAACCCTTAACATGGCATAAAAGAAAGCTCACTTGTGTAAGTTTGCTCAGTAACCGGAAAAAAGATGAATCTGCTTGGATTGATGGGCAAACCATCCTGTTCTCAGGAAAGGAGGCAGAACGGACATTAGATATAGATCATATCCCTCTAGGTTATTCCTGGGTATGCCAGTTCTAACCCTTTTTCTTTAGGGCCTTAGTATGGCACACTTGGTTAAGGTCACAGTGTAACATATTTGTTTTTCATTCACTCATTCCGTGACATTTATTGAGCGCCTACTAAATGCACAGTGCCATGTGCATAGGCGTTTATTTAATTACATCTTGCATCATTTGGCAGATTGATTCCATAACCACAGATTAGTTGGCTGGGATTCTGATTCTAATTTTGTCCACAATTTGCCATGTGGCTGTGAGTTAGGCACCCTACCTCTGTGAGATACCTCAATTTCTTTCTCTGCATGGTGGAAATAAGAGTAACTAACAGCTGCTTAGAGATGTGTAGGAATGATTCATGTTCAAGTCAAGGTATGGCTTGTGAAGTTCAATGATTTCATCCTCAAAAATGCAACTTTGAGATTCATGGAAGTGAAGATATTTTTTATTATTATTTATATTGCAATAGTTACAAGTTTCTCTGGCTATTTTCTTTATTTCTTTGTTACTGTTTTCTGATTTAATGACTGCTAGCTGGATTTCAGGGTTTCAATATCAAAGTCATCAACTTGCATTGATTGGGTCTTCTCTGAAAGATTTTTGGTGGCAATGTAGAGGTAAGAATTCGTACATGCTCAAAAGGTGGATCAACACAAATTTGAGTAAGATTTTTAAGGAAACTGAATTTGAGTCCGAGCTTGAATTTGACTTCTCAGCTTCAGTTCTTGTTATGTATTATCAGGACCATTTTATTTTTATTTGTGTAGTGGTTAACTTGCTTTGTTCTAATAGCAAATAACTGCCTTTTAACCTCAGACATTACCCTTACCCATGTACTGTGAACTGGCAAGAAATACACGAATGTATTTACCATCAAATTGGCAAATATCACCACCAAAGATATCTATATCTTCATGATTTCAAAATAACAAGTTTTGCTTTTTTTTTTAAGTTACTAGGTGTAATAAACATCTAACTCTCAACACCTCTGGGGCTCAGCCTGGATGGGGCAGGGCTGAGTCATGTCAGGAAAACCTTAGGTAACTGTGAGAGCAAGTCAGAGTGCGGAAGTCCCGAGGCTAATCCGGAAGTCAGTTACCTTGAGGTCACAAAGACCCCAGATCGCAGAGGAAGAGACAGACTGTAAGCTTGAAGATGATAACCTGTGAAGGCCAGAAATCCTAAGCCACTTCAGCAATTCCTTTTCCTCACCCATAGGACTTTCTTTCTCCAAGCCTCAGCTATGGACAAGTGGTCAAATGCAAGGAGTTACTGTGAGGAAGAATTTTTATAATCGTTATATAGAGAGGACAGTCTTTCACAAAACCTCTTGGCCCTCCAGCTGGGGCTTGTTGAGAATCATCTCTGAAAGTCATTTCATCTGCCTTGAAGATTGAGCTGGTCACCTTTGTGGCTGTGGCATTTACCAAGCTGAAGATTAAGCTTCCTCATTCTGTGAGGGATGAGGGAACATACTTATTCCTTTGTTTGGCTCATCCTGACAGTGAGTTGCCTACGCTGAGTGAGGGTCAGCCTTCTTTATAGGTGAGCTAATGGGCTCTGTGGCAGCAAAGAACATTCTGGGGGCTCACAGAAGATGGCTGAGAGGAAGGAGAGAGGAAGGAGGTGCATTTGAAGCTTTGGCCAGGGAGGACTTTGTAGTTCACTGTAAGTATTTTGAATGTTTTCCTTTTGTGATTTGGAACCCATTAGAGGGTTTAATTAGGGGAACAATGTGAGACAGAGTGGGTAAATGTGGAAGAGAGATGAGTTTGGCAGATGTTGCACTAATATCTGGAGGGAATATAGCAGTTTGGATCAGATGCTAACAATGGAGATGGTGAGAAACAGCCACATCTGGGATATAGTTTGAAGTTCAAGTCAACCAGATTTACTGATGGATTAAATGTAGTGGGCGTGTGTGTTGGGGGAAGAGGACATTAAGAATGACTTTAAGGGTTTTGGTTTGAGTACTCATGACATCTACTGATGAGGAAAGTGTTGGAGCATGTTTGGAGAAGAAGGGAAACCCAAAGTTTGGTTTGGGACCTACTAAGTTGCAGAAGCTCATTTACATATTCAAGTAGAGATGTAAAGCAGGCAAGCAGAGAAATGAGTCTATGGAGCAGAGGAGCATTTGGAGCTCTAGATATGAACATGGGAGGTGTCAACACATAGATGATGTAGGCCTATGGTGCCAGGTGAGACTACTTTGACATGATTGCAACAAGAAGAGATGAGGCTTGAGGAGTGAGGTTAGAGGCCTAAAGCCTTTTAACCATTATGATTCAGGAAGAGGAGGAGGAAGTAGGAAAAGAGACTGAACGAATAGTCTAGGAGGTAAGAAGCAAAATGGAAAATGTGGGGTGGTAGAAACTAAGTGAAAAAGTTTTTCATAAAACATAATGTGGTGACCTATGTCCGTTGTATTGACAGTAAAATAAAGTGAGGCTGGGAATTGACCAATGGACTTGAAACATAGAGGCAATGGAGGTCTGTGAGGATGAATTTTATGTGTCAACTTGACTGGCTTAAGGGCTACCCAGATGGCTGGTACAGTACTATTTCTGGATGTGTCTGTGAGGTTGTTTCCAGAGGAGACTGGAACTTGAATCAGTGAACTAAGTAAGGAAGACCTGCTCTCACCCAGTGCGGGTGGGCACTGTACAATTGGCTGAAGGCCCACATAGAAGAAAAAGAGGAAAGGCAAATTCTTTTCTGGAACTGGGACACACTTCTTCTGCCCTTGCATATCAAAACTCCAGGTTCTTTGTCTTTTGGATTCTGGACTTGCACCAGTGGCCCTCCAGGTTTGCAGGCCTTCAGCCTTAGTTTGAGAATATTACCATTGGCTTCCCTGGTTCTGAGACCTCTGGATATGAATGAAGCCATGATACCAGCTCACCTTTTCCCTGGATATGGATGGAGCCATGATACCAGCTCACCTTTTCCCTGGATATGGATGGAGCCATGATACCAGCTCACCTTTTCCCTGGGTATGGATGGAGCCATGATACCAGCTCACCTTTTCCCTGGGTATGGATGGAGCCATGATACCATCTCACCTTCTCTGGTTATGGATGGAGCCATGATACCAGCTTACCTTTTTTCCAGCTTGCAGATGACCCATCATGAGACATCTCAGCCTTCTTAATTGCATGAGCCAATTCCCCTAGTAAATCCCCTTTCATCTATTTCGATCCCTCTCTCTCCACATCCTATTGGTTTCTCTGGAGAACCCTGCCTAATACAGATTTTGGTATCAGGAGTGGTTCTAGGGAATGGAATTTTAAGGATGAGTTTCCTTTATTGGTTTTGAGGTTTCTGGAGTTGGCTCTCTTCTAATCTGGTTAGACTTAAGACTTTTAAGGACTCTGTTTCCAATAGTACAGAGACATTGAGAGTTGATGGTGTGAATTGTTTGTACATCATCTGTATACTGTTACTCAATCACTTATAAAAGGCAAAGAACTTAGTGACCCTGAATATCATATTTCTAATCATTCATAGAAAACTAAGGAATATAGTGATATTGGTTGGTTGCTCCTGATGTAGCTGGATAAAGTGATGAATGAAAAGAATGTACTCAGGGATTCAAATTCCTGGCTCCAGCTCCATGTAAATAACCTCTGAGACCTTCCCTGTGTGGCCTAAAGGAGAATCTTTGTCCTGTAGCCACCAGGCTGAAGTTGCTAAAAATGAAACACAAGCCCTCATCATGTGATTGGTTGAGTTACAACAAAGGGTGAATTCTCAGCCTTGGACGGTGTCTACTGGTAAAGTAAGAGCATTGGTTGGGAAAAAGTAAGATCCTTTAAATGGGATGAGGATACATGGGAAGACCCTAATAAAGCTGGAGATACTCACCTCTCAAATTCAGATGAAGCTGGGCATCGTGGCTCATGTCTGTAATTTTAACATTTTGGGAGCCTGGGGCGGGCCAATTGCTTGAGCCCAGGAGTTCGAGACCAGCCTGGGCATGGCAAAACCCCATGTTACAAAAATGTGCTAAGCATGGTGGTGTGTAGCTTCTAGTCCCTGCTACTCGGGAGGTTGAGGTGGGAGAATCACCTGAGCTTGGGAGGTTGAGGCTGCAGTGAGCCGAGATTGTGTCACCACATTTCAGCCTGGGTGACAGAGTGAGACTCTGTCTCAAAAATGAAAAAAAAGAATTAGATAAGTCCTTTTTGCCAGAAAAGTGGCTTCCCTACCCACAATGGAAGTGGCCCCCTCAGTGGTATTAGAAGGCCACGAGCTTTCCACCTCTGCTCCCTTGCTCCCCCATATCTCAGTCCATTCAGATGCCATAACAAAATACCATGGGCAGGGTGTTTCAACAACAGTAATCTTACAGCTCTTGAGACAGGAAGTCTGGGATTAGGGGGCCGGCACTGGGTTCTGCTGAGGGCCTCCTTCCAGATGCAGACCGCCCACTTCTCATTGTGTTCTCACATGGCCGACCAGCTCTCTGGCCTCATCTTTTAAGGGCACTAATCCCATTCTTGAGGGCGATGCCCTCATGACCTAATCACTTCCCGAAGGCCCCACTCTAAAACCATTGTATTGGGAACTAGTTTTCAACATGAGAAATTTGTGGGGGGGGCACATTTAGTCCAAAACAACTCTTACTCCCCCAAAGCCCTTTAAACAGCTTCTCAGGACTCTGAAACTTGAAGGAATCCAGTCTAAAAAGCATCAGCCTAAATAATCTTTTCTCTTAAAGTGGTACGAGTTTATAATAGTGCAACTGGATGGTCCTTAAATCCCTTCCCTGTTTAGAACACCGGCTGTGTCCGTGTATTCCAGCTCTGTGACAGCAGCCAAAGCGTAGTGGGGAAAATGAATGGAAATGTTTCCTCAGGCTCCTCTCTCCCCACTCCCCCCAGAAACAAAAGCCTAGGAAGTCATTTACAAAACAAGGCATCCTCAGGGAGATGGCCATCTTGTTAGCAGCTTAGGCTTGTCTGCATGAACATCTGTTTTAATAGCACATCTGTGTGGTTGTAGTACTTAGTAGGATGACCTAGGTTTTGTCTTAAAGAATTCAATGGATTTTTCCTTTCTTGTTTTAAAGCCCTTTTCCTACACAACTAGTCAGTTGAAAGTGAAATCATTCTGCTTGGTCCTGAAACAGGAGGTCGATACTGTTGGGTGATGCACTGTGTGGAATCCCAGGTAGCAGCCATAGCTAATGAAGCGGCGGATAAGCAATTTCACTAGTGTCTGAGCTCTCATGCCAGGAAGAAACATAAGAATGCTGCCCAAAGGGCCACTCTGCCAAAGCGGAGTAACAAGAGTGGCTCCTGGCTGAGACAGATGCCTGTGCAAAACCAGGTACGGGGGAGCTGCACAGCCAGTCTGGAAATGAGGAGAGCATTAGAGAGTCTGGGGTAGAGGATCACACAGTCCTGATGTCTGAGAACCGGAAGCGATATAAAGACAATGGCGTTCTCTCTCTCTCTCTCTCTGTTTTTTTTTTTTTTTTTTTTTTTTTTAAGACAGAGTCTCACTCTGTCACCCATGGGGCGATCTCGGCTCACTCCAACCTCCGCCTCCAAGTTCAAGTAATTCTCCTGCCTCAGTCTCCTGAGTAGCTGAGATTACAGGCGTGTGCCAACACGCCTGGCTAATTTTTGTATTTTTAGTAGAGACAGGGTTTCACCATGTTGGCCAGGCTGGTCTCTAACTCCTGACCTTGTGATCCTCCCACCTTGGCCTCCCAAAATGCTGGGATTACAGGTGTGAGCCATGGCACCTGGCAGACAATGGCTATATAACTGTAATAGCAAACATTCCATTTGGCCATTTGTTCATTTATTTATTCAGTGAATATTATTGAGCACCTATTGTGTGTCAAACAATTTGTTATATACTGGAAAGATAAATATGACATAATACTTGCCCTGAAAAAGGAAATGGTCCAGTGGGTCAGATGAAAATAAAATTGAATTTAATAATTATAAAATACTGGGACACATCCAATGACAAAGTTATCTACATGAGTTATTTATTATTCTATATTTTAATATTTTCGTCTCAAATTTTCTTAGATTCATTTTCTAAAAAAGAACTTGAAGGGTATCTCTTTGTCTCAGTAACAATTCTTTTTCATGCCCTTGGCAAACAAGGGGTGCCATGTAAGTGAATTGAAACTAGATACCACTTTTTATTAAATTGTTTTCACATGAATTATTTCATAAGTTTCTCAGAATAACCCTTCAAAATGCATAAGACTAAGTATTATAATCTTCACCTTCTAACTTGTGATGCTAACACGTGGGAAATGATGTTTATTAGCTAATTCACATTATGGCATCAATAACTAATAAGTACATGGTGTGTAGCCAATCCAGAAATTTATGCATTTTAATACGGGTCAATATCCTTACTCAGAGGGCTGATTCAGATCTGAATTTCAGATAAGCCATCAATCACAAGCTAATATCTTGTGGGTGATGGAGGATTGCTTGGCATCCCTCAAATTATACATAAAGCCCAGTTGCCATAGACAATATAGTCATGTGTTGTGTAATGATATTGCAGTAAACGACAAACTGCATATCAGACAGTAATCCTGTAAGATTATAATGGAACTGAAAATGTCCTGTAGCCTGATGACACCATAGTCATTGTAACATCATAGCACAGTGCATTACTCATATGTTTGTGGTGATGCTGGTATACACAAACCTACTGTACTGTCAGCCCTATAAAACAATAGTACATACAATTACATAGTTCATAATACTTTTTTTTTTTTTGAGACAGGGTCTCACTCTGTCACCCAGGCTGGAGTGCAGTGGTACAAACATGGCTCATTGCAGCCTTGACCTCCTGGTCTCTGGTGATCCTTCCGCCTTAGCCTCCTGAGTAGCTGGAACTACAGGTGTGTGCTACCATGCCTGGTTAACTTTTTGCACTTTTTGTAGAGATGGGATAGGGCTTCTCCATGTTGCTCAGTTTGGTCTTGAACTCCTGAGCTCAAGCGATCCTCCTGCCTTGGCCTCCCAAAGTGCTAGGATTACAGGCATGAGTCACTGGGCCCAGCCTAGTTCATGTTACTTGATAATGATAATAAACAACGATGTTACTGATTTATGTATTTACTATGCCATACTTTTAATTGTTAGAGTGTACTCCTTCTAGTTATATGTGTGTGTGTGTGTGTGTGTGTGTGTGTGTGTGTGTGTGCGTGCATATATATTTATTTATATTTTCCAAACTGGATATGATTTTTTTAAAGTTATGTATATTTTAAAAAGGTAACTGTAGGCTGAGTGCTAGCTCATGCCTGTAATCCCAGCACTTTGAGAGGCCAAGGAGGGTAGATCATGAGGTTAGAAGTTCGAGACTGGCCTGACGAACATGATGAAACCCCATGTCTACTAAAAATACAAATTTTTGCTGGGCATGGTAGTGGGCACCTGTACTTCCAGCTACTCATGAGGCTGAGGCAGGAGAATCACTTGAACCTGGGAAGTGGAGGTTGCAGTGAGTCGAGATCACACCATTACACTCCAGCCTGGAGACAGAGTGAGACTAGGTCTCAAAAAAAAGTTAACTAAAAGAGTCTCAGCCAGGTCCTTCAGGAGGTATTCCAGAAGTTGTCATAGGCTAGGAAAGCTCCATGTGTGTTACTGTCATTGAAGAGTTTTCACTGGGTCAAGATATGGAGGTGGAAGAAAGCGATATAGATGATACCAACCCTGTTTAGATCCAGGTTAATACGTGCGTTTGTGTCTTCATTTTTAACAAAAAAGTTTATAAAGTTAAAAACAACTTAGGAAAAATATTATAGAATAAGAATATAAAGAAAAAGTATTTTTGTACACCTGTGCAATGTGTTTGTGTTTTAAGCTAAGTATTACTACAAAAGAGTTAACACGTTAAAAAAATTGAAAAGCTTATAAAGTCAAAAATTTACAGTAAATTAAGATAAATTTATTATTAAGCAAAGGGCTTAGTGTAGCCTATGTGTTCAATATTTATAAAGTCTACAGTAATACACAGTACTGTCCTAGGCCTTCACATTCACTCACCACTCATTCACTCGCCCAGAGCAATTTTCTGGCCTTCAAGCTCCTTTCATGGTAAGTGCCCTCTAAACTTGTACCATTTTTTCCTTTCCTTTTCTTTTTTTAAATTATACTTTAAGTTCTGGGATACATGTACAGAATGTGTAGGTTTGTTACATAGGTATACATGTGCCATGGTGGTTTTCTGCACCCATTAACCTGTCATTTACATTAGGAATTTCTTCTAATGCTATCCCTCCGCTATCTCCCAACCCCCAACAGGCCTTGGTGTGTGATGTTCCCATCTGGGTGTCCATATGTTCTCATTGTTCACCTCCCACTTATCAGTGAGAACATGTGGTGTTTGGTTTTCTGTTCCTGTGTTAGTTTGCTGAGAATGATTGTTTTCAGCTTCATCCATATCCTTGCGAAAGGCATAAACTAATCCTTTTTTTATGGCTGCATAGTATTCCATGATATATATGTGCCACATTTTCTTTATCCAGTCTATCACTGATGGGCATTTAAGTTGGTCCCAAGCATTTGCTATTGTGAATAGTGCTGTGATAAACATACGTGTGCATGTGTCTTTTTTTCTTTGAGACAGAGTTTTGCTCTTATCACTCAGACTGGAGTGCAATGGCATGATCTGGGCTCACTACAACCTCTGCTTCCTGGGTTCAAGCAATTCTCTTGCTTTAGTCTTTCAAGTAGCTGGGATTATAGGTGCCCACCACCATTCATGGCTAATTTTTTGTATTTTTAGTAGAGACTGGATTTCACCATGTTGGCCAGGCTGGTCTCAAACTCCTGGCCTTAGCTGATCCACCCACCTAGGCCTCCCAAAGTGCTGGGATTGCAAGTGTGAGCCACCATGCCTGGCCCTGCACGTGTCTTTATAATAGGATAATTTATAATCCTTTGGGTATGTACCCAGTAATGGGATTGCTGGGTCAAATCGTATTTCTGGTTCTAGATCCTTGAGGAATTGCCACACTGTTTTCCACATGTTGAACTAATTTACACTCTTACCAACAGTGCAAAAGTATTTCTATCTCTCCACCTCCTCTCCAGCATCTGTTGTTTTCTGACTTTTTAATGATTGCCATTCTAACTGGCATGAGATAGTATCTCATTGTGGTTTTGATTTGCATTTCTCTAATGACCAGTGATGATAAGCTTTTTTCATGTTCTTTGGCCACATAAATGTCTTATTCTGAGAAGTGTCTGTTCATATCCTTCACCCACTTTTTGATGGGGTTGTTTGTTTTTTTTCTTGTAAATTTGTTTAAGGTCCTTATAGATTCTTGATATTAGCCTTTTGTCAGATGGATAGATTGCAAAAATTTCCTCCCATTCTGTAGCCTGTTCACTCTGATGATTGTTTCTTTCGCTGTGCAGAAGTTCTTTAGTTTAATTAGATCCCATTTGTCAATTTTGGCTTTTGTTGCCATTGCTTTTGGTATTTTAACCACGAAATCTATGCCCATTTCTATGTCCTGAATGACATTGCCTATGTTTTCTTCTAGGGTTTTTATGGTTTTAGGTCTTACATTTAAGTCTTTAATCCATCTTGTGTTAATTTTTGTATAAGGTGTAAGGAAGGGGTTCAGTTTCAGTTTTCTGCATAAGGCTAGCCAGTTTTCCCAGCACCATTTATTAAATGGGAAATCCTTTCCCCATTGCTTGTTTTTATCAGGGTTGACAAAGATTAGATGGCTGTAGATGTGTGGCATTATTTCTGAGGCCTCTGTTCTGTTCCATTTGTCTATATATATGTCTGTTTTGGTACCAGTACCATGCTGTTTTGTTGCTGCAGTCTTGCAGTATAGTTTGAAGTCAGGTAGCATGGTTCCTCTAGCTTTGCTCTTTTTGCTTAGGATTGTCTTGGCTATATGGGCTCTTTTTTGGTTCCATATGAAATTTAGTTTTCTCTAATTCTGTGAAGAAAGTCAATGATAGCTTGATGGGAATTGCATTGAATCTCTGAATTACTTTGGGCAGTGTGGCCATTTTCACAATATTGTTTCTTCCTATCTATAAGCATGGAATGTTTTTCCATTTGTTTGTGTCCTGTCTTATTTCTTTGAGCAGTGGTTTGTAGTTCTCCTTGAAGAGGTCCTTCACATCTCTTGTAAGTTGTATTCCTAGGTATTTTATTCTCTTTGTAGCAATTTTAAATGAGAGTTCACTCATGATTTAGCTCTCTGTTTGTCTAATATTTGTGTATAGGAATGCTTATGATTTTTGCACATTGATTTTGTATGCTGAGACCTTACTGAAGTTGCTTATCAGCTTAAGGAGATTTTGAGCTGAGCTGATGGGGTTTTCTAAATAAACAATCATGTCATCTGCAAGCAGAGACAATTTGACTTCCTCTCTATTGCCCTGGCTAGAACTTTCAATACTATGTTGAATAGGTAAGAGAGGGCATACTTGTCTTGTGCCAGTTTTAAAAGGAAATGCTTCCAGCTTTTGCCCATTCAGTATGATATTGGCGGTGGGTTTATCATAAATAGCTCTTATTATTTTGGCATATGTTCCATCGGTACCTAGTTTGTTGAGAGTTTTTAGTATGAAGCGTTGTTGAATTTTATCAAAGACCCTTTTTGCATCTACTGAGATAATCAAGTGGTTTTTGTCATTGGTTCTGTTTATGTGATAAATTATGTTTATTGGTTTGCATATGTTGAACCAGCCTTGCATCCTAGGAATGAAGCTGTAGGAGATTGGTCAGAATGGTGGGAGAGACTATAGGAAAGATGCAAACATTTTTGGAAGGTCAGAAGGTTTTGCAAAAGCTTTGGGAAAGGATTATGGGTGAAGGCAGCCTAATCCTCATACCTTAAGCTCATAACAAAGAACAGATAACAAGGGAATGTAGAGGAGTTTATCTAACTAGCTTGTTTACTCAAGTTGTCCTAAATATGATTTTATTTTTGTAATGATTCTTTTTTTTTTTTTGAGGTGGAGTTTTGCTCTTGTTGCCCAGGCTGGAGTGCAATGGTGTGACCTTGGCTCATCACAACCTCCACCTCCTGGGTCCAAGCGATTCTTCTGCCTCAGCCTCCTGAGTAGCTGGGATTATAGACATACACCACCATGCCTGGCTAATTTTATATATTTGATAGAGATGAGGTTTCTCCATGTTGATCAGGCTGGTCTCAAACTCCTAATTTCAGATGATCTGCTCACCTCAGCATCCCAAAGTGCTGGGATTACAGGCATGAGCCACTGCACCTGGCCTTTTTTTTTTTTTTTTGGAGAGAAGGAGAGGAAGAAAGAGGAAGAAAAAGAGGGAGA
>CM052667.1:15351973-15410825 GCA_028533165.1 Leontopithecus rosalia | reverse complement strand
CTTGTACAGCCGGCCTGGTGTTAATAAAATCTCTCAGTGCTTGCTTGTTCATAAAAGATTTTATTTTTCCTTCAATTGTGAAGCTTAATTTGGCGGGATATGAAATTCTGGGCTGAAAGTTCTGTTCTTTAAGGATGGTGAATATGGGCCCCCACTCTGGGGGCCTTAAAAATGCACCTGGCCTTAAAAATGACCTTTGATCATTTGCACACAGGACTGCTCTCTACTTGGGGGATCGGCAATGTTGATTACCCACAGATGGTGTTTGCTAGAGACTTTTGTCATTAAATCTGCTCTAAAACAAATATGAGCATCTCTGGCATATTGAGGCTGCACAGCTGGACTCTCTCTTCAGAGTCTGTAAGCCATGGGGTCCCCTAGCCATGCTTTCACAGGCAAAACACCTGTGTCTGCAAACTTATTTCATCTGTTGCTCGGCCAGTGTCTACGGGGCATGAAGCCAACTTGATCATGGTGTATAAGCTTTTGGATGTGCTGCTGGATTTAGTTTGCCAGTATTTTATTGAGGATTTTTGTATTGATGTTCATGTCCTTCATTGTCTGTTTTTATCTTTTTTTGTTTAAAGTCTGTTTTATTAGAGACTAGGATTGCAACCCCTGCTTTTTAGTTGCTTTCCATTTACTTGAGAAATATTCCTCCATCCCTTTATTTTGAGCCTAAATATGTCTTTGCACATGAGGTGAATCTCCTGAATACAGCACACCAATGGGTCTTGACTCCTTATCTAATTTGCCAGTCTGTGTCTTTTAATTGGGGCATTTTGCTCATTTACATTTAAGGTTAATATTGTTAGGTGTGAATTTGATCTCATCATTATGATGCTAGCTGGTTATTTTGCCCGTTAATTGATGCAGTTTCTTTATAGTGTTGATGGTCTTTACAATTTGGTATGTTTTTGCAGTGGCTGGTACTAGTTTTTCCTTTCCACATTTAGTGCTTACTCCAGGAGCTCTTGTAAGACAGGCCTGGTGGTGACAAAAATCCCTCAGTAATTGCTTGTCTGTAAAGGATTTTATTTCTTCATGTATGAACCTTAGTTTGGCTGGATATGAAATTCTGGGTTGAAGATTCTTTTCTTTAAGAATGTTGAATATTGGCCTCCACACTCTTCTGGCTTGTAGGGTTTCTGCAGAGAGATCTGATGTTAGTCTGATGCACTTCTCTTTGTGGGTAACCTGACCTTTCTCTCTAGCTGCCCTTAACATTTTCCCCTTCATTTCAACCTTAGTGAATGTGATGATTATGTATCTTGGGGTTGCTCTTCTCAAAGAGTACCTTTGTGATGTTATCTGTGTTTCCTGAATTTGAATGTTGACCTCTCTTGGTAGGTTGGGGAAGCTCTCCTGGATAATATCCTGAAGAGTATTTTCCAACTTGGTTTCATTCTCCTCATCACTTTCACATACAACAATCAAATGTAGGTTTGGTCTTTTCACATAGTCCTATATTTCTTGGAGGCTTTGTTTGTTCCTTTTCATTGTTTTTTTTTCTAATCTTGTCTTCTCACTTTATTTCACTAAGTTGATCTTCAATCTCTGATATCTTTTCTTCCACTTGATCAATTCGGCTATTGATACTTGTGTAAGCTTCACGTAGTTCTTATGCTGTGTTTTTCAGGTCCATTAGGTCATTTACATTCTTCTCTAAACTACTTCTTCTCTAAATTGGTTATTCTAGTTAACAATTTCCCTAACCTTTTTTCAAGGTTCTTAGCTTCCTTGCATTGGGTCAGAATATGCTCCTTTAGCTCAGAGGAGTTCGTTTATTATCCTCATTCTGAAGCCTACTTCTGTCGATTTGTCAAACTCATTCTCTGTCTAGTTTTGTTCCCTTGCTTGCAAGGAGTTGGGATCCTTTGGAGGAGAGGAAGCGTTCTGGTTTTTGGGATTTTCAGGCTTTTTGCGCTGTTTTTTTCTCATCATCATGGATTTATCTACCTTGGGTCTTTGATGTTGTGACCTTTTGATGGGGTTTTTGTGTGGACATCCTTTTTGTTGATGTTGATGCTATTCATTTCTGTTTGTTTGTTTTCCTTCTAACAGTCAGGCCCTTCTGCTCGGGTCTGCTGGAGTTTGCTGGAGGTCTACTCCAGACGCTGTTTTGCTGGGTATCACCAGCGCAGGCTGCAGAACAGCAAAGACTGCTGTCTCTTCCTTCCTTTGGAAGCTTTGTCCCAGAGGGGCACCTGCCAGATGCCTGCCAGAGATCTCATGCCAGCCATTGACCCCTGCTGGGAGGTGTCTCCCAATCAGGAGGCACGGGGGTCAGGGACCCACTTGAGGAGGCAGTCTGTCTCTTAGCAGAGCTCGAGCACTGTTCTGGGAGATCTGCTGCTCTCTTCAGAGGTGGCAGGCAGGAACATTTAAGTCTGCTGAAGCTGTACCCATAGACCCCCTTCCCACTGATGCTCTGTTCAAGGAAGATAAGAGTTTATAAGCCCCTGACTGGGGCTGCTGTCTTTCTTTTAGAGATGCCCTGCCCAGAGAGGAGGAATCTGGAGAGGCAGTCTTGCTACAGTGGATCTGTGGTGGGCTCCACCCAGTTTGAACTTCCTGGTGGCTTAGTTTACACTGTGAGGGGAAAACTGCTTACTCAAGCCTCAGTAATGGTGGGCACCCTTTCCCTCACCAACTATAGCACCCCAGGTCAACTTCAGACTGCTGTGCTGGCAGTGAGAATTTCAAGCCAGTGGATCTTAGCTTGCTGGGCTCCATAGGGGTGGGATCTGCTGAGCTAGACCACTTTGCTCCTTGTCTTCAGCCCCCTTTCCAGGGAAGTGAGCAGTTATTTCTTGCTGGTGTTCCAGGTGCCACTGGGGTATGAAGAAAAACTCCTGCGGCTATGTTGGTGTCTGCCCAGTTTTGTGCATGAAACCCAGGGTCCTGGTGGCATAGTACCTGAGGGCATCTCCTGGCCTGTGGGTTGCAAAGATTGTGGGAAAAGTGTAGTATCTTGGCCAGAATGCACTGTCCCTCATAGCACAGTCCCTCATGGCTTCCCTTGGCTTGGGGAGGGAGTTCCCCCACCCCTTATACTTACCCAGTGAGATGAGGCCCCACCCTGTTTCAGCTCACCCTCTGTGGGCTGCACACACTGTCTAACCAGTCCCAATGAGATGAGCCAAGTACCACAGTTGGAAATGCAGAAATCCCCTGCCTTTTGTGTTGATCTCTCTGGGAGCTGTTCCTGTCTTGCCAGCCATCTTAATCATCATATTTTTTCTTTTATACTGTATTTTTACTGTATCTTTTCTATGTTTAGATACACAAATAGTTATCATTGTGTTAGAATTTCTTGAAGTATTCCATCCAATAACATGCCTGTACAGGTGTGTAGCCTAGCAGCAACAGGCTGTACCATATAGTCCAGGCGTGCAGTGTGCTGTACCCTCTGGGTTTGTGTCAGTACACCCTACATGTTAACATAGTGAAGAAATTACCTGATTTGGAGGAATTTTGCCTGAAGAAATTCACCTGATTTTTTAGAACATATCCCCATCATTAAGAAATGCATGACTGTACTTAATAGGCTTAAACCCAATTTTCACAAGGATATAAGAATCAGAATCTCTCATTTTTTTTTGTTTGTTTGTTTTAAGATGGAGTCTCACCCAGGCTGGAGTGAAATGGTGCAACCTTGGCTCAATGCAACCTCCACCTCCCAAGTTCAAGCAATTCTCCTGACTCACCTCCCGAGTAGCTGCGATTATAGGCGCCTGCCATCACACCCAGCTAATTTTTTTATTTTTAGGAGAGACGGGGTTTTGCCATGTTGACCAGGCTAGTCTCGAGCTCCTGACCTCATGTGATCCTTCTGCCTCGACCTCTGAAAGTCTTCTTTGCTTTTAAGACATCCTTATTCATTTTTACTTAAGGAGGCTCAGATTAAGCAATCTCTCTAAGACTATACTGCTAGGAAGTAAGAACTGGGATTTGAAACAAGAAATCTAACTCCAAGAATGATGCACTCTCTCTCTCTCTCTCTCTCTCTCTCTCTCTCTCTCTCTCTCTGTCTAATCTAGATCAGATTTTTTAAAAGTGATTGAATCACCTCTGGTGAGAAGATTGTACTGGGAGTGTGGGCCTGACTACCTTGTTATGATAAGCCCTTTAATGGCTCTGCTGTGAACTGGGAAAACACAACTAACACACACCCTTCCAGTGATGCAGGGCCCCAAACTCTAGCATCAGGAAGTGGCATACGGCCAACAGCATTACCTCTAGAGCAAGAGGACCCTAGTTCAAATCCTAGCTCTGCCTATGAATAGTGGATAACCTTGAGAGAATTGATTTATTTCTTTGTGTTCCGTAAAGCAAAATCAGAATAGGACACCCAACTTCCTCAAAGGCTACTGGAAGTATTAAATGATTTAATACACATAAAATGCTTATATTCGTGCTTTGTACAGAGTAGCTGTTCTATAAAGTTTAACTATTGCTATTGTTATCTTTCCCCTCTTTTCTAAGTCTGCATCTAACACAAATATTCTCAGGAACTGCTTAGGATCATACGCTTTAAAAGTGGCCAGGAGTTGTAGTTACAAGTCCAGATGCCAAGCTATCTTCACCCTGTGTCTCTAAGACTGGCCCACAATGGGCAGCAAAGGCAGGAGTCAAACCCACCTAGCTGTCTCTACTCACACCCCTCCCTGTTGTACCATCAGGCACCGTCTAGGGTAGCAAATGCTTTTGAGTGGCTATGCTACTCAGCTCCCTTTAGGCAAGGATCTTACTTTTTTAAAAGTAAGTCCTATTGGTAGTTCCAAGGTTATATGAAGTAAGTCATCTAACATTTTATTTCATCTCGTAGAATCTTGTGATTTCTAGGAGTATAGAAAAGAGCCCTCAGTCTCTTGTTACTTCTCCATGTTGATCATTGATGGCTCAAGTTCTTAGCAGAGGAAGGAAGGAAACCCATGGAGTATTGCCTGTGGGCCAGGCATTATTCTAGGTGCTTAATGTACATAATCTCTTTACAGGTTTGTAACAACCCTAAGAGGTAGACACTATTATCCCTGTTTTACTATGAGGAAATTGAAACTCAGATTATACAAGGTACCCAGTCACTGTGGTCACAGAGCAACTAAATAGCTGAGCTGGGATTTGATGACATGGATGTAACTCTGAGTATGAGCCTCTCACTTTACTTTCATGAACAAAATTTTATTTTATTACACAATTAGAACTAAACCGAAAATGCAAATGTCACAGAGACAGGTAACACTGATATATGTTCATATTAGAGGACAATGTTGCTATTAGATCTTTCCTTGAAAACAGACTGATAAGAGAGAGAGCTGAGGACAGAATATGCGTGACAATAAGTAACATAAAGAAAGTGAGTGGAGGAAAGAAGGAGGAAGAGAAAAGTATGGAGTTTTCTTTCTTTCTTTCTTTCTTTTTTTTTTGAGATGGAATCTCACTCTGTTGCCCAGGCTGGAGTGCAGTGGCATGATCTCGGCTCACTGCGACCTCTGCTTCTCGAGTTCAAGTGATTCTCCTGCCTCAGCCTCCTAAGTAGCTGGGATTACAGGTACCTGCCACCATGCCCAGCTAATATTTGTATTTTTAGTAGAGATGGGGTTTTGCCATGTTGGTGAGGCTGGTCTCGAACTCCTGACTCAGGTGAGCCACCCATCCTGGCCTCCCCAAGTGCTGGAATTATAGGTGTGAGCCACCACTATGCCAGGCTGTGTATTAGTTTTCAATTTCTGCTGTAACAAATTATCATGAACCTAGTGTCTTAAATGACCCAAATTTATTATCTTTCAGTTCTGCAAGGCACAAGTGCAACAGGGGTCTTGTGAGGCTAAAACCTGCTTGTTGTCAAAGCTGAGTTTCTTCCTGTAGGCTCTAGGGCAGAATTCTTTTCCTTGCTCACTGAGGTGGCAGAATTGAGTTCCATGGGGTTGTAGGACTGATGTCCCCCATTTCCTTGCTGTCTCTCGGCCGGGTCAGGCTGGGTCAGGCCTCTCTCTGGTCTTTGCAAATGGCCCCTGCTTCTCAGCATCAGCAGTGAGGTGTTGAATCCTCACACTGACAGCTTCAGACTAATTATTATTATTTTTTGAGACAGAGTCTTGCTTTGTCACACAGGTGGGAGTGCAGTGGCACAATCTTGTCTCACTGCAACCCCTGCCTCCTGGCTTCAAGTGATTCTCTTGCTTCAGCCTACTGAGTAGCTGGGATTACAGGCTACCATGCATGGCTAATTTTTGTATTTTCAATAGAGACAGATTTCACTATGTTGGCCAGGCTGGTCTCAAACTCCTGGCTTCAAGTAATCCATCTGCCTCAGCCTCCCAAAGTGCTGCGTTTACAGGTGTGTGCCACCATGCCTGGCCTCCAGACTTTTTAATTTATTTATTTTTTGCCCATGTTTTTCATATCTCTGTGACCCAGCTGGAAAGGTTATCCACTTTTAAGAGCTCATGTAATTAGATTGGGCCAACTCAGATAAGCAAGGATAGTCTCCCTATCTGGAGGTCCTTACCTTTAATCACATCTTCAAAGTCTTTTTTTCTATGTACAGTAATGCATTCCAGATTCTGGGTGTTAGGGCATGGACAACTTTGTGGGGAGGCATTATGCTGTCTACTGTAAGAGAAGTACCTGGGGTTACCCACAAACCGCCTGTCTCATAGCTTTGCCTTGGGTCCCCTGGTCTTGGGCAATAGAGTTTTGCTAGTTCTCCCATGTTATTCTCTTGAAGGGTCTGAAAGTTCAGGATGAAGATGAAGGAGAGGAAAGCTTTGAGCTGCAGATAGACAGATCCTGACGTACCTCCAAAGGGTTTTTGGCCTACCAGCTTCCCAGTGTCCCTTTAAAGCAATTTGTAGTCTGTTATCCTGTATCATTAACCTAATTAGTGTAATTGCACCCAATTACGTAATCAGTGTAAATACATGAAG
This sequence comes from Leontopithecus rosalia, assembly GCA_028533165.1. NCBI lineage: Eukaryota > Metazoa > Chordata > Mammalia > Primates > Cebidae > Leontopithecus > Leontopithecus rosalia. Next base: position 15,403,893 of record CM052667.1, on the reverse strand, counting down.
AATCCCATAATTAGACGATGTAATTAGGTAATTAATAGATGATGTGGGAAAAATCCATAGAAAACATTCTGAAATGGACATGGTGCCTGCATGAAGCAGGCAATTTGCTAACTTCAGCATCTCAGCCAACTCCCTCTGTTCAGGAAGAGAGATCCACAAATTAATTGGAATCCAGCCATAAAACTCTTATTTTAAAAACTCCTGCTATCTTGTATCAGCTCCTTCCATCCCCAGTTTTTATAACTATATGTCCAGGTTGTCTCTCTGTGCTGTTCTTGGGAAGAGAAACTTCTCCCCCAAAGCTGAGTAGGATAAAAAAAATCTGGTTCAGTGTAAACTAGATTTGATACTGTGTCTATAGATAGAATGAGGCTGTTATTAAGGCCATGTCTGTATGACTGAAATAACCAGACTGCACCAGAGACTGAGCTGGGCTGCTTAGTTGACAGTCTCACTAGCTGATTCACATGGAGGCAAAGTCTGTCTAAACATAGGTACCTATTTCTTCAGCGGATGCTGTGGATCTTGGGAGCTCAGGCAGAAAGAGGGTCTGTCCAAATGTCCTGCCAATTCCTTCTCCAAATATATCTTCAGTTTACCCACCTGTTTATGCCTCTACAGTCATGCCCCTAGGTCCAGCCATTGGTGGATTTCTCAGTTGACCTATAGTGGCAGCATCCTGACTGATTTCCTTGCATTTATTCTTATCCTTCTTCCAATCTATTCTCCTCCAGCAGCCAGAGAGGTCTTAAGATCTCTTCAATCTGTTGCTTAAAACTTTTTTATGGGTAAACCTATGTCTTTTTTTTTTTTTTTTGAGACGGAGTCTCGCTCTGTTACCCAGGCTGGAGTGCAGTGGCATGATCTTGGCTCACTGCAACCTCCACCTCCTGGGTTCAAGTGATTCTTTTGCCTCAGCCTCCTGAGTAGCTGGGACTATAGGTGCGCACCAGCATGTCTGGCTAAGTTTTGTATTTTTAGTAGAGACAGGGTTTCACCATACTGGTCAGGCTGGTCTCGAACTCCTGATCATGTGATCGCCCGCCTCGGCCTCCCAAAGTGCTGGCATTAACAGGCATGAGCCACAGTACCTGGCCCAAGAAAACCTCTGTCTTTAACATGAGCTACAAAGTCTTACGTGATTGGACCTCTGTCCCCCTCTCAGGCTTTTCTTAATCCCTCACTAACACCTTCCTGTCACATTGGCTCCTTCCGTATCTTCAAATGCATTAAGCCCTTTCCTACCTCCGTGCTTTTTCACAAGCTCTTCTTTCCCCTAGGTTGGAGGACTTTAGCCCTTGTCTTTCTTTCTTTTTCTTTTTTTTTTTGGGGAAGAGCCTTGCTCTGTCACCCAGGCTGGAGCGCAGTGGTTCAATATTGGCTCACTGCAACCTCTGCTTCCCACTTTCAAGCGATTCTTATGCCTCTGCCTTTGAGTAGCTGGAATTACAGGCATGTGGCACCACGCCAGGCTAATTTTTATATTTTTAGTAGAGATAGGGTTTCACCATGTTGGCCATGGTGATCTCAAACTCCTGACCTTGTGATCTACATGCCTCAGCCTCCCAAAGTGCTGGGATTACAGGCATGAGGCGCTGCACCCAGCCTACCCCTTGCCTTTCACTGCCTAAATCCATTCATTCTCTGGGCCCATAATTCCTTACAGAAGCTTTCTATCACCTCTTGAATTAAAACATTTCCTCATTATAATCTCCCAAAACACATTATACCTTTCTTTCTGGTTTTCATCACCATCTGTAATTCTGCATTTATTATCTGTGATATTATTTTATGATCTGTGCCATCTACTAGATTATAAACTTCTTGAAGACAACAGGATGTTCGTTTTGTTCACCACTGAATCTCTAGTATCTAGCACATAGTAGAAACTCTGTCAATATCGTGGAATGAATACTGTGTTGAAAGTCAGAGAAAGTTACCATATCATTGGCAGGGGCCGGTCCAAGCCAGCAGGGTGAAAAGCTAAAAGGGCGCTCAGCTTCACAGACACAAACGAATAGCGACTGCAAGGAAGACTTACCCACTGCATTGTGAGCATGTCTCCACCACATAAATACAGCCCAAAAGACTGTTTATGTGCATTTCTCAGAGAACCGTACTTGGAGAGAGAAGTCAGCTCCTTCTTCCCCTTCCAAATTTGGTGATAGAGTGAAAGACATGGATCAAGTTAGTAAATGTGCTACGATGACCATCTCGCTGGCCAGCAGCTCCTGTGGACCGTGTTGTCTGGTCTGGAGCTATTAGAGAGCCAATGGAAGCCATTAGAACATTTAACTTCTCCTCACTCGCAGTTGTGATCAGACTTTGTCTTTTTGTCCCTCTTTTAATTTTAGCCTTTTCCTTAGAGAGAAACCTGTGCAGATTTTGCTGCTGACCAAATGCAGACACGCTACTAAATTGATTTTTACCTTTTGCCTTGCATTATACAGCCTAGAAAAAGCTAGCAGGAAGGTCGAGATAATACACCCTCTGGTGATGTGGACTCAGGTATGGGTTAGAACTCACTATGAACAAACAGAAGGGTCAAAAAAAATGCTCTTTGTGGCAAGTTTATTCAAGGCACAAATAGTAGTCAACTTCTCTGTTTCCAGACTCAACCAAGCAAATGAAATGCAGCATCAATTGGATTTTCTTTTTTATTAGTTGAGTGCTGTTGCATTTATAGTCATTTCTCTGATAAGCACTCGATCATTCTGTAATAATTTCATTCATTCACTTATTTAGTCTTTAATAAATATTTACTGAACACCTTCTACTTCCTTGGGACTTTATGAGTCACTTGAAATGCACAAAATTCTCTTCTTAGCAGTTGTGTCTTCTCTCCATGAAACCATATCTCTGGGTCAGCCTTCCAGGAGCATTAAGAACCAAGACCATTTTCAGGAAGATAGATGGCTATGTCTAGATATACAACCTGGGTCAGAGAATACAGATAGCAAGTCTCCTGGATTGGTATGACCAAGACAGATGTGCCCCCTCTCTTGCAGAACAGTCTAGCTAACAAAACAGGCTACAGGTAATTCTAGTCAAGTGTAATGAGTATTATGCTGGGGGAAGCGCAGGGTGCATGATAACACATTTTAGGGAAATCTGACCTAGTCTAGGGCCTCAGGGAAGGCCTCTTGGAAAAACTGATATTTAAGCTGAGATTTACAAGAAGGGTAGGAATGCAAGGTAAGGGGTGGCCTGATATGATAGCAATTACATGTATATTCATATATACACACATACTTTTTTTGAGCGGCGTGGGGAGGGGAAATGTATGTTCAGTGATAGTAATACTGGCCTTAGGAAGGATGCTCAAGGGTGTTCACAGACCTGAAGGCGAGAGGGTACATGACATATTTATTGGATTGAATGGAAGAAGAGAAATATGACTAGAATGAAGAGTGCCTTTCCCCGCAACAGGAGGCAGCTTTTTGGAGACAAAGTTCCTATTTTGCATTTTATATGTAAAATACGAAACATATGTTGAGGAAGCCTTTTAGTGAATGTCCAAAGGACCCAAGGCTATTCTGTATGATTTTTAAAAGAAGGTGAATTATAGAAGGATGGTGCTCTAGAAAATTTCAAATGAGAATGATGGAGGGAAGCTTGTTATGCTCTGGCTTCTACCAACCTGCCTTCTCCCTGCAAATCCGTATCTCTGGGTCAGTCTCCCAAGGGCTGGAGTAACCAGCACCGTTTTCAGGGAGATAGATGGCTACATCTGGGTTTATTGCCTGCACCAACAGGACACAGATAGTATGTCTGTCGGATTGGGCCGGCCAACCTCCACAGTGTGAGGCAGCATCAATGGCTCCAGTGGGATACCAGCAGGCACATATATCGATCGTAAATAATGTCTTAATGTCCCATAGTAGGTCATAAATCAAAGAGATTTCAAAATATCTTTCTCTCCGGTTTGTTCCAATGGACTGCATTCTGGCTTGGAACTTTTCTTTTCAGGGTTAGAGCATGACCTGGCCCTCTTGCCCATGGCAGTTCAAATCCTTTTCTTAACCTCTGCTTCCACAGGGCCTGGGGAGCTTATTATAACCACCTCTGTCTCTGTGTACACATCACTGGAATAACCAGAGTTGCAGAGCCTGCATATTTTGCCCTCTGTCAATACTTCGTAAATATCCTGGTTGCTATTTGATGGGTTGCACTATTGTTTGCAAGTAAACTATTTTCCTCAGTTTTAACATTGAGTATTATACAGATTCACAGAGTTAGAGAGAGCCTTATAGTTTATGAAATTTATCTCCTTCTTTGACCAACTGAAGCAGGAAAGAGAAAATGATTTTCTCCAGCCTATGCAGGCCTTTAAGGAGTGACCCACCTGATTGGAGTTTGGAAGAAGGACCTAGTTATGCTTGGTTTAGTCCCTACTGAGTGGGTGTGTTCTAGTTGGCTCTGTCATCATGGAGTGGGCTTCCTGTGATGGGCTGTGCCTCTGCAGAAGCTGAGGAGGGTGCCTGAAGTTGTCCATATACCTGTGATTTGATGGGTAGCCTTAATTTCATGATAAATTCCAACTCATGTCCTCCAATCCAACCTTTTTAAAGTTGATGTTTGATCCCCATCTGTCTAATTCCTGGATCTGTCTCTTACTGGTTCCAAAATCACAATGGAAAGAGGAATGTTATTCCCTGGATACTTCTAAAACTCTACAAAGCGACTCTCTTTAACTTAGTGATCACATGAACATGCTGATCTTTATAACCTATCATCTTGGCTTCAGCCACTGTTCCTACCCCATCCCTGACTCTAGCCCCACCTGTAATCCCAGCACTTTGGGAGGCTGAGGTGGGTGGATTACCTGAGGTCAGGAGTTCGAGACCAAACTGGCCAACATGGTGAAACCCTGTCTCTACTAAAATGCAAAAAGAAGCCGAGTGTGGTGGTGCACACCTGTAGTCCCAGCTACTTGGGAGGCCAAGGCAGGAGAATCACTTGAACCTGGGAGATGGAGGCTGCAGTGAGCTGAGATCATGCCAGTGCACTCTAGCCTGGGCAACAGAGAGAGACTTTGTCTCAAAAGATAAAATTAAAAAAATTATCTCTCTCTCTCTCTCTCTCTCTCTGCCTGCCTGTCTGTCTATCTATCTATCTATCTATCTATCTAATCTATCTATCTATCTATCTATCTATCTATCTATCTATCTATCTATCTATCTGTCTGTCTGTCTGTCTGTCTGTCTGTCTGTCTGTCTATCTATCTGTCTTTCTGTCTGTCTATCTGTCTGTCTGTCTGTCTTTCTGTCTGTCTGTCTATCTATCTATCTATCTATCTATCTATCTATCTATCTACCTATCTATCTTATGAGTCTTATTGGTTTTATCACTCTGGAGAACCCTGACTAATACAGGTTATATATCTTATCTGAAATGCTCTGGACCAGAAATGTTTTGAATTTTGAACTTTTCTGGATTTTGAAATATTTGCATATACATAATGAAATACCTTGAGGATAAGACCCTTAAGTCCCAACACAAAATTAATTTGTGTTTTATAAACATCTTATTTAAATTTTAACTGTTTTGTGCATGTGACCAAGTTTTGACTCTGTTTTGACTACAACCCATCACGAGGTTGGGTGTGGAATTTTCCACTGTGGCGTCATGCTGGCACTCATAAAGTTTTGGATTTTGGAGCGTTTTGGGTTTTCAGATGAGAGTTGCTCAACCTGTGTAGTGTTTTTAAACAGTGATACACAAGGGTCAGCAGATGGAGGACGCCAGTCTGTTGGCATGTCTGTGAATGCTTCTGAGAGGCCTCTATCATGGAAACGGGTAAATACGTAGTTTACATTTTAATGGCATTTCCAGTTTATATATCTAGAACAGATAGATGAATAAAAAGCAAATCAGCTGCTTTTAACATAGAATTTGTTGTAAGTTTTCCTAGTCTTTTTTCCACTTAGAAAGATTACAGATGCATTTGCGACTCAGATCAAACATATTCAGGAAAAACATTCAGTTCCACTTTACTCTGGTTGGGAAAAGCCTATCTCTCTACTCAAGAGTAGCTGCATTGGGATTTTTTCCTTGGCCACAGTCTAATATCTTTGAGGCTGTTTGCTTGCTTGCTTCCTTCCTTCCTTCCTTCCTTCCTTCCTTCCTTCCTTCCTTCCTTTCCTTTCCTTTTTTCCTTCTTTCTTTTCTTTTTGACAGAGTTTCATTCTTTTTGCCCAGGCTGGAATGCAATGGCATGATCTCAGCTCACCACAACCTCTGCCTCCCAGGTTCAAGCAATTCTCCTGCCTCAGCCTCCTGAGTAGCTGGGATTATAGGTATGCACCATGACGCCCGGCTAATTCTGTATTTTTAGTAGAGACAGGGTTTCTCCGTGTTGGTCAGGCTGGTTTTGAACTCCCAATCTCAGGTGATCCACTCACTTTGGTCTCCTGAAGTGCTGGGATTATATGCGTGAGCCACCACGCCCGGCTGCTGTTTGCTGTCTTTATGCGATGGATCTCTTGGGCCATTTTAATCTGAATGTTCACCTTAGCCTCCAAAATTATGAATTAAAAAAACATGTAGAGCTATAGGTCTGTTTTGGAAACAAACAGCAATGACAAAAAAACCCGTCTTTATTTTCTGAAGTTCCTTAGCCGGTTGTATTTCAATACACAGGACTTTGCATTATGCCTGATCTCAAATTGCCAGAATGGTTAAAAATAGCAGATATTTTTAAAGGTTGCTATACTTTGAGAAACTCTTAGGGGGTTCCAAATTCTTTCTATGTCTGGGAAGCAGCCCCGTATGTAGAAAGCGGTAGGATGTCTGTGTCTCTCTCTGCATCCTGCTGTCTGTGCATCTGGGAACAGCTCTGGGATGCTGTTGCCAGACAAGAGAGGGCACTGTTTGTACCTGCAGTTGGCAGGTAAAGATAGAGACAACCAGTGAGGCTGATGCCATTTGTCCTTTGGTTCTTACTTTACTCTGTTGCCTTGACAACTGCCATGGAAGGAGAAACTTCTGGACATAAAAAGCTTAGAAAGTTCTCATCAAGATTGTTCATGGTTCTCTGGCTAAGGGCCCTCTTTTTAAAGAGTAGCTTCATTTTTCTTCACAGTAGTGTGGGAATTTGCTAGTCTGTCCCAATGCAAAAATCATCTCTCTTTTTTTTTTGCAGCAGGTGGGGCAGAACTTCCATCCTGCTATGAGTTCTCCAGAGGGAGCGTGTACCCCAGGGAGTCTCTGAAATCACAAGCATTTAGAGGAAAATTGAAGCTCTGTGGAATTTCAATCTGCCTTCCTTAAAAAGGCACATAGTTTTAAATCATTGCTCCATTAAGTCTTTTGTATTCCCCAGTTAATACTTCCTGTGTTTCCTTTTTTTCCCTTTAGCTTCTCTGCTATTCTGTGACAACTTTCTTCTCATGTGTCCTGAGGCTCCCGAGGAGCTGACGGAGTTTCCTATTTTAACTCTGTAGAGATCAAACTCGGTCCCAGCAGGTGCGACCCAGCGGTTGCAGGGAGCGCCCCCAAAGGGACGAAGAGTGCCTTCACTGCCCAGGACTCTTGTCTGGAAGACGCTTCCTTCCTAGAGCAAGTCCCTACAATCATAAAACAGTTACAAACGCATTCCAAGCCCCTGACTTCTGTATCTGTGCTGTTTATATTGAGGTGACCTGAAAGGATTTCCTGCCAAAGTGAAAATTCCAGGACGAGAAGGGGTTCTAGAGCTCTGCAAGATGGAGGAAGGGTTCAGGCTTCAGTGTCATGTTCTTCCAGGATTCTAGGTAAAGACAGGTGACTGGCAGAGATAATTGAATCAGAGAGGAATGCTTGGTCTTTGTAGGCAGTTTTGCTAAACATACAGGAGGCACTCTAGGGAATATTTAGTATAATTGACTTATTTCACAATATGAGGAAACTAAATCCTAGAGCACGGAAAAGCTTACCCAAAGTCATATAGCCAAATTACATATCCAAGACTAAGCTAGATTTCCTAAGACTCCAGCCAGTGTCTATCCCAAATATTAATGTATTTTCTTGGAAGATGATCATTGTTTTAATGGAACAGTTTATATGGACATTATAGGACTGTTTTGGTAGATTCAGTACCATTAAACATTCTTGATTAAAGAAAAAGAACTGGCGGGGCATGGTGACTCATGCCTGTAACAGTTTGGGAGGCCAAGGCAGGCAGATCACTTGAGGTCAGGAGTTCAAGACCAGCCTGGCCAGCATGGTGAAACCCTGGCTCTACTAAAAATACAAAAATTAGCTGGGCATGCCTCAGGAGCCTGAGGCAGGAGAATTGCTTGAACCCAGGAGGTGGAGGTTGCAGTGAGTTGGGATTGTGCCCTGCATTCCAGCCTGGGTGAAGAGTGAGACATGGTCTCAAAAAAAAAAAAAGAAAAAGAAAAAAATTACAACATCATTGGAAGAGGACAATGTAGATAATGTGCTGAGTAATAATTTGTGTGAACCTTATTCTCTGTGGAACAATGTTCACTCATTCATTTTTATCACCAAATATTTAATAAATACCATAAAGTGTGCAAGGAACTGCGAGAGAGAAAGATGAGTAAGATAATGGCTCAGCATTTCAGAAGCTCAGGAAAGTTTTGTACAAGAGACATTATTGGACTAGGTTAGTTGAAAAGGAGCTCCGACTGGGGTTAGAACACACGCTTCTTTCCATGCAATGGCGTGTAGAGCTAGATGGCAGTGGTTTTGCGTTTTTTTTATTAGTAAGTTTATAAGCCCAGCTTTAGTAGGCATACCAGCCATAAGCTAGCATAACTTCTGCAAGGGTTTTTAACTCATCCTTCAGAGACGCCTCATCAGTACACTGGAAAACAAAATTTAGGCCAAGCAATTATGTGGTGGGGAAGTAGTAAACTTTAAGTTGATCATTGTCTATTAATGTATATTTAACATTAATTCCTCAGAAAAGTAAAAGAGGAGGGATCAGCAAACTATACTCCCTGTATAGCAGACTATACTTTCTGATGGCCAAATTTGGCCCGTCACTTATTTTTGTAAATAAAGTCTTATTGGAACGCCGCCATGGACATTTGTTTACATATTGTCTATGGCTGCTTTTGTGCTATAACAGTAGAGTTGAATAATTTTGACAGAGACTGTAAGGCCTGTAGAGCCTACGATATTTACTATCAGACCCTTTCCAGAAAAAGTTGGCCAACCCTTATAGAGCTTGATGAAAATGTTTGCAGTATAGTCCAGTTTGTGTGAGATGGCTTGCTGACTTATTGTCCCGGTAAAAATGGTTGCTGGATTGGAAGAATATCCCCAGCAAACGAATAAAATTCAGTAGAGACAACGGCAGGGTATTAAATTTAGGAGAAAACAAAACTGTATAAATGAGTATCAGAAGGACTAATTTCGTGTGACTGAGGCAGAGAAAAGATGGAATAGTTACTAGAGAAAGCTAGCCAGCTTACCCTGGGCAGCACTGTAAAGTGAAATAGTTCTATAGATAGGCAAGAGCTATCAATTACAATAATATTGGTTGACATTTACGGAGAGCTTAGTTGTGTGTGGTGATATTTTGTGTGCATCACATGTGTTATCTCAGCTAATCCTAATAATGTGAGTGATTATAAGGCACATTTTAGACAGGAAAATACTAAGGCTGGGATGAAGGAAGTGCCCAAGGTCACATAGCAATGAGGTTGTAGGTCCAAGACTTGAACTTGGCTAGGATAATTCCAGAAGTCAAACTTTAAACCAGTATGTAATACTGCGGCTCTATACTAAATCCCTATTTATTAAGCCTGCATGACCTAATGAGAGGAATGGTAAGTATACAGCAGGAGGAAGGAGGGTAATGAATCCAACAATAGAGGCCAATTGCATCGGATGACCTGCATATCTTTAGGGATTATCCCAACCTGCTAAATGCTTACAAATAAGAAAACTTGATATTTTGAATTTTGGTGGATGGGAAGAAAAAAATCTTATTAGTTAGGGAAATTCTCAACTTATTCAACAAGGTGATAGTCCTGACAGAATAAGCAGAAAGGAACCCAATCTGTTTTCTGCAAATCTTTGGGGCCGCAGGGAATATTCATAATTGAAACACTCCTTTTCCATGTCTGCTACTCTTTCCGTAAGTAGAAAATAGTGTGGGATTCATTCAGAGAGTATTCAAGTTGAGGGAAATGAGTCTGTGTCTTAGATCAGCTTCCTTGGGAAGCAGGCTCTGAGATGGCGATTTGCATGCAGCAGGCTTATTGGGAAGTGCGGTCAAGTTCAATATCTGTAAGAGAGTGAGAAAGAAAGAAGTAGGCAAATGGAGACGCTGAACTACCATGAGACCTTAGCCTGCCTCAGAGGGAGTATGCATTGGAATGACTTTTCAGAGCAGTCCAAAATCAAGACAAGGAGGCTGGGCCTGTGTACAACCACACTCAATAGACATTAGGCACATGCTCTTTCCAGGGAGGAGAATAACAGAGTTTCGCTCTTGTCACCCAGGCTGGAGTGCGATGGCGTGATCTCGGCTTACTACAACCTCTGCCCCGGGGTTCAAGCAATTCTCCCGCCTCAGCCTCCTGAGTAGTTGCGGTTACAGGTGCGCACCACCATGCCTGGCTAATTTTTGTATTTTTGGTAGAGATGGGGTTTCACCATGTTGGTCAGCCAATTTGGTCTCTAACTCCTGACCTCAGGTGATCCAGAGAGGCATAACTTTGGCCAAGGATAACTCCCAAAGAGGGGCTCAGCTGTGAGTCATAAGCAGGCATCTCTCCTTGAGCCTAGGGGAGTCAGCCCTCTTTCTGAGGAGGATCTGAGAGGCATATCAGTATGTACCACAGTATCTTATCCATTTTATTTTCTCCCGCAAACCCTGGGTTGAAAATGTCAGGGAGACATCAATGAAGTTTGCTTTTGTTTGCCTCATAAATACTCTATTCCAAAGTTCCACTTACATAAAAGAGCATAATATCTCAGGATTTTGCAGCCCTGTGAGTTGCTTTTGGCCTTCCATGACATTCCATTTTTAACCCTATTGTTTTGTCTCTCACCTTTGATGTGTGGGCATAGCATGTCAAACAAATGATTAAGGGGCTGCCCATGGTGACTCATGCCTACAGGAGGCTGGGCATGGTGGCTCCCAGCTCTTTGGAAGGCTGAAGTGGGAAGATAGCTTGAGGCCAGGAGGAGTTCAAGACCAGCTTGGGCAACATGGCAAACTCCATCTCTATAAAAAATACAAAAATTATGTGGGCGTGGTGGTGCATGCCTGTAGTCCCAGTTACTCTGGAGGCTCAGGTGGGAGTATTGATTAAGCCCAGGAGTTTGAGGCTGCTGTGAATGGTGATTACACCCCTGCACTTCAGCCTGGGTGACAGAGCCAGACCTGTTTAAAAAAAAAAAGCCTGGGCAACAGAGTGAGACCTTGTGCTTAAAAAAAAAAGGGGGGCATGATGGGGTGAGATGATTAAAGGTGTTGCATGTTCTGGAAGGTTTCTGTGTGAAATTGAAGTCAATCTCCAAAGGCCCATTACCCTCATAAGACTTGGATTTAAGATTTCAGGAATGTTATTTACATTGAAATGGCCTAGTTGCCATCTCTACCTGGGAGGATTCAGGGTGGGTGTGTAAGGGAGACTGGTTGGGGAAGTAACTTAAATAGATTTTCAAGATGTCTTAATTTTTGTGGTTCTCAGAATTTATCTTGAGGCTAAAATCCTCAACATAGTTAACAAGAAATCAATGACCTCATCTGATTTTTTCCCTTCATAGTTACCTCAATCAGTTTGACATCTACTGAGTCTGATCCACTGGAACATATAGAATGCTTTAATTGGGTAGATTATCAGATCTGCAAGGTTCATGCATCCCACCTGCCATGGCACACATGCTGGGAAGAGCATTCATTTACACAAAGTTCATGGCAGAGAATACAGTCTCTCACAGACTTTGCTTGGACAATGAAAGGACAGTATCTATGAATACAGTCATGCATTGCTTAGTGATGAGGATATGTTCTGAGACAGGTATCGCTCAGTGGCGGTGTCATTGTGCCAACATCATAGAATATACTTGCGCTATCCTGGGTGCTATAGCCTGTTACGCACCTAAGCTATATGGTGTAGCCTGTTACTCCAGTACAGTTACATCATGTAACTGTACCGAATACTGTAGGCAATTGTAACACAGTGATAAGTGTTTGTGTATCTGAACAGATCTAAACACAGAAAAGATACAGTAAAAACATAGTATAAAAGATAAAAATGGTACACCTGCAGAGAGTACTTACCTGCAGGACTGGAAGTTGCTCTGGGTGGGTGAGTGGGTGAATGGGCGAGTGGGTGAGTGTGAAGGCCCAGGGTATTACTATAGACACTCCTGCAGACTTCACATACACTATGTAGTTAGGCGACACTACATTTATAGAAAAAATTTTCTTTCTTCACTAATAAATTCACTAATAAATTAGTTTACTGTAACTTTTTTTTTACTTTGTAATTTTTAAAATTTAAAAACCTTTTGGCTTTTGTACTGTCACTTAGCTTAAAACATAAATACAATGTACAAAAATATTTTTGTATAAAAATATCTCCTTTCTTTATATCCTTATTCTGTAAGCTTTTTCTATTTTTAAACATTATTAGTTTTTATTTTTTACTTTATAAACTTTTTTTGTTCAAAACAAAGACACAAATACACACATTAGCCTCAGTCCCCACAGGGTCCCAATCATCAATATGTATGTTCCACCTCCACCTTCCTTCTCGTTCTATTTGAAGACCTTCAGGGGCAGTAACGGGCATGGAGCTGTCCTCTCCTGTGATAACAATACCTTCTTCTGGGATACCTCCTGAAGGACCTGCCTGAGGCTGTTTTATAGTTAATTAGTTTACTTTTTTATAAGTAGAAGAAGCACACTCTACTAAACAATAGAAAGTATAGTATAGTAAATACACAAACCAGTAACATTTATTATTATTATCAAATATGAACTGTGCACAATTGTATGTGCTATACGTTGATAGCTTTGCCAGCACAGTAGGTTTACACCATCATTGCCACAAACTCCTGAGTAATGCATTGCACTACAATGTTAGGACCACTATGATCTCACTTGGCCATTTTTCTGTTCAATTATAACGTTATGGAACCACTGTCGTAAATGCATTGTTGACTGAAACATCATTATGTGGCACATGACTGTACTCAGACCATCTCAAGGGAGGGTTGCAGGACTATTTAAAAGGATTCACTGATAAGGCAAAACAGATTAGGGACAGGAAGTATTGAATCCAATTATAATGGAGCTAGAATAGAGTGATAGGCAGAGGAAATTGGCTAGAATTTAGAAATCAACCTTCAATTTTCCCAGAAAAAGAGGCTTAATATTAGCTATGTGACATATTTAGTATCAACTATTTTCTTCTTGCTATGCTAGGCAATTTTATATACATGAGCTCAGTTAACTATCAGCAAATTTTCAAGTTTGGTACTATTTACCTTATTTATATATGAGGAGACTAAGACTCAGGTTTACTCTGAGTAAAACCTGTATATTAACTGAGAAAAAGATTGTTTTGAGCTTAATTCTGGAAGGCCACAGACATATCCAGGGATAAATAAAACATATGCCTAAGAGGTTTATTTATAATTGCTGTGACTTTAGTTGCCCATTAAAGTCTCAATCATTGCTTTCTGGCTAAATCAGTAGACATTTTACTTTATTAGTTCACTTATCTTAAAGAGCAGTTTTAATTCACACAGAGGTCCTGGGAAAAGACTAAGGTCAAATGTGGCAAAATAGTCCAAAGGATCTAAGATGAACAACAGATTATGACCATTTACAGATAAGTAACACCGAGTAGGATTATTTTCTCATGGTCATTGTAATGGAAAGGAATTGATTTTGGGGGCGGCCAACACAGGTTTAGGACTTTTCCATTGTTCACACGTGATAGAAAGTAATAGAAAGAATGGTAGTCTTCATCTGAACCAATTCTACTTATCTACAAAGCTTTCCATTTCCTTAAAGTTCTGGGTTCTGTTTGTCTTAGTCTGAGAGTTTGTTTTATTTCCCCTCCTCACATGGGAAGGTCATTATGTATGAAGTCAGCAGTAATGGGTTCTAGCTCGGTTCTCTACTGTATCACCATGGTGAGTATCGGCAAGCGATGCAACTTCCATAAGTTTTAGTTTTCTCGTCTTGTAATATTGACCTTGTTTACATCCCTGGTTATTGCAACCCCCAAACGACAACGTAGATAAAAATTCATTGAAAGCTTAAACTACTATGCAAATACAAAAAAGAAATGTCGTTAAAGTGTCTTCAACCTTCTGGAACTTACAATGCTGCTTTATGCATACTGAGATTCTGAAATATTATATTCACTTTTGCTTAATAATTAGTTCCAATTCTTGTCAAGTTTCATAAAATGAAACCTGTAAAATTGCCAGTGTCCAGAAATAAAGCACTCTTGGAAGAGGTTTCACTTATTCAAGTAAAAGACATTTGATATCTTGTAAAAAGTAGGGGTGTGAATCAATCTTTATATGATCTCATTGTGAACAGGGGCCGGTATGGCCCAGCCTTTGCACAGAACGACATGACATGAGGGTCCATGACATGACAACTCCAACTCCAGGAGCTTTGAAGAATAATATCAATTTTTACAAATCATTTTCTTGAAACTGGTTAACCCAAGATTTTATTCAATGTACCAAACAAAAAGTATTCCAGAAAACATGTACTAAACAGAAAGTATCCCAGAAAACCTCTCTAGATATTATTTTTTTTCTTTCCAAAGTCCCCTACTCATAACAGTCATTGAAAATCCCTGTGTTAGTTCGTTTTCACACTGTTGATAAAGACATACCTGAGACTGGGCAATTTACAAAAGAAAGACGTTTGATTGGACTTACAGTTCCATGTGGCTGGGGAGGCCTCCCAATCATAGTGGAAGGCAAGGAGGAGCAAGTCACGTCTTACATGGATGGCAGCAGGCAAAGAGAGATAGAACTTGTGCAGGGGATCTCCCGTTTTTAAAATCATCGGATCTTATGAAACTTATTCACTATCATGAGAACAGCCCAGGAAAGACTTGTCCCCATGATTTAATTGCCTCCTACTGGGTCCCTCCCATAACACACGGAAATTTAAGATGGGATTTGTGTAGGGACACAGCCAAACGATATCAATCCCTCTTGCTGTCTTTCATCATTCTAACTTCTTTCCCACTACTCTGCTCTCCCACCTACTTCCTCCTGTAATTCTGTCCCATGTTGCTCCTCTAATTCACAGGAAGTGGCTCCTCGGCTTTCTGCCCCCGCCCACTGGACAGATCACACTGTTTTTTTGTTGTTGTTTTGTTTTTGAGACAGAGTCTCACTCTTTCATCCAGGCTGGAGTGCAGTGATGTGATCGTGGCTCACTGCAACCTCTGCCTCCCACGTTCAAGTGATTCTCCTGCCTCAGACTCCAAAGTAGCTGGGATTAAAGGCATGTGCCACCATACCTGGCTGACTTATATATTTTTAGTAAAGGTGGGGTTTAACTGTGTTGGCCAGGCTGGTCTCAAACTCCTGACCTCAGGTGATCTGCCTGTCTCAGCCTCCCAAAGTGCTGGGAGTATAGGTATAAGCCACTGTGCCTGGCCAGATCACATGTTCTTTATTAGTGCTATGCTTTGTGGTCTTCCCTTGTGACAAAGAAATGCATATTTTCTATTCTACTTTTCTTGTGCATAATTCTCATGAAACATTTCTAGAGGATAATATTCTTCACCCCATTATGTATGTAACCAGTAGTTTTTTGGTGAGTTTGATATCAGAATCATGTGTAGATTTGGGAGTCAGAAACATTTTATTCCTCTCCATTCCTCTTCTATCCCTCTTCCTCCTCAATACCTCCTTTTGGTCCTCAGAGGAGCAGAAATTTCATAATTTATCAGTTCAAAACTTGGGATCTATTTAACTGGAGTTAGAAATTACCCACCATGGATGTCACTGGCCTATGGAAAATCTGCTTCCAAAGTCCAAATATCTGAGTTACAAATACCCTTTTGTGAGATGATTCCTGTGTAAGCTGTGGACTGCATGCCTGAATAAACGGGGCATCCAATCTCACTTTTTTTCCCCCCAAGAATGTGACCAGTGCACACATTCCCATGTGTTTATTATAATAGCTCTGCAGGTAAGAATAGACCCAGCTTATATGTATTTTACCCTGAGTTTCCTTCCTTAACTCCGATTCTTTCCATCTCAAGATTGCATATCAGAATGAAAGTGGGTGACAGTGATATTATTGGGCTGCCTTTGTATCCACTTTATTTTTTTTAAGTAAATAATCTGTAAATGCCCATGCTTTATTTTTAGTAACAGACTACTTTCAGGAAACTTCATCATCAATCATGGTTTACCTGAGTTCTGTGACATTATGGTTGAGAACTGCCAGTTTGGGGTGTGAGTGTAAATTTTGCCTTAACTTCTATTCCCTCTTCCCCATCCATGGTCATGCTGGTTATGGAACTGAGAGCAATTACAACCTTCCCGTTGTTTGTATGGATTGCAGCCCTCTGTGTTTCTCTGCGAAGGGTGTATGGAAGAAAAGTGTGCATTGCAGAGGCAGTTAAGCGAGCCAGATATAGCAAACTAAGGCAGATAACGATATGGCCTCAGGCCTAACATGGCTGAAGTCATTCCTTCCTGACAAGGGTAACGGCTCTTTTGCCCTTAAGGCCCTCAGTTCTACAGGGCTCTGGGCTGTCATCCTCCTCCCCACAGAACACGTGAGGTCATTAAGAGAAATGCTGATGCCATGCTAGAGGCCATGATCTTCCCTGCCACCAGGTTGCAGCTGACACATGGATGACATTTCTTTGGTGTCAACTCCAGGCAGAGCGTTGTCCTACCTGTCCCAATATCTGTTGGAAATCAGCTCTTGGAAGGAATTTAATTGGTTCTGCCTCAATTCAGATAAGACTGAGAGGCAAGGATAAAGTTACCACACAAAGACAGTCTTAGAATCCAAATAAACCTGGAAGATCCTTGTATACAAAGGACGCTGCAAGTAAGTTTTTGTGAGCTGTGAATGACTTCAGCCAAACCTAGATATTATGAGTAGAAGATGTATTTATGTGGATTTCATACATATGTTTGTGTCTCTGGGTATGTTAGCAATGGGCTTGCCAATAATTAGAATAAGGTTCTTTTTGGTTATAGAAATCTAATTTCCAAAGTTAGAAATAATATAATGAGCATAATATGTTGTTTCTGGACTTAGATGTTTTTCTTTTCATGTTTCAATGAAGTATTTTTTCTCTCTATTCTTTCTTACTCCTAACAAGGAAATATGTGATTCAGGATACGTGTTTGGTTCATTGATCTTCTTGTCCTTCAGATGATTCTTCTACTGGAAATGGGCATAAAACACAGAGCAAAACCAGGGAAAAAAAGTTTCTTGAACTGCCAGCATAATACTCCACTGAGGAAGTCCTTCCCATACCTAGGCTTGTGTGTTCATCAATTAGCAGAAGCCAGTGCCCAAATAAGTGCCACTTATCACCATTACCTCTGAACAGTACTATGAATATGACTATGACCACCACCACCATCCCTCTGCCCACTGTCATCACCACCATCATCACCACTGCCACCATCACTACGACCACCACCATCACCACCACCACCATCACCACCACCGTCCCATCATTACTGTTACCACCACTACCATCCTCACTATGAACCCCACCACCACCATCACCACCACCATCCCATCATTAATGTTACCACCACTACCATCCTCACTATGAACCCCCCCACCACCATCACCTGTCATCACCACCTTTGCCACCACCACCACGATCACCATAACTGCTTCTGTCGCCACTGTCAGCATCTCCACCATCACCATCAGCACCACTACCACCATCACTATGAATACCACCACCCCCCCCATCACCACCACGACCATTACTAGTATGCCCACCAGCACCACTACTTTTCTCTCAGAGAATCAAGATGGGTATAATGATCTTTCAGGTTTCCAGAAATAGAGATTCACTCAGGTAACCTTTTTTGAGAGCAGCTTATTTTAAGAATACACAGAGAAATAAATACATGCAAAAAGTTGTCTCTGGACCACCCCAGGTAAACTTCCAACATGGAAATGTTGTTCATCTATTGAAAAATAAATAGCTCTGAGATCCAGCAGTATCCCTAATGTGGTCCCCTCAAAGTCAGACCATTGCTGCTTGTGACTTTTGACACTGTTGTTTCAAGGACACAGCTTCTGCCTGTCTCTGCATAAATGTAAATTTCTACTTTTTCCTTGACCTGACTGCTTTCCCATTTCCTCTCTTCTCCCCTCCACCATTTGACTTTTGCTTATTCATGTCTTCCATGGTCTGTTGTCTTTCACCTTATTTCTACTTTCCAGTTCACTGTGTAGTTGTATGTTCTTTTGTACATTCTTTTTGTTTTTGTTGAGGCAAAGTCTCACTCTATTGCCCAGGCTGGAGTGCAGTGGCACAATCTCAGCTCACTGCATCCTCCGCCTCCCAGGTTCAAACAATTTTCCTGCCTCAGCCGCCCAAGGAGCTGGGATTACAGGCATGTGCCACCACACCCAGCTAATTTTTGTATTTTTAGTAGAGACAGAGTTTCACCATGTTGGCCAGGCTGGTCTCGAACTCCTGACCTCAAGTGATCTGCCCGCCTTGGCCTCCCAAAGTGCTGGGATTCCAGGCATGAGCAACCATGCCTGGTCTTGTAGATTCTTTAAAAGAGATAAAGATGTTACTGATTCATTTATAGTGTAAAATGCCATTGTTGGTAGAGTTCTTATATTAGATCATATCACTAACACTGAACAACTTATACCTGACTGCCTGTGACACAGGCACGAATCCCTGGTCCAGGGATATGGGTCAGTGTGATGGTAATATAGGTGCCAAGCTTTTGCTCTATAAGCAAGGAATTGCTTTTGTCTACTTTATTTGGAATGTGGCTATAGGAGTGAAGACTCTTCTCTTGACAAGCCATCATTACAGCTTCTTTGTGTGTGTACTACAATCGTCAAATTTAAAAAGTAAAAATACAGGTCATCTAATTATATTTGAATTTCAAATGAGCAATAAATCATTTAACAAAAATTAAGAAGGCCGGCCATGGTGGTTCATGTTTGGAATGCCAGTACTTTGGGAACTGAGACAGGAGGATCACTTGAGGCTGGGAGTTCAAGACAAGCCTGAGTGATACAGCAAGACCCTGTCTGTCTAAAAAGAAAAAAGATGTCCCAAATATTGCATGGGACCAGTACCCAAATGAATGACACTCCACCTTTACCGCCATCCTAGATAAAATAGCGTTTCTTTCTCATGTCACACAATGCTGTTTATCACTGATAGAAAAAAGTGATACATGGATGCTTTCCCCCTGCTTCTGGGTTTTAAAGCTAGGTATTGCCCAAACCTTCTAATTAGTTCCTCTAAATCCTACCACAGCCTGCATTAACTGTTCATACATGTGTTTACTCAAAGAGGAGCCATTTTTAAGTCCATGGAAATAGGAAGGAAGCAATGTAAAAGCCATATAATTTTAGCTCTGACCATGGTACCAATGGCCTAGATAAGGAGGGATCCAAGGGCATGCAGCTCATGAGTAATGGCAGGAAAGTGATCAGGTGTCCTAAACAAACCACTCTTTTCTATACAGTTTGAATGGTACCAGACATGAGCAAGACCAGATATGTCAAAGTCTCTTGCATAGCCATACTGATATCTCAAATGTATATTATATTTGCAAATTTACAAAGTCCTTAGATGTTATTTTAGGTAATGCTCCATAGAAAAGCAAACAACTTTTTCAGGTAGATGTTATAATTTCAACTCTACAGATGATGGAAAAAGAGGCTCAGAGAAGTTCAATAAGCTGCTTGAGCTAGTTGATTAACAGCTAGAAATGTGAAGATCTATAACATATAACTGGACCTTTTTCAAGAACATTCATTGCTTTCTTTCATCACATAAAAGGTCACTATAGTTCCTTCACAAATAGTAATTATTACCATTTATAGAATACTTTTACCATGTGCTACAGGCATTATTTAATTTTTACAAAATTTCCATGGGTTAAGTACAGAATGATTAATTCCATTTTGCCTATGTAAATGAGACTCAGAATACCTAAATGGCAGCATGACTAAGAGGGGGAGTGACTAGGCAGCTTCCCTGGGTTTAAATCCCAACCTCATCTGTTACCGGCTCCAGGACATTTGGCAAGTTATTTAACCAGTCTTCTCGCTTGTAAAATGCAGGTAATATGAGTCTCTACCGCTTAGGGTTGTTATAAATATTCTGAGTAAATAGGTGTGAAGTGTAGAAAGCAGTTCCAGGCACATAGAAGGCGCTTAACAAATGTTAACTCTTTTTATTAGTGTTGCTGTTGAAAATTTTATTTAAGCTCAAAAATGAAGTAATTTGGAAGATACTGGAGTCAAATTAGGTTTTCGTGATGGAAAAGGCTATGTTCTTTACAGCTCCACAATTCTTCCCCTTCAAAAAGTCCTGTTTGAACAAATGTATAGTCTGGCTTCCTTTATGCATCACATCTCTTAGGCTTTAAGTGTAGGGATCATCATTCTAAACCTAGATCTCCTTTGCAAGGCTTCTCTGAGCTCTCCAGCCTTCACTAAGCCTAAAATCATACATTTGACTATCAATAATTTACTGAGTTCCATGGTTATCTAAAGGGTTCTTTTATGTGTTAAGTATGGCTCCCCAACTGGATTGTAATTCTTTGAGAGATGAGAATATTTCTGCCTTTCCCACGATGATGGCTTCAGAGATAAATAGAAGGTTGAATTTTAATACATCTACTCGTATTGGGGAACATTTTATTTCATTTGCTTATTTTTTTGGCAAACTATCCCTCCTTCATTTTTAGTGTATGTGATTCAGCCAGGGTCGACTCCATCTTCTATTTCAATCCCACCTCCAACAGGGATGGGAATGTGAGCCAGGTCAGTCTTCCCAAGTACTGAGTACATCCTCTCCCTGGCCACTATGATGAGTTCAGGCATGTGGCCTGAGCCAGCCTATCCGATGCCTTCCTGAGATTATGCTGGCTCGAGACATTGTTTCTTCTCTGCAATGATGAGTACTAATGATGAATACCATATAGGTCTTCTTTGACACCATGTGTAAAGAATGGGCCTCAAAATGAAACCCATGCAGAGGAAGGATGGGAGGGAGAGAGAGAGCAAGAGAGGGAGAGAGAGAGAGGAAGGGGAGAGGTTGCTGAAGATCATAAATCAACTAGGTCCGAAGCCAGCTATGTCCCTGGTCTATTCTTTTTAAGTTACAGTTTAGTTAATCAAGGAGGATATTTATTTCTTCGAAGCTAAAGAGTCATGGAGAATATGTTGGCATATTATCTTTCATAACTTATTTTAAATATGGAATCTCTCTGGTGTCTGTCACCTCACAGGCATTTGGCAAGAGGGGGAGTTGTCATCTTCTGCTCACTCTTCCATCGGGCAAACTGACTCTGGCTATTCCCTTTGAGTGTTCTTCATAATAAGGACTTGGAAGACAATCACAAGTCACTTTAAATTAAGCTTCCTGGAACAGGTTTTAATCTAATGAGGTCATTAACACATGATGACATATCAGGGCTGCCTGACATCATCACAGACTTAGGCATGATTTTTCCTTCGGTGAGAATGAGGAGTGCCTGCTGTACACAGGCCAATACTTTGTGAACTTAAGATGTAGGATAGTGACATAATAGATATTAATATTCAGTTGAGGCAGGAGAAAGATAAAATGAGGCATCTTGGTATGATTTCCCATTGATTGCTATTAAGGGAACCCGTGGTGTCTCTCACTGGGAGAAGGAGCATGGATAGGATTGCTATATCTTCATTTAAATTTTAGAAGAACTATGCAGAAGACTGCCGATGTTGGCCGTTAGTAGACCCAATTTCCTTTCCTGGTATGGCACTAACAGGCTTTGTGACTACAGAAATAAGTTTGTGTTGAATAACTGCTTGTTTTTTTGTCTTGTGACTAAGGGTCTGTGCTGGTGAGATAGCTGTCTGAAGTCACCATGCAGCGCTCACTGTCTATATAGTCCTGGCGGCTGGACTCTGCACAATGTTCCTTCCAGCTTGGCTCAACAGCCCGGAGCTTTGATAAAATGCTCAGAGGCATTTGGATGAACTCTGTCATTTTATTCCTTTATATAAATCCAGTACTGACTTTTTAAATGTCGTGTGAGCATGAGTTTGGTATATAACTGACAACAGTGTAATGTTTTATAAAATAATCTTTCAAATAAAAACAATTGGTAGCAGTTCTATGGGCATTTTAATGGAACTGCAGTGGATGTACAAGAAAAAAAAGGTATAGTCTTGTGGCAGCCTTGAAAATGCCCTGCTCAGATCTCTTTAAAAGAACGTGCTGCAGGAATTATAGTTGATTGATCTGCTTTAGTTGCTGCTTTTTGAATCCACTAGGGTATTCGGTCTGCACCCATGCTTCCCAGCCAGTGCCTGAGCAAAGCAGTGATACTGGAACCAGGCCATTCCTTTCTAATACAGGATTCTTCTAATAAACAACTTTGATGGGTGATTTCCTATCGTGATGGTCTGAGAACTTCTTTACCATCTGAGGTTCTTTTACCCATTTCTTTCTTGTCTCTCCACTCAGAGGTGACAGTTCTTCATCATGTATGTGTGCCCCCTCCCCCTCTATCATTCATAGGCATTTCCCCAGTAAACATTTGACATGTCAGATTTGGCATCCGCTTCTTGGAGTTTCCAAACTGATGAAAGTGGGGCTGGAGTGCTCTAGAGAACAAGTAGTAAGAATGGATTAAAGACAGGTCCACTCATTGCCCATCTGGCAAGAAGGCTCCCATTCCGAGTGGAAAAATGATGGTCTCCGGACAAGGTGGCAGTCCCGTTGCCGCATGTTTCACCCGTGTTTTTTAAGAAAAAGTCCCAGTAGAGAGAAATGCCGTTGTCAACATACTCATTAGAAAGTGACAGTGTGCAACATTAAAAGCTACATTAGAAAGCTACAGTGTGCATTGCATACAAGGACAGTGGATCTGGCTGGTTGTTACTAAGTTGTATTGATACCTTGAGAAGGGATAAGGAGAAAGTATGGGCTATTGAAGTCTATGCTTAGCTCATGAAGAGGTCCTTACCTCACACAGTAGGAGGATTGAGCTCAGGATCTGATAGTTCAGGTCACAGAGCTCCAGAGGTATTTCAAGTCTTAGCCAAGGTAAGTCTGTTATGTTGAAGTCACAGCCTTGGTTGGAAAAAAGTCCTGGACACTAAGGCATGGAATGAGGACATCTTGGTGAATATCTCTGAGGGTTTTGGCTCTCACAGAGGTGGCCCAATCCCTCGCAGTAAGATGTAACACTTTCCCCATGTGAGAAGCTACTGCAGAGGCTGCTCTACTACAAGACAATATGTGGCCCCCTTAGGAGCTAACTGTATCTCCTCTCTTGGCTGCCATGTCAACAACTAGGGTTAACTGCCAGCATGACCTAGCTGGGGCTCATGAGTGAGGAAAGAGATTGCAACCCAAAGGAGCTGTGAGAATTAGTCAACATGCACTGGCAGGAGCTGGGGGAATATCTTGAAATTGGATTTTGGGGGGTTTTGATCAAAGGGGATAGAATATAAGATAGGATAAACAAGAATTTATTGACTTGGGCACTCTCACAGGACATGGGATTTAACACCTGGGGCAAGAGAGCAATGAGATATGCAAAGCAAAGGGGAAATGCCCGAGTTGTTCTAGAGGACAATAAAGGAGGAAGTAAGAGGCTGAGGAAAGTAGGAAAACTGGAATGGATGTATTATGTGAAGCTAGGAAACCCGCCGGACAGTTAACTTCCATGGGAGTGCTATACCATTCTCCAACATACTCAGAACTGAGCTGGTGTAAATGGCACCAACATTCCTCAGAAGTTCAGTGGTGACCAGACCTGATAGTAGGGAAGATAGTCATGCATCTAGACTCATTAATAGCCATGGAGATGCCATAGATGTCATAGTAATGGAGGTAAGGTGGAGGTGCTTAACTGCGAGAAAATCAGAGGCTACAAGCACTACCATGACTGGTAAGGTTGAAGAGGCAGACAAAGTCTTAATCTGCAGGGAGCTGTGAAGATGGTTAACAGAGCATAGCATACCTTGGGGCAAACCAGATGAGAAGCCAGTAAGTTTACTACCAAACAACATCTACCATGAGAAGAAAGCAGGAATGGAGGAGCAGGAGGATAAGAGTGGCTGCCCCAATAAAAAGACATGGTCCCTTTTTCAGTTTCTGTGTCAAAGTAAATTTTCAGATCTAGGATCCACTGAAAGAAGTGATGGCTGGGTCCCTAGAGTGAAGGGCTCTGTAATGCCTCAGCAAATACATGCTGGACTAATTGCCTCTGCCCTTCTACAAAGGGACCTGTGGCCATATACTCAGGTGACTATACACTGAAATCCAATACATTTCAAGAACTACTATAGAATTTGTGTTGACTTTGGTATCCAGAAACCCAAAGTGTCATCATGACCTTCTATTAGGATGTAGGCTTATGATAGCCAGGTCATAAATGAAGTCCTAAAAAATGTTATTCTTACAGTGGGACCACATTGATCTAGGAAGATCAGTGTCCGCAGATCTTCCTGGAGGTCATCCTCACAGTCCCTGAGTTTGTGATTGGAATTGGCATGCTTAGTGATTGGAGTAATTCTTCAAGTGGGTTCTTGACCTGTTGGGCAAGAGCTATCACGTGGGAAAGAATAAGTAGAAGATTCAGACACTGCTTCTCTCCCAAACCAAAATAGTTAATAAAAAGCAGTGTCCTATCCATTGGTGGTAGGGGTTGGTAGAGGTTTGTGTTGCATTGGATTATCTAAAGGATTGATGTGAAAGTGATGGGTTTTGTTATATCTCTACTTTATTTGTTAGTCTGGCTCCTGAAGAAAGTGGATGCATCCTAGATAATCGCTGTAGATCACCACAAGTTCAATAGAATAGAAGCCCTGATCGTAGCTGCTATTTCAAATGCGCAATCTTTGGTAGAGAAGATTGATAAAGGCATCAATGCATGGTAGGAGGCTAATGATTTGATGACTGCCTTCCTTTCTATTCCAATCAGAAGAGAGGATCAGAAACAGTTTGCAGTCACAGTGAACAAAAGAAATCATTTACAGTTTTACCCCAGGGCTGTGTTAACTCTCTTGCCTTTTGTTGTAGCCCAAAGAGATCTGGACTGTCTGGACGTTCCACAGAACGTAACTTTGATTCATTTTGTCAACTATATACTGTTTGGACAGGATAAACAAGAGGTACTTGGGACATTGGAGGAATTAGTTAGACACAGGTATTCCAGACCATGGGAGATAAATCCTATGAAGATTCAAAGGTCTGCCACTTTGGCAAAGTTTGTAGGGGCTTAGTTAATGGAGTGTTGGGATATTTCATCCAAAGTAAAGAGAAAATTGCTGTGTATTGCATCTTTATCTTAAAGTAGGAAGTATCACATCTTGTAGGCCATTCTGGTTATAGAGGCAATATATTCCACACCCAGAAATACTGTTTTGGCCCATATATCTTATGATATCGAAGATTCTATATCTCTGATAGGTTAGGGTGGGGTTTGCATTAGGAAAGGGCTCTTCAACAGATCTAATCTGTTAGTGTAAGCATCATGTAGGAAGCATGGTATTGAAGGTATAAGACTTATAGCAAGCCCTAGTGGAAGAAAGCATTGTCCTGGGGTTCTTGAGCCAGACAGTGCCATTTACACTGGATAATTTTGCATCTTTTGAAAAACAGTTCCTGGTGTGTCAGTGGGCCTTGGTAGAGATAGAAAACGTGACCATGGAGCATCAAGTGACAATATGTCTAGGATTGTTCATTTTGAGTTGAAATCATTAAGTCAGATATATCTAGCAACAGTTTGTCACAAAGCAGAATTGGTGCACTGAGTATTAAGCCTAAGCAGGATCAAACGTACGTATTTCAGAGCTGCATATCACTACCACATTTATATCAATATTCCTCCCCAGACTTGCACTTGCGGCTGTATATAGTGCCCCATACAACCAGCTGGAAGAGAAGGAAAAAGCTAACATTAGTTTACAAATAGGCCAGCTCAGTGTGTAGGCACACATCAACAATGAACAGTAGTAACATTATAGCCACTTTCAGGGGTGGCTTTGAAAGACCTGGAGAGAAGAATGTTCCCAATGGATGGGATTTCTAATGTTGTACCTGGTCATTCACTTTATTTGTAAGAAAAAGTGAATTAGATGAGACTATATATATATATATATATACAGTCTCCTGGGGTGTGGTCAGTGGACCACTGGGCAGAGACTTGAAATGAAAAGGACTGGAAAGTCAAAGACAGGAAGGCCTGGGGAAGATGAATGTGATGCACAAGTGTGAGTGAGCATAAAGTATGAAGCTTTTTGTCCCATATGTTAACACCATGAAAACAATCATCACAGAAGAGACACTAAATCACAAAATGATTACAATGACTCAGCCGTAGACATTCATCAGCCTTCATCACTGGTCTTCTTGGGACAGACTGGATAGGCAAATCAACAGTGGGCAGACACATGATGGCAAAGATGGAGACCAGGCATGGGCTTTGCTGTATGGACTCCAACTTAACATGGCCAGTGTAGGTTTTGCTGCCTCCAAATGCCCAAACTTGAAAGTCACTTCTGAGTGTGACTACGATAGTTATTGTTCATTCTTTGTACCCACACGTTAAGTAGCAGAGACCATTACGTCTTCTGAACCAATACAATTCGTTCTGAACCACTTAACCCTCACTTCCAAAGCAGACACAGTCTTTCTTGGGAGGACAGTAAGGGGTCCTATTAAACCATAAAATATGACTGCATCCTAGGCATTTTGAATTGTTTGTGTGATAAACCAGCAGGCAACAAGAATCACCATCTTTGAGGGGATAATTGACCTTAAGTAACGGGAAGAAGGAGGGAAACTTTTATACAACAGGGGCAGGGAAAAGTAGGTATGAAACACAGGTGATCCACTGTGTGCTTCTTGATTTCCCTTTGTAATCTGATTCCTGCGATTCTCATTTATAGTTGTAAGTAGACACAAACTGTATGCTGGCCTATAATTACCAAAGACTCAGACTCCTGAGGAATAAAGTTTTGGGTCACATCCTTAGATAAGCCAAGACCTACAGAGGTGATGGTTAAAGATGAGGAATTGAGAATAGAGGAGGAAGGAGAAAATGATACCACTGGTGGCCCCAAGACCTACCACAAAGACCAGGCTGCTGATTTTCATCATCTCTCCCATCCCTTCCCTTCTCTTCCCTTTCCTTTCTCCTTCCTTCTCTCCTTCCCTCCTTCCCACCTTCCCTCCTTCCCTCCTTCCCTCCTTCCTTCTTTTCTTTTCTTTCTCTCTCCTCCCTTCCTCCCTCTCTCCCTTCCTCCCTCCCTCTCTTGCTTTCTCTCTTTCTCTTTTTTCTTTCTTTTATTTTAATTATTTTCTTCTTTCTCTTGCTATGTTGATTGGGCTGGACTTGAACCCCTGAGCTCAGGCAGTCCTCCTGCCTTGGCCTCCCAGAACCATTGTACCTGGCCTATAATTTCTATTTCTTTATTAATACTGTCTATTGCTGTGACATTGTCCTCATACTTTACTTCTTTTATTATGGTTTTCTTTAGTTCTTTGAACGTATTTATCATGTCTAACTTTGAGGTCTTTGTATGTTAAATCCAATATTTGGTTGCTGTCACAGACAGTTTTGATTGCCTACTTTATTTTTGGTCAACAGGCTGTATTTTTTTTGTTTCTTTACATGTCTCATTTATTTTTGTGGAAACTGGATATTTCAAATAATATATGAGCAACTCTGGTTGATGGTCTCTTTCTCTCTCTCTCTCTGGAACTTGTTATTTTAATTGTCTTTTTATTTATTTAATGACTAATTGCATTATTTTGGTTATTTTGGTGAAGTTTATTTTCCCTCCACAGTGTGAAGCCTCTGTTATTGCTTTTTGGGGGTTACATCCTTGAGTATTTTCAGAGTCACTCTGGTATGACATTGTTTTTTGCTGCGCTCTCTTTGGCTGTCTCTGTCTCTGACTACACCGGCTGTTAAAGCCCCAGTAATTGCTAGCTGATTGCCCTATTGTTTTCAGAAATGCCCAAGATCACCAAATTTGGGCTCCTTTGAACAGACAATTCCCGAAGTTAGTGTTTGAAATTGGTTCTGACTCCAGGAAGGCTCCTTCCAACTCTCTCTTTTCCCAGTTCCATCCGGTAACTCAGCCAGCTTACAGTTTGGCCTACATTTCCAATGGATCTACTAATATTGTGCCTTTTGCCACAACCTCCACTGTTTTTGAGAGTGTCTTTAGGTTTGGAAGTTCTCTACCCTCTGCTGCAGATAAAGTCAGATCCTCTGAGAAGATACTAAGAGCTGTTTTATGGTTGTATAGCTTTTCCCCCCAGGCACATTTTCTGAGCTATGGTTCTAGAGCTGGCAATGAAGATGATTGCACACACTGAGTGACTCCCATGCTTTTGGAGCTAAGCACTCGGTAGTCATGGTTGTGGCAGTAGCCTCAACTCGCCTCTCCCTGCGTGAAATCCTCTCCACACAAGTTGGTGCAAGGATGATTGGGGCCCCAGTGTTCTCAGAAGACTACCCCGGGACAGAGCCTCCATGCAATGAGTGAGGGCTGGGCGGGAGAAGTGTTCTTCACCTTTTGACTGCAGTCACCTGGAACTTAGCCTCAGTAACAGGTAGCTGAAGACAGGATGACAAATGTTGATGCTACCCTTCCTGAGACCATAGCCCTCCAACTGTGGGCTGGTTGAAGAGGAAACCCTATCTTCTTGGCTGTATCAATCTGTGTTAGAGTTTCTATCTCAACGAGTTGGGAGGGGAAATGGAGAAAGCAAGCCTTTGTTCACATATTACAGACTCTGTTCTTACCAAATTTTAGTCTATTTTCTTGAATAAATATTATGTTATTTGCTGTATGATCTCAGGACCATTTTCAGATAGTTAAAATGTATTAAAAATAATTTTCTCCAGTTTTATAGCCATGAAACCCATGATACTATTTTGGCAGAGGTTAAAGTCTCAAGTTGTTTCTTTGTTGTTGCTTTTTTTTTTTTTGAGATGGAGTTTCGCTCTTGTTACCCAGGCTGGAGTGCAATGGCGCGATCTCGGCTCATCGCAACCTCCGCCTCCTGGGTTCACGTGATTCTGCTGCCTCAGCCTCCCGAGTAGCTGGGACTACAGGTGCACGCCACTGCACCTGGCTAATTTGTAACTTCAGTATGGATGGGATTTCACCATGTTGGCCAAGCTGGTTTCAAACTCCTGACCTCAGGTGATCCACCTGCCTTGACCTTCCAAAATTCTGGGATTACAGTCATTTACCACTGCATCCAAAAGTCTCAACTTTTTAAAAATAATTTTTATTATAATTGGCAGTTGATTTATCCACATGCCTTTCTAAATTTTAAGAAAATTGAGGCCGTCTGCTATTTTATTTACCTTTCTTTTTCAGGTGCTTACCATAATGTAGTGCATATATTGGGTGCTCAATTAATATTTATTAAATGTATTTTGCCAAAAACTATCACCTATCTATTGATATCTATATTTGGAATATATAAAAACATAACCCAGAAATTTTAAACATAAAATTTGATTAACAGAAATTCATATTCTAGACAACTTAGCAAACTGACTCTGGCAGAGGTGGTAAATTATATATTCAATACTCTGTGTTCTTTTATTAGTAACAGAATTCAAATTTACTTGGGATTATAATGTGCTCAATTAAAAAGAAATCACATTTCCCAGCTTCTCTTTCAGCTAGTTGTTGCCTGACCACATGGTGAAGTTTTAACCAACGAGGTATAAGTGAATGGGGTTGAATTGGTCTTTTTCGATATCTCCTTAAATGGAGAATAAACAACAGTATTTTTTTTTGGCTTTTTCTATCTTTTCTGTGTTTCTTGCTTTGAATGTTGGAATAATGCTTGTAGCTCTAGCAGTCACTTTTGTCTAGGAGGTGTCCTTGAGAATGAAAGCTACATACCAAAGATGAGGTAATAGAAAGGTAGAAGGAACCTGTGTTTCTTATAATGATGACTCTGGAGCTTAACAGCTATATATTAGATTAGGTAGACAGATTGCCAGATAGGGAATAAATTTTTATCTTGTTTCTTAGATATTATTATTAGAAATAAACCACATTTATTTCTAATCTCTGTTCATAGGAGGTAAGTCATTCCTAATTGATATGTCATCTATTTCACATTTTGAAGTCTGAACTTCTATTTATGTGCTACATAAGTACATAATGTATATATGTTGTGAATGTCACATTCTACTTATTTTATTTGGTGAACCTGTCTCTTCAGCCTTATGTAACTGTATTTAATCATTGAGTAGTTTTTGATACTTAAATGGAGAATATATTCAACCAAGAAAAATGTGGTCTCCAGCCTTCATTTTTTCATGGTTCCATTTTGTTGAAGTCAATATTTACTGGTGTTTGAGATCTTCATGTGAAATTTCATTTTATATGAAATCCTATCAACATCACCTATTCTTTCAAAGTTAACTTCAATCATGATATACAATAAAAGTAGTCCACATTTATTGAGTGCTTACTGCAGTTCTTGAAGCAGTGTTCCAAGAGCTTTTTTTCAATTTTTGAGATAATGTCTTGCTCTCTCACCCAGGTTGGAGTATAGTGGTGTGATCATAGTTCAGGGCAGCCTTGACTTCCTGTGCTTAAGCAATCCTCCTGCCTCAGCCTCCTGAGTAGCAAAGACTACAGTGCATGTCATTGTGCCTGGCTAATTTTTATTTTTATTTTTGTAGAGGAGAGGTCTTGTCGATTACCTAGGGTGTCAAGAGCTTTACATGCAATGTATACAACAACCTTGTACTATAATTCTCATGTTACAGATAGGGATGGGAGGGCACACAAACTTAAGTATATTGACCAAGATGACACAGCTAATAAATGGTGGGATGAGTTTTCAAACCTTGGCAATGTGCCTCAGAGTTCGTGTTCTTATCAACTGTATATACCATACCATGCCTTCTAGATATGAGTCTTCTTTTAGCCTTGGAGCTCTTATTACTGAAGAGACTTTCCTTATTTCAATACTTACTTAAAAAGCAGTTTAGTTCTATCTCTCCCCCCACTTTTTTTGTATTTTTAGTAGATATGGGGTTTCACCATGTTGGCCAGGCTGGTCATAAACTCCTGACCTCAAGTGATCCAAATCTTATATTAAAATGTGATCTCCAATGTTGGAGCTGGGGCCTAATGGGAATTGTTTGGATTATGGGGGCAGATCCCTCATCAATGTCTTGGTGCTATCCTCACGGTAATGAGTGAGTTCTCACTCTATTAGTTCATGTGAGAGCTAGTTGTTTAAAGGAGCCTGGCACCTCCTCTTCTCTCTCTTGCTTCTCTTTGGTCATGTGACACACTGCTCCCTTTCACCTTCCACCATGACTGGAAGCTTCCTGAGGCCATCACCAGAAACACATGCTGGCACCATGCTTCATGTACAGCCTGCAGAACCGTAAGACAAATAAACGTCTTTCTGTCTTTTTTAGACAGCGTTTTACTCTTGTTACCCAGGCTAGAGTGCAATGGCACAATCTCGGCTCACTGCAACCTCTACCTCCCAGGTTCTGGTAATTCTCTGGCCTCAGCTCCCTGAGTAGCTGGGATTCCAGGTACCCACCATCACACCTGGTTAATTTTTGTATTTTTAGTAGAGACGAGGTTTCACAATGTTGGCCAGGTTCATCTTGAACTCCTAACCTCAGGTGATCCAAACACCTCAGCCTCCCAAAGTTTTGGGATTACAGGTGTGAGCCACCATGCCTGGCCTAAACCTCTTTTCTTTGTAAGTTTTTTGTGTAGAATGCAATTTAAAGTTATGAATACCCAGAATAGTTTCATTTGCCTAAATTGTTGTTACACATACAAACAATCCGACTTTTATTGTTTTCCTATGTGAAAATATTATTAGAGATGGTGAGGAAAGAAGAGAACCAATGATTGTATAGGCACCAAATTAACATGACTATCATCTTTTGTATAATTAACAATATTTGGCAATATGTTTTGTTGTTGGTGTATTGTGACATATATCAAATGCAAGCTTTTTCTACTACTAAGGAGCCAAAAATGTGTTGTTGACTTTAAAAAAATATAAATTAGAGTAGATCCAGTGTTATCCTCTTATAATCACGCTCATCATCTGTATTCTCACATATATGTATGAATTTGGGAGGAAATTTACCAGGAAAATATTTAACTGATATTCTATTTTATCTGTCTTGCCCATTTGAGCATATTAGAGAAAAGAAGTTAAGCATCATTGATCTAACTAATCAACCATAGTTGTCTACCTTGCAAGGTTGTTAGCTGAAGTTTTAGAGCTAAGTTGGTGTTGGCTAATGTATGTATACCTTTAGGCACGCTTTAGAATTATTGCCCTTTTTCTTGATTGGGCTTGGATATTGAATTGGTCACTAGATAAGGTGGGCATAAGTATTGTTTAACAATTGTCCTATAAGACACACTGGCTAGGCTGGCCCTCCAAGCATACCATTTTAATAGCCCGAGTCAGTATTTCACACATGAAAATGAACACAGGAGCTACTACAGAAGGAGTTTCTTCCACTGAGTGTCAGAAAGTATCAGAGAACTGGTAAAGTGCTTCAGAATGAAAAGAGCTATAAGAATGTGAGGTCTTATTATATAATATGGGAAACAAACAATGGAGAATAAATAGCATTCACCTGCAGGGGATCTATAACACTGACTTTATCACATTCAACTCAATAACTTCTTGTTTTAGTTGGAGAGGTGGCAAGGGAGTGGAAAATTACCAGGTGCTTAAGGAAAAAAAAATAACCAAAAACCTGCACCAAGCACTGACTCACAATTTCCGGGCTGAGAGGAGATGTCATTAATGACCCTTTTTATTCATGCAGAGGTTCTCAAAGAGGAGCGTAATGTTCCATTAGTAATAATTGAAAAAGTCTTCATTCGGAGTTATGTCAAAACCTAAAGATGATGCTTCTGCCAAAACATTGTGGTGACAAATGTGTGAAGTATTTGACAGAAGGTGCCACTGCAGGTTGAAGAGTCTTCTCGAGGAGATTCTCAGAGGATCTGGAGGAAACAGGTTAACACGAGACTGAGAGCATCAGCACAGAATTCCCACCTTAGGTCCTAGTCTTTGAGAATCACAATGCTCCTTATGATAGTCCAATCTTACTCGCATGCTCCAGTGTTAACCAATGGTGGAAACATGAAACTCAGACAGATTGGATAGGTAGGCCTTCCATTATATAATTTTGACTTTCTCTTTCCATATAATGGTGACCGAATGAGCTCATGGGAAGAGAGTAGTAACATAGACTATAACATCAGAGACACAATTTCAAGACCACAAAAGGCCTGTTCTACTCCTGCTTCCCTATGCCAACCTTCACTGGCCCAGCTCCTTTTCGTATTGCTTCTAGACCCACCTCATTTTTCATTTAATCTTTTCTTCTTGAAGCATATTCCAAGTACCAGACTGCTCAATATATAACATCTCAGGGTAAAACCTAAGCTGAATGTTGCCCTGGAAATCATGCTGATTTAAAGAAGAAATAAACAAAACTTTAGTCTAGCTCTGCAGACTCTACTGCTCCTTTGTGCCTGTCCTTCTCTGTGGATGCCTCATTCACAGCATGTATTTTACTTTATTGTTGAGTTTTTGCATGTGCTTTTTTCTTTCTACTAGACTGCAAGTTCCTCAGGTCTTAGGACTATTTTACTGAATCAAACCCTTGCCTCTAATCACCTGTGTAGACAGAGGCAACTTGGTTAACTTCTCTGAGCCTTGGTTTCCTTATTGGAAATGGAAATAAAAATAGTTAACTATTTTATATCGCAAGGATCAAAGGAGGAAAATCTTATACAATATACTGTCATGATGTTTGGCACATCATAAATGCTTATTATAAGAAGGAAAATAGGCATTGGCCCTAAGGTAGTGGTTAAAAGCCAGCAATGGAATGAAATGTCTCCAGTAATCTTGAGTTCTCCGGAACTCAGGGAATTATTAAGGCTGTCTTAGATAAGCTCTAAATTTAATCCATTGCTGTGCCCTCTTGACCAAGGCAGAAATTTGACTTGTGATTGAAGCAATCATGGTAGAGTTAATAGAATTGAGAGACTCAGGTGGAGGAACCAGTTTTGGATGGTAAAATGGAACTGGTATTATACCAACAGAATCACATGCTCAGTGAGTTTTAGGCACAGGTGATATTAGAGAATATATAAATTCATCCAGTAATTACTGTGCACCCATTAAGTATCTCTAAGTGTTATGGCATATAAACATGTATCAAAGGGAGATTATTGGGTCCTAAAAGAAAATCAACAGTTTGGAGTAATTTGTTTGCAAATTTATAGGCTCATTCCAAATAATATAAACTTCTTGTGTTCAATATAGTATTTTTATAGATTCTGGGTTGTTGTTTAGATACAGAGGTGTTGCTTTTGCTCTTTTAGCCTCACATGCATTTAGAATTACTCTTCTGATGGGACTGGCAAGTTTGAATTGATCCACCCAGTTTCCCTTGTGATGGCCAGCTAAGATTTATGTCATATCTGATCAGAGTTAACTGCAGTTTGTGACCTTACAACAGATTTTTTTCCTCCATAAATTTAACTGGATGACACCGAGGTTGAACCTGAAAATTTGCCTCAATAGCAATAGAGTCTGACCAGTTTTGCTGCAGTCCAGAGATAGCTGTCAGGGACATAATTTTCAAAATAAAAATAAACTTTATTCTATATGATCATTATTTGTGGCCTTGTGTGTGTGTGTGTGCTTGTGTGTGTGCGTGTGTGTATACTACTACAGTATGGGTTGGAAGCCAAATCTAGCCTATCATGTTTTTTAGAAAAAGGTTTTTTCCCATGCCTGCAATCCTAGCATTTTGGGAGGCCAAGGTGGGGGGATCATGAGGTTGGAGATGAAGGTCACCCTGGCCAACATGGTGAAACCCCATGTTGTAAAAAATTAGCTGGGCGTGGTGGTGCGTGCCTGTAGTCCCAGCTACCCCGTAGGCTGAGGCAGGGGAATCGCTTGAATCTGGAAGGTGGAGGTTGCAGTGAGCCGAGATTGCGCTGCTGCACTCCAGCCTGGGTGACAGAGCCAGACTCTGTCTCTGTTGGAACACAGCCACACTCATTTGTTTAGATGTTGTCTATGACAATACAGACTTAGTGCATGCTCTCCCATTGTGAAGCACATTGAAAATTCTGGCAAAGTTAAACATACACTTACCACTTGACCCAAATATTTATGGGGTGACGTACTATTCAGCACAAAAGAATTGAATCTAATACATGCAACATGTGTGAATCTTAAATGCATTATGCTGATTGTAAGATGGCAGATACATTTGTATTAATGGTATACATTTGTAAAGACTCAGCAGAATGTCTCTTTTTGTACATAAATTCTACCTTAATAAAGTTAATTTAAAAACCCCAGTGTTTGAGAAAGGGAGACAGAGACAGAGAGAGAGAATGATGATGAGTCGGAAAAGGAATTGGAGACAGAGGCGTGTAAGAGAGGGAGACACTAAGAAAGGGACAGGTGGAGAGTGAGAGCATGTTATTGGTTACATTTCCCGGCAAAGATATAAGGTGGACAAACTCAAAATTGAAAGTGAACTTTTTATTGCAGGATTCTGAGGTTATGTTACAAGCTATGCAGCAAGTGCCTTATGTAACTTCTTTAGACAGTTTTGTTTTGCAGTTTAATATTTTTTTTCGCTGTGATTTCAGTGGAGTCAACAGTCAAGTCAAGGAAGAAGTATAGTTTTCCATTTGCAGTGGGAAGTTGTGCCTGCATGCTTGGTGCACAAGTCCTTGAGGCAAGAACAAGCCACTTAGGTCCTCTGCGACACTGAGTGACAAGCGAGGGTTGCCTTTGGAATCCTCCACCTACTCTCTACTGCACTCTTTCTCCACACCTCATCTGATTTCTTCATCTCCCAGAAAGCGTCCTGTAACCTAATTTTTTTCCTTCTTAGCATGCTGCCTTCGTTTCCCACCATACATCCTTTCTCAAAGAGAGATTAAAATGTTACCTCTTAGCAGAAGTTACACTAATAGGACTTTCGTAATCCAAAGGTGGGCCCCTTAGGGCTAGCAAGGGACTAGCAGGGGACAGGCAGTGAATTTCTCTACACCTCTAAAATTAGACTACTGAGGCACAAGCTTAACTTTGCTAACTTGCAAGGCTGTTTTCAAGAACCCAATGCATATGTACAGTCTGAATTAATGGGTAATTAGAAGTGAACAGAAAATAGCAGATCATTTGCACCCTTTAATACTCCCTGTCTTACAGGGGCCCCTAATACCTATCAGTCTGTACTGAATATGTTTTTGTTTGTGTTCCTCCAAGTATTTTAACACAATTTGTGCTACATTAGAGCACCTTGCAATTTCTAGTCCTATCATGTGTATGAATCTTGCCTCCTTATGCCTGCTTTAGTTCCCATTTGTCAGTAAAGAGATAAATTATTACTCCTTCACCTTCATGTAAAATCTTCTCATTGCCCAAGGTATGTGCCACCTGGCAATAGTACCAGCTGTGTCACCAAAAAGACATGATTCCAGCGTGGATGTTTTATTAAACTCTGGCAGTAGTGCCTCGTGATTCTGATGCCTCTCCATTGCTTGTCCTTCCCTGTGATTCTCAGTCCTCATCTGTGGCCATTCCCTACTTCTTGCATTAGCCTGTTGCTTCTCTCCCTCTGACTCCAATATCACATTTCTGATTCCAGCCTCTCTTCTCTCCAGGTTTCTCTCACTCCTACCATATTTACTCTGTTTCTTGGTCCATCATCTTTTTCTCAAATCTATGAGTCAAGGCAAGTCTTCACTTTCTTTCTGATCTGCACTGGATCACACCCACCCATCTTTTGCCAATACTGTTAGCTCTCTTCCTCTTCATCTTTCCAATACACCCTCCTAGCACAAAAAGATGCTGGCTCAATCCAGTCAACCCAATTATTTATTTCTTTATTTCTCTTAAACTTTGAGCACTATGGCTCTTCAAGCAAACTTTATATACACTATGGCTTTATATAAATTATGGCTTCTATGAATTAGTAGTTCATGGCTTTAACATATTTTAATAGAACATTTGTTATGTGCCAGACACTGTATGAGGTTCTAGGCATGCAAACATAAAGAATGTTGACTTTTAGGATCTGTGACCAGCATGAATCTCAGAAGGGAAGAAAGAAGAATTGAGACAGAGAAAAAAGAGAGAGAGAGAAGAGAGAGCATGAATTGATGGCAAATAGTTTGTTTAATTCTGAGGTGCAGTCCTTCCCTTATTACATCAGATGAGCAGGCTAGAAAGGTCAGTGGGAAGGTTGTGAAATGAAAACAGCATAAGCCTGAAGTCAGATAGGCCAAGATTTGAATCAGAAAGGTCAAAGTTGAGGGCAGATGGAAGGTTGTTGCAGCCAACTGGCGGTGATGAGAACTTGAACTAGGATAGTGTCAAGGACACTTGAGAAGAAAGAAGTTTTATCTGCTATCACCTGACACTTTAATCTAAAGGTAAATAGCATACCAAGGTAAGAAACAGTTTTCTTAGAAATGCTATGCTTACAAGATGGCAGATTTTCAGATGAAAATGGAACATGCTCTTAAACGATTTCTAGGACAACTCAGAAAATCAAAGGCAGTTGAGAAAGGACAGAGTCTTTGTTTCTTCAGCGAGTGAAACAATCTACCGTTATATGGTAGATAAGTAGTCCAGAGCTACAATTTAATTTATTACCATCTCAGCACACACCACGTCTAACATTCTTTAAGTGTGTCTGGGAGAAACCTAGGAAATCAGCAAAGGCTCTTTGCATCCAGCCTGGTGGTGCCTGCTGGCAGCTCAGGAGCACATCTCTTACGAAATGTCACCAAGTTAGGGACGATGTCCCGCTCTCTGTTCAGTGCAGCACTGTTGGGGGGTCTCCATGGGTGCCAGCTTCCCTCTGCCGGCCAGAGAGCTTGGTTACTGCCCTGCTGGGCACAGAGGGTAGCTGGATACTTTCACATTCTACCTTGTCTTTCTCACTCTCCACTCACAATTCTTTCCATACTGCAAAATGCTTGGTAGAAGAAAGAATATATGACAGTTGGAGGAAGCCAGTGCTCCCACAGTCTACCAGGAGGTGTATTTCTGGGGCAAAGGATAGTGATAGTTTTTTGTTTTTTTGGTGGAAATGTCAGAGTTTATAACAACTCAGGAAGGGATTTTTTTACACCAAATGTCTGCATCATAATATTCTCGAACCATCCTCTTTTTTAAGTCTAAACTAAGTCTTCCTCCCCTCCCCTCCTCCCTTCCCCTCTCCTCCCCTCCTCTCCTTTCCTCTGCTCTCCTTTCCCTCCTTCCATTTTTCCTCCTTCTTTCCTCCTATTTTCTTTCTTTATATATGTATACATCTAACAGATAAAACAAGATTATTACATCATTTGAACATTTGCTTTGGACCAGAACTTTCTTGCATTAAAGTTCTGACATAGGCCAAAATCAATGAAACAAACCAAAAAATTAAGCAAACACACACACACACACACACACACACACACACCCCTCTACTAAAAAAAAAAAATAAGTAAAGGAGTTTAAAAAAGTTATTAACCTACCAGGACAGAAAATAGAAAAGGAGATAACAGTAGATGGGAGAATTCAACACATTTTTAAAAGAAGGAAGTAGAGAGACAAGCGTTAATTATCTTAGCAGACTGATGAAGTTGTAACTAAATGCCTGTAGCTGTAGACACTGATGTGGAATGAATCAATTCCCTCTGCAAAACCCTGAGAGGTTCAGCAATTAGAGGCATATGTGGAAGACAGGGATGAGGCACTGGACTGAATGTGGGGTGAAGTAAAAGTCTGCTTACAGAGTAACTGAGTCCACAGGTACCCTTTCCTGTCCACAGAGCTAGGGGACAAGGTGGTATCCTCCTTCCTCTCCTGTTAGAATAGAGGTTTATACCATGGAGAAATTATACAACAAATGAATATCAGTCTCTGGGACAACAGTGAATATATTGATGTGCAGGGCTGAGAGATGAGACTAAAAACAAAGGAATTGAATGAATATCTACAGAAGAAATTATGAAACATCTTCACTGTTTTCCCATGATCAGCTTCTAGAATGCCACGAGCCAGAAACATTCATCCTGCTGCTTTCCCATGTCTTCCTCATCTTCACAGTAGGACAGAAGATTGGTTTCTAGAGAAAGGACATTCAGACATTGAAATTTCTGGCTCCCTTGAATAACAACCGCACTTTTAAAAAATCATCTTGCAAAGACACTTTTGAGGGAAAGTTCTACCTTTGCCTGCAGAACCATGCTCATTCTTAAACATGAAAGCCAAGGATTGTCAGGTGGGGAAAGCCTCAAATATGAACGAGAGTAACTAAAACAAACAGGGAAAAGAAAACCCAGACAGAACAGAAACATTGCAGGTGGGAAAAAAGATATCTTCAAAAATTATAATCAGTATTCTTACAGAAAGGAGAGAAGCAAAGAATGTTACTGTAGTGGAATAGTCAAGGAAACATTTAGAAAGAATAGTAGAAATAAAACATTTAATATGATTGGAGAAAATAGGAGGTCTGCTAGAAAGTAGAATGAGTCAAAGTAATGAAAACGTAGAGAGAAAAAGGTAAGAAAATTAGAGTATTGTTTCAACAATTGAGCGATGGTATTTCTAGAAAAAAATAGAGATAATGAAAGTATGTATCACCAAAGAAATAATATCAAAACATGACTAAAGCAGAAGGATATACACTTCTAAATGAAACAGGCTTACAAAATGTTTAGCACAATGTGAAAATACACACAGAAACAAAACTTCAAACCAGGAAATCTCGGCACAAAATTTAAAAATAGAAGAAAAGATTCTAAAGGTTGAGAGCGACTCTGAGAGCAAACACGAAGAGAGAGAATCTAGATCACATATCAAAAAGCAGGAATATGAATGATGTGTAATATCTCCAGAGCAACATTGGGTGCTAGAAGACACGCGCTAAAAATTCTGAGGCACTAATTTCCAAACTAGAATTACATACTAAATGTATTAGTCAGGAATCTCAAGAGAGACAGAGTCAATAGGAGGGAGCTAAAGAGATTAGATAGAGATAGAGATAGACAGACAGACACACAGACAGACAGACGACAGACAGACAGGACTCGTTAGCAGAACTGGCGTTTGTGATTATAGAGGCTGAGAAGTCCCATGACAGGATATCTGCAAGCTGGAGACACTGGGATGCTGGTAGTGTGGCTTAGCCCAAGTTTCAAAGTCTCGGAACCAGGGAGGCCAGTGGTATAATTATCCATTCAAGGCTGAATGCTTGAGAACCCACAGGTCTGCTGGTGCAAGTCCCACAGTCCAGATGCCAGAGAGACGGAAGTTCTGATGTCCAACTTTAGGAGAAGGTTGTCCTAGCTTCAGGAGATGGAGTGAATTTACCTTTCCTCTGCCTTTTCGTTCTATCCAGTACCTCAGCCAATTAGATGGTGCCTACACACATTGAGGGTGGGTCTTCCACAGTGAGTCCCTGCCAACTTACATGTCAATTTTCTCTGGAAACACCCTCAGAGCCACACCCTCACAGTCACACTCAGAAATAATCCTTACCAGTTCTCTAGGTGTTTCTTAATCCAGTCAAGTTGACACCTAAATTAGCTTAATCAATTGTGTTGGTTAATTTTGTGTCAATGTGACTGGGCCACGGGTGTCCAATATTTGGCCAAATGTTATTACTAGGTGCGTGTGTGAGGGTGTTTCTGGAGGAGATTAACGTTTAAATCAGTAGACTGGATAAAGCAGGTTGCCTTCTCCAATGTGGCTGGCCCTCATCCAATCTGTTGAGGGCCTTAATAGAATAAAAAGGTAGAAGAGGAGAGAATTTGCTCCCTCTCTGCCTGACTGCTTGAGCTGAGCATTGGCCTTCACCTGCCCTCAGATTGAAACTTGTACCATTGGAACTCCTTCTTCTTAGGTCTTTGGATGCAGACTACAACTTTACCACTGCCATTTCTGAGGTATCCAGCTTGCTGATTACAGGTCATGGAAATTCTCAT
The DNA here is from genome assembly GCA_028533165.1 of Leontopithecus rosalia. NCBI lineage: Eukaryota > Metazoa > Chordata > Mammalia > Primates > Cebidae > Leontopithecus > Leontopithecus rosalia. The sequence goes on along the minus strand of CM052667.1, from coordinate 15,362,675 downwards.
CTATCATTTCTTAAGTCAATTCCATATGTGTGTATGTATATATATATATATATATATATATATATATATGTGTGTGTGTGTGTGTGTATGTATGTATAATGTATGTGTGTATGTATAGTATATATATATATATATATATATGAAATAGATATTGTGTGTGTGTGTGTATATATATAAAATATATGGAATTTTCCCCAACCCCTTTAACAATCAATGTTTTAGAAAATACTATCTTAAAAAATGACCATGTTTAGACTTCATTATATTTATTTATTATTATTATTTTTTTGAGACAGAGTCTCACTCTGTTGCCCAGGCTGGAGCACAGTGGTGTAATCTTGGCCGACTGCAACCTCCGCCTCCTGGGTTCAAGCGATTCTCATGCCTCAGCCTCCTGAGTCGCTGTGACTACAAGTGTATGCCACCACATTCAGCTAATTTTTTTATTTTTAGTAGACATGAGGTTTTGCCATGTTGTCCAGGCTGGTCTTAAACTTGTACCCTCAAGTGATCCACCCACCTCCATCTTCCGAAGTGCTGGGATTACAGGCATGAGCCACTATACCTGGCCACCTTTATGATGTTTAAAAATGCATAAATATATTTTAAAATGCTGTAATTAGCATCCTTTATATGCATGAATATAAGAAGAGCTATCTTCTAGTTATCTCTTGGAAATATATGGCTTTTTATACACATTTCGTATATGACATATATGAAATATTATATACACATGCACATAATATATGGAATTTTTCCCAACCCCTTTAGCAATCAGTGTCCTAGGAAATACTATTTCAAAAGAATAACCAAAATTTAGCCCTTATGATATTTAAAAATTTATAATTAGCATCCGCTATATGCACAAATATAAGGTGAGCTCTCTTCTAGTAATCTCTTGGAAAAAAAGAAATTACGTTTGAGCCTATACTTTCTCATATTATGACATGGATTCTCAATTTTTCTTTTTAACAACAAAGCACTTTAAAAAAAAGATTATCCTTAAATTATTTCAATTAAAGCTCTTTCTTATTGTTTAAAAAAATCATCTGGTGAAATTATTAAAATAAAAGAAGGCAAAAATATTGGTAATTTAGTCATTTCTGGGGGTATAATTTCACAATTGCAAATTTTTTATGTCATTGTGACATATTTAAAAAGGCAGTATAGGTAACTGGTTAAATTGTGGAAAGAATATTAAATAAATTGCAGTGTTATAATTATCTTTTTTTTTTTTTTTGAGACGGAGTTTTGCTCTTGTTACCCAGGCTGGAGTGCAATGGTGCGATCTCGGCTCACCGCAACCTTCGCCTCCTGAGTTCAGGCAATTCTCCTGCCTCAGCCTCCCGAGTAGCTGGGACTACAGGCGCACACCACCATGCCCAGCTAATTTTTACATTTTTAGTAGAGACGGGGTTTCACCTTGTTGACCAGGATGGTCTCCATCTCTTGACCTCGTGATCCACCCGCCTCGGCCTCCCAAAGTGCTGGGATTACAGGCTTGAGCCACCGCGCCCTGCCCTATAATTATCTTTATCACAATTGTTGAATGAATGAAATGACCCGTTGTCCAAACGATAGGTGAATGGGTACTCGTGGGTTGAAGTACAAATTCTGGTGAAATATGATACATGGTTTCAAAAGTATTGCATCTTAAATGACATCAATGACAGTGAAAAGGATGTACTTTGTAAAACTGTGTTAGTTGACCCAAAATGTGACTTTAATGATAAAAAAGTTATTTATACTGCAGGTGCACATGAACAATTTGAGTACAATTGTTTCATGAAATGTGAAAGTTAGAAGAAACATTATGTCTAAAATAACATTTTACTTTATTTAATCTGAGACTTTAAATATGTATGTATAACTAAATTAGGAAATGTTATTAAATATTATATGGGACACTAATGGCAGAGAATTGCTTTTTAATAATCGTAGTGTAATTTAAATCTTTTTAGGCTGTCCTTCAATGATTACCACTTTCCAGTCTCAAAGCCATTAAAATTTTCTCTTTCTAGATTTTTTCCAATTCCTCAGTCTGTTTCAAGAGACGTAGTGACATAGAGAGCATTGCATTTCAGATAGGAACGTACTGGTTCTGTTTTCTGGGTAAATGCTAAATGTGCTCTGCTTTTTTTATTGTTACATTTTACCTTTTTATTTATATTTTACCTTTTTGGATAATATCTTATCACTTTATTGACCTTTGAGGCCACAGCACATTGGGTTGATGTTCTTAGCAGTCTACAATAAATTCTCAAATCCATTCCTCAGGCCACAACTTAAAAGTTCATAACCCCTTGTCTACAGTTAAGGTTTGGATAATTTCTACCTAATTGTATTGCTTTTCACTGGACTTGCTTGCAATGAAGCTCACCTACATTTTCTATGTCAACTCACACAGCACCTAACACATATTTAATCCAATCTCTTTGTTTTATGTGCAAAAATATAAAATATAAGACCAGGGAGGTTAAATAACTCATTCAGAATCACAGCTGTTTGGTGGAAGAGTTGGAGCTCCTGACCCTCTGTCCCTCCTCTTAGTACACTGAAGATCTGATAAACAAGAGGAGAACGTTTGCCTTAGGTTCAGGATAAGACTTTCCACCAAGTCAGTGGAACCTTTATTTATTGTGGTTCCAAGAAGCAAAAAACAAGCAATAGATTAAACTTACCTGGAGGCCAAGCATAAAACTTATCTCAAATAAATTTCCACAAACAACATTTGCAAGTATGAAAAGCAAAGGATTTCCATCCAAAGTCCTGATCCAAAGTTTAGTTTAGCAGCCAGCCATGTGAACTTGGGCATGTCAATTAAACTTTCTGAGCCAAGCTTCATTTTCCTTATCTCTAAAACAGCAAACCAGAAATCCTTTCCAACTTGTTAGTGAGAACAGTGAAAGGAGGCAACACCAGTGACCTCCATGATGCTGATCTCAGGCAAGTAATAAAGCCTCTGTCTCCAGTTTCCTCATCTGTGAAATGGTGACAGCAATACATCCTATGTAGGGACCAGTTAAAAGGTTAAATGAATTCACTTTTGCAAAATAGTTAGAACAATGCCTAGCACCTAGTGTTGTAGGAGTTTATGGAGTTTCGCTCTTGTTACCCAGGCTGGAGTGCAATGGCGTGATCTCGGCTCACCGCACCCTCCGCCTCCTGGGTTCAGGCAATTCTCCTGCCTCAGCCTCCCGAGTAGCTGGGATTACAGGCACGCGCCACCATGCCCAGCTAATTTTTTGTATTTTTAGTAGAGACGGGGTTTCACTATGTTGACCAGGATGGTCTCGATCTCTTGACCTCGTGATCCACCCGCCTCGGCCTCCCAAAGTGCTGGGATTACAGGCGGGAGCGCCTGGCCCTGTAGAAGTTTTAAACATGTGAGAAGTAAATATATAATTAGTTAGAAGAGAAGACAGACTAACAAATCAGGAATTCATGGGAAATGATGAGCTCTCATCTTTTTCACTCTCTTTGTCTCTCCTCATCCAGCTGTTGAATCTCCTTCCTCACTTCAAACATCCCCCTCATGGAGACAAGTGTCTTAACATAATGATTTCTTAAGCTATGCTGTTACAGAGATCAATAATCGAAAGTTTGAAATTCTTTGTCATCTTGCTGCCCCATTCTGAATACCTTATGTTTGCTTTGCTTGAATGTTAAGCATGAGAAGTATGTAGGATAAAGCTTAGGTTTGTTTGGGCAGAGTGAGAATAATAGAAAAGGAGGGAGCAAGGGAATCATGTGAAATCTCCAGGGACCTGCAAAGTGGACTGAGGGGTAACCTAAGGGAAACAATGTGTAAGAAAATATTTGCATCACTGTCATCACTTTCTGGGCTCCAAGAAGTTCCATGATGAGGCCACTGTATAGCGCAGCCTTAGACTACAATGGCAGTGGTGTCCCCTGGAGTTGTGTGAACTGTGGCTCTGGACCTATGTTAAATGGACTTCTTGCTGGAGACAGAATGAGCCCAGATGCCTTTGGAGTTTTAAGGGAAGGTTACAATTATAATATGATGTGGAAAGGTTATAATGAACAAAACATGTGGGGTATTGTAGGAATACGGTAGAGAAAGAAAATAACTTGGTCTGGATGGATTTGGAAATGCTTCTAAAGTAGATGACAACTTAACTTCAAAATCAATCAAGCTTGCACAAGACACTCAGTATTCATCAACCCCATTTTTTGCCCAGAATTGTATCAGATACTTCCAAGGAAGAGGACACTTATGGTCTTGTTGTGGAAACCTTGTTTCTATAAGGTGTCATTAGTCTGTAATAAATATAGTCCATGATAAGGGATCGTGGCAGACACAAGTCACATGGAAGAAGTTTTTGTTAGTTCTGTGAGAGTTCGAAAGGCATACTATAATCAAACTGAGATAATAGAAAAAAAATTCTGCTCAGTGTAGTGAAAAGTTTTTTCACAGTCAGAAGCTATATGGAATGCTCTTGTTGTTATGTTTAGATGGAGCCCTTGTTACTAGATGGAGGGAGGTAAGGAATTGCAGGAGAATTTTTATTTGTTGGGATAATGCTAATAATAGAAAAAAGTAAATCTCTAACATCAATGTCTTAACACAATTTAAGATTAATTCTTGTTTATGTAGTGAACAGAATTTCACTACATTCTTGTGGCAGATTTCATTATGGCAGGTGACTTTCTTCCTTGTGGTGACTCAGGGCACCAGGCTCCTTCTATCTTTGTGTCTATCATCTCCTTTAGCTTTAGCTAAAGTCCTCTGAGCCAGGAAAACAGAAGGTTAGGAAGGAATAAGAAGAGCTGCTCCTTAGCTATCTTGGCCCAGAAATGACATATATCACTTCTGTTCACGTTCTGTTGGTGATAAGTGGTCATATGATCTCACCTAGATCCAAGAGACTGGCAGATGTGGTCCCTGGCTGGGAAGCACATCCTAGTCAAAAATCTGTAATACGGAAAGAAAGCTCCAGGTTTGCATGGACATTTGACATCATTGCCACAGGATTGAAGCCTCACATGAGATGTTTCATTAGATGACCTTTAAGATCTCTAAAACTTGGAATTCTTTGATTCTATTAGGTCCTGATTTCCTCTCAATCACTTTGTGATTTTGGACAAGTCACTTACCTTCCTCAAGCCTTAGTTGATTCATCTATAAAACGAGATGAACAATTCTGCTTTAATTAGAAATGATTTGGGGCATTGTGAAATTTAAATAAAATAATGTGTGCGAAACTTTAGCTTTGACTTGGACCCACAGTTGAGCTTGGATATTTTTTCCACATGTCCTTGAAAGATTATTATAATGCTCTGATACCAGAACATATTGAATGACTTATGTTTCTACAATTTTAGTTTTCACCATTCATTCATTGCTTGAAAGATCTTAAAGTATTTCTTTTATTCGAGAAAATAAATAGTACAAACTGCCCCAAATAGAGTATTTTTGCCTGTCATATAATTACATCCATTTCTTCAATATCATATACTTGCTAGGGCACAGAAATATGGATCATCTGTTAGTTGTTTTTGTTGTTGTTTTGTTTTGTTATTTTGAGATGGAGTTTCACTCTTGTTGCCCAGTCTGGAGTGCAATGGCACCAACTCGGCTCACCGCAACCTCTGCCTCCCGAGTTCAAGTGATTCTACTGCCTCAGCCTCTGGGGTAGGTGGGGTTACAGGCATGTGCCACCACACCCAGCTAATTTTTTTGTATTTTTAGTAGAGATGGCATTTCTCCATGTTAGTCAGGCTGGTCTTGAACTCCCAACCTCAAGTGATCCACCCACCTGGGCCTCCGAAAGTGCTGGGATTACAGGCTTGAGCCACTGCACCTGGCCATTATCATCTATTAGCTTTGAATGACATTTTGAAGTTAAAATAAAAGAATAGATGTGTATAAAAATGTTCATGAAGTTTAATGATATACAAATAAAATATTTGACTATTGTTACTATTATAGTAGAACTTTAAACAGAATGTGGGAGAGTGTAAGTTCTGGTTAATGGAATATTCTATTTAACTGAGATATATCTCTCACAATATTTTGAATTTTCAAATCATGAACCTAAAAAGAAACAGAGAAATCACTCACTTTGCTTTTTTATTTAACAGATCAGAAAACTGAGGCCTAGTGTGACTGTCAAAGATTATGGAGCAAGCTTTCAGCGGCCTTGGGCTAAACAGGGTGATACATGAGATTTATTTCTATCTAGGATATCTAAGACTTAATATATTGTTTCTCACTATACCATGGTACTTACTTGTCAAATCTTTTGAAAATTATGTTGTTGTAGAGTAGCCAAAAATATAAAAAATACAGGAGATTGGGCAGAATGTACATGTTCTTCACAAATGCCAGAAGTTTTCTCTTTTGGGCAGCTTTTATATAAAGTGTTTCCTATAGTCTGATGTTTTCTACTTTAATTTGTGGTTTACTGAGACTTGTAGCCAAATCAGTCCACCTAGTTTATATTTCATTGTGTCATTAGTAGCTGTGACATTATTAAGCATAGTGTCCTACTATAAAAGGGTAGATTCGGCCAGGTGTGGTGGCTTATGCCTGTAATCCCAGCACTTTGGGAGTGGGAGCTGAAGTAGGCAGATCATGAGGTCAGGAGTTTGAGACCAGCCTGGCCAACATGGTGAAACCCTGTCTCTACTAAAAATATAACAATTAACTGGGTGTGGTGGTGGGTGCCTATAATCCCAGCTACTTGGGAGGCTGAGGCAGGAGAATTGCTTGAACCCAGAAGGTGGAGGTTGCAGTGAGCTGAGATAGCGCCGCTGCACTCCAGCCTGGATGAAAAAGCAAAACTCCCTCTCATAAAAAAAAAAAAAAAAAAGAAGAAGAAAAATTAAGGTGGATTCACTTGCAGCAGAATAAAAAAACTGGGAGTAACTGAGCACTTTGATGATAAGCACCATAAAATAGAGAGATAAACAGATGGTGACAGATGAAGAGATGGGAAGAATTTGAATTTGTCTGGGACTCCAGAGTTCTCACCCTCCCCCTTACATTCTATACTTAACATCAAATGGCAGAACAAGGTCGCTAAGAGTAAGAACCTGGAGCCCGTCCAATCCGCTGGCACCAAAGCCATGCACTTTGCAACTCTGCTTCTCCAGGCTGTTCATGTGAGGAGGATGGATGATAACAGGATTCCAAAGAAATTACTTTGCTCTGAGCTGTGAGGACGACCATCAACAAACCTTTGCCAGTAGGACAGAGGAAGCTCTCTAAGGATACATAAATGTTTACAGAAGTAGTGGAGCATAGTCACCAGTTGCCATAATAGCTATGGAGAAAGAGTCCCGATCAGCGTGGATGCTATCACAGTTTTGGGTTGCTGGTTTCCGGGTGCGGAGGTTGTGTACATGTGTGCATGCACACATCTATGCTTGTGTAGCCATCTGATATAGGCAGATATCATTTCACCTTCTGTGTTTTATATACTATGTGTCTTGATCCTGTCCCCATTTCTTTTTGATTTATCCTTAAATGCTTCTGATTGCCTATTTTTCTGTATCCTATCTCAGTATTTTTATGTATACTCTTAATTATATTATAAAATGATGGTTTTTGTTTTAGGCTACCAAGTTTGGGGTGATTTTTTATGCAGAAATAGAGTCCAAACATGTTTTTCAAAGGCTTTCCTCTTGAATATCTTTAATATGTATTAACTTTACTTCCTACATTGCATTAAACTATCTCCGTGATCTTAAATACATCCCTTCCCACTTCTGGCCCCACATTCTACACCTTTAATAGAGAATGTCTCAAGGATAACTGGAAGGGTTTTACACAGCATCTTGTGTTGCTCTTTATTGCTCTGTTGGTGTAGGTTTCATAACTAACCGAACGTGCACATCAAGCAGAATACTCTCACTAGGTCCTCAGCATCGTTGGCACATATGGATTATTATAACTCCATCGTATGTTACTCACGTAGCAGCCAACGTGGTCTCTGAAACACAGAAACCAGGCTCATGATACCATTCTGCTCGAAACTCTCCAGTGATTTCCATCACTCTGAGTCAAATCCAAATGCCTGCTTATGCCCTGAAAGGGCCTGTGTGATTTGGTCCCTGTCCACCTCTCTTATATTAACTTCTGTCACTTCTTGTCTTCATTCAACTCTATCTACATTGACCTTCTTCTTCCTTCTTGAATATACCTCGCTCATTCCCATCTTAGGGCTTGTGCATTTGCTGTTTCCTTTGCCTTTATGCCTTTTCCCGATTTTTGCATCTCACCTCCCTGCTTCATCTGGATTTGTTCCTAAAACTCACCCTTTTGACATTCTCTGTCCTTTTCTCTGCTTTACTGTTTTTCATTACGCTCATTACTAAGTGAAGTTATGTTATGTATGTAAACAGGTCACATAATACAAATTTTTCTGTTTTTCTAGATTTATCTCAGGCAGCAAAGGTGAAAGCAAAAGGTGTTAATTGCTTGTACTTAATAAAGAAGAGTGTCATAACTTTTCTATGTATATCTATGAGAGGAGGCTTAAAAAATTTTCCAGGGGCTCTTAGCCCTTCATCTCAAGGGTATGTAAGCAGATGTGAGATGATTGATAAGAGGAAGACGGGAGAGCACGTGTCTCTCTGAAGAGAGATGCCAATGCTACCTTGTTTATTGAGTCTCTCCCCTTGAGGGGAGGGAAACTTCCTCTTTAGCATAAACCAAGTACATCATTTACAAGAAAACTGCTCAGCAAATGTGACTTGTCTGTCTAGATTTGGGTCAGGGTGGAAGGTCGGCAGACACAGAGACTGATGCAGAATTTCTGCTTTGGGAGCCCCTCTCTGAAGGTAAAGTGAGTGGATAGGGCTACAGTGAGAGTAAGCTACATTAACTGATGGCGAGACAAAGATGATCATGTTTTTCGGAGGACAAGGTGGACCTGAACAAGTGCCCAGCCTTTAATTTTCCCAAAGAGAACCTTACCCAAGAGAGTTTCCTGCCAGTGGAAGGCACTCAGCAGAAAGGCTAGAGGTGGTGCGCCGACTGTTAGAGCAGGGCTGCAGGTTTGAGGGTGAGTAGATGGGTAGGTCATAAATGACTTGATTGGAAGGCAAGGCTTTTGTCAAGAAATGCTTCTAAAGGAGGTATCCTGAGAGAGGAGATCACCTAAAGACCTGCAAAGTTCTCCATAAAAGAAAGGGCTAGACTAGTGTTTACTGAACTAAGACCTAACCTGCCCCTTAACTGTCCTTCCTCTCCTCCCTCCTTCCTATTCCCCAGCCCTGGAAGGATTAAGGGTGGCAAAATGAAGTACAAAGAAGACTAAAAAAATAGGAATCTAACCCGATTTTGTATCCCTTTCCTGTTGCAGATTTCTTAGTCCAAGCTGGAAGATAAGCTAAAATCTAAAAATTGATGAGACAGTGATATTTTGATATTAAATTAGAATTTAAATTTCTGAAAATAAGACTGTTGAGCATAAATATCTGGAAAGGATGAGAAAAGCTATGCAGTGCCCTAGGGTTCTTCTAGAAATTAGGAAGAAATCTTCAACATATCATATAATAAAAGATTAGTGATGCTTTAAAGAAAAATATTTTTTCTCATAAAGTAAATTTACTACACACACACACCCCCCCAAAAAAAACCACACACATTTATTATATATTTTCTGTCCCTTAAATCAGAAGGGAAACTTCTTGAGGGGAAGGTCTTTGTTTACCTTTGATCACTGCTGTATTCCAGTGCTTAGAAAAATGCTGATATCTTGCAGTTGCTCATTTTTTTTCTTGAAAAATGAATTGTATAAGGATTGGAATAAGCTGTTTTTATCTGGATATTGTAATTCCTTCCTTGAGCTATTCTGACTCACAACTCCCATAGGAAATATATCCCTGCGTAGTCCAGTGAGTTGGCTGGAGATGAAGAGTGACATAGAGATTTGGTGCAAACTCACGGACTAGCTGTGTGTCTGGTGGGCCACTGAACTGTTCTGAGCCTCCCTTTCTATATCTGTCGAATAAGAATCTCATCACTTATCTGACAAGGTCATGGTGAGGATCACATTCATAGTGCATACTCAGTTTCGAGTTGATTATGTCTACTAACTGTTCTTTCTTCTCCTCTTCTTTCCGGCAGAAAGAATAATGTCTTGTTAGGCCTTGCTGAGGTGTCTCTGGGCTACAGAGCCATTGAACTCTTGAATTGAGAAAGGTGACTGTGATTTGCAGCAGGAGCAGTGTTTTCTCTGGGAGTTCTCTGGCCTCAAAGGTGATGGATGGGCACCTCTCAGGCATAGTTCCTTGATCAATAAGCCATAAAGTCTCAAATTATTTTGTTAGATCCATTGATCACATCCATCGAATTTGTCCCAACTCTTTCATTGTTAAGATGAAGGGTAGTGATGTTCAGTTTCTCTCTTCTTGCTACTTTCTTTCTTCCATTTGGCTTTAAGCTGCTATGAAGCGGTATGGGAAAGGTGAGAAGAGGAGAATGAAATGTACTCCTACGCATTGATGGAAAGATGCTCGTGTTGGCTGTCTGTTTCAGAATGAAGCAATGTGCATTCCCACCCTGGTCTTTTAAGAGGTTCTTCAATACACTGGCTTTGGAGCACTTTTGTCATTCATTCATTCATTCCTTCATTTATTCATGCAATTATTCAGTAAATGTTTAATATGTGCCAAGTACCATGGGTGAGTTATATTTGCATGGCTGTTTATTTCTTTTTTTTTTTTTTTT
>CM052667.1:15166231-15351473 GCA_028533165.1 Leontopithecus rosalia | reverse complement strand
CCGCGTGGCTCCTCCACTGGGAATCTTCTGCTCCTGAGCGACCAGAATTTGTCTGAAAGTGTGGCGTTCTCTAGTTCTATGAGCTTTAACTGCGAGCTGCAATCCCGAGATGTTAGCGATCGGCCATCTTGGATCGTTCCCCCGCATGGCTGTTTATTTCTCTGTAAGTACCAACTAGGTTCAGATTCCAAGGGAGCTGGGAGATTTGCTAGGTCCATGACACATGGAATTTGCCAAACTTTTATTGTTGGATGGGTAAATTGAACTGTTTCTTGAGTACTTAGCTAGGTAAAGTAGTTAGTCATGAATTTAACAAACATTTACTGAGTACTTTTGAATGAAAGTAATAATGTCTAACTTTCAGGGTTGTATGATAATGAAAAACTATACAGAGTCCCTAGCACATTTTTAGGTTCAAAATAAATTCATATTAACTGATAAATATCATTATTACTGTCGTTTCCTGATAGATTTGAGCTGTAGCAAAGGAGTAACACTTCCTATTTATTTTGTTGGTTTATTTTAGAAAATCTTATTGCTGAGAATCTCTGGCCCCTTATACAGTAAATAAAATGATTCCGTTGAGTATAGTTCTTAGTATCGTATTTGACTTTTTTTTCTGCCCTGTTCCCACAGTGTATACACAGTTATTTAACTCAAGAAGGATACCACCTTATAGAATTACCTGACCCTCAGGGATTCTAGAAAGGAAAAGTATAATCAAGTCTCATCTTAGTGAGTAAAATACACTCATTCTTGGAAATAAAGACATTTAGCTCCCATATAAGGCAAGCTGCCTCAGGTAGCTTAACACGTTTTCTTTTTTTTTCCAATGAGAGTTTTATTTGCTCTTCTTAAAAGTGAATCCAATACTTAGTAATTAGTTTATTTGTGTTATTTATAGAGTAGCTTTTCCACAGAAGACTTCCAACAAAGAACTTTAACATTGCACATACTTTTCTTTTTTTGAGATGGAGTTTTCTTTTGTTGCTCAGGCTGGAGTTCAGTGGCGTGATTTTGGCTCACTGCAACCTCTGCCTCCGGGGTTCTAGCAACTCTCCTACCTCAGCCTCCTGAGTAGCTGTGATTACAGGCATGCACCACGATGCGCAACTAATTTTTTGTATTTTTAGTAGAGATGGGGTTTCATCATGTTGATTAGGCTGGTCTCGAACTCCTGATCTCAGGTGATCCACCTGCCTCAGCCTCTCAAGGTGCAAGGATTATAGGCATGAGCCACCATGCCCAGCCACACATAACTTTTAATGTATTGTATTAAAAATGAGGAAAAACTGATTTAAAAATTCTTGTGCCTCTGCTGCCTGAGTAGGTGGGACTGCAGGTGTGTGCCAGCATGCCTGGGTAATATTTTTGCATGTTTTTTGAAGAGATGGATATCCTGCCATGTTGCCCAGGCTGGTCTTGAACTCCTAAGCTCAAGCGGTCTGTTTGTCTCAGCCTGCCAAAATGCTGGGATTACAGGCATGAGCCACCATGCCTGACCCCAGTGCTACCTCTTACCATTGCACTGTAAGCATATGTATACCTGTTTGTTTCTCCATTAAACTGTGATCCTTGAGAGTGCGTTACTGACTTATAATCCTGTGCTTAGCACTGTGTTCGACATATGTAAGTTGCTTATCAATTTGTCAAATGAGTGCACCTTTGAATAAATGAATGAGAGGCTATTGGTGTGTGTAATAGGAATGAAAGGAAGACATAATTGCTCTGTACTTGGGGAAATGCGGTGCTTACATTTTAGTGTGTGAAAGAGAAAACCACACATAAAATCATTAGAGCTAATTTACTCTAACACGTGGTTTATGTCCAGTGCTGTTTGTTCACAGAAGGAAGAACCTGTGTGAGTTGAGATGGTGACTGGCTTCATGGAGAATTGAGCATGAAAGGATGAGTCAGACTTAAAATATAATCATGGAATCCTGATAACTGACACTGAAAGTAATATATCACATAAATTTGGGTCATGCAGTTTAATTTCACTAAACTTATATCCCAAGCTGGAAAATTATGAGGAATTGTCACAATGGATACAAATAAAACACTTTGAATACTATTAGAGCCATATCAAATACTTTTACATTCAGTAGCTACTAGCAGAGTTACCATCAGTATTAATTTTTTTAAAAAATCATGACTATAGACATATAAATTTTGAATTATGCAAAATTGTTTGGAATAAAACCCCCAAATTTTCGTGTTTTATGTTGTTTTTTACACTGTTCAATGTAGACAAAGAGGTAAAACTTTCCATCCGTACATGCTCTGTTTCACAATTTCATAAATTGCATGAAGATCTGTGCTTTTAGAGATTTATAGAGGCCAAAGGGTTCAAGGCTGCAGACCTATGACAAGCAAGCAGTGGATAACGGAGGGAATAAGTTACCGAGGAAAGAAATCATTATGGGGTCAGAATTACAGACCTATTGTGAAATGAGGCATGGGACATCACCATTGCCAAAGTTTTAAGTTAATTGCTGGCACTTCTCTGTGCATTTGATCAGACATGAAGGGAGAAATTCTTCTTGCCCTTCATAAACTGTCAACAAGCCAAATGAAATATGCGTTGAGAGTAAATGCAAACCTTTCTCATCGTTAGAGAAGAACATGATGTGATGATTTAGGCACCTGGAAAACATAGCTCTTTCTCCATTATACTTATTTTTTATATTAAAGTAATGTACTGATTGTGTACTTGAAAGGATACACTTGGACATTCTTTTTGATTTTCTTCAACTTGACAGTGAAGCAATATATAGCCACCTCTGAATTGCCCATATGTGGATTTTCTGATTTGTTAATTATCTATGGCACGTTTTCCAACTCTGATGGCCTAGGAATCCATCCTAGGACTGTTTCTCCATGCTCAGAAAAATGAAAAAATCATTTGACCATAAACCCAAAAAAATGCAAGTTTGCAGGTCAATCTGTTGCAGAAATAAAAAATTACCATGTGATACATTTTCAAAGTCCCCCAGCAGAATGAATGTATTCCTTTATGTTTCTATAGCAACTTTTACCAACTTCTATTACAACATTTATCACATTTTAATATAGTTTTTTATTTGCTTGTCTGACCCCCTTAGGCCTTTGGGAGTCAATGGTAAAGAGAGGTTTTTAAAATTCATTTTGCTTCCCTTAGCTCTAAATTCTCTATCTGTATTAATAATGTTAATTAATGTATAATGTTAATGTACAAATTAATGAATAAATAAGGTTAATTAATGTATAATGTTAATGTACAAATTAATGAATAAATAAGGTTAATTAATGTATAATGTTAATGTACAAATTAATGAATAAATAAGGCTTTACATGTATGGCTTCTATTAGGCTAAGGAGAATTGCCTGTAAATAACTTAGGTTTTATAGCATTTAAAGCTGTAAATAATCATAGAAACATCCAGTACAATATGTTTTTAAGCTTTCTTTCAAGCCAAAGAGTTCTGATTTTAATAAAATGTTGCTTTGAACTTTATAAAGTATGAGGCAGAGGGATGTAAAAGTGACGTAGGTGAAAAGGGGAGACACAGCCCATCATCCCATCCCCTTGACTACACCAGGGGTCAGGCCAGAGCCCTGACCCTAACATAGAGCACCAGACCTCTATGGAAAGCACTTAGGAAACAATCTTGCCAGTACCACCTCCTAGTTTTATGAATGAAGTCCAGAAGTTTACTGGAGCTCCTCATGGTTATTTCCCAAGCCAAGACTGGAACTTAGGTCTCTTGAATCAACAATGCTTTTCAACAACGTCATGTTTTTACCTCATTATTATTTCTGTGTTTGTTTCAGATCCCTCACCCTGCCATTCCTCTTCCACATGGCAAAGGAAAGGCAGCAGTCTGTAACAAAGAGGGGAGAGCATGTGACTAAACTTCTGCTTTCAGAAGCACTCACTCGGTATGCCTCTAGCAGACCATTACTCTGAGTGGGATAACCTGCGGTGTGGCTGAGAGCTTATTGGACAGGATGCTTCAAAAAACCCAGACATGATTTCCTAACTTGAATGTGCATTAATTCTCCCATGGGCAAGAGTGGTTCAACCAGCTCTTGAGTGTGGTAAAGGGGAATTGGTATAAGAGAGATAACACCCAGCACTTTGGGAGGCCGAGGCGGGTGGATCACGAGGTCAACAGATCGAGACCATGCTGGTCAACATAGTGAAACCCCGTCTCTACTAAAGATAAAAAAATTAGCTGGGCCCGGTGGCGTGTGCCTGTAATCCCAGCTACTCGGGAGGCTGAGGTGGGAGAATTGCCTGAACCCAGAAGGCGGAGGTTGCGGTGAGCCGAGATCGCGCCATTGCACTCCAGCCTGGGTAACAAGAGCGAAACTCGGTCTCAAAAAAAAAAAAAAAAAAAAAAAAAGAGAGATAACAGAAATCCATAGAGAATTGAAACCCTCACAGCAACTGGCATCTCTAGTTTCTTTCTTGTCTTCTAAATTTTCATCTGGATCTGTAAAAAAGTAGCCAAAGTGACAGATTATCTTACCTAATGGCGATGCACACAGACAGTGATAAGAATTATAATGGTAATGCTGAGGAGAGTGATGCTTACACGTCGAAATCGAAACACGTATTTGTAGGTAGCACTAAAAGGCTTTATTTCATGGTATCCTTAAAACAACCTGTGTAAAGAAAGCAAGCTACAAAAAAATGATGAAACTGAAGATAAAGGCTAAAATGACTTATCCAAGGTGACAATGAATGGCAAAAATAGGAATGAAACTGCTTTTTTCTCTATACAATATAATCATGACCTGACATCATTGCAGCTGTTGGAAGCAGCTGAAGGCTTCCAAGCAACCCTTATATTAGTTTTTGCAACACTGAGCTTTTGAATCTTTCCTACCTTATCCTCTCCATTTTTTCCACCCTTTCTCACTGGGGTAGTCTGTTTAGCATTGCTATAAAGTAATACTTAAGCGCTTTGGAGGCCAAGGCGGGCGGATCACCTGAGGTCGGGAGTTCATGACCAGCCTGACCAACACAGCGAAACCCCCTCTTTAAAAAAAATAATAAATAAAGAAAGTAATACCTAAGAGAGGATATTTTATGAAGAAAATAGGTTTATTTGTTCAAAGTTCTGCAGGCTATGCAAGCATGGCACCAGCATTGCGTCTGGTGAAGCCCTCATAAAGCTCCCACTCACAGCGAGAGGTGAAGGGGGAGCAGATGTGTCACATGATAAGAGAAGGAGCAAGAGAGAGGGAACAAGAAGGATACCAGGCTTTTTTTAGCAAGCAAGTCTCATGTGAACTTCATACTGTGGGAATGTCATCAAGCCATTCATGAGGGATCAAGCGCATGACCCAAACACCGCCCACTAGGCCCCACCTCCACCATTGGGAATCACATTTCAACATGCGATTCGGAGGGGACAAACACCCAGACCATATCACTCGTGGTATCAGTAAACATTTATTCAGGGGAGCTGGACTAATATGAGTATAATGGAATAGGAAATTTGTCACAGGATTTAGTCCTTACACAAATGTGGGAATGACTGGGGAAGTAAAAGTCCAGTGTGGGGAATACACAATCCGAGGAAGGTTGCTAACCAGCCCTAGTCCAGGTGAGCAAGTCAGCGCTTGCAGAGAAATCTGAAGCTTGGCACACCTAGCTGTCACAGTAGAACCCCGGAAGGCACTGGCATAGAATCTGTAAAATGTTACTGGCTTTTATTGGCTACTGCGTCTGTGAGTTCATAGTAAAGTATCTTGTGAGATTAAAGTGGGTGTTGGTTACAAGAACAAACATGAGGAAAAGAGTTGGACATGGAATGAGGAATGAAGGGGGAAAGCTAGAACCTGTCAGCACCTTTGCATCTGTCTTCTCACCACCTCTAACCAGTAAACGTCTCTAGAAAGTAATGGCTGCTGCTTCACTTTCACTGGCCAAACTCATGCACCTTTATTTTTGGCCAACTCACACGCACGGCCATAAAGGGAAGAGGGTGTTGAGACGTGTGGCTCCCAGTGTTAACAAGTTGGCAATTAAACAATCCTACACACTCCTGTACCCCAACACTTTGTGGATCACACAATTTTGTAAAGCTGAAAGATATGCTTTGTCTCTTAAAACTTCCAGGAAAAAAACACAGAAGAATATCTGCAAAACTGGAGTGAGCAATTTCTTAGAGAAGGCACAGGAAGCAGTAACTCTAATGGAAAAACTGAAAAATTAGAAATCATCAAAATTTAAACTTCTAATCAGAAAACACTATTCAGAAATTCAATTCAATAACATATAGTACAACTGTAATATTGGGGTTCAGGGTACCCTCAGCTCCCCTGAGAGGATGTTTCTCCAGGTTCTTGGCCTCCTGCCCTCTCAAGAAGGAGAGAGGGGCCCACGGTGCAGTGCGCAGTAAATGCTGGACTCAAAGTGTTTGTAGTAAGTGATTTATTTATTTAGAGAGAGAAAAATAAACAGCTAACTCTCACAGTGAGTGAGAGAATTCAGAAAGATGGAATCCAGGAGAGGAAAGCAGCTTCCACACTGAGTGAAGGGAATAGAGAGAGAGATGGAGTTTAGGAGGGGAAGACAGGCTTCCATGAGAGTTCGGAAGGGGACCCCACAGGGGAAATCCAGGAGAGAGGAAGATGGCTTCCACGAAGGGAGTGTTTGTGGAAGGGGGATCCAGACATGGGGTCCCAAGGGGTGTGGAAGAAGGGGACTTTTAACCTGGGAGGAACCCCACCTTCTCTAAGACCCCAGGCCAATGAAAGGAGTTCCTTAGAACTTCTGCTTAGTTTCTTCCTGCACCCACGAAATTCAAACACAAACCTTAAATCTCCCAGATGGAGAGAGATGGGATGGGGGCATGGCACTAGGAAGTTCTTGCCCTTAAAACTGCGCCCCCTTGTGGAACTGGAAAGAGAACACCTTCCCTCACTCCCTGCTCTGAACAGGAAAGCCCAACTTCTGTTGGATCATGGGTATTGATCCTCTTTAACTACTTCCTGCTGAAATGGGGCGTAGAAGGGGCCCTGCAGTTGAGGTTTCCTCCAGAGGGGAACCTTTCAGGGGTGCAGGTTGATCTAGAGGTCCACCATAGAGCCCACGAGCCAAGGACATCCAGGGTTTCAGAAGCAGGATTATTTGTGACCTTATTGTTCTATAAGAGATAAATGTGACAAGGTGGTCAAAGATGAAAAGCCGAGAGGCCAACAAATATAACATGGTTGTAAACAAGCCCAGGAGGGAACAGAGCCAGGTTCTTGAAGGTCTTTTAGCCCTTTGTTCGATTGTCCTGAGTTCTATGTTTAAAACAACACTTAACCGGTTTACAAAATAGCAGCATTTTTCCTAGGAAGAGACAGGTTCCCTTCCCACTATGAAAAGGATAATTGGAGTTTGAGAGATAGGAAAGTTGAGGGTTATAGTCTGTGAATGCCAGGATATAAATTAGACTTGTGTGGTTACTTCCCTGAGGACCTTGTTGGAAAAGCAGATGTAGATTTTCTAAGAGCTCGCAGGGATACGAAGGGTTGTCTCCTGGAACTGCAGGCTGCGGAGTGGAGGGTCTGTGACTTTCTTAGGAGGTATCCAAGGCTTCAGCCAAGTGTGGTGATTCCATGAGTCTGTTTTCACTACCTTAACTGCCATTGGAGTGGACAGAATGACCGAAAATGGTCCTTCCTATGATGGGACTAGAAAGGGAGAGTCTGAGGGGAGAGAATTAACAAGCACCAAGTCTCCAGGGCAGGAGAGAAATACTGAGAAGGCCATGCAGTGTGCAGAAGATTAACTTCCTGGACCTCTATGGTCAGCTTTACCCGGGGCTCTATGAGGTTGATGGCTCATGCTGGTACTTGTACCAGGGACCCTCAGTCCTGCCATCGGGTCATCTGGTCAGACATCTCAGCCCCTGAGAAGCTTCGTCCCTGAAACAGTGTGCTTTCCAGTGATTCCCTTGGCACAGTGGGCATGAATGAAATGGTGGTCCATTCCTCTGGGGACCATTTCTTATAGAATGTCCCTTCAGACCGCACTGGTAACAAGTTCTGCCAGACGGGCGGCTAACCCAAGCCTTTCCCTCATTTGAGCCCCTGGGGTCTGTTTGCCCGAAAGCCATGACTAAGGCTGAGCTCTTGTATTTCTTTCAGCCTGCTCCTCCTGGTCTCTAGTATAAAACTTCGAGGCTGCCTGGTTCAGTAATGATTCTAGGCTCTGCTCTGGCCCCAAAGCCAGCTTCTGGAGCTTCCTCCTGATATCTGCTGCTGAATAAGTAATAAACTTGTCCTTTAGTATTAACTGACCCTCTATGGAGTCTGGTGACTGGGGTGGGGGTGGGTGGGTACTTCCTTAAGCCTCCTGCAATCACTCAAGGAAAACTGTTGGGTTTTCTTCCCTTCCCTTTGGGGGTTAGGTTTTCCATTCAGCAGAGGGTAATTTGGCCACACTTTGGCAGAGAAAAATGAGCCACTTCTTCCTTAAATACTGTCTGTCAAATTGGTCCCAGTTTTCCAGTATACACTTCAGTGGGGACTTGAGCTTGGGAATAGAAGCACCCATCTGGAAGTGAACACAAGGGATGCCCGCATCCCTGGTTAAAGAAATTACAGCCACTTCACCCTGAGGTGTCCCCCAAGTAAAATGGGTACTAAAATGAAACGTCTTTCAGTCAGTACCCCGAAATTTTGTGTGCCCAAGATGCGTGATCCATCTTATCAGAGTGCCTCCTATGTACTGGATTTGAATCACAACCTGCCAGCATCATAGGACCACTCTCACTGCCTGCATGACCTCCAGTGACTACCACAGAGACAGGGAAAGACAGGGTTTTTGGGTTGAGTAGTCACGTACCAATGAGCCCCAACAAGGCCAGTGAAGCTCAGGAGATGGGTCCCAATAATTCCCAGCAAAAGTCCAATTTACACAGGCCAATTTATAAAACTGCCCCAGAAAGGTAAACTTCTAGGGAGGGGCCATTAGAGCACAGAGTTCAAAGAAGGCAGGCCCATGGCTGAGGCTGGAACAATACCCTCAGGACCTGGGCCTCCTCTCCCATAACCCATCTTCCCTTGTAGGAAAAGGCTCTTAAGGTTGTGAGACCTGCCATTGACTATTTGGGTCTGGAACTGGTTTAACTATGATCTTCTAGATAGAAAAGTTCAGCCAGAGAGAGAGCCAACCCTAAGCAAGACAAATTATACACCAAACACAAAGTCCCAGCCTTCAGCTTCTGAATTTCCCCAAAAGTCAATACTGGCTCCACCAGGGATTTGAACCAGGAACCATGCAGTTGCAGGCCCGGCACTTTACCCAACTATGCAAGCAAGCCACGCGTGTTAAAGCGGGTCAGAAAGCTTTCTTGAGCTGTATTTTGAATAAGAATGCTGCACCCTGAGGCAGCGTGTCCTGCCTAAAAGCCGGGCGGGGCTGACGGTCATCAGCAGCTTCAGCTGCTTCCTTTCCCTCAGAGTTGCCCCAGCTGAGGAAAAAAAGCCCCTTGCGGAGTCCGTTTAAAAGCCGTGCTCACAGCTGCTGCTGGGCCCTCGTGAGTGCCCCCGTGGCTTTCAGTCGCCATGTTGACGCTGCCAGAACCACTTGCACGCCTGGGCCACTTCCTGAGCTACTGCCCATGCAGGGACCCGATGCTGGCAGGCAAACGCCCTGGGAGCCCTTTTACCCTGCGACGTGGGGCTGGGGAATGCCAGAGAGGCCTGCCAGAGCCTCGTGCCAGGCTGCTGCGCTCCCTGGTCCCCCGCAGGCTCCCTTAGGTTTTGCTCCTAGAGACAATATCCAAAGGATAGAGAAGGAGACGGAAAGCAGAGACAGAGCTTGAAGGTAAAAAAAAAACAAAACAAAACTGTGCTTTTAATTCTGGCTGGGCCTCGCAGCCTAAGAGGGGCTGGGTTGTGCCTCCAGGCACCTGGCTCAGGTTCCCGCAGCCCTGCTTGGCTGCCGCCATTCAGGTGTTCTTAAAGAGACAGGACAGAATGGGGCCGGTTTTACTCATAATTTTGAAGTCTTTCCTGGCTGTACTTCTTTCCTGGCTGTACCTCTCTTCAGGTGTACCCCTCTCCTGGCTGGCTCGCCTAAATGTAATATTGGGGTTCAGGGGTTCAGGGTGCCCTCAGCTCTCCTGAGAAGATGTTTCTCCAGATTCCTGGCCTCCTGCCCTCTCAAGATTGAGAGGGGACCACGGTGCAGTGCTTAGTAAATGCTCAGTAAATGTTTGTAGAAAGTGGGAGAGAGAGAGAGAGAGAGAGAGAGAGAGACAGAGAGACAGACAGAGAGAGAGAGAGAGAGAGAGAGACAGAGAGACAGAGAGACAGAGAGACAGAGAGACAGAGACAGAGACAGAGACAGAGGATAGAAAGAAAGAAACAGCTAATTCTCACACTGAGTGACAGAATCCAGAAAGAAGGAATCCAGGAGAGGAAAGCAGCTTTCACACTGAGTGAAGGGAACAGAGAGAGAGATGGAGTTTAGGAGGGGA
The DNA here is from genome assembly GCA_028533165.1 of Leontopithecus rosalia. Lineage (NCBI taxonomy): Eukaryota > Metazoa > Chordata > Mammalia > Primates > Cebidae > Leontopithecus > Leontopithecus rosalia. The sequence continues at coordinate 15,341,001 of CM052667.1, read as the reverse complement.
AGACAGGCTTCCCCGAAGGGAGTGTTCCTGGAAGGGGACTCCAGAGGGAAAATCCAGGAGAGAAAACGATGGCTTCCACAAAGGGAGTGTTTGTGGAAGGGGGATCCAAACATGGGGTCCCAAGGGGTGTGGAAGAAGGGGACTTTTAACCTGGGAGGAACCCCACCTTCTCTAAGACCCCAGGCCAATGAAAGGAGTTCCTTAGAACTTCTGCTGGAGTGATTTACCCTTAGTTTCTTCCTGCACCCACGAAATTCAGAACTTAAATCTCCCAGATGGAGAGAGATGGGAGGGAGGCATGGTACTAGGAAGTTCCTGCCCTTAAAACCACGCCCCCTTGTGGAACTGGAAAGAGAACACCTTCCCTCACAACCAAATCAATACAGAAGCAACAGACTGGGAAGTTACGGTCTCAGTATGTGTACCTATCACAAAGGACTTTAACATATACAAATAATTTCTGGAAAACAATAAACTCAGTGAAAAATGGACAGAAGACACAGACATTCCACAAAAGGAGATATAGGGACTAAAAAGTACATGGAAATGTATCCAACATTTTTAGCCATTAGGAAAACTTAAAACCACGTGATACCATGCATGCACTCAAAAGGCTACAATTGCAAAGACTAACCGAATCAAATGATGACAAGTATGTGGAACAACGGGAATTCTAATGCGTTGTTTTTAGAATGTAAAACATTACAACTACTTTGGAAATCAGGTTGAAAGTTTTGTTAATAGATACCTACTCTGTGACCCAGAAATTTCACTTCTAGGTAGTAAAAGAGATAAAAATATAATCTACAAAAAGACTTGTAAAAGAGTGATTGTGGTAGTTTTGCTTATAATAGTTCCAAACTGGAAGCAAGCCCTGTGTTCATCTACAGGAGAATAGATAATGAGGATACTTTCATGCAGTGGGATACATTCAATAATAAAAAGGCACAGCCTACTAATACAATGACGATGGCATTCTAAAATTCTATGACCAATAGAAGCCAGATACAAAACAGTGCATCCTCAATAATTTCATTTATACAAAATTTTAGAACAGACAAAAATAATCTGCGTTAAAAGAAATTTGAAGAGCTATTTCCTATGACAGCAGAGGGTTTGTTGGGATTGGGAAAAAAGAGAAAACACTGAGATGGTGAAACGTTCTTATTTGGATGAGGTGCAGATGACTTGAGTTTGTGCGTTTATCAAAACTTATTGAACTATAAAACTTTGAGCTATACATTGTACTATATTAGGCCTCAATACACATATTAAATTAATAAGAGAAAAACTTCAAAGAAATTACGTGTAGCAGACTTATTTGAGCAATTAACAATTCAGGAATCGAGCATCACCTTGAACCAGGTTGAAGAGGTTCAGAGAGCTCCCCACAGCAACGTGGGCAGGCAGTATTTATAGACAGACAAATAAAATGACATAAAAAACAGATTTATTGATTACAGCTCAGCATTTGCCTTATATAAATGTGGTCTGATCAGTTGGCCGCCTGTGATTGGCTGAAGCTCAGCTGGTGTGATTGGCTGGAATTCAGCTACTTCTTACAGAAATATACTCGTGTTAGATTGCAGGTTTTTTGTTTTTGTTTTTGTTTCTGTTTTTTTTTTTTAATATACAAGTTAGATTGCAGTTTGCTACCTATGGAGGTGGTCTGAAACCAAATTGAATTAACAGTAATTAAAAAAGTATCTATATTTTGCTTACATACCTGAGTATAATTTGATTAAGTTTTTGACCCTGCTACTATTTTTTCTTTGACCTTTTTGCCAGATTTTAAGAACACAGACTCTGGCATTAAAACATATAAGTTCAACCCCAAATTAACCAATGTTTTGTTCTGTAATTGTAGAGAAATCATTTATCCTTTTTGGGGCTCAGTTTCCTTATCTATACGATGAAAATAGTAATATCTTGGAGGGTTCTTGTGAGGATTAAATGACATAATATGTATAAAGAGTTTACTACAGAGCCTAGAGCTATACTGTCCAATATTGTAGCTCACTGCATGTGACTATTTAAATTCAAATTCATTAAAATGAGGCAAAATTGATGATTCAGTTAGTCTCATGACAAGTGGCTAATGTCACCGTATATAGATATAGAATATTTCCATCATCACAAAAAATTCTGTTCGGATAGTGCTGTCTTAGAGCATAGAAGATGTTAAATAAGTTTTAGCAATTGTTATTACAATTAAGAGAAAAGACTCCTTAAAGATTTAGCATTTTATTAAAGAAAGTACATACAAAAAGTTAGAAAACAATACAAGTAAAGGCTACAACTATGAGGAGTATTGTGGGAAGCAAGAAAAAAAACTCCGTTAGTGACAGGCAGGTAAGCATTACTTGGAGCAGACCCTGAACTGTGTACGGTACAACTTAGCAGTTGACTGGGGCTGATGAAAATTAGTACATATAAAATGTGGTGCTAGAGCAAACACTGAGCATATGCTGGCATGCACCCTTTCCTAGGAGGAAATCTTTAAAGAGGCCACGCAGGCTGTGCTGAGTGGTGGAGTGATAGGAGAGTCAGGAGGTATTCTTAATAGAAAAAAAACCATTCTCATACACAATAAGAGAAGAAAAGACACTAATGAGAGGTTCAGCTCTTCACCACCAATAGGCTTTGTGTGAGTGGTTAACATGGTTTGACTCTGTGTCCCCACTCAAATTTCATGAATTGTAATCTGCCTGTGTCCAGGGAGGGAAGAGATTGGATTATGGGATGGTTTCCCCATAATGTTCTCATGATAGTGAATCTCATGAGATCTGATGATTTTAAAAGTGGCAGTTTTTCCTGTGCATGCTCTCGTTCTCTCTCCTGCTTCCTTATGAAGGTGCCTGCTTCCCATTCTGCCATGATTGTAAGTTTCCTGAGGCCTCCCCAGCCATGCAGAGCTGTGAGTCAATTAAACCTCTTTTCTTTATGAATTACCCAGTCTAGGCTATTTCTTCACAGCAGTGTATGAATGGACTAATACAGTGGTGGTTGGTGTGGAATAATAAGACATGAACTAAAGAGGTAGGCAGGGCATAAATGAAGAAGGAGCATTTATATCATGCTAATGCCTGTTTTAAACAATAAATGTAATTATTTATTGTTTTTATTTGTTGTATATCCAAATAATTACAATTATTTATTGTAATTATTTGGATATATAATATATTGATGTGGTCTAATAATAAAGTATAAAAATAAATACAGTGAGAAGTACACGCAGCATAGGTGACAACTTCTTTTTATTTCTTAGCTAAATTGCCAGAGTTCATTTTATCACATCTAAGCAAAACAAAGACATGCATGTAAATTATGTGCATGTGTGTTTCTCATATTTCATATAAATGAGTTTGGTACTGTTTTGCACCTTGCCTTTCTTCATATGTGATATGTATCTTGGAAACATCTCTGTTTTCTTTTTATCCTTTTTTTCTTTTTGCTTTTTAAAAACAGCTTCATGGAATTTCATTATTCAGGTGTATAATAGTTTAATCAGCTGCCTATTAAATAATATTTGTTTTTAATCTTTTGCTATTACAAAAAAATGCTGTAATCAATAATTTTGTACATAAATAAGTTCTCAAGTGTGAGTGCATATTTATGCATGTTTAGAAATGGGACTGTAGGTTTATGTGTTATGATTTTGAGAGATATTGCCGCATTGCTCTTCATAGGATTTCTCCAATTTACACTTCCACTGACAATGTATGAAGTGTTTGTTCCTTACAGCTCCCTGGTAGAGACTGCTATGAAACTTGTTTTTTTTGTCAATCTGACAGGGGAATCCAAGTAGCTTTAATATGCATTTATCTTATTATTATTACTTTTTTATTAAGCATTTTGATTTGAACATTATTCTCCTTCTATGGGAATAGAGAGTTTCTGAAGTGATATTTACATTTTAGAAAAGTCTCTTTAGTGGGGGTCTTGAGAAAAGTGGATTGAACCAGGAGAGACAGAGATGAGAACACGAAGGAGAAGAATACAATTCATATTAAATGATCAATGAGAGATTCTAAGTGCTAGAAAACACAATATTTGGAATGGAGAAGAGGAAGCGAATTCCAGAGATACTTGTAAAATAGTGGATTGGTTTGGTCAATTGCTTGGTATAAGGAAGAAGAAAGAGTCTAGGAAGGTTCTCAGGTTTCCAATTTGGAAGACTGAGGGGTTAGTGACTGGGACTGGCAGGGTTGGAGCAAGAATGGATTCTGGAGAGAAGCTGTGGAGTCCCCATGTCTGCCTGGTTTGTAATGTCTAGAATTTTAGAAGAGACACCAAGACTAGAGCTAAATATCTGAAATATATATGTAATATTATTAATCTGAGGTTCTAACAGTAACGCTGCTAACAGGGAAAGGTGGAGTAGAAATACCTTTGTTGGAAATTCTTGTAACTGCTTTAACAAGTGGATAAGATTCAGTAATAATTAGCATATCCTTTGTTTGAATGCAAATGCTCTATTAAAGCTCCTCATTTTTAACTAGGCCAACACTTTCCTTGTTTCCACTGGTAATTTGCTTGGCAAATGGTTTCTATACTATTATAGGCAAAATCCTATTACCAATGTTCTATGAAATATTCTATTGCCAAGTCAACTATAGTCCAAAGCAGCAATGTTTGAGACTCTGCTAGAAAAGCCAGGAGGTGGAGGTTGCAGTGAGCCGAGATCGTGCCATTGCACTCCAGCCTGGGTAACAAAAGCGAAACTCTGTCTCAAAAAAACAAAAAACAAAAACCCTCGTAAAACCAACTGGGCTTTTATAGAATATAAGGTATTTTCTATGTTTCTGACAATCACATTTCTAGGTGAGACTAGCTGAATCTGAGAAACAAATCTGAGCCATGTCCATTTGGACTATGGAATGTTTTCCTTGGCTTTATATTGCCAGAACACACCACTGGAGCCTGGCACATAGTAGGTGCTTAACAAATGGTTGTTACAGGGAGAAAACTCTGAAGAAGGGACTTAACAATGCCTGACATTCGGAGCAGGCTTATTTTCCTTTCATTTTCTCATCCTGTATTATAGTTGACACAACTCAGGAACAGCGAACAAACCCTCTACCTGTCACTCCTCAGTGAATCCTCCAGCCCCTCTGCACAGAATAATCACATCTGGTCTGCTTTTTAGATTGAGACTAGGAGAGAATTGCTGAAATAAGGTAAATTATATCATTGCCAAGCTGTATTTCAATTCCTTACTCTTTCACAATGTATAAAGCAATCTCAAACACTCTCCAGCCCTCCCAAACATCTTGTCCAAAATTCCTTTTTCTAAACTCACAAAGTACCGAAAAATGATTACAAATTATTTAGTAGGAGTTGGAATGGGCTGTTGGAGAAGAAGAGAGGGTGAGCACGTATAATAACTTCATGGCACTTTTTTTGACCTATCATTTTACTACCAAGATGCTTGCCATCTTTCCAAATTACTTCCCCTATATTTACCTTAAACCTCCTATCCTGGTGGACCTGCTAGTTTCTTTACATACATTGAGTTTTTCATCTCTTTGCCTGCTATTTGCTCTATTTCTACCATAGTATAGTATGTATGTATATAAATGTATATATACACACACACACATATACGGAAATGCATAGCTCATGAATATACAGCTTAGTGAATTTTCACAAAGCAAACACCCCCACGTGAGAACTGACACAGATCAAGAAATAGAACATACCAGCATCCCCAGCAGCTTCTTCCAGTGCCCCTCTCCCAGTCTCTAACTCTTCTTCTCCCAAAGGCAGCCATCGCCACTCTCTTGATTATAAATCTTGCCTTGGAAGGTAATGTAAATGGTGACGTATGTTACGTATGACATATTCACTTTTGTGTCTGGTTTCTTTTGTTCAAAGTTATACGTGTGAGATTCATCCATATTGTTGCATTTAATGGTGGTTCATGAACTTTATTACAGAATGGTATTATAATGTAAATTTGGCAATTCAGTATATCAGTTCTTCTGATGGCAGACATTTGGGGTGTTTGGAATTTTTGAAATGCTACTGTGAGTTGTGCTGACATGAACGTGCATATCTGTCCTATTACTGATGGTATTCCCTCTTATTGAACTTCCCTCCTCCCCATCTTGACCCTAAAACTTTTTCATTCCTAACTCAGATTTAGCTACTATGGCTGTAAATGAGCTTTCTCATCTCCCCAAACTTCTGCCTTTCTGCTCTCCTAAAGTACATCTCATGTGTCACCAAATCGCTCCTTATATTAAAACAATTTGTACGTGTGAATTATTTCTTCTATTAGATTGTAAGCTCTTGAAGGCAGAAAACGTCTCATTCATCTTATTTCCAAGTCAGTATCTTACTTATATTAGAAATCCAATAAAATTTCTGTTAGTGACAGAAGGATGGCTTAGAAAAATGTCTTCCTAATGTGTAATGTTACTGTATCAATTTGGTTGAATATGCACCATTTTGATGGAAGGCTGATTAGCAATAAGATCTCTGATCAGGTGGTTAAAAAAAGATTTATTTTCTATTCAAGAGTCACGATCAATACTTAAAATATCTAAAAAATAATCTTTAAAAATCGGGAAATATGATACTCTTGGATGGAAAATCCATGAATAATCTCATATGCTGTGGTGTATAGAACCTTGACTGTGTTGGTAACAAATATCACTGTAGTTGGTATTATTTCAACAAATAATTATTTTATACTCACTATGTGCTAGGCATTGTGTTAGACCCACAGTATGTCCTCTATTGATTTCATGTATGAATAGGAAAAAGGTCAGAACATTCACATTAGGGAGCTACTTTGCATTTTTCAATATGACCATGATTTAACTTTGAGTATCTTCTTCTATAGAAAGAAGGTCAGGACACATTGTGCTTCACAGTACTAATTAAGATCAAGTGGCAAAGAGAAAAACAGCAGAAGAGGAAATGCTGGTGTTTGGGGATGCAAATCACTTACCAGTCTCTGTTTTGGCTTCTAACAATTAAGAGCAGACAAGGAGCCAAATAGAGATTGTAATATTAGCTTTTTAATTGACTAGGCCGGATCGGTGAATGTGACAGAACCTTCTGTTTTTGGTACAAATGAATGCACCCACCCAGATCACAGGCAGAGAAACTGGAAATGAGCAGCCCCACCCACCAGGAATGAGATCTGGCCACTGAGAGCTAAGCACTTAGTATCAGAAAATGAAGAAAAGCTCATTTCACTGCAGGCCAGGCTAATATTGAGGGATACAGAGCAAGAGAGAGAGAGAGTGGAACTTGCTTTGTATGTTTATATTGTTACTTCTTTGCTCTTGGACTGGCAGGCACTCCCCATGCTGAATAATCTAATAATCATTTCTCTGATAATCCTGCTGATGAGAGATCAGCAGTGAGAGGATCAAAATGTTCACTCAGGTAGCTCTCCTTTCTGGAGGAGACACCCTATTTCTTTCTTGGGAGAAGACAGAGAAGACAAGGTCAAAAGTAAGAGTCATAAAGAGCATAGAAGATTGCGAGAAAAGTTGGAGCATTTTTCCCCTAAAATATAAAAATCAAAACAGTTGAGAAATGTAAAAAGGTATAGCAGAACTGTAGAGAAGAATTTTCATGTGAATTTAAGGCCAAATTTTGAAAGAGTCAGAGAGTTTAATTTGTAGGTAAATGGGAAAAGAAAGAGAAATTACAGGAGATCTGCATCATTACACTGTTTTGGTTGATATCTACCATCCGTAAAATGTGAATTGACAACTGAGATATTCCTGGAAAGACCAGAGTTGCAAAGAATATCTGACTAGCTTTGCAGTGGATTCTAAAAAGAAGAGAAAGAAAAAATAATTCCGCACACATTAGTGGGAACAATGGCTGATGTTGTGAACTTAGTTCATTCCTGCTGCTGTAACATACTTTAGACTGGGTAATTTGTAAGCGACAGAAATGTATATCATACAGTTTTCAAAACTGGGAGGTCTAAGATCAAGGTGCCAGCAGACTTCGTGTCTTAGGATGGCCTTCTCTCTCTTCTGTGATGGGTGCAAAGCGAGGATGCTGCATCCCCACTTGGTAGGAGGAGAGGGCAGCTCCTTTCAGTCTCTTTTATAACGGCACTAATCCCATTTATGAGAGCAAAGCCTTCATGACCTAATCACCTTCCTAAAGTCTTCACCTCTCAATTCCATCACATTAGAGATTATGTTTTAACATACATTTTAGGGGCACACTAACATTTAGACCATAGCATTTCACCCAGCTCCTTAAATTTCATGTCCTTCTCATGTGTAAAATGTGTTTATTCTAACCCAAAAGTCCCCAAGTTTTAGCTTGTTTCATCATCATCTCTACAGTCCACTGTCTGATCTAAATCATATGTAGGCGAATTTCAAAGTATGTTTTATCCTGAGGCCCAAAATGTGATGGTAGGACAGATATAGAATAGATATTCCCATTCCAAAAGGGGAAGATAGGAAAGAAAAAAGGGGCAACAGGTTTTAAGTATATCCGAAACCCAACAAAGAAAACAACTGTAAATCTTAAGCTTGAGAATAGTCTTTGACTCCAAGTTTCCTGTTCTGGACACACCGAGGCAGGGGTTTAGCCCTCAAGATTCCGGGTAACCTTGCCCCGATGGCTCTGCTGCATGGAGCCTAAGCTACAGCTCTCATGTGTTGCAGTCTTGGGCCTGTGGCTTTTCTGAACTGGAATTGCACTCTGGTGGCTCTCAGTCTGGGATCTCAGGGGCAGCACAGCCCCCACAGCTCCACTGGTTATTGCCTTAGTGGGGAGTTTCTTCAGTAGTCCACTTCCAAAGTTCCACTGGGTACTGCCTTAGTTGGAGGTCTCTCCATTGGCCCCATTCCCACAGTTCTGCTGGGTGCTGCCCTAGTTAGGGCGATCTGCAGCAGCTCCAACCCCATGGCTCTGTGCTGGTAGGGGCTCTCTGCAGTAGCTCTGCCCCCGAGGCAGTTCTCTCTGCATAAATCCCAACGGTCCCTGGGGCATCCTTTGAAATCTAGGTGGAGGCAACCATGCTCCCACACTCTGTGTGCCTTCAGAGTTAGCACCAAATGGATACCACCAAGGTGTACCACCTGTGCCTTCTGGGGGGTGGCCACTATGGCTCACAGCATGCTTGGGCCCAGAAGAGCTGCACTTAGGATGGCTGAGGAGCACTGTGCTGGAATGTAGAAAGCAGAGGCTTCAGCAGCCTCTGGCCTTTCCATTGAAACTGTTCTGCTCTCAAGGCCCTACCACTCTGGGGCCTGTGATTGGTGGGGAGACCAAATCTCTGAGATGCCTTTTAGGTCATTCTTCATTGTCTTGATGAAACTGACCGCCTTCTACCCATCCTAGTCTTCTTATTACATTGATGCTTGGCAATACCCTCGATACTCTTTTCTGAAAATGCTTTTTCATTCTTTTCACATGGTCAGGCTGAGAATTTTCCATATCTGTAAGCTCTGTGCTTCTTTTGTTTATAATTTTTGTCTTTAGTTTGTTTCTTTCTCCTTGCATTTTACCATCAGCAGGAAAGAGAAGTGGTATAGCACCCTCACAATTTTGCTTAGAGATTTCTTCTGCTAAATATTTAATTTTTAAAATTGTTTTATTTTATTTTTTTGAGATGGATTCTCACTCTGCACCTAGTGGTGCAATCTCGGCTCACTGCAACCTCTGCCTCCTGGGTTCAAGCGATTCTCCTGCCTCAGCCTCCGGAGTAGCTGGGATTACAGGTGAGTACTGCCATACCCAGCTAAGTTTTATATTTTTGGTAGAGATGGGGTTTCACTATGTTGGCCAGGCTGGTCTTGAATTCCTGGCCTCAAGTAATGAGCCCACCTCGGCCTCCAAAAGTGCTAGGATTTCAGGCATGAGCCACTCACTGCACCTGGCCCCCAATATTTCATTTAATTGCTCATAAGCTTCTCCTTTCACAAAACACTAGGGCAGAAACATAATTCTGGAAAGTTCTTTGTTATTTTATAAGAAGGATGGCCTTTCATCCAGTTTCCATTAACATGTTCCTTATTTTATCTGAGACCTTATCAGGAAGTCTTTATCATACCATCCATATATTACCAACATTCTGATCACAACCACTAAAATAATCTCTAAGAAGACTGAGGCTTTCTCTATAGCTTTCCACTTCGTTTGAACTTTCACCAGAATCACACTTTATGGTTCGCTAGTGGCAACACAGGCTTTTTCTAGCCCGCTACTCCAAACTCTTCCAGCCTTTGCCCATTATCCAGTTCCAAACCAATGGTATGCAGTGAAAACAGTGGTATGTGGGAAATTTATAGCTATAAACACATTAAAAAAACAAGATAGATCTCAAACAACCTAACTGTACAAATTCAGGAATTTGAAAGAGAAGAACAAACTAAACTCAAGGCTGCAGAAGGAAGGAAATAATAAAGACTAGAACAGAGATATAGAAAATAAATAATAGAAAAACAATACACAAAAGCAATGAAAACAAAAATTAGTTATTTGAGATCAACAAAATTGACAAACCTTTAAGTTGATGGACTAAGAAAAAAATACTGGTGTTACTAAAATCAGAAATACAAGTGGGAACATTACTACTGGTTCTACAGAAATAACAAGGATTATAAGAGAATATCATGAGTGGCATTCCAACAAATATACTCCATATGGTATTCTAACAAATGTACTCCAACAAATTGGGTAACCTAGATGAAATGGACAGATTTCAATAAATACAAAATCGACCCACATAAAATAAAAAAAAAATAGAAAATCTGAATAGATCAATAGTCAGGAAATTGGAATCAATAGCCAGGAAATTGGAATCAATAATCAATAATTTCCTGGCAGAGAAAAGCCCTGGACCTGATGGCTTCACCAGTTACCAGTGAACTCTACCACATATTTAAAGAACTAACACTAATCTTTTTTTGTTTAGAGACAGAGTCTTGCTCTATCCCCTAAACTGCAGTGAGTGAAGTGATATTGGCTCACTGCAACCTCCACCTCTTGAGTTCCAGTGATTCTTCTGCCTCAGCCTCCAGAGTAGCTGGGATTACAGGCACTGCTACCATATCTGGCTAATTTTTGTATTTTTTTTTTAATAGAGATAGGGTTTTGCCCTGTTCAGGCTGGTGTCAAACTTCTGACCTCAGGTGATCTGCCTGCCTTGGCCTCCCAAAGTGTTGGGATTACAGCCATGAGCCACTGTGCCTGTCCCTAACACTAATCCTTATTAAACTTTCCCAAAAATGTTGAAGGGGAGGGAATACTTCCTAACCCATTCCATGAGGCTGGTATCATCTTGATGACAAAACAAGACAATGACATTATAAGAAAAGAAAACTACAGACAATATGTCCTGTGAACATTGATGCAAAAACTGTCAACAAAATACCTGCAAACTAAATTCAGCAGTATAGGAAAGGGATTATCCACTGTGACCAGGCCAGATTTATTCCTGAAATGCAAGGATGGATCAATTCACAAAATTAAATCAATGTAATACACCATTTAACAGAATATAAGATGAAAACTCCACACGGAACAAGTAAACTTAATGAACATTTACAGAGCTCTCCACTTCAAATACACAAAATATACATTCTTGTTAATACCACATCACACCTACTCATAGGTTTAAATGAAACATTGATTGGTTATTATTAATACCCATTTTTTTTTCAGAATAAAGCAATATTTCCGTTTACCCTCCCTCTTTCTCTTCCTCTTTCTTCCTCTCCTTTACTCTTTCTTTTTCTTTCTTTCCTTCTCTCAAAAAAAACAAAGAAATCAACTTGTAAACCTCTAGATCCAGGTTGGCAATCTCTTTCTCATTGCTCGATTTCCTTCCTTCCCTTCCCTTCCCTCCCTCCCTCCCTCCCTCCCTCCCTCCCTTCCTTCCTTCCTTCCTTCATCCCTCCCTTCCTCCTTCCCTCCCTTCCTGCCTTCCTCCCTTCCTCCCCCGCCCCCTGCCAAAAAAACACAAAAAAACAAAAGAAAACAAAAAAAACTCCACACGGTTATCTTAAATTGATGTAGGAAAAACATTCGGTAAAATTCAACACTGTTTCGTGATAAAAACATTAGGAATAGAAGGAGACTATCTCAATATCCGTCATATTCAATGGTGAAAGCCTGAAAACCTTTTATCGAAGATCAGGAACAAAGCAAAAATGCCTGCTTTTTGCCACTTCTATTCAACATAGTACTGGAAGTGCTAGCCAGAGGAATTAGATAAAGTTTAAAAAAGGAAGGAAGGAAGGCAGCCAATTTGGAAAGGAAGAAGTAAAAATACTTCTATTCACAGATAATGATATGATCTTCTATGTAGAAAACCTGGAAAAATCTACAAGAAAATGTTAGAACTAATAAATGAATTCAGCGGCATAGCAGTATACAGAGTCAACACACTAAAATAAGTTACTGGCAGTGAACAATTTCAAAAGTAAATTACAATGATTCCATTTCTTACAGCATCAAAAAGAATAAATACTTAGGAATTAACCAAGGAGGTGAAAGACTGAGTAAAAATTATAAAACATTGCTGAATAAAATTAAAGATGACATAGATACATGGAAACACATTTCATGTTCATGAATTAGAAAGTTAATATCAATACTACTCAAAGTAATCTAAAGATTCACTACAATTCCTGTGAAAATCCCAGTGAGTGTTTTTTTTCAGAAATAAATCTATGCTAAAATTTATATGAAATCTCAAGGAACTCTGAATAGCCAGACAGTCTTGGAAAAGAAGAGCAAAGCTGGAGAACTCACCCTTCTTAATTTCAAAACTTACTACAAAGCTGCAGTAATGAAAGAGTATCATGCTAGCATAGACATAAATAGACTGATTGAACAGTGTTGGGGGGACAAAAATAAGCCCTTACCTACGTGATCAAATGATTTTGGATAAAGCTGCCAAGTATTAAAGGGGGAAGAACAGACTTTTCACAAAATAGTACTGGCCAAACTGGATATCCATATACATAAGAATAAAATTGGATCTTTAACACCATATAAAAAAAGAATGGTGAAACCCCGTCTCTACTAAAGATACAAAAAATTAGCTGGGCACGGTGGTGCGTGCCTGTAATCCCAGCTACTCAGGAGGCTGAGGCAGGAGAATTGCCTGAACCCAGGAGGAGGAGGTTGCGTTGAGCCGAGATTGCGCCATTGCACTCCAGCCTGGGTAACAAGAGCGAAACTCCCTCTCAAAAAAAAAAAAAGAAAAGAAAAAAACTCAAAATGTATCAAAGACCTTAATGTAACATCTAAAATTCTAAAAATCCTCGAAGAAACGTAGGTCAAAAACTTTACAACACTGGATTAGACTTGATTTCTTGGAGATGACACCAAAGGTACAGGAATCAAAAGAAAAAAAAATAGGCTGGGCGAGGTGGCTCAAGCCTGTAATCCCAGCACTTTGGAAGGCCGAGGCGGGTGGATCAGGAGGTCCAGAGATCGAGACCATCCTTGTCAACATGGTGAAACCCCGTCTCTACTCAAAATACAAAAAATTAGCTGAGCACGGTGGTGCGTGTCTGTAATCCCAGCTGCTCAGGAGGCTGAGGCAGGAGGATTGCCTGAACCCAGGAGGCGGAGATTGAGGTGAGACAAGATCGCGCCATTGCACTCCAGCCTGGGTAACAAGAGTGAAACTCCATCTCAAAAAAAAAAAAAAATAGACATATTAGACTTTGTGAAGATTAATCCTCAACCTCAAAGTGCTAGGATTACAGGTGTTAGCCACTGTGCCTGGCCATAAGTTCAAGTTTTTCAGCAATAGGAAAATTGCCACGTTTTCCTTAAATCAATTAATTCAATTATTCATCAAATATCTATTGATGCCAATTATACACCAGGCACTCTGCTAGATCCTGAGAGTAAAAAGTGAATTAGGTACATTCTCTGCAGTACAGCTTCACCATAACCAAGATGTGTCCTGCTCATTCTACCTGAAATATTTCCCAGGATCTTGGAAGTTGCTGTATTTCATAGTGCCTTCCATGTAGTTGAAGTCCCATAAATATTTGGAAAATAAACAATGGGGAAACAGAGGGCACAGGATATAGATGTCTTAGTATGTAAACTTTATATGTGAAAATTCCCATCCATTATTTTATTTAATTTATCTAACAATTCCATGAAACAGATCCTCCTCTTCACATTTGCAAATGAAAAAGCAGAGGTTCAGAAAGGGCAACTTGTCCTGAAAGATGCCACAAATAAGTGATGGAGCCGAGATTTAAACCTGGGCCTAACACTAGAGCCTGACTACATTCCTACTCCCACCCCCCACCAAGGCCTTCCAAGATCCAGAAATGAATAGCTGGAAAGTTCTTTCCCTTTAAAGACAGAACAAGATTGTTCTCCTTTCTTTGAATCACTGTTCTGTAATTTATCTTCTCAGATGGAAACAAAACACCCAGATTTATTCCTATAGGGCACCTATGTTTTTCACTCTGCCCGCTAATCAAAGAGGTACTATTTTAAAAATAACTGGGCCTGTTTGTTAGCAATCCTTTCCTGTGATCCAGTTAGCTCTGCTCTCTGTTCCATTTCCCAGGGCTGAATTTCTTTAACACCCTGCATCATGCGTGACTAGATGTATGAGCAGAGGATACAAATAACAAGCTGGCTTAGAGTTCATATTCTCTCTTAATAAGCCAAGGTCATTTTAAGCCTGTTCTCTTCCTGTTTCAGGCGTTTCTGCCAGGTATGCTTGGCTCTCACTTGCTAAAGACCCCTATATATATATTAATAACAGTTTTATTGATATATAATATACATACCATAAAATTCATCCTGTTATGGTGTATAATTGAGTGATTTTTAGTGTATTCACAGAGTTGTGAAACCATCACTACTGTTTAATTTTAGAACATTTTTATAAAGTCAGAAAGAAACCCCTATAACCTTAACAGTCACACTCCATCATCTTCTCCCCACCCCCACCCCCACCCCCACCACCGGGAAGGCAACCAGGAATCTACTTTCTGTCACTGTGGATCTGCATAATCTGACCAATTCATATGACTAGAATAATATAGAATATGTGGTCTTCAGTGATTTCAGTCTTTGACTTAGGTTACTACTTTTAAGCTTCATCCTTGTAGCATATATCAGTATTTCATTCCATTTTATAGCTGAATAACATTCTATTGTATGAAAATAGAGCATTTATTCATCAGGTGATGGACCTATTGGGGTTATTTTCACTTTTGTTTGTCATGAATAATGCTGCTGTAAACATGCATGTGCAAGTGCTTGCATGGACATATGTTTTCATTTCTCTTGGGCATATGTCTAATATATATAGTGCATACCACTTACATAACAGATGTGCAGTTGCTAGATCACATGGTAACTCTGTGTAACAATTTGAGGAACTACTAAACTGTTTTCCAAAGTGGCCACTCTACTTTTCATCCTACTGGCAGTTTGTACCAGGGTTCCAAAAAATGTCTGTTATTCTAAAAGATACATACGAGTGTCTGTCTGTTTAAATTTAGTCATCCTAGTAGGTGAGAAATAGTATCTCATTGTGGTTTTGATCTAATTTTCCTAATCACTAATGCTATTAAGTATCTTTTTATGTACCTATGTGGAATTTATCTCCTTTGGAGAAGTATCTGTTTAAATCTTTTGCTCATATTTTAGTGAGGTTGTCTTTTTTTTTTTTTTTTTTTTATGAGACAGAGTCTCACTTTATTACCCAGGCTGGGGTGCAGTGGCATGATCTCGGTTCACTGCAACCTCCATCTCCTGGGTTCAAGCAATTCCCTTGTCTCAGCCTCCCAAGTAGCTGGGACTACAGGGGCAGGCCACCATGCCCAGCTAATTTTTGTATTTTTAGTAGAGATGGAGTTTCACCATATGGGTCAGGCTGTTCTCAAACGCCTGACCTCAGGTCATCTACCCACCTTGGCCTCCCAAGGTGCTGGGATTACAGGCTTGAGCCACTGTGCCTGGCTGGTTGGTTGTCTTAAAATTGTTGAGCTATAGGGATTCTTTATATATTCTGGATATAAATCTCTTATCTGATACATGTTGTAAGTATTGTCTCCCAAACTGTGGGTTGTCTTTTCACTTTCTTGATGATATCCTTTGAAGCATAAAAGTTTCTAGTTTTGTTCATCAAAACACAATTGGACTTCATGTCTAATTTGCTTATTTTTCCTTTAGTCACTTGTACCTTTGATAGGCCTCTATCTTTTAATTTCTTTTCTTTTTCTTGATACAGAGTCTTACTCTGTCACCCAGGCTGGAATGCAGTGGTGCAATTTTGACTCACTGCAACCTCCACCTCTGAGGTTCAAGTGATTCTCCTGCCTCAGCTTCCTGAGCAGCTGGGATTACAGGCACCCACCACAGCCAGCTAATTTTTTGTATTTTTAGTACAGATGGGGTTTCACTATGTTAGCTAGGCTGGTCTCCAACTCTGTGCCTCAAGGGGATTTGCCTGCCTCAGCCTCCCAAAGTGCTGGGATTACAGGTGTGAACTACCGTGCTCAGTCTAATTTCTTTACTTAATAGATAAAAGCTACCAGCTCACTATGTTTTATTCACATAAACAACTAAGGAATTTAGATGTAATCCGTAGGCTTATTTGAAACTTATTCTAAGCCCAAATGTCTGTTTCCTCATTAGTTAATAGTAAAAAGATGATTCTGAGTCACACCAAAGGACATGCTTCAAGAGAATATAAACTCTAATTCAGTATCGATTGTAGTTTTTGATGCTGTTAGAGTCAGATTTGAAGAATCTCTCATTTATAATTATGTAATTCTAAGTGAAAGCATAACTAAGGTATTTCTAAGGTCTGAGAAAACTGCATTTTACCTCACATGGATGGGCAGTTCTCCAAAGGCCAAAAGGTTTAGGGCTAACTTCACAACAGGTCTATGTTTATATTCAAGAAAGGAAACAAATACAGAAAATAAGGGATTAATGAGACATGGAATGGTAGACTAATTTTTATTGACCCCAGCTATTCTTAGGTTCTTCATTTATTTTAACCCTTAATTTTGATAACATATGGAGTTGGGCATTGTTATCCCTATTACATACCAAAAATGAGACACTGATTGATTAAATATGTCTAAAGTGCAAAAACTACAAAGTGATGAAAGCAGATTTAGAACTCTGGTATGATTTTTAAAAATTTTTATTTTTGTTTTAAATTAAAAAAAATTCTCCATCCAAATCTCATCTTGATTTTTCAAAATTTTATTTGTTTTAAATTAAAAAAATTTCTTGGTACGATTAAGGTAAGAACCACATTGTTTCCATGTCATCATCCTAACTTAGCAAATAGTAGCTTCCATCAGCAAAGTTATTTATTTATGAATAGGAATGACTGTATTTCAAAAGTAATGAGATCCTTAGCTAACCTCAACTGGAGAAATCTGAGTGTTGGTAGCTGTGAATCTAAAGTCGGATAGAGGTGGCCGTGCAAACCAGAAGGGAAACTCTTCTCTTAGATGGACATAACAGAAATGTCTAGCATGGATCAATGAGACAACATGTATAATTTTACTCTGTAAATTAACTATATTGAAGTGTAATTTACATAAAATGAACCAATTTAAAATATATACATTATTCTTTAAGTTATATATATTCCTATAAAACCACCATACTAATCAAGATGTAAAATATTTCCATCAACTCAAATAGATGTTTTTTGTCACTTAGGAGTCAATCTACATATCTTTGTCCACTATCAGTGAACTGCTTTTTGTCACTATAGTTTTCCCTGTTCTAGAGTTTCATACAAATGAAAACATCAAGTAGGTACTCTTTGTGTCTGGCTTTTGCTTAACGTCTTGGAGATTCATCCAAGTTGTTGGACATATCAGTAATTTATTTATCTTAATTCCTATGTGGTGTTATATGAATGTACCAGTTTGTTCATTCATTTATTGGACATTTGGGTTTTTTCCAGTTTTGGTGGATGAACAAAGTGGCTATGCATATCCTGGTAGTCTTTTGTGGACATGTGTTTTCATTTCTCTTGAGTAAATACCTATGAGTAGAATTGCTTGCTGATACAGTAGACATAAGTTTAACTTTATGTGAAACTGCCAATCTGCTTCTGAAATGGCTGTACCATTTTGTATTCTCAGTAGCAATCTACGAAGGTTCCAGTTGCTCTGCATTCTCACCAACAGCATGGTCGGTGCTTATAATTTTCACCATTCAAGTGAAAATATAATGGTATTCCATCAGGATTTTAATTTTCATTTTCTTGAGGATTTATGTCAAACATCTTTTCGTGTATTTTTGGCCATTTGTCTATCTTTTACTGTGAGTTGTTCAAGTCTTTTGACAACTTATTTTCTAATAATTGCAACTTTTATTTTAGCTTCAGAAGCGCATGTGCAGGTTTGTTACCTAGGTGTATTGTGTAATGCTCAGGTTTGGAGCTGATCCTATCACCCCTGTAGTGAGCATAGTATTCAATAGATAGTTTTCAGTCCCTGCCTCAACTCTCTTTCTCCCTTATAGTACACCCCAGTGTCTATTGTTGCCATCTTTATGTCTTTGTGTACTCAATTTTAACTCTCACTCATAGGTGAGAATATGTGGCATTTGGTTTTCTGTTTCTGTGTTAATTCACTTAAGAACTTCTCGATGCATCCATTTTGCTGCAAGGGAAGTGATTTCATTCTTTTTCATGTTGCTTAGTATTTAACTGTGTACACGTACCATATTTCCTTTATCCAGTCCACCACTGATGGGCAGTCGTTGACTCCCTGTCTTTGCTATTGTGAATAGTGCCCTTTTGCTGTATTTTCACATAGCGGAAAAGATGAGCCAGTGCTCTGAGATTTCTTTTGTAAGAATGCTAATCCCAATCATGAGGGGCCCCACCCACATGACCTAATCATCTTGAAGGTTAGTATTACAACATATAAATTTTCGGGGGGACAAAGCATTCAGATAATTGTATTTATTCTTTCTAGTTATTTTTGGTTTAATTTGTTCTTTATTAACTTCATAAGGTGACAACCCAGATCATTGATTTAAATCTTTCTTTTCCAATACAAGCTTCAAAAACTATAATTTTCCTTCTAGTTACTTTTTCAAATCCTTCTCACTCTTTTTTTTTTTGAGACGGAGTTTCACTCTTGTTACCCAGGCTGGAGTGCAATGGCGCGATCTCGGCTCACCGCAGCCTCTGACTCCTGGGTTCAGGCAATTCTCCTGCCTCAGCCTCCTGAGTAGCTGGGATTACAGGCACTCGCCACCATGCCCAGCTAATTTTTTGCATTTTTAGTAGAGACGGGGTTTCACCATGTTGACCAGGATGGTCTCGATCTCTTGACCTCGTGATCCACCCGCTTCGGCCTCCCAAAGTGCTGGGATTACAGGCTTGAGCCACCGTACCTGGCCCACTTTTTTTTTTTTTTTTAAATTTTTACTCTGTCATCCAGGCTGGAATGCAATGGCGCACTAAAGGCTCACTGCACCTTTGACCTGCAGGGCTCAAGTGATCCTCATACCTCAGCCTCCCAAGTAGCTGGGACTGCAGGCGCTTCATGCCTGGGTAATTTTCAATTTTTTTTTTGTAGACACAGAGTTCCATTGTGTTGCCCAGGCTAATTGCAAACTCCTGGGCTCAAGTGATCCTCCCTTCTCAGTTTCCCAAAATGCTGGGATTACAGGCATGAACCACTGCACCTGACCCCTACCCACACATTTTGATTTATTCTGTTATGTTTTATTAAGTTTCAAATACTTTAAAAGTTTTCTTTATACTTCTTACATAAAGCCATCATTTATTTGGACATGTTATGTTTAATTCCAAATGTCTGGGAATTTTCTGGATAAAATTTTGTTAGTGATTTCTGATTTAACTCCATTGTAGTCACAGGGCCTATTCTGTATGATTTGAAACCTTTGAACTTATTTTATGGAGTATTATATAATCTATCTCTGTAGGTGTTCCACATATACTTGAAAACAATGTATATTCTGCTATTTCTGGGTGAAATGTCCTATCATTGTTATAGTTTGTTATTTAATAGGCCTACATTCTTACAGATTTTTGTCTACTTTTTCTATGCTGAGAATATTGGAAACCACCTTTTTTTTTCTCTCATAAAACAGTAACGTGTAGGTTTCTTTTTTAAAATATATGTTTTATTGCATTTTAGGTTTTGGGGTACATGTGAAGTACATGCAAGATTGTTGCATAGGTACATACATGGCAATGTGGTTTGCTGCCTTCCTCCCCATCACCTATATCTGGCATTTCTCCCCATGTTATCCCTCCCCAACTCCCTACCCGCTGCTGTCCCTCCTCTAGTTCCCCTGCACAGACCCCAGTGTGTGATGCTCCCCTCCCTGTGTCCATGTGTTCTCATTGCTCAACACCCACCTATGAGTGAGAACATGCCGTGTTTGATTTTCTGTTCTTGTGTCAGTTTGCTGAGAATGATGAGGAAACCACGTTTAACAACCGTTTTGTTTATTATTCTTTTCAATTTGGTCAGTTTTTACTTTACATATTTTGAAGCATAATTATTACATGCACATGTACTTCAGAATGTTATGTCTTCCTGATGAATTACTATATATCATTATGATATAGCTACAAAATAGCTCTCTTTTAAAAAATCTGGTTACTATTCCTTTTCTTGAAGTCTACTTTTTCTGAAATTATTATAGGGACTCTAGGTTTTTTATGATTCACTCTTTTATAAAATAACATTGAAATATAATTCACATACCGTATAATCCAGCCATTTAACGAGTACAATTCATTGGTTTTTAGTATATTCCCAAGTATATGCAACCATAACTAAATAAATTTGAGATTATTTCTTAACTGCAAAGTGGAACCCCATAAGTTTAACTACCACCCACATCTCCCATCCCCTTCAGCCATAAGCAGACACTAACCTACTTTCTGACTCCCTGTATTAGCCTAATCTGGACATTTAATTGATATAGAATGATATATAGCATTTTGTGCTTGGATTCTTTCACTTAGTTAATGTTTTTAAGGTTCACTTATGTCGTAGCATGTATAAGTACTCCATTCCATTTTATGGCTGAATAATATTCCATTGTATGGATAGAAACCATTTTGTTTATCCATTCATCAGTTGAGAACATTTCAGTCAGTTATCTTCACTTTCTGTTACCATGAATAATGCTGTTGTAAACATTCATGTACAAGTTTTTGTGTGGACATGTTTTCATTTCTCTTGGGCATATGTCTAATATATATGGACCACATATAACTTATATATTAGGAGTGTAATTGCTGGTTCATGTGATAACTTTGTGTTTAACATTTTGAGAAACTAAGCTATTTTCCAAAGTGGCTGCACCATTTACCATCCTACCGTCAACACAGCAATCTAAAATTCTGTAAAATTTCCCAGCATTCTGAGAGACAGTTCCTGTCATCTGTGTTTTTGAGTTTAGTCATCCTAGTGAATATGAATTGGTATCTCATTGTGGGTTTGATTTGATTTTCCTAATGACTAATGCTATTAAGCATCTTTTTATGTGTTTGTTAGCCATTTGTATATCTTTGGAGAAATCCCTATTCAGAACCTTTGCTCATTTTAAAATCAGGTTGTCATTTTATTAGTGAGTTTTATTTATTCTTTGTATATTCTATTTATGTAATATTCAAATATTCTTTTTAACTATTCTTTGTATTTTTAGATAGAAGTCAAGTGACATATGATTAACAATTATTTTCTCTCAGTCTGTGGAATGTCATCTTTTTTTCTTTTCCTCCCTTCCCTCCCTTCCCTTCCCTCCCTTCCCCTCCCCTCCCTTCCCTTCCCTCCCTTCCCTTCCCTCCCTTCCCTCCCCTCCCTTCCTTCTTTTCTCTTTTCCTTTCCTTTCCCCTTTCCCTTTTCCTTTCCTTTTCTCAGGGTGTTACTCCGTTGTCCAGACTGGAGTATAGTGCCACAATCTTGGCTCACTGCAGCCTTGACCCCTCAGGCTCCAGCGGTCCTCCTGTGCCACCACACCTAGCTAATTTTTGTATTTTTTTGTAGAGATAGGGGTCTCTCTATGTTGCCCAGGCTGGTCTAGTACTTCTGGGCTCAAGTGATCCTCTCACCTCAGCTACCATGCCCAGCTCATTTTACTTTCTTGATAGTGTCCTTTGACACAATTTTTTTTTCTTTTTCTTTTTCTTTTTTTTTAATGTTGATGAAGTCCAAGTTACCTATTCTTCATTTTGTGGCTCATGCTTTTGGTGTTAAAGCTAAGAATCCATTTCCAAATCCAAAGTCATGAAGATTTATTCTTACACTTTTTTTTTTGTCCAAGAGTTTTAATAGTTTTAGCTCATACATATAGGTCTTTCAACTATTTTGAGTTAATTTTTTATATGATGCAAAGAGGGTCAAATTTTGTTCTTTTGCCTGTGGCTATTCAGTTTTCTCTACACTATTTGTTGGAAATAGTATTATTAATATTTGCCAATGACTTGTCTTGGCACCCTCGGGGAACATAAGGCACAGACATACAGTTTTATTTCTGAACTTTTAATTAAGTTCTATTCATTTATATGTCCAGCTTTGACAGTTCCACACTCTGATTACTACTGTTTTGTAGTAAGTTTTGACACCAAAGAGTGTGAGTCTTCCAACTTTGTACTTTTTGAGACTATTTTGGTTACCTTTTGTCCCTTGCAATTCCATATGAATTTTAGAAACAATCTGTCAGTTTCTATAAAGAAGTGAGCTGGAATTCCAGCAGGAATTGTTTTCAATTTCTAGAGTAGTATTGGCATCTTAGCAACATTAAATTATTCATTCCATGAACACAAGATGCTTTCCTGTTTATTTAGACATTTTTCAATTTCTTTCATTAGTACTTTGTAATTTTCAGAGCATAACTTTCATGCTACTTGTATTAAATATATTCCTAAGTATTTTACTTCTTTTGAGGCTTCTATAAGTGATATTGTCTTCATTTAGGAATTGCTTATTGCAAGTGCATAGAAATATAATTTATTTTTATATATTGATTTTGTATCTTGTAATTATTCTGGACTTCTTTATCAGTTCTAATAGTTTTTAGCAGACTTATTGGGATTTCCCATGTCTAAGATCATGCCATCTTCAAAGAAAGATAGTTTTACCTCTTTCCAATGCAGATACCATTGATTGATTGATTGCCTACTTGCCTTGGCTAGAACCTCTAATACAATGTTGAATAGAGGTGTTGAGAATGAGCATCCTTGTCCTGCTCCAGATTCTAGGAGGAAAGTAGCCTTTTTCCATTAAGCATGATGTGAGCTCTGAGTTTTTCTTACATTTTTTTAATAAGGTTGAGGAAGTTCCCCTCTTTTTCTAATTTGTTGAGTGTTTTTATAAAAGTGTGTTAGATTTTGTCAAATACTTTTTCTCTATCGAGAGAATCATGGTTTTTGTCTTTTATAGACATGATGTATTATAATAATTGATATTTTGATGTTAAGCCCACCTACATTTCTGAGATAAATTCCAACCAGGCATAGTTTATATTTTTAAAAATATGTTGCTAGATTTTGTTTGCTAGTGTTTTGTTGAGGATTTTTGCATATATATTTATAAGAGATATTAGTCTATGGTTCTCTTATGATGTTTTTTTCTGGTTTTGGTATCAGAAAAATACTATTCTATCAGAATGAATTAGGAAGTATTGTTTCCTCTGTCTTTTCTTGAAAGAGTTTGTAATGAATTGGTATTAATTCTTCTTTAAATGTTTGGTAAATTCACCACTGAAGTCATCTGGGCCTGGGCTTTGTTTTGGAAGAAAGTAGTTTTAAGTTTACAAATTCAGCCTCTTTACTTGTTTATAGATTTATTCAGGTTATTTATTTCTTCTTAAATCAGTTTGATAGTCTGTTTCTAGGAATTCGTCTGTTTCATCCAAAATATGTAATTTGTTGGCATACTATTATTCATGATATTTCTTTGTAATACTTTTTATTTCTGTAGGGTCAGTAGTAATGACCCACTCTTTCATCTCTCATTCTTGTAATTTGATTCTTCCTTCTTTTTTTCTTGATTAATCTGGCTAAACATTTATCAAAATTTGTTGAGCTTTTCAAAGCATCAGGTTTTGGTTTCTCTATTGTATTTCTATTTTCTGTTTCATTAATTTCTACTCTAATTCTTAGTATTCCCTTATTTCTGCTTCTTTCACTTTGCTCTACTTTTTTAGTGTCTTAAGGTGGAAGGTTAGGTTACTGATTTGAGATTGTTCTTTTTTATATATGCATTTATAGGTATAAATATTCTCATAAGTACAGTTTAACCTATTTTTAATAAGTTTTTTATATAACCTGTTTTCATTTTCATTTATCTCAAAATATTAATTTTTCTTTTGATTTCCTCTTTGACTCATTGGTTCTTATTGTTAACTCTTGTATGACATAGCTTTCTTCACACTCTTCTTTTAACTTACATTTGTCTTTATACTCAAACTTAATTTCTTATAGAATGGTTAGGATTGGCTCTTTCTTCAATCAGATAATATATTCTTAGATATAATTGCTGTGTTTAGATCATTTAACTGTAAAGTAATTGTTGGTATTGTTGGTCCTTATATCATTTTAAATTTAATTTGTCTTTTTAAAATTTCTCTTTTATTTTCTTCTTCATTTGACTTAAGTGCATATTTATGTTATTTCATTTTATTTTGATTATTACCTTATTAATTTTACTTCTTTGATTCATCACACTCAACCTTCAAATATTACATCAGGTAATACATAAATGTAAAAAGAATTACCACAATGACTCATTTTCCCTCAGTTTTTGTTATTAATTTATGCTTGTTACTTCTGTATCTGTTTTAAACTCTATAGTCTTTATCTTAAATAAGCAGTTATTATTCCTGCTATTCTCTTCCTTTTGATTTTGTAAGTAAGAATTTACATCTCGGATCTTCCCCCCTCCCCCAGTCTCAAGCACTTTCTTTATCATGCTTATATGACTGGTCTCAGGTGAAAAATTCTGTTTGTCTGAAAATGTCTTTATTAAACTTTCATTTTGAAGGTTATTCTCACTGGGTATAAAACGTTAGGTTGACAGGCTTTTTGGCATATTTCTATTTATTGGGGGTGGCTTTAGCTTTAAATATATTCTATTGATGTCTGGCTTGCTTGTTTTTGTAATGGAAAGTTAGTAGTAGTTTTTCTTTCTTTTCTTTCTTTCTTTTTTTTTTTTCCAGTCTCTGTCACCCAGGCTGGAGTTCAGTGGTACAATCTTGGCTCACTGCAACCTCCGCCTCCCAGGTTCAAGCAATTCTCTTGCCTCGGCTCCCCAGATAACTGGGATTACAGGTGTCCACCACCATGCCTGGCTAATTTTTGTATTTTTGGTAGAGAGGGGTTTCACCATATTGGCCAGGCTGGTCTCAAACTCTTGACATCAGGTGATCTGCTTGCCTTACCCTCCTAAAGTACTGGAATTAAAAGTGTGAATCACTGTGCCTAGCCAGTAGTAATTCTTACTTTTGTTATTCTGCACATAATGTAATCTTTTTTCAGTTTAAGATTTTTGTTTTTATCACTGCTTTTCAAGAATTTGATTCTTTTGTGGCTTGATAGGATTTTATTTGTGTTTATTTTGTTTAATTCTTACTAAGGCTCATATATGTATGGGTTTATAGTTTGCTTCACATTTGAAATTTATTTTTGTTATTATTTCTTTAAGTATTTTCTTTTTCTGGGAATCTTCTCCTTTTGAGATTCTAATTACATGTGTTGTAAATGGCTTAATTATGTCCTACAATTAGACTCCAGTCATCTTTTTCTGTTTGTTTGTTTTGGGGTGTGTGTGTGTGTGTGTGTGTGTGTGTGTTTTGTATGTTTTAAATTTCAATAGGTTTTGAGCTACAGGGGATTTTCTGGTTCCATGGATGAATTCTTTAGTGGTAAATTCTGAGATGATAGTGCACCTATCCCCTGAGCAGGGTACACTGTACCCAATATGTAGTCTTCCATCTCTCACTCTCCTCCCAAACTTCCCCTTAAAGTCCCCAAAGTCCATTATATCACTTTTAAGCCTTTGTGTTCTCATAGCTTAGCTCCCACTTTATAAATGAGAATAAACAGTATCTGGTTTTCCATTCTGAGTTACTTCACTTAAAACATTGGTCTCTAGCTCCATGCAAATTGCTGCAAAATACATTATTTGATTCTTCTTTTTCATGGCTGGGTAGTATTTGATGGTGTATATATACGACATTTTCTTTATACATTTGTTAGTTGATGTACATTTAGGTTGGTTCCACATCTTTGCAATTGTGAATTATGCTGCTATAAACATGCATATACATGTGTCTTTTTCATTTAATGACTTCTTTTCCTTTTGGTAGATATTCAGGAGTGGAATTGATGGATCAAAAGGTAGTTCTACTTTGAGTTCTTTAAGGAATGTCTATACTGTTTCTCATAGTGGTTGCACTAATTTATACCCACAAGCAGTGTAAAAGTGGTCCCTTTTCACTACATCCATGCCAACTTCTATTGTTTTTTGACTTGTTGATTATGGTCATTCTTCCAGGAGTAAGGTAATATCTCATTGTGGTTTTAATTTGATAATTAGTGATTTTGAACATTTTTTCATATGTTTGTTGGTTGCTTTTACATCTTTTCAGATTTGTCTGTTAATGAACTTTGCCCGCTTTTGATAGAATTATTATTATTATTACTTTCTTACTGATTTGTTTGAGTTCCTTGTAGTTTCTGGATATTAGTCTTTTGGCAGATATATAGTTTGCAAATATTTTCTCCTACTCTGTGGATTGTCTGTCTACTGGGCTGCTTATTTCTTTTTCTGTGAAAAGGCATTTTAGTTTAATTAGGGCCTATTTATTACTTTTTTGTTGTTGTTGCATTTGCTTTTGAGGTCTTAGTCTTGAATTCTTTGCCCAAGCTAATGTCCAGAAGAGTTTTTCCAATATTTTCTAGAATTTTTATGGTTTCAGGTCTTAGATTTAAGTCTTTGATCCATCTTGAGTTGATTTTTGTTTAAGGTGAGAGATGAGGATCCAGTTTCATTCTTCACCATGTGGCTTGCCAGTTTTCCCAGCACCATTTATTGACTAGGGTATCCTTTCTCCAATGTATGTTTTTGTATGCTTTGTTGAAGATCAGTTGGCTGTATTTGGCTTTACTTGTGGATTCTTTATTCTGTTCCATTGGACTATGTGCCTATTTTTAGGTCAGTACCATGCTGTTTTGGTAACTGTGGTCTTGCAGTATAATTTTAAGTCAGGTAATGTGATGCTTCTGGGCTTGTTCTTTTGGCTTAGTATTGCTTTGGCTATGTGGGTTCTTTTTTGGTTCAATATGAATTTTAAAATTGTTTTTTCTTGTTCTGTGAGAATGATGATGGTATTTTGATGGAAATTAAATTGTATTTATTGATTGCTTTAAGAAGTATGGTCATTTTCACATTATTGATTCTTCCCATCTGTGAACATAAGATGTGCTTCCATCTTCCATGTGTTTGTGTCATCTGCGACTTCTTTCAGCAGTGTTTTGTAGTTTTTCTTGAAGAGGTCTTTCACCTCCTTGGTTAAGTATATTCCTTAGTATTTTATTTTTTATGCAGCTGTCATAAAAGGGAATGAGTTCTTGATTTGATTCCTAGCTTGGTCGTTGTTGGAGTATAGCAGTGCTACTAATTTATGTACACTGATTTTGCATTTTGAGACTGTAATGGATTTTTAGATCTAGGAGCTTTTGGATGATAGACTCTGGTCATCTTTGTACAGTTCCTTTTGTCTGTGCTTCAGTTTAGATAGTTTATATTGCTATGCTTTAAGTTTCACTGGTCTTTATTTCTAGAATATATAATTTGGTATTAGATTAATACTGAGGTTTTTGTATTTTGGAACAAAAAACCGTTTTTTTTCAGTTTTACAATTATTTTTAAAAATAGCTTTTAGTTTTTATGTTCATGTTTTCCAACAAATTTTTGAGCATATATTTAACAGCTGTTTTAAAGTTCATGTCTGTCGTTTCTGTTTCTGTACCTATTGACTAAGGTTTCTTCTGATTATGCATCACATTTTCTATTTGTATGTCTATGTTGTGAAAACAATTCTGGACATTGTCATGTTATAATGTTTAGTGTTGAAATTTTGATATTTCCTTTATAGTCTATAGACTTTGCTAGGTAGTGAGGTTATTTGCAGTGCAGCTTGATCTTTTTGAAGCTTTTTTCTGCCTTTGCTGAGTGGGTCTAGGGTAGTCTTTACTTAGGACTAATGTAGACCTAAAACTGAGGCATAATTCTTCATAGGTCTTTTCTAAATATTTCACGTCTGTCTACTTTATCTGGTTGGAATGTAAAAACCCTTCAACTTTGTGCAAGCTTTGGGAATTTTGCAACTGATAGCTATGCTCTAGTTGTTCTTTGCTTCATTTTTATGGAGTTTCACTCCATGCATACCCAGTTTAGTATTCAGGCAAAGACTCAAAGTGATCTTTAAGGAGATCACAGGATTGTGTGTGTGTGTGTGTGTGTGTGTGTGTGTGTGTGTGTGTGTGTGTGTTTTTACAAAGTATAGCTCCCTCTTCTCAAATGTTCTCTCCACAAATTCTAGCTTTTTGAGGGTCTTTAATGTCTACTTTCGGTCTTTTAAGTTCATTAAGATCATTATTTTAAACTTTAGGTCCTTCTCTTTGTGCCATAATCTGGAAAATATATTCTACAAGAAAATGTGTGAATACAAGAAGGAACATCATATTTAGTGTGTAATGACTTTATCAGGCATTATCTCATTTTCCATTATCATGATCATAAGTATTATTTTTCCCATGTATATGAAGAAATGGAGCTTCTGACAGTTTACAAAACCTGAAAACAAATTCATACATTCATTCAATGAGCATTATATTTACTGAATATCTACTATGTTTTAGTCTTTTGATGGCAGCTGTTATACATTAATAAGCCAAAGAGCTATGCATCTTATCTTGTGAAGGTTTTGGTTTGGAGAGAAATCTGATAGTAACCAAGCAAGTATAAAGGGAAATATACCTGTATATATTATAATAAGAGCTGTGAACGACATAAATAAGCCATGGAACAACCCTGGTAGGGACCTTGAAAGAAATGTCGGAACTTAGGTTGGTAAGGTGGAAAATTATGTTTCACGTGTAAGGGATATTTAAACAGACTTCTGAAGGAGTCTAGGGAGCTAACAATGCATGAAGAGTAGGGAAAACTATTTTAGGCAGAGGGTATTACAGTCCTTGATGTAGGAAAGAACTTTGTGTGTTTAAAGAAGCAAAAAAAAAAAAAAGATGCTAAAGAATATCGAATAATGAAGAGAGTTACCTCAAATGAGGATGGAGAACTAGGTAGGAACCTCATCATGGAGGGTTTGCAAGTAGAAAAGAGTCTGCTAAATTACTTGGAAAATGTAAATACAAGTTGTATTTTAGTTTATCTACTGTGTGAGATGTTGTATTTAGGAAGACAATTGGGAAATCTACAAGAATCACAAATTATTTTAGTAATCTAAGTAGGAGATTACTAAAGATTACTGAGAGATTACTTAGAGATTACTTAGCTTACTCTAAGTCCATGAAGATGGAGAAAAGTAGGTAGATTTCAGGTATATTTGAAAAGAGAAACTATAGGGCTTAGTGACAGATTGGAGCCTAGGATAATAGTGAAGGCTAAATCAAGGATGAAAACAAGTTTCTATTTTGAGCAACTGAATGGTTGGTTATGATATATAGCGAGATGAGACAGATTGAGAGAAAAACAGACTTGGGTGAAGGAGAAGGAGACTGAAGAATTCAAATTGGAATATATTGAGTTTTAGGTAACCAGGAGATCTTCAAGTGGAAATGTCAGATAAACCATTGGTTTTGAAAGAAATAGAGGAGCATTACTGGCTGAGAACATAACTGAGAAACTGTTCACACAGATGTTATTTAAAACTATGTGAATGAATGCTCTCAGCTAGATCATGTGAAAGAAATGAGAAGGCTGTGATGTTCAGGATCTAGGGCTCATAACCTTGGGCTTATAGAGGTCAAGCAAAGGTCAAGCTGCTTTCAAAAGACACGGAATAGGAGCAACTGTAGAGGCAGAGAGAAAGCTCTAAGAGTGAGATTAACCCAACACCAAGAGAACATTTTATAAAGAAAGGAAACACGACAAGGAACAGTTGCTGTCTATTTCAGCCTTTAGTAAGCTTTGCAACCACAGTTTTTGTGTCATAAAAGAGGCAGAAGCTAGATATGAGTTATTTGAAGACTTAATGGGTGGTGGGGTAGTAGAGAAAAATATATAAAACTCCAGAGAGCCCTTTGTCTGTGAAGAAGAGTAGACAAGAGATATATCAAGGGAGAGTTATATTTTAGGATGACTGAAAATAGAGCACTTCTATATGCTGAATTATTCCACTGAAGAGAAATAATTTTATGATGCAGAAAAAGAGACGGTGCCTAAAGGGATGGAATCCTTGGGAAAATAAAGGAGGAAGGGATCAGGACCTGTGTAGAAGGACAAGACTATGAAAAGAAAAAAAAATATTCCACTGTAACTTGGCAGGAAGAAAGAAAAAAGTGTAGATGCAGGTGGCTTTGTACATGCAGCGAGATGAGCCAACAGGATCTGAATGACAATTAAAATATCTAAATATAATATGAGTTGAAGTTGTTGGCAGAGAATGAGGGGTGTTCTCATTCTCAAGGAGGAAAGAGAAGTATGACTTATGAGAATAAAGAAGAGAGGAGAAGGGAAGAAATCATCTTCCTGGTGATCCAGAAAACATTAGTAGATTTCCCAGGCAGTGATGAGAGTAAACTGCATTTAAGATAATACTTTAACATAAAATATTTTAGCCTACCTGTGTAATTTTTCTCCATCAGAGTTAAGTTTCTTATGTGTAGTATAAATCACATGGATATTTAACACAAGATTGATTTGTTTTGCTTTTAGAATAGAGATGACAAGGGAGAGGGGCAAGTAGTGGCAGCTAGCTCCACAATGTTTACATAAGAGGGACTTAGCAGTGGCATTATAGATTGGAAGAATGGAATGGGGATATGGATATTACAAGTGGTTTGGAGCCATGGAAACTATTTTTTATTTTTGAGACGGAGTTTCGCTCTCCTTAGGCTGGGTTCAAGCAATTCTCCTGCCTCAGCCTCCCCAGTAGCTGGGGCTACAGGCGCGCACCACCATGCCCAGCTAATTTTTGTATTTTTAGTAGATACAGGGTTTCACCATGTTGACCAGGATGGTCTCGATCTCTCGACCTTGTGATTCACCCGCCTTGGCCTCCCAAAGTGCTGGGATTATAGGCGTGAGCCACCGCACCTGGCCTGGAAAATATTTTGAGGCCTCATCTGCATGTTTTCACTTAGCTTACTTATTACTTGGGTAATAATGCTTATTACTTACTTACTTGGGTAGTTAGGAGATGAGTAAATGAAAATTCTTTAACTTTTCTCTAAGGCACTTTTGCCCTCACTGGGAACAAAGGAGTTGAGTATTTATGCAAGGAAGTGTTTGTACAAAATTGCATAGCATCTGAAAGTTTGGTATTTACTGTTATGTATCTGTCCTTTTATTAGATGTTAGTGAGATGTATGTTCCTCAGTTTCCTCATCAGGAGCATCAAGATAATAAGAGTTCCTAAATTTTGTGATTGTTGTAAGTATTAAATGTGTGAATATGTATAAAATTCTTGGACAGTGCTCAGTGTACAAATGCTCAGTCTATGTCTCTTCCTACTATTTTCTTAATGTTGTTTTTATTGTGGGCAGTGGCTTCTGAACAGAACAAGAAGGAAAATAAATTCAAAGGCAGGTTGATGGATAGTGAGAGAGTAGTGGAATAATGGTATGTAGGTAATGAAAATGTCAAATGGTTGCAGTAATAATAATAGAACGTAAAAGTTGGTGGAACAAGAGACTGTTGTATGAGAGCTGGAGATGACCATTCAGGATTGCAGGGGTGAAGATAATTTTTCTGATGGTAAAATATGCTTTGAAAAAGGGATAGTGTGGCACATTGTACCATTGTTCTTAATTATGTAATGTCTTCCCTGTACCCGTATTATACATTACTTTCTCTTGTGTGTGCCTAGAAGTGCTTCCCTGTGAAAGAAACATACTTCTTTACTTTATTAAGTCAGGCTTGGCCGTATGGACTCTAGCAACTCTCCTGCCTCAGCTTTACAACTAACTGGGATTATAGTCATGAAATATTGTACCCATCTTTGAGGAGAAATTTTTATAAGAGAAACAGAAACAAAGTTGGTTACAAGGAATAAGAAGAACCAATTCTACCTCTTAGTCTGCTAGTGCAAGACATGTAAGCTTTCATTGGAATAGATTGAAGAGGAAGCAGGAACTTTGGGCTATAATTATTTTTCAGTAAATGCAATTTTATGAAGAGAATATGAAATGATATTGGATCGTGTGAAAGAGTTGGTCGATTACAGACTGGGAGCTCCAGAAGGCAGTAAAGAATTCAGGAGAGAAGAAGAGTGGGCCTGGCATGGTGGCTTACACCTGTAATCCCAGCATTTTGGGAGGCCAAGGCAGGTGGATCACCTGAGGTCAGGGGTTTGAGATCAGCTTGGTCAACATGGTGAAACCTTGTCTCTGCCAAAAATACAAAAATTAACCAGGCGTCATGGCACATGCCTGTTATCCCAGCTACCAGGAGACTGAGACAGGAGTCACTTGAATCTGGAGGTGGAGGTTAAAGTGAGCTGAGATGGCACCACTGCACTCAAGCCTGGGTGACAGAGTAAGACTCTGTCTCAGAAAAAAAAAAGGGAGAATAAGAAGAGCAGATATGCAGAGAATATGCCATTTGGAGGTAAGGTGAAGAATAAGCTAGGGGGTTTGGATTATTGGTTATGTCCGAGGTCATCGGAAATGGGAGGCTGTCTGGGGTAGTATGGTGAGAGACTAGTTCTGGTATTTTGGTCTTAAATGCTTTCTCTGATGCTATAGTGGTGTCCAGGACAAAAGCTTCTTCCCACCCTAGTCTATTTTTAAGGATGCCTTATACAATTTTATTTAGAAAGTTTTAAGGTTTTCCCCTTGGCCTTTTGGTCTGTTTCCACCTCACACTCCAACATACAGATATTACTGTTTCTAGTTTTCCACAACAGAACTTCTGCAGGCTTCACCCTCTCATATAACACTCAGTGGTTTAGGAACATTTTATTTCTTGCAAAAATTGTCTTTAACAATGGAACTTTAAATATCATACAAATCTAGGAGTGCAAAAAGCTTATTGGAATAGAAAAAAACCCAAAATTCATACAAAGTATTTGGAAAAAAACATATGTGATCCTAGAGCCTCTGGTGCCTTTTAAGGTAAGTTAACTCTGCCTATATCAATTGGACTTTTTCAACTCTGGTCTTCCCTTTGGATAAAGACAGAATTTTAGGACCTTAAAATCCGTTATCAGCTGAATATTCCTAGGTGCTCGTAATAGTTAATGAAATGAGCATTTTATATCATAATATCATGTAACATTTTATACTTCCATTTTCATTACAAGATTGCTTGCTAAAGTTGGGAATATTTAAAAAATTCCATCTTAGTAATTAAACTGAAATGGGGTGATTGCCCTTGCGTGAGCAATTGCCAGTTTATCAAATCACTTACTCTCTAAATATCATTCAGTGTTCAAACATTTAAGTAGCAGTCGTTAAGACTGCCAGAATGATAGTTCCTATTTATTTAGCACCTTCTATGCAGTGGCCTCAAATAAGTAAACCAAATGTTGAATCTTTTATAGAGATAAACACTGACCTTGAGATCTCCGAGTGAATATCTGCATGGATTATTGTACTCTGCTTATCGTATTGAGTGAGGTCACCTCTGTATTGACAAAATTTTGGTTTTTGTTGGCTTCCATTTTTAAGACAAAGAAATTGAATCTATAGATACTATGAAGATTTTAATAGCAGAGTGAAGAAATGGACAAATCTACTATATTCTAATGTGTGGCTTCCTCGTAGTAGATCAAGAGCTTTGTAAGGGCCGGGTGTGATGACTTATGCCTATAATCCCAGCACTTCGGGAGGGTGAGGCAGAAGGCCTGCTTGAGCCCAGGAGTTCCACACTAGCCTGGGCAACATGGCAAGACCCCATCTCTACAACGAAAATACAAAAATTAGCCAGAAGTGGTGGCAACGCACTTGCGGTCCCAGCTACTTGAGAAGCTGAGGCAGGAGCCTAGGTTGAGCCCAAGAAGTCAAGGCTTCAGTAAGCTGTGTTTGCACCACTGCACTCCAGCCTGGGTGACAGAGTGAGACTTTGTTTCAGAAACAGAGAGAGAAAGAGGAAAAAAAAAGAGCTTTGTGAGAAACCCAAAGCCTCCACGCATGCTGCCAGTTGAGAACAGGCCTCGTTCCCTACCACTGATCAGGTTGAAATTTTCAGGAGGGTAAAATGCAAACTGACGATGATGTAGAAAATATAACCGTAATGGCAGCTATCTTTCTTGAAGCTTTCTTTTGTGCCAGATTCTGTACATTAATTTCCTGTCCTTTTCACAAAACCCTTGCAAAGTGGGTTGTGTGATATGTGTTTTTCAGATGGAGGACCTGAGGCTCAGTGAGGTAATAGAAACTAACTCCTAGTCACATAACTTACAACTAGCTGAGTCAGGATCCAGATATGGGACTGTCTCAGTATCGTATTGACTCTCCAACCACACACATTCCTATCACCTCTTTAGTGCTTTCAGGACAGCCTTAGTGTTTTCTCACCCCTCTTTTCGTCAGAGAAAGAAAAAAATGTTCTCTTTGCCAAACTATTTATCAAATCATAATAAAAAATTACTGTCATTGTCGTTATTTCTATTGGTTGCCACCAAAAGCACACATGATAAATAT
The DNA here is from genome assembly GCA_028533165.1 of Leontopithecus rosalia. Classification (NCBI taxonomy): domain Eukaryota; kingdom Metazoa; phylum Chordata; class Mammalia; order Primates; family Cebidae; genus Leontopithecus; species Leontopithecus rosalia. The sequence goes on along the minus strand of CM052667.1, from coordinate 15,306,155 downwards.
TACTGTCAACCCAAAAAGTGAGGTTCACAGAGTTTTTGTAACTTTTTGTAGGCCGCATAGCTAGTAAGTGAAAGAGCTGGCAATTTTGCCCAAGTCTTTCAATATTATGTATGATTTCCACCATGCCATTGGGTCTCTCAAATGATTTTTGTATAGCAAGCAACAGTTTACAAATGACTTTTATGCATATTATTGAATTCAAGTCTCTTGGTGTCATATAATCAAATTTTGTTCTATATTAAAATTCTTATAAACATTTTTTAGGATTTATTCAGAAATGACTGCTGATCCTAGTGTCGTAATACTAGACTATTTTAGAGGCCTACCTGTCTCTGTTCAATACCAAATAAAATGTAGTTTCCAGATGAGTGCCAGCAAATATGTTTTAGGAAATAAAATACTTGTCAGTAAGCAAATATGTCTGTCTCACCTCTCTCATGGAGGCATTGGGAATATGGAATAGAGAATATAGACACTCTTGGTTTCTTCCCTTTGCCTTCTTCCCTAGAATAGGAGTGATGCTCTGGTAGTTTTTATTTAATTTTTCTTTTGAAGTTTAGCCCAAGATCACTTAGCTGTTAAGAGATAGAGCTATTTCTTAACCGGGTGCGGTGGCTCACGCCTGTAATTCCAGCACTTTGGGAGGCCGAGGCTGGTGGATCACGAGGTCAAGAGATCGAGACCATCCTGGTCAACATGGTGAAACCCTGTCTCTATTAAAAATACAAAAAAATTAGCTGGGTGTGGTGGCGCGTGCCTATAATCCCAGCTACTCAGGCTGAGGCAGGAGAATTGCCTGAACCCAGGAGGCGGAGGTTGCGGTGAGCCGAGATCGCACCATTGCACTCCAGCCTGGGTAACAAGAGCGAAACAAACAAAAAGAAATAGAGCTATATGATTTGAACACAGGCCTCTGCCTCCAAAGTCAGTGTTCCCACCCGATGTGTTTTGCAGTGCTTCTGATCTCTGTCATATGTTACTTTTTCAAGTTTTTCCCAGATCACTCTGGGTGAAATGGTTCCCACCTCCTTGTACCCCACTTCCCAAGGCTACTTGATAAATAGTTATGTTCAGTGACTCAACTCAAATATTACTTCATTTATTCGACACAATTTATTGACCACTACATTTATGCTAGAAACTCTGCTAATGTTGAGGGAAAACAATAAGTAGAAAGACAGTTTCTGGTCACAAAAAGCAACAGAAGCATCTGCCCTAGACACCACTATAGCGTCAGGGAAAGCATTCAGGATCACAGTACCAGACCTAGTCTCCCACCTCTGCCTACCTCAGAAAGCCTCCCATTTCTGATGACCCATTTCTTTTTTTTTTTTTTTATTTTTTAAAATTTTTATTGCATTTTAGGTTTTGGGGTACATGTGCAGAACATGCAAGATAGTTGCATAGGTACACACGTGGCAGTGTGTTTTGCTGCCTTCTGCCCCCTCTGAGTCAACCAGAAATCCAACCCCCCAGGCTATTCTTTGCCTTACCTCCAAATCCCCTTCTCTAGCAGCGAGGACAGACAATGAAACCAATAGCAATGTGATAATGGCAAAGGACAGGAAGATGAGAGACTGCAGAGCTCCACACTACTGCCCAGTGAGTCTCTTACCATCATGAAGCTCTATGCTATCAGCAGGGAAAAGCTCAAACCAGGGCAGTAGAATCCCCACCAAATCACATCCTCCAGAATCTTTCCCTGATTTCTAGTGTGTTGAGAATCCAGTAAGTCAGCCTGATGGGGCAATTTTAAAGAACCACTAAAGGTCACGCCAGCTACAGTTGATTGTGCGGCAGGGATAATCAGATTTTAGGATGCAGTTGACAATCCTGGTGAGTTAGATTTCTCTACATCCTTTTCACTGTCTGCTGTTCACCATCGTGCATTTTCACTTTTCATCATTTTCACTTCCACCTCATGCCCTAGTCACTTTCACTGTCCATGCTGAAGACCCACTTGACAGTCTCACCTCACAGTTTCTAAGCCTCTCATCACCAGGAAATAGCATCATCGCTCCACTTGAAACATCCATCAGCAGGCCTCCCTGCAGGCCTGCCATGTCGTCACTCAGAATTCTCTCCTTACCAGAGTCTGCAATTGGAATTCTCCCTTGCCTCACATGGCTTTTCCCTTCTATGTCACAGACTGTCACTGCGGAGCCGGTCTTTCACTCTGTCAGACCCAGCATCTATTCTAGTCATAGGATATTAGGTAAGTCACTTAGACCTTTTGATCCCCGGTATCCTCATCTGTGTAATAGGGATCATAATACTGTCCTGAGGACTCACTGTAAAAATTAGCTTAAACTGTGACAGTGCTTCTGAGTTCTTTTGCCATTTGGTTTGCCTACTTGTAGGTGTGACATTCACCATACACAACTTGTGGCGGGATAATTTGTATGGATCTTTTCTGTTTCCTGTCTGATTCTAACCTACGAAGGAGTACACCTAATTTATATTCATCAGGAACCTTGAAAATAATGTATGATAAGCAGGTAAAAAGATCATAAAGTTTTTAAACAAAGAAAATAAAATTTTCTGTCCTTAAACCATCCTTGATGTTCCACTTTAATATCATTTTTTTCTCCTTATTTGGAGGATTGTTTTAACATATTTAGGTAGAGAGTAAGTGTTTCTGACCTTACTCCCCTGCTGTGTAGAATTGGGCTTCCCTTGCATGTCTCTGACTTAGCCATCCAACAACAGCCTTTTAACAGTCAGAATCGACACTGCAGGTACCTCAGCCGACTCGGGGTTGGGGATTCAGTAAGACTGTCTCACAGCTAGAATGACCTTGACAGCCTTTTTATTTTTCATGAAATCTACCACCTGTCCTCATTTTCCTTCACCCTGTCCCAATTTAGGGACATGAAGCCCTGATCTGGGAGTAAGACTGCCAGGCCTGTGAAATTCTCCTGACAATTTTTCTAGGTGCTATGGCTTCATTCCCTTTGACCAGACTGTTTAATATTTAACATACATTTATCAAGCACATGTTATTTGCAAAGCCCAGTGTCCAAATAAGGGGACAAGAGGAACTAGTGACTTAGAAGATGTACATGTTTAAAAAAATGTATATTTAGATTTAAGAATTTCTCCCATGCATGTCTTATTACAGTTAGTATTCAAGATAGAATAATATGCCTACATTTTAATATAATATTCATCTAAGATTATAAAATGAGGAGGTTAGAAACAATTATCTCTAAAACCTCTTCTAGCTTTAAGATACTAGCAAATCCTCTGTTGTAACTCATGAACTCTAAACAACTGAGTCCTAAAATAGAAATTTGTTTCAAGGCAGAGACACCTGAAAAATCACTGGTTTGTTCAGGTCCATCGTTACTGCAGACCCACAGATGATTATTATGAAGAATGATAACCAAACATTATGATCATGTCTACATGTGGTCAGTGAATCAAACCAAATTGGGAGTTTAGTCATGATTGATTTTCTTGGCATCCTGCTAGGTGATGATTGTTTTATAGGAGCAAATGAGTGGTTTTGTGAGTGGTGGCGCCATGTATTCCTGGCCAAACTGGTGACTGTGTCTGCCACCTGGGGTTTTGATGGCAGGAAGCTGTGTTCTGGTGTCTGGCCAGCTGACTCAGCCACAGCCTGGACCTCTAGCCAATGATATTCCCCAGAAGAATGTACCACATCTTCTCTCCAGTCTAACCTATGAGGGTCTCAGAAAAATGTGGGCTCTTTCTTCTCCCTGTTCCTCTGCTTTCTAGCTGTATTATTTTGGAAAAAAGATTTAATCTCTCCTAGCCTCACTTTCTTCATATGTAATACGTGGAAAATACATACTTCACAAGATTGTTGTGAGAAACATGAAATTTAAAGCTCCTAAAACATTGAATAGAACTCCATCCAGTAAAGATGATTTTCCTTTTGCTATGTCATTCTTTCCTTATCCATAGCTGTCATACCCCTTGGCACACCTGAGTTCTAAAACTTTAATTGCTACAATTGTTTGTTGAGGCAGAAACATATGCCTGGTTAAATCCAACCCTCTCCGCACTCTGCTGCACCCACACAGCTGAACCTCTGCAGGATAGCGCAAAACCTTGCAACTTGACTTTAGTGCAAGCAAGCACAAGGCTGCCGGCAACCCCAGGACATTCACTCTTCTGTTTTTCTCCACAACAATTGCAATTTGCAAATTACAATTTTCTTCTCTTCTCAAAACTTTAACATCTCCTCTGCAATAGCATTCTCAGCTAATGATCACCTTCCTATTCACTGGGGAAATTAAAGCACTCAGAAGACAACCTCCACAAGCCCCAACCACTGCATCTATGCTTCCACCTGTTCTTGTGCTTATAGACTCTACCTCTTTCATATATATATATATAAAATTGCGTTTTAGGTTTTGGGATGTAGAACATACAGGATTGTTGCATAGGTACATACATGGCAATGTGGTTTGCTGCCTTCCTCCCCGTCACCTGTGTCTGGCATTTCTCCCCGTGTTATCCCTCTCCAACTCTCTACCCCCCCATCCCTCCCCAGCTCCCCCTCAACAGACCTCAGTGTGTGATGCTCCCCTCCCTGTGTCCATGTGTTCTCATTGTTCAACACCAGCCTATCAGTGAGAACATGTGGTGTTTGATTTTCTGTTCTTGTGTCAGTTTGCTGAGAATGATGGTTTCCAGGTTCATCCATGTCCCTGCAAAGGACATTAACTCATCGTTTTTTATGGTTGTATAGTATTCCATGGTGTATATGTGCCACATTTTCCCTGTCCAGTCTATCATCGATGGGCATTTGGTTGGTTCCAGGTCTTTGCTATTGTAAACAGTGCCTCAGTGAACATTTGTGTGCATGTGTCTTTATACTAGAACGATTTATAAACCTTTGGATATGTATCCAGTGATGGGATTGCTGGGTCAAATGGAATTTCTATTTCTAGGTCCTTGAGGAATCACCACACTGTCTTCCACAATGGTTGAACTAATTTACACTTCCACCAGCGGTGTAAAAGTGTTCCTATTTCTCCACATCCTCTCCAGCATCTGTTGTCTCCAGATTTTTTAATGATCGCCATTCTAACTGGCGTGAGATGGTATCTCAATGTGGTTTTGATTTGTATTTCTCTAATGACCAGTGATGATGAGCATCTTTTCATGTTTGTTGGCCTCATGTATGTCTTCTTTTGTAAGGTGTCTATTTGTATCCTTTGCCCACTTTTGAATGGGGGGCTTGTTTGTTTTTTTCTTATAAATCTGTTTTAGTTCTTTGTAGATTCTGGATATCAGCCCTTTGTCAGATGGGTAGATTGCAAAAATTTTTTACCATTCTGTTGGTTGCCGATTCACTCTAATGAGTGTTTCTTTTGCTGTGCAGAAGCTCTGGAGTTTAATTGGGTCCCATTTATCTAGTTTGGCTTTTGTTTCCAATGCTTTTGGTGTTTTAGTTGTGAAGTCCTTGCCTATGCCTATGTCCTGAATGGTTTTGCCTAGATTTTCTTCTAGGTCTTTTATGGTGTTAGGTCTTATGTTTACGTCTTTAATCCATCTGGAGTTAATTTTAGTATAAGGTGTCAGGAAGGGGTCCAGTTTCTGCTTTCTGCACATGGCTAGCCAGTTTTCCCCATTGCTTGTTTTTGTCAGGTTTGTCCAAGATCAGATAGTTGTAGACATGTGACGTTGCCTCCGAGGCCTCTGTTCTGTTCCATTGGTCTGTATCTTGGTTTTGGTACCAGTACCATGCTGTTTTGATTACTGTAGACTCCTTGTGCTTTGGAGATGAATTCTTCACTTTGTCAGTGGTTATCCTCTCCTTGAGCATAAACTTCCATCCCTCCTCATCGATTCCCAATAAGCCTCCCCTCTTTTTTTATGCAATAACACATTTTCTCTCTCTGTTGGACTTTTGTCAACATGAATATGCTTTTATTTGTCCTATCTAAAAAACAAAAACTGTCTTTCACTCAATTTCTCCCTCAGCTCTTGGCCCACTTTTTGCCTGAAAAATTCAACTAAATTTTTGTCTTGTCCTTACTGTGTCAGGGTTTTCTCTTCCCTCCCTGCCTCCCTCCTCCTCTCTCTATCATGGCATCAAAGCATCTCTTGTCATGGTCACCAGTGAGCTTTGTGTTACTAAATCTAGTAGAGGTTTTGTAGTTCTTGATTTAACTGACCTTATCAGCAGCATTTGGTACAGTTGACCATTCCTATTCCTGGGAACACTTTCTTCTTCACTTTACTTCTTCTGTGGCTCTTGAATTTTCCCCAGCCTCATTGGTCATTCCTTAACCTCTTTACATGTTCCTTCTCATTTCCTCACACACTTAGGAGTGCCATTAACTAACACAATAACTTTATCTCCCCAGTTTTTGAGGCCATGTGTTTTGGAGTTACTTGTCATTCCTTTCTTTCTTTCATTTCCTACATCTAATCCATCTGTGAATCCTGTTTGTTCTATCCTTAAACTGTATATAAAATCTGGTTTCTTATCACCTTGATTGCTATCTCCCTGGTCCAAACCATCACATTCTCTTTACTGGATTAGTGTCATCAGTTCCTAACAGACCTCCTTGCTTCTCCCTTTGTCTACTTACCATCTAGCCTGACAGAATGGCTGGAGTGGCTTCTTTAAGTGGATGTCAGACCATCTCAGTCATTTTCCTAATACCATCCAATGAGTTTTACCTTGCTCAGAGTAAAGTTCAGATCCTGACAATGGTCTACAAGGCCCTACCTGATGTGAATCTCAACTGGTTGGGGTCATTGACTTGTCCTATAGTGTTATATCGAGTGGTGGTTAGTCTTTGATTTCCATCTTACTTTATGTCAGCAACAGTTGACTCAATTGACCCTCCCTCTGTACCACTGTCCCCCACCCCAACTTTAAAAAATGTTAGCTTTTGAAATACATATTGTTTAGGTTTACTACCTGTATCACTGGCTACATCAAATCAGTTTCCATTGCTGCATCCTTTCACTTTTCCTACCATCTAAATGTTGTGATACCCTAGGGCTTTTATTTGAGATATTTTCTGTCCTTTCTCTTATTTTCTATTCCCATGGCTTTAAATATTATCAATATATCTTGATACCTCTGAAGTTTATGGCTGCAGCCCTGGGATCCAGGTTTTTCAATCCTACTGAATGTCTAAAAGGCATCTCAAACCTAATATATACAAAAAAATTTGGATTTTTAACCCTAACTCTATGCTCCTATTCAGTTTTTCCCATATTAATAAATGATACAATTTTCCTTGCAGTTGCTTGGGCTAAAGACCAGAAGAGATTCTTCTTTTGATCTCACCACAAATTCCTTCCAGAAGCAAACACTGTTGAGTTAATATATGAAATATATCTTGAATCTGGCATGTTTAAATGAAAGAAAAGATGGATGGGGGATGGATGGTTGGATAAGAAAATACAGGTCTAATTTTAATCTCTTTCTATTCTTCTGGAAATTGCTTTAAGGAATGCTTTAAATAAATGAAAAGGCTACATTCTGAAATGTCCTACATTAATTCAGTAGGTTCTGCTGCATTTAGTAGATGCTCAACTAATATTCATGAAATTAAGAAAATAATTATATTTCAAGCCATAGATAATGAATAATTTTCCCTATATGGCTCAAATGTTTCACAAAAATGCTAAGATATTTAAACCCCAGTCAACTTAAAGAAATATTCAACTGTACGCATTTTATAGAGAGGGAGAAAGAAACGTCGAAAAGTAAAGAAACTTGTGGGAAGTGCGGTGATCAGTCACTTTATTGTAGAGGACAAGGGTGGAAGTAAGTAGACTAGCTAAGAGGCAATTACAATAATATTTGGAGAATATGTTTTTTCACTTATAGCATAGGTATGTTTGGAGGAAAGATGTCTAGAAAGCAGATATCTGTTTAGAATATTACATTATACCCTTGAGTTTTATTATTAAATGAGAAATATTTTATCACTGATTAATTATGTAACAGGCTTACTTACACTTACAAATAGTCTTCCTCTATTATGACAAATTATAGCAGGAATGTAAAACTTAGAGAATTTAAATAATAGTGAAGTCTGCTGTTTTTGAATATGGTTTTGGCGTGCTTTGGGGAAAATCTGAGTTAAATAAAATCAGTGATTCTTTATATTACAAGTTCTGAGAGTTTTAATATGGTTATATATACTGTGAATACTGAAGAAGGGGACATAATACACAATACTTCCTATGTTTATTTGATCAGGTGATCCTTTTTGCATTTAACATCGATTAATTTCTTGAGGCACATTAGTTTTTTTGTGAAACACATTTTGGAAAATTGTTCATAATTAGCAGTTTCTTAAATGTCTACTCTTAATCCCCAACATGCTGCTTTCTTCCTTCTTTAACATAACTATCTGTATTTCAACTCAATATCATAAGAAAGAGCTCTCCAATCAATTACATTATGGAGTTTAGCTTGAGAATACTGTTAATTCTAGGCTTTAGGAAATGCAATATGAATATATGCCCTATTCCAATAAGTACTCTTTGATGTAGCTTTTCACGAGACCTGTATTTATATGGCTCTCTTCATCCGCAAGAGTTGACTCTTCTTGGCAGTAGTCATTTTCTACACACACACACACACACACACACACACACACACACACACATTTTAATTTAGTAATAACATACATGACACAAAATGCACAGATATTAACTGTACCATTCAATGGGATTTGCTAATTATGTACAACCCAAAATGGACAAAATATTTTCATCAACCCAGGAAGTTTCCACATGCACCTACCGAATCAATCCTGCCCACCCTCCAAAATGAGGCAACTGCTTTCTGATTTCTGTCACCACAGATTTCTTGCACTATTTTTGTCCTTCTTATAAACTGAACTATTTCAAGTGTATTGTTTCCAGCTACACTGATGCTTTGTGCAGCTTATTTTTGAGATTAAGCCATATTGTCACATGTATCAGTTGCTTGTTCCTTTGTATTGTTAAATAATGTTCCATTTTAGATTTACATCACATTTTGTTTAACTGTTATCCTGTTGAAGAGCATTTGGATTATTTGAAGAGTTTGGGCTTTATGACTAAGATTGCCATAGATGGTCTTTTTTTTTGTGGGAGGGGAGGAAGGGAGGAAGGCAGGAAGGGAAGGAAGGAGGAAGGGAGGGAGGAAGGAAGGGAAGGAAGAAAGGGAGGAAGGAAGGGAGGAAGGAAGGGAGGGAGGAAGGAAGGGAAGAAGGAAGAAAGGAAGGGAAGAAGGGAGGGAGGGAGGGAAGGGAAGGAAGGAAATCAAGCAATGAGTCTTTACAAGAGCTTCTGAAAGAAGCATTACACATAGAAACAACCAGTATTAACCTTTCTAAAAATATACCAAAAAGTAAAGAGCGCCATAGATGGTCTTGAACGAGTGTTTGTTGGCCATTTCTCCTAGATAAATATCTAAGAGTGGAATTTTTGGCTCATAGGATAGCTGTATCTTGACCAACTAGTTTTCAAAGTAGTTTCTATCATTTTACACTTCACCAACAATGTATGCGAGTCCCAACATGTTTTACATATTTGCTAACATTTTCATCATCATCCTTTTAAATTTTGGCCATTTTACTAAATAGAGGTGACATCGCATTTTTATTTTTGTTTGCATTTCCTTAATAATTAACATTGAGCACTTTCTCATGTGCTTATTGATTATTCCTGTGTTTTCTTTTGTGAAGTGTCTATTTAGGTCTTTTGCTCAGTTTTATTGGGTTGTTGCTGTTTTGACTGTAGATTTATAGGTGTTCTTTCTATATTCTGGAAAAAAATTCTTCGATAGAATATGCACCGTAAATATTTCCTCTCAGGCTGTGGCTTGCCTGTTCATTTCCTTAATGGTATATTTTGATGAAGAGAAATTTCAGTTTCAATGAAATCTAGTTTATCAGTGTTTCAACTCTGTGGTACAGATTGAATATTCCTTATCTGAAATGCATGGGACCAAACATGTTTTAGATTTAGGGTATTTTCAGCTTTTGGGATATTTGTGTATATGTGATATATTCCAGGGATGAGACCCACGTCTAAACACAAAAATCACTTATGTCTTACAGAGACTGTATACCCATAGGCTGGAGGTAATTGTGTATAATACTTTTAATAATTTTTTGCATAGAACAAAGTTTGCATATACTGTACTATCAGAAAGCAAAAGTGTCATTATCTAAGCCATTTGTGGCTTGACCCATTTCAAATGCATTCTTTGTTGGCAGCTACGTTGGTGCTTTGTGCAGCTTGTTTTTGAGATGAAGGTAAGTATGCTGGCAAAAAACCATTTCTTTGTGTTTTTCCCAGAAAAATCTCTTTTTCTTTGGGGTTGCTGAATAATCTGTATTTTGTGTGCCTGCGTTTTCACTGTGACTTACCATGTGGAGTTTTCCACTTCTGGTGGAAAATCATGTGAAAATTTCCACTTCTGACATCATGTTGGCACTTAAAAATTTTCATTTGAGAGCATTTCAGATTTTGGATTTTCAGATTAGAGCTGCTCAACCTGTATTGTTTTTATGTCCTGTCTATGAAATCTTTGCTTACCCAATGATCATGAAAATAGCCTTATCCACTTTCACCTAAAAACTTGATTGTTCTATCTTTTACATTCACATTTGTTTTCCATCTCAAATCAATTTGTGATTATGCAGTGAGATAGAGGTTGAGATTTATTTTATTTTTTTCCCTGATGGATTTCCAGTGGTTCAGCACCATTTATTAAAATGCCTTTTCTTTCTCCAGTGAATTTATTTGGTGCCTCTGGCAGTCATGTTTGTATTACATGATTTTATCTTTATGGCTTCCGATGAGAGGACAAATTCATTCATTTAGTTAATAATCCCAGACCTCTATTCTGAACCAGGCACTGTGCGAGTCCCCAAAAATACAGTGAAAAGCAACGGAGGCCTGGTTCCTATACCCAGAGTGAACTAGTTAGGTCTAAGCAAATGAATTTTTTTTTTTTTTTTTTTTTTGAGATGGAGTTTCGCTCTTGTTACCCAGGCTGGAGTGCAATGTCACGATCTCGGCTCACCGCAACCTCCACCTCCCGGGTTCAGGCAATTCTCCTGCCTCAGCCTCCTGAGTAGCTGGGATTACAGGCATGTGCCACCATGCCCAGCTAATTTTTTGTATTTTTAGTAGAGACGGGGTTTCACCATGTTGACCAGGATGGTCTCGATCTCTTGACCTCGTGATCCACCCGCCTTGGCCTCCCAAAGTGCTGGGATTACAGGCTTGAGCCACCGCGCCCGGCCTTGAAATTTTATCTCGAAGTAACTAGTTAAGAACTAAGGATATATGTAAGCTCACATAACTGGGAGTCTGTGGTTTGCAGACTTAGAGTTGATAAATTCTGAGGTTCAAAAGTGTCATCAAGGTCTCAGATTTTTTTCCATCTCTGATTTGCCATCTTCACTTGACTGCATCCTTCCACTATAAGCAAAGATGGCTGTTGCAGTTACAAGCATTGCAACAAGCCAGAGTTATGCTCAGAGGTGGAAGATAACTTATTTTACTTTTAGCTTCCAATGACGTACAATGTAATTTGGGGGAGGGATAGATACTTGAAAAAAAATTAGAAAATTATTTGTAAGCCAGACAGAAAAATGGAAGGGTAGAAAACCTGTAGTGTTCTGGTATGCTCCTTATAATCAATTAGGAAAGATGGATATTACCCAAGTAAATACACAAATGGGAAAGGAATCAATCCAATTGCAGTGAGTATTAATAGAGATTTTAAACAATGTCCTCTGATACAGAGTAAAATGGGGTGGACGGGGAAGGAATTTCCACTTAAGATAGAATGCTCAAGGTAGGCTTCTTGGAGGCAATGGCACCTAAGGGGAGATGCAGCTGAGAGGATGAGCCCATGTGGCCACCTCTGGAGGAGGAAGGTTTTTGTTAAAGGGGACAGTGAGTGCAAAGTCTCTGAAGGGAGAAAGCTTGTCATCTTCTAAGAACTGCAAAAGACCAGTGTGTCAGCAGTCCAGTGAACAAATGGGAGAGTGGCACAACACAAAGTTAGAGAAATCGGAAGGGCTATTTGGGGCGTCGTGGGCCTTGTTGGCTCTGGGACCCTTTTGAACATTCTTATTGTGTTCTCTGGGAATTTGGCATAGGGAATACCAGAAGGTATTTCCGTTTAGAATGATCTCTTGAGAGGTGGGAATATTAACTGGGGAGCTGGAGTGGGGGTGGGAAGGGGAGGGATAATCTGCGTGGTCCATGAAATGAGAAGCAGAGAAAGTGCAGAGAGAAAGAGAAGAAGCAGATGTGTAGAAAGAAGCTGAGGTGAGGCAGATAGGGAGAGAAAACCCTGAATACTTCTAGCTTCTTTGTTCCATTGCCTTCCATAAGTCCCTGCTCTAATGTTTCCTTTAAATTGCATGAATGAGCTGGATTCATTTAGTCAATTCACCTTTCTTGCTTAAGTTAACTTGAATTGAATTTTATTACTTGTAACTAAAAAACCGTTAATCAATACACACATAGTTTCTGTGAGTTTGACATTCCACGAAGCAAGTTAACTAAAATGAAGTCATCTATATGAGTCAACCTCAGCTAAGAATTGCTTTTTCAGATTTGATTCTTTATTTTGGAGGAGGAACTAAAATGTTCTAAGAGTTAAAGAAAAAAATAATTAGAACACAAATGGAAATAAAGCCCCTTATGCCCATAACGAATCCATAACTAAGTCCTTTCATACAAATATGTTTTTCAAATGTCCATAAAACTATTCTGTTGACATTCTTTTCTCTTATGCTTATTTTGCCCATGTTTTTGAGATTTTGTCACGTTTTTCCACAGCATTCCTCTCCCATCTTGACAAGTTATTAATAATTATCAGGAATTTGAGTACATGAAAGATTAACCATTTCTACGGCTGTGACAAGACTAAATATCTTTAAAAAGAACCATCAATTTCCTTTCATTCTTCGTTATTCTTTCCATCACGTTAACTGGAGAGCTGGTTCTTCTGTCACACTTGAAAACCCCCACTCGTTTCTCTTTACAGGACAGGCTTTCCTATGTGTTCCTGAATTTGCCTTGACAATTGTTTCCTTCTTTCCTTTCGCTTTACCTGTTATTTGGTTGACATGTTGAGAGTTCCACCTGTCTTCATCCCCTCTCCGAATTCTCTGCTTCTTTCAAGGCTTAGGTCTGGTTTACTCTTCTGCTGAAAACCTCTGGCCGATTCAACCTGCATAGATTTTCGCCTTCTCTGATAATCTCTTGCACTTCTCGGCCAAACCACAGTTTAGAATGTAACTTTTTTCTCTCTTTAAATATGTGCATTTCCCTTGTCTTCTCAGGACAATGATAAATTTGGGAGAACGGTATCTCAGTTTTACTTATTTCAGTTAGGCTTTGCAGTTTAAAACAATAAAGCTAAATAAGTTGGTTTAAGAGGATAGTTTAACAGGTTTATTACTTGCTAATGTAAAAGAAACCTGGAGCTTGTAGTTTTTGGGTGGTGTGACAGCTCCCCTGTCTCCAAGGACTCAGAATCCTCTCATTCTTTTGCTCTACCATCCTTAATATATGACTTCTTCCCTCAACATTGCTTTATTATTCAACATGTCTATCCCATTTCCAGCCATCAATTCAGCATTCCTGGGAGGAGGAAGAAGGAAGAGGAATGGACAAAATGGCTCTTCTGAAAGCCCGCAAGATGACTGTGGTTCTTCCATAGCACTTGTCTTAGCGACAAGCATCATGTAGCACTATGCGCCAAGAATTGTGCTTAATGCTTTACAAATATCATCTAATCTACTCCACCCACGTACTATGTGAGATAGATACTACTGCCCCACTTTATGCATTGGTCATTGGAGGCTGGAAAGGTTACATGATCTGAAACCAGGGATGGATCAAATTAGGACTCAAAACCAGTTTTCCCTAACTCTAAAGATGGTGAGAAAGAATACCCAGGAGCTTTTTCAAATAGGCAGAAGTCTAGAAATAATGGCACACAATCTTCTGAGTTGCCAAAGCATTTGAGAAAGCAATAATTAGAGGAAATACTCTGTAAAACTGACTGTATTTAACTTAAAGATGGAAGACTGGGGCCTGACTCCAAACTCTGTGATCCACTCTAGCTGTGTGAACTAGAGTAAGATGTTAACATTTTTGGGTCATATTTCTTATCTATGCACAGAATAGATAATGGACTGTTGGAAAGGCCTGTGATAGGCTCAGATAAAGCACTAGCTTGTGAACAATCCTGAGGGATGGCCGTACTGTCCTCTGGGGTGCCATATCTGTGCTGATATACATTGTATGTCCCTACACTGTATTGAAATGCTTCCCTCCCCCTCATTCATTCCTGTCCACCTGGAACCTGTAAATGTGACCTTATTTGAAAATCGGGTCTTTGCAGATGTAATCAACTTAAGATGAGGTCATATTAGATTAGGGTAGGACTTAAATTCAATGACTTGGTTGCCTTATAAGAAGAGGAGAATTTGAACACCGGCTTTCAGAGAGGCATAGGGAAGAAAGCCATGTGATTAGAAAGAGATTAGAGTGATGCAACTGTGAGCCAAGGACCATTGAAGGTTGACGGCAACCACCAGAAGCTAGGAAGAGGCAAGGAATGGTTCATCACTTGAGACTTTTGAGATTTTAAACTTCTAGACACCAGAACCGTAAAACAAGATCTCTGCTATCTTAAGTCACCCAGTTTGTGGTGATTTGTTATGCCATCCCTAGGGAACTAATATATTCCTCCAATAGATGCAATGCATGAGTCTCTGAACCAAAAGATGAAAGTAGGACCTATCATCCTCCACTAACTCACTTGTGGAATTTACGTCTCCTGTCCCGACAGCTTAAGGTTGTACCACATTAGAGATCTTGGTTTCTGGGGTGAAGAGGATGGTAGTGGGGTGCACATCCCATCAGGGGACATACTAGTTCCACTTTAAAGCTATAATTTTAAACTTAAAGCTACAGTTTACAACCTGTTCTTTTCAGACACTTCATGCCAGAGTACCAATAGGCAAAGAAAAGATGCATGATATTGGTGGGATCATTGATCTTGATTATCAGGAGGAGTTACAATTGATGAAACAGGTCAGAAAGAAACATACCTGGAATGTAAGGACGTCGCTATGGCATTAATTGGTTTTTCTCCATCCAGTGATAATGGTTAACAAGTAACTGTTAAAAGCAAAGCCTGAAAAGGGCAAGGCAATTAGGAATGCATATCCTTATTTACCCTGATGGGGAAAGCCTGGTTTACCCTATTAGGGAAGCAACCTAGAGCACCTCAAGTCCTGTCTGATGGTTAGGAAAATACAGAATTGATCATGCTGGTGGGAGGTAATAAGCATCAATTTTTACTCCAAGACCTGTTTGTTCCACTAATTCTCTTGCATTTATTATATGCAGAGAATGTGGCCATTCACAACCCTAAATAGGACTGAAAGTTTGGACTTAATAAAGATCAAAGTAATAAAAGGGGTAGACTGTGTTAGACACCTTTTGCATGCCCTTCAAACCCACTTAGTTCTATCTGTAATTCTAGACTTTGCTGCAGCAGCATGCTCCATAAAATCTTTCACTAGCTTTACATTGGAGAAGCCTGATAACCCTTCCAGTTGGGACTACACTGAATACCTCTTGCTTCCTTTCTGAAGGTTTCGCTGATGCTACAGTCTGGGGCACTTGTTGAAGCTGACTTGACATTTTGGTCCCTGAGGCCAGTCTTGGCAAAGGGGCAAGAGACAGTGGGTGAATTTGTCTCTTAACCATACCCAAAGTGTACAGCTTTGTGACTCGCTTCATAAAACCCTTCAGAAAGTTCCATGAGATTGAACCCCAGGTGCCCAGACCTATGGCCAAATTAATTTGCTATATTGGCTTTTCCTCTCTCTTTCTCTCTCTCTTTTACTCCCTCTGTAACTTATTTTCTCTCCAGGGCATCACTTCCCAACTAAATTACCTGTGTGTCAGCCTTTTTCTCAGCCTTGGTATTTGGGGAAACACATGCTAAGTTAAACAAGATTTAATATTTATTCTGCCTGAGGCATAAATATCTCACAGTGTTTTGATGTTACATTGCTCAGAATACTTGCAGTTTAATGGTGAAAAAAATCTATATTCAAAGAATTGACTCCTCATATACATTTTTAGATATTAGTGACCCCTGATAAGGTACTTTTGCATTGAATAATTTTGTTACACTTTTTTAACCAAGGAAGGACCTTGAATTAACTTACTTAGTCTTCATTCTGGGTTCTTGACCAGCTTTTATCATCTAAATAATAATAAATCCCAGTAACTTTTTTTTGAAGTCACAGCTTGAAATAAAAATGCCAAAAACATATTCATGTTAGACTGTTCTACTGCCTTTCACAGTAGGTTTTAGAAAAATGTGCTTATATTTAGCTATCTGACCTCTGACTTCATCTCAACAGGGTTTCACCCATTTTCAGTTATATTAGGCCTTCATGGAAAAGAGCAAACTCGTTCCTGGGGTGACCACAGCTGTATCACTAGTTGTATGTTTATTTTATACAGAACTTAAAACACTCCATTAATTTGGTTCATACTGCTTTGAGAGCTAATTTACTACCTTTTATCTGACTGACTTCTATTTTCCAGCAAGGAGAAGTGCACCTTTTTAAATAATCCATGAAATTCAGTCTGAGTGGAGTAGCGTCCTGCAGGAGGTAAAAGTTGCCTGGCAGACGAGTCCCAGCACACAGCAACTTGGACTTCTTTCCAAGTACATTTAAAGGTGTCTCTTGGAGACTCTTAAAAATGTTTTGTGGGGGATGGAATACACCAGAATAGAAAGGTTACAGGTCTGGCATTTGAGGAGGAGTTAAGAATCTGAACAGTTTGTATTGTTTCTATGCATGTGATTCTTTTGTCAGTATTTATTCATCTGTTAAGACACCTGTGTGAACTCAGTTCTCATTATTATTCTCATTTTTAAGTAAAAAAGTTAAGGCACAATCAGGGCAAATTACTTTCTTGAGGGCCAGTCATGGGAAGGTGGTAAAACAGGACTAAGATTCAGAATCTCCAACACCAAATTCTGTGTTAGGCAGTATTTGATCCTGAGCTATGCTCCCTGGCTGGAGTTTCAAATCTCCAGGTGTCTTCTTTCCTACAGATTTTGGATAGATTCCATTCTTTATCAGTCATCATTTTTCTTATTTTTAGGGCTTGTTTTCTATTTTTATTTCTGTTTTTCGAAGTTTTTCCTGTAGTACGCACTCTGTCACAAGGCATACATTCATACTCATGAAACAGGATAGACTCCGTAGTACAGCCACATGTGGCTGCTGAACATTTAGGTGTGGCCAGTAAGAATTGAGATGAGCATTAAATGTAAAATACCTTAGATTTCAAAGGCTACCTATAAAATATCGCAATCATTTTTATATTGATTACATGTGGAAATGATAATGTTTTGGATATATTGGGCTAAATATATTATTTAAATTAATTTGAACTGTTTCACTTTACTTTTTAAATGTGACTATCATAATTAGGTCTTTGAGGAATCACTACAGTGTTTTCCACAATGGCTGAACCAATTTACACTCCCACCAAGAGAAATACCATTCAAACCATCAATCTAATTGCTAGGTATATACCCAAAGGACTAGAAATCATTCTATAATAAAGACACATGTATGCATGTGTTAACTGCAGCACTCTTCACAATAGCAAAGACATGTAATCAACTTAAATGCCATTGATGATAAAATGGATGAAGAAAAGGTGGTACATATACACTATGGAATACTATGCAGCTATAAAAAAGAATGAGATCGTATCCTTTATAGGGACAAGGTCAGAGCTGGAGGCCATTATCCTTAGCATACTAACAAGGAACAGAAAACCAATTAGCATATGTTCTCACTTATATCTGTCCACTATATGGACACATAGAAGGGAGCAACACCCACTGGGGCCTTTCAGAAGGTGGAGGGTGGGAGAAGGGAGAGTATCAGGAAAAATAATTAATGGTTACTAGGCTTAATACTTGGGTGATGAAATAATCTGTACAACAGACCCCCATGGCACAGGTTTACCTACGTAACAAACCTGCAATTGTACCCATTAACTTAAAAGTAAAAAAAAAAATTTGTTTTAAAAAATGTGACTATCAGATAATTAAAATTACATTTATAAAACTCACACTTAGGACTCAAATTATTTTCTATTTGATAAATATGCTCTATAGCTTGTCAGTGATGAGAAAGATATAGGTTAAGCTTCTAAAAACTAAGGCCAGTTAGTAGAGCCCTTGAGAATACGGAAGAATAAAACCCTCAATCTCAGAATCAAGGCAAACTCTAGTCTGCATTGCACAGCATTTAAAACCTCCTTTTCTGTAAACTTCCTGGAGTGTCCCATTTGCAAGTATATGCAGTAGTACCTAGGTCTATGCTTGACATATGTTGAAATTCATGAGTCTGAAATGGTGGTGGTTGAAAAAATTCAAGAACAGGGTCATGTTTGATGTTGATGGCTCTAGTGGACAGTCATTTCCATGTTTGATGAGAGGCAGAGTCACTGCTTCAGAAGGCAAGGGAAAGGGGGGCGCCATTTTGCTCTTGGTTAATTCTCTTGTTGTGATGTTTTAAGGTTCTAACTTACACTATCCCTATTTCATTTGTAATTTCTCCCTGCTTGTGTCTCTCTCTGTAGCTAGAACTCCTGATTCAAGATATCCCAGAGCATTTTATGTTACTGCATAGATTGAGACACCAGTTACCAGCTCTTCAAAATGTAATGACAACTGCTTTCATTATTCATTCATTCATTCCCTCACTCACATGTTTCTTTTAACATAAATATTTAGTACCTACTTTCCATACAGCACAGTTTTAATTATTGTGAGCAGATTAAAAAGGAAATATCAGAAGTTGATAGTATAAACTCTTTTAAGTAGAGCAGTCTCACTTGTGCATATGTTTTCTCAGTATGAGTTTCATAACCCTTTTGCCATTTTGTAAATATATTCTGTACTTACCTTTCTTGTCTTTAACTGTTATGCTGTTCTCATCACCAATGGCCCACCATATTATCTCTATTTTGAAGACTCAATTCAAATTCTACCTTTTCTTCGAAGCCTTTTTTCTTCCTTACTTCCTCCTCCTTGCCCCAACAAGATGTGATTTCTCTTCATGGGTGGGAGTTATAAAAAAGGGACCCTTGACTGAAATGTTATGGCTACCATTTTAGATAAAATTGAGACATGGAAGTAATCCAGTTAATGCGTGGTCTCCACTGGCTGCTCAGTAGAAACAGTTTCTCTCATTTAATTTTGATTTATTTTGTTCTGCCTTACTTTAGATTTTCATTGAACCTCTCTTGAGTCTCCTCTGCTGTCTATCCTGCTGATGAGCACATTGAAATGAATGTTTTAAAAAATCCTGATAAGACTTTGTGTATTTCTAGAATCTTTTGGACTACTTTCATAATTGACATCTTTCTACTGAAATTCTTCATCTGTTCATGCAACTTTTTTCACTAGATCCTTGAAAATATTTAGCATAGATATATTAAAATTTGTGTCTGATAATTTCAACATTGGTCAATTTCTGGGTCTAGTTCTATTGACCAGTCTTAAGGTCTGGTTCTGTTCTTGACAATTTGCCACATTTTCTTGTTTCTTTACATGTCTAGCAATTTATGATTAAATGCCAGACATTATGTGAAAGAACCACAGAAACTAAGGTAAATAACATTTAACCTTAGAAAGGACATGCACCTTTGTCAGACTTGTGGGGGTCAGGTGGGAGTTAGTCCCTCTAGTATGTGGTTGACTTGAGTATGCAGTTTGTGGTGGCTTTAGATTCATTTCACCACAGACATAAAATAATTTGAGGGCTGGGACAGAATCTTTCCTTTAGCAGGGATTGCAATCTGAGTTCCTGTAAGTCTTGTCTCTGTTGTTCTGTTCTGCCTTTATTACACTTGTGCCTCTGGGGAGATGAGGGGTTCCTTTCAGCTTTCCTGCCTTTCCTCCAGCTACAGGTGGCTGCTACTTCACATTCAGTGTAAGGTCCAGAGATTTTAGAAAAAAATGCTTCACTCTCAGGCTTCAGTAGGCTCTGTATGCTCTTCTACAGCAGCTGCTGCCAATATTCCATGTGAGGTCAGGAGTCCCTGGAGAGTTTCACTTGATTCTCCTGCCCTGTCCTAAAACTTCAGAAGGCTCCCTTTGGATTTTTAACATTTTGAAGCTGTTCATTTTGTCTTTATTTTTTCTGATATCCTTCAGCACAACTTAACTGCTCCCAGTAGTAGCTCCTTACATCATTTATTTTAAAATTGACAAACCATTTCATGTTCTCTCCAAATAGGGCAAAGAGAGTACAGGAAAACTATTTTGAATGTCATGGGCATTGTGCTGAGCACTTCACATACACACACAGATATCTTATTTTTTAATGACAGTATTATAATAACTGGTAATATTACCAGTATCATACTGATAATAACAGTATTATTTTCATCGTTGTGCAGATAAAAGAAACCTAGAACCCAAAAAGGTTGAGTTCCTGTATTTATTAAAAAATTATTTTGATTTTTTGGGAGCTCGTGCACTGCATACAAATTCTAGAAATACCCAATCCTATAGGCAGACCATGATATGCACAAAGTCCAGAGTGAGCATAGTTTAGACGTAATCTGAAACTCTGTCAAACTCCCTCCTCCACCTTTATAATTCTTTTAGTTGGTCACAGGCTAATTAAACCTCTTCAAGTTTTGCCTTTTATCCAATGGGATAAGAATAGCATAATATTCTTTTCATGGAAGAAATGAGAAAATATGCAAAGTAGACCAATAAATTCTTTCCTGTAACTTCTTTGTGTCACTCCCAGTTACTTTGTGGGACTCTCATAACACTGGCTTAGTATTAGATGATTAGCGTTCACATGTAGTGATCTGTACATATTTGGAATTCATTAATATCACATTTGGTGTGTCTGTAGTTTGTAGTTGGTCTTTATTTGTGCTATTTTCAGAAGCAGAATATCACTATACCCCCAGCATCTGGTAATGAGTTGCTTGCAAAAATGAAGTGACTTTTGTTGTGCATCTTCAAAAAAATCAATTGAGATGACTGGAATATAGATTAAAAGGATGAAGTCAAAGGATAATGTATAATGAGGCTAATATTTTCAACATTAAATGTAAAAATATATGGTTTGAAAGGCCAAATCATATGAATAAATTGAGGTAAGTTTAATGCTCATTGAGTCAGAAATATTTGAAAACTGTGTTACCACATGTATACAAAAAATATATGAAATATATAAATGGGAGAGAGGAATACTGGCATGATTTAAAAAAAATAGCATTGCTACACACACTATAGAATACAGTGTACTCATTAAACTTTACTAGAGAATAGTCATAATGAAATCTGACATTTTTATTCATAGGCAATAGATTCAATAAGCACCATTTTGTGACAAAATACACTAATGATCTTATTAAAAATAATGACTTTATGCTTAAATGCCCATTGATTACTTAAAAACTCACACACATATAATCGGGAAGAATAATTAATAGAAGAATCATTTCAAAGTTCAATTTCCCAATTACAAAGTTTGTTTCTGCATTTACTGTAAGAGACAATATTGTCACAAACAACACAGCTGTAATGTTCAACGATTCCACTACTTCTGCTCTTTAGATCTTCCTGAGGTGGCTGCCTCTCACTGCTTCTGCAGGAGCGTGTTGGGGCCCACATGCCAAGACAGAGCTGTGCCCTGTGAGGCCACTAAAGGCCAGACTGTGCAGGACATGTCCTCATGTGCCCTTGGGAACATTTGCTTCTCAAATGGAATTAATGTTGCAGAGAGTTGTGTTTAACTCTTTCCAAATATGATCTTCCTTGACAGTCTAAAATTACTGTTTTGGGGAATCTCAGATCTTGCCCGACTGACTCATTCAAAGCTATCAGGAATTTCGGAGAAGTTATAAAAATTGAGGCAAATAGTAGCCCTAATAAGCAATCTGCTTATAGTCAATTTTTACTTAAAGGCCAAATAGCCTGTATCTGTTATGGCACTTTATCTTGGGTGACAAGAAATGCCTAACATACCAAACATTACGTTTTGCTACTATGTGCTATGCTGCTAATTTCAGAAAGAGAATCAAAATCCTTTGGATATTAAAATATCATTGTGTTGGCTTTGCTACTTTAGATTCTGCACTTCCAAAAAATATCTGCCATCATTTTGCCATTCTAAAAGTAAACAGGGAGATTCTTCCTTTGCAGTCTTCTAAATGGAGGTTGCATGCCTACATGTTAGCTGTGCCTGTGCTTCTATTAAAGGATGTTGTCCATGCCTGTGGCACACTGTAAACACCATGCTCACCAAGAATCTGCCAGCCAGGAAATTTCATTTACCCTTAGTTATCCAAAACACACATCATGAATGAGATTAGTCATCTGTGGTTATAAACCTAAAGATTGTCAGAAAATATGTGATAGTAACATTTGGGATGCCCCAAATTCCAATCAAAGCTCCCAGGAATCATTTTAAGGAGGCAGGCCTGAATGTAATTACAGCTGGTAAGGGAAGGCCTAATCCACTTTATCGTTGTCAATCTGGAAAAATAAGACAGCAACCAGACATAAGGCATAAGCACAGAATCCCAGAGCCATAAATTGGCAGCATTTGCCTGGTATTGTGTGAAGGAGAGAAACACACCATGAAAGACACCAACTTTCTCATCACTGTAAAGGATTTCTCTGTGGTGGCATAGGAATGTTTCGTTAGGCCTATGGCTGGCTTTACACATCACATTTAGCAACTCTTTTTTCTGAAACAAAAGGAGCTATGTAAACATTATCTCTACCTTTGAAAACCATCTTTTAAAAAAGGCTGATTTGATACAGACTTTCCCATTACAGTAATAAAGAACAATTATAAAAATAAACCTGTTTCATAAATAGAAACACCTAAAATTATATTGCTAATAATTCTAATTCTTTTTTTTTGGAACATTGTAAAAAGGCTTGGGGTTTATACTTATGTCCACATGAATTACATATTTAGTAGAGAATATGTAAAATATATTGCATCTTTTTATAATAACTATCTTTTATTTAACAAGGGTTTATGAATACTTAACCATGTACCTCTTTGTAAAGCACTAGAGACAATGTACTGATCTTAAGAAGCTTAATAGAAATATGTGTTCACATGATTATAGAAAAGGTACCGTAAAAGGAGGCAGGGACACGCTGCAAGTACAAAGCCTGACACACACACATACACACACCACCCAGGGTATGAATCTCAGGAGACATCGGCAGACACTGATCATTTCGGCAGAAGACTGCTAGCTGAACATTGTAAACTCTAACAGGAATTCAAGAGGAAAAGGTTCTTTCCACATTCAATTATTCATCCATTTCCTCACTTACTCACTCATTCAAAAGTGTCTTTGATGGCCTACAGTATGTGAGATACCATACTGATTTCACTGTTTCTACTGGGTGCTTGGACATGCAATTAGGCACACTATCAAGAGGAAGAGAACGATTTTTTAAAGGTCTGTTATCCTCAAGCTTCTTTTGGTCAGTCTAAATTGCTCTCTCATCTCGGTTTTCCTCCCATGAGGATGTTCAGTGAGATGTCTTGAAAGTATCTCCCTGCCATCAAAAGCTGATGGTTAACTATGGCTAGTGCAGCCTAAGCCGTTAGGGAGGGCTGTTTGTTGTTACTCTAGCTCATTCCTGCTTTCAGTGTCGAGATAAATAAGGTAAGCAATGCAAAGGGCTGGACTAAAAGCAGCCATTTGCTCAGGCTCTAGAATAAGCCTTAAGCCAAGGGAACAAAGAAGGATAGCAGAGCATACTGAAGACTGGGAAAGGCTACCCCCCTAAATGGCGTTTAAGTGAAAACTTGTCCAAAGGAAGAACAGAAGAAACTTGGGTAGAGTGGGGAAGAGGAAAGGGAATACTGAACAAAAGGATGTCTGAGAAGGGAAAATATGGCACAACCAAAAATACTGAAGGAAGTTTACTATGGATTAAAATCAGGGGAGGGTGCAGAAGCAGGTGGAAGATTTTAAGGAGGGAAGTGTCGTTATATAATTTTACTTTGCAAAGATCAGATTGGAAACAAATAACTGAAAGGAGCTAAAACAGTTTTTGAGGGAGAGATGACAGCTACCTGGCTTAGAGTTGTTGCAGTAGAGATGGAAACATGGACTTATTGAAGAGCTACCTCAGAATATCTATAGAAACTTACATTGAGATTTAAAAAAAAAATTTCTCATAAGGCAGAACCAGAGTAAGTGTTGGATTAGACAGGAAAATCATTTGTCTACATGTTGTAAGTTAGATATTTCTAAAGAAATTCTACCCCCAAATATGATACTCGTAATCTGCAAACTGATGTCTGAAACACTATCATTAATGATTTATTCCTTTTGATAATTGCTATATATTATCTGCTGTCAACTAGACGTCATCATGCCCTTCTAAGCTTTATGTGCATTGCAGAAACAGCCAGAAATTACAGGTCCCAGAATCCTTTCTCTTTGTAGTTCTAGGTTAGATTCTTTTTTTTTTTCCAGTAAGAATAACTCACATGTCATTTAGAAGGTGAAAAAGGAGAAGCCATTATTCACAGGACACAATTGTGCCAGATGCAAGGGCAAAGGTGAGATTCACAGTGGCTTTCCAGTGAGCTCTTAAGAATCATTCTCATCACTGCTGGAGGCTGACAGTGCAAACTTCTTAGCAGTTTCTTGGCAAGTTTTAAGAGTCACCCACATTGATGCTTGAGTTTAAAATCACCAGTGCTGGCTCCCCTGACTTTTGCTTCTGTAGCTTTTCCAAATTATGGGTTTCCACGCAAACCTGTAATTCCGATATTAAACTTTTTATATCCCAGGTTCATAAAATGGCTTCTGTTTTTCTGATGGAAGTCGGATTGAAACAGGTTTGTGTACTGGAAGCATCCCCAAGGGAACAGAACATTTAAAATGGGAATCTCCAATTAGTTATTTGATCTGATTAGCTTTCAGTCATGATTGTCCCTGTCATGCAATGACAAAATAGTTGCTTAAAGTCTCACTTTTGCCTGGAGTCAAGTGTCTACAGAAGGTGAGGCTTGAAATCACCAAGTTCTTGTACTAATAGAACTTTATGGTGCATAAAGAGTAGTGTGGATGTGATGACTGATTCTTCCTGAACTGCAGAATTTAGAGAGAGAAAATCACAAGGTTAAAATCTTATTTATTTATTTATACCCAGCTTTACTGAGGAATAGTTGACAAAAATTGTATATTTTTAAATAAACGGTTAAGATGATAAATTTTATATGTATATTTTACCTCAATAAAAAAGTTTCAACGAATGTATTGAAGATCTATAATACGATGTTTTGACATACATATACATGTGAAAGGATTGCCACAATCAGAGTAATTAACATATCTGTCTCCTCACATAGTTACTTGTTTATTTTTGTGATGAGAGCATTTAAGATTTACTGTCCTAGGAAATTTCAATTTTGTAATATGGTGTTATTAACTATCATCTCCATGCTATACGTTAGATTTCTAGAACTTTTTCTGCAAAGCTGAAACCTTGTTCCCTTTGACCACTATCTCCCCATTTTCCCTACTCCCAGCCCCTGGCAACTGCCAGATTATTCTTTGCTTCTGTGATTTGACTCATTTAGATTCCACACAGAAGTATGATCACCTAGTATTTATCTTTGTCCTTGGCTTATTTCATTTAGCATAATATCCTCCAGGTTCATCCATGTGATCACAAATGACAGATTTTCTTCTTTGCTAAGGCTGAATAATATTCTGTGGTGTATATATCTATATATGTATATTTGCCACATTTTCTTTATTCATTCATCCATTGATAAAACTTTCAGGTTGATTCTATATCTTAGGTATTGTGAATAATGCTACAATGAACAAGATTGTGTGGCTATTTCTTGAATGCACTGATTTTATTTCCTTTGAATATATACCCAGAAGTAGGATTGGTGGACCATAGGGTAGTTTTAGTTTTAGTTTTTTGAAGAACCTCTATACTGTTTTCCAAAATGGCTGCACCAATTTATTATACATTCCCACCTACAGTGTATAAGAGCTCCCCTTTGTTCACATCCTGGCCAACAGTTGGTTTTTGTCTTTTTGATAATAGCCATTCTAACAGATGTAAGGTGTTACCGTATTGCACTTTTGATTTGCATTTCCCTGTTGAGTAGTGATATGGAACATTTTTTCATATACCTGTAAATGACCATTTATATGTCTTCTTTTGAGAAATGTCTATCAGGTCCTTTGCTCATTCTTTTATTAGGTTATTTGTCTTTTTGCTATTGAGTTGTTTGAGTTCCTAATATATTTTGGATGTTAACTCTTTATCAAATGTATGGTTTGAAAACATTGTTTCCCCCTTCCATAGGTTGTCTCTTTAATCAGTTTTTTCTTTCCTGTGAAGAAACTTCTAAATTTGATGCAATCATGTTTGTATAGTTATGCATTTGTCACCTGTGCTTTTAGGGTTATATATTTAAAAAAAATAATTTCCCAGATCAATATCAAGAAGCTTTTCTTTTATGTTTTTTTCTCCTAGGAATATTATAGTTTCAGGTTTTACAATGAAATTTTTAATCCATTTTGAGTTGATTTTTGTACATGGTATAAGTGTTTACTTTCATTCTTCTATATGTGTATATCTAGTTTTCCCTAAAACATTTACTGAAGAGACTGTCCTTTCTGTATTATGTAATCATGGCACCTCTTTTTGAAGGTCAATTGACTGTTAATATGTGGATTTATTTTGGGTTCTCTATTCTGTTCCATTGGTCTATATGTCTGTTTTTTTAAAATTTTTCCAACAATATGTTTCTCCATCAAGGCCTATATATGTCGGTTTTTATGTCAGCAGCATAGTGTTTTGCTTACTATAGCTTTGTACTATATTTGGAATTAGGTCTTGTGATGCCTTCAGCTATGTTCTTTTTACTCAAGATTGCTTTGGCTATAACAGGTTTTTTTGTGGTTTCATATGAATTTTAATACTGCTTTTTAAAAATTTCTATTAAAATGTCACTTTTAACTTTAATAAAGGTTGCATTAAATCACCTTGGGTATTATGAACATTTGAATACTATTAATGCTGCCTGTCTATAAATATGGGTGATCTTGTCATTTATTTGTGTCTTCATTATCTTCTTTCATCAGTGTCTTACAGCTTTCACCTTCTCGATCATACTTATATCTAAATATTTTATTCTTTGTAATGCTATTGTAAATGGATTACTTTGTTAATTTCTAGAACAGTTCATTGTGAGCATATAAAAATGCTACTGGTTTTTGCATGTTGACTTTGTATCCTGCACCTTCACTGAATTTGCTTAGAAGTTCTAACAGTTTTCCTTTTTTGGTGGGGTCTTTAGGGTTTTCTATTTGTAACATCTGGTAATCCATGCACAGAGATAATTTTACTTCTTCATTTCCCAAAGGCATCCAAGAAAGTGGATGCCTTTCTATTCTTTTCTTTTCCTGATTGTTCAAGCTAGGATTTCCAGTACTATATTGAATAAAAGTGGTGAGAATGTATGTCCTTGTCTTGTTTCTGATCTTAGAGGGAAAATATTTAGCTTTTCACCATTGACTAAGATATTGGCTGTGGGCTTGTCACACATAGTTTTTGTTATGTTAAAGTGCTTTCCTGGAATACCTAATTTGTTGAGAGTTCTTATCATGGAAGGATGTTGAATCTTGTTAAATGCTTTTTCTGCATCTATTGAAATGATCATATGCTTTTTATTCTTCCTTCTGTTAGTGTGGTGTATCACATTTATAGGTTTGTGTATGCTGAACTATTCTTACATCTCAGGAATAAATACCACTCAATCATGGTGTATGAACCCTTAAATGTGCTCATAATTTCAGTTTGGTAGTATTTTGTTGACCATATTTTGTATCTATGTTCATCAGAGTTATTGGCCTGTACTTGTCTTTTATTATAGTGTCCTTTGGTATCAGGGTAATGCTGGGCTTGTAAAATGAGCATGGAAGAATTCCTTTGCTTTAAGTTTTTGGAAGAGTTTGAGAAAGATTGGCATTAATTCTTCTTTAAATGCTTGGTAGAATTCATGAGTGACACAATCAGTTTCTGAATTTTCATTTTGGGGAGATTTTAAACTACTGATTCAATATTCTTATTATTGATTTGTTTAGATTTTATATTTTCTCATGACTCAGTCTTGGTAGGTTGTATGTTTCAAGGAATCTGTATGTTTCTCCAGGCTATCCAATTTGGTGATATATAATTGTTCATAGCGGTCACTCGTATCTGTTGTATTTATGTGGCATCAGTTGTGATGTCTTCTCTTTCATTTACAATTTTATTTATTTGAGTCTTACATCTTTTTTCTTAATCTTGCTAAATGTGTGTCAATTTTGTTTACTTTTTCAAGAAAACAAGCCTCAGTTTCATTTCTATTGTTTTTCTATTTTTTTTATTTCTGTTTGATCTTCATTATTTCCTTTTTTTAAATAACTCTAGGCTTACTTTGTTCTTTTTCATTTTGTGAAATGTAATTTGAGGTTTCCTTATTTGAGAGCTTTCTTTTCCCTTGTTGTAGGCACTATTTCTGTAAACTTTCCTTTTTAAACTGCCTTTACTGCATCCCCTAAAGTTTATGCTGTCTTTCCAATTTTATTTTTCCCAAAATATTTTTTTATTGCCTTCTTGATTTCTTCTTTGAATTATTGGCCATTTATGAGTGTGTTGTTTTAATTTCCAAATATTCAAAGATTTGTGAATGTTCCAATTTTTCTTCCATCATTGATTTTTTAGTTCCCATTATTGTGGTCAGAAGATGTATCTGATGTGATTTTTCTTTTTACAAATTTGTTCATACTTGTTTTGTGGCCTAACACAAGGTCTGGAAAAAAAGGTGTAATCTACTGTTGTTTAAAGGAAAACTCTGTATATGTCTGTTAGGTCCATTTGGTTTACAGTTTTGTTCAAATCCTCTGTTTCCTTATTGATATTTTTCCTCTGGATGAATTATCTGGTACTGACAGTGGGTACTGAAGTTCTCTACTATTATTGCTGTCTACTTTCCCCTTACATTTTGCTAGTATTTGCTGAACATATTTAGGTGCTACAATGTTGGGTGCATACATATTTACAGCTGTTACATCCTCTTGATAAAGTGACTCCTTTACCATTATATGATGACCTACTTTGTATCAAGTGAATGGTTTTGACTTAAAGTCTACTTTGTCTAAATATACTGACATGCTTGCTCTTTTAGTTACTGTTTGAATAAGATGTCTTTTCTTGTCCCTTCACTTTCAGCTTGTGTGTATTCTTAAAGCTAAAGTATTTCTTGTAGGCAACCTATATAGTTGAATATTGCTTTTTCACCTCTTCAGCCAGTTTATGCCTTTTGATTAGAGAAATAATCCATTTACATTTAAGGTAATTATTGATGGTTACATTTAAAGTAATTAAATAGTAATTTATCAATCAGTAACAATAGTAATTTTTCAATAATTACTTGAAATGTAAATGTAAATGGATTTACATTTATGGTGACTATTGATAAAGTACTATTGCTGTTTTGTTAATTGTTTTCTGACAGCCATTTCTCTATTCCTTTCTTCCCTTATTGGCCTCTTTTTGTGATTTAACTTTTTATTTTTGGAATTGCATGCTTTGATTCCTTTTTCTTTGAGTGTGTTTTCTACAGGTTTTCTTTTTGTAGCTGCTGTGGGGTTTATATAAAACATTTTATAGTTATTATAGTCTATTTTAAGCTGATAACTTCAACTGCATTTAAAACCTCTACACTTTATATTTTCTTCTCCCCACATTTCATGTCATTGAATGTCATAATTTATATCTTTTTATATTATGTATCCATTAACAAATTATTGTAGCTATACTTCTTAACATTTTTGTTTTTTAACTTTTATGCAAGTTAAAAGTAATTTACACATGTCCAATACAGAATTAGAACATTATTAATGTGATTCTATTCTTAACTTTACAATGAGTTTTATTTATTAATATCCAACATTTATTTTAGGTTCAGTGGGTACATGTGCATTTTTGTTACATGAGTAAGTTGCATGTCATTGGGATTTTGTGCATAGATAATTTTCTTTGCAATCTTGCCAGCGTTTGTTGCTTTTTGACTTTTTAATAATAGTCATTCTGATTGGAGTGAGAAGTTATCTCATTGTGGTTTTGATTTGCATTTCTCTAATTATTACTGATGTTGAGCATTTTTCATATGTCTTTCTGTCTGTGCTTATGTTTCTTTTGAGAAGTGTGTGTTCGTGCTCATGTTCTTTGCCCACTTTTTATTGGGGTTGTTTGTTGATTTAAGTTCCTTGTAGATTCTAGATAAGAGACCTTTGTCAGATGCATAGTTTGCACATATTTTCTCCCATTCTTTACATAGTCTGTTTACTCTGTTAATACTTTTTAAAATTTTGTTTACTTGGCCCTGCTCAAGCAGGACTTCAAAAAATTCGCTAACTAACTCCATCTGTTCCTTTTCATGGAAATCTTTAATAAAAGGCAACAGATTTGTTCACTCTGAAGAGAAACCAGAATAATAGTTTCTTATGCCATGCATAAGTTTAATTAGGTCTCACTTGTCAATTTTTGTTTTTGTTGCAATCACTTTTGGAGTCTTTGTTATGAAATCTTTGCCAGTTCTATGTCCAGAATGGTATCTCCTATGTTTTCTTCAAGGGTTTTTATAGTTTTAGGTTTTACATTTGAGTCTTTAATCTATCTTGAGTTGATTTTTTTACATAGTGAAATAAAGGGGTCTAGTTTTAATTTTCTACATATCTTATTCCAGAATCATTTATTGAATAGGGAATCCTTTCCTCATTGCTTGTTTTTGTCAACTTCGTTAAAGATTAGATGGTTGTAGGCATGCAGCTTTATTTCTGTGTTGACTTATTCCATTGGTCTATGTGTTTGTTTTTGTACCAGTACCACGATGTTTTGGTTACTATAGCCTTGCAGTATAGTTTGAAGTTGGATAGTGTAATGCTTCTGGCTTTTCTTTCCCCCTAAGGATTGTTTTGAGTATTTAAACTCTTTTTAGGTTCTGTATATATTTTAGAAGAGTTTTTTTTCTAATGCTTTGAAAAATAACATTGGTTAGTGTTACAAAAATAGCATTTGATCTATAAGTTGCTTTAAGCATTATGACCATATTATCAATATTGCTGCTTCTATCCATGGACATAAAATGTTTTTTCATTTGTTTGTGTTATCTCTGATTTCTTTTAGCAGTGTTTTGTAATTCTTATTGTAAAGATCTTTCATCTCCCTGGTTAGTTGTATTTCTAGGTGTTTTTTTTCTTTTGTGACTAATATGCATAAGATTGTGTTCTTTATTTTGCTCTAAGCTTGAACATTACTGGTGTGTAAAAATACTACTGATTTTTGTACACTGCTTTTATATCTTCCAACTTTGTTGAAGTTGTTTATCAGATCTAGAAGCTTTTGGGCAGACACTGTGGAGTTTCCTAAGTATAAAATCATATCATTTGTAAATAGAGATAATTTGAATTCCAATTTTTTAGAATAGTTTCAGTAGGATTGGTACTAACTTTTTTTTGTACAACTGCTAGAATTCAGCTGTGTACCTGTCCAGTACAGAACTTTTTTTGGTTGGTAGGCTTTTCATTGCTCACTTAATTTTAGAATTCACTATTAATCTGCTCAGGGTTCCCATTTTTTTCCTGGTTCAATCTTGGGAGATTGTATGTTTCAAGGAATTTATCAGTTTCTTCTAGATTTTCTAGTTTGTGTGCTCAGAGGTGCTTATGATAGTTTATAAGGATTTAAAAAAATTCTGTGAAGGCTGGGTGTGGTGGCTCACCCTATAATCCCAACATTTTGGGAGGCTGAGGTGGGTGGATCACCTGAGGTCAGGAGTTCAAGACCAGCCTGGCAAACATGGTGAAACTCTGTATCTACTAAAAATAATAATAATAAAAAAAATTAGCTGGGCGTGGTGGTGGGCACCTGTAATCCCAGCAACTTCAGGAGCCTGAGGCAGGAGAATTGCTTGAACTCAGGAGGCGATGGTTGCAGTGAGCCAAGATTGTGCCATTGCACTTCAGCCTGGGTGACAAGAGTGAAACTCTGTCTCAAAAAAAAAAAAAATCTGTGGGATTGGTGATAGTGTCCCTTTTGTCATTCTTGATTGCATTTTTAAAAAAATCTTCTCTTTTCCTTTATTAGTCTAGATAGAGGTCTATCAATCTTATTTACTCTTTCAAAAAACAAATTTTGATTTTTTTGCTCTTTTGTATGGTTGGTTTTTTTTTTTGCCATCTCAATCTCATTCAGTTCAGCTTTTGTTTTGGTTATTGCCTTTCTTCTGTTAGTTTTGAGGTTGGTTTCTTCTTTCTATAATTCCCCTAGGTGTGGTGTTAGGTGGTTAATTTGAAATCTTTCTAGCTTTTCAATATAGGTATTTAGCATGTAGACTTTTATCTGAATACTACTTTAGTTGTATCCTAGAGATTCTGGTGTGTTGTATCTTTCTTTTCACTAGTTTCTAGGAATTTCTTGATTTCTGCCTTAATTTCATTGTTTACCCAAAAGTCATTCAGGAGCAGGTTTTTAAATTTCCATGTAATTGTATGGTTTTGAGAGATCTTCTAGTATTAATTTCTGTTTCATTATGCTGTGGTCCAAGAGTATGATTGGTATGATTTTTATTTTTTAAAAATTTGTTGAGAATTGCTTTATGGATGAGTATGTGGTCAATTTTAGAGTATGTGCCATGTGCAGATGAGGAGAATGTATATTCTGCTGTTGTTGGGTAGGGTGTTCTGTAGATGTCTTTTAGGTTGATTTAGTCAGATGTTGAGTTTAGGTACCAAATGTCATTGTTAGTTTTCTCTCTCAATTATGTGTCTAATACTGTCAGTGGGTTGTTGAAGTCTCCCACTATTATTGTGTGGTTATCTATGTCTCTTTGTAGGTCCCTAAGAACTCGTTTTATGAATCTGGGTGCTCCAGTGTTGGGTGCATATATATTAGGATAGTTAAGTCTTCTTTTTGAATTGAACCCTTTCCAATTATGAAATGGCCTTCTTTGACCTTTCTGTCATTATTGGTTTAAAGTATGTTTTGTGTGGAATAAAATAGCAACCCTGGCTCTATTAGTTTTCTATTTGCTTGATAGATTTTCTCTATCCCTTTATTTTGAGCCTATGGGTGTCATTGAATGTGAGCTGGATTTCTTCCAGACAGCATATAATTGAGTTTTGTTTCTTTGTTCAACTTGCCACATTGTAGCTTTTAAGTGGGTCATTTAGCATGTTTACATTCAAGATTGGTATTAATGTGCACAGATTTGATCCTGTTATCATGTTTTCGTGTTTTTAGCTGCTTGTTATGTAGACTTGATTGTATAGTTGCTTTATAGTGTTAATGGTCTGTGTACTTAAGTATGTTTTTGTGGTTGCTGGTAACAGTCTTTTATTTCCATGTTTAGCATTCCTTTAAAGACCTCCTGTAAGGCAGTTCAGTTGGTAACAAATTCCCTTAGCATTTGCTTGTCTAAAAGGAATTTTATTTCTCCCTTGTTTTTGACTCTTAGTTTGGCTGGATATAACATTCTTGGTTTAAATTTCTTTTCTTTTAGATGCTGAATATAGGTCCACAATTTCTTTTGGCTTCTGAAAGGTCTGCTGTTAGCCTGATGGTGTTCCCATTTTAGGTGACCTCCCCTTTCACTCTAGCAGTCTTTAATATTTTTTCTTTCATTTTGATCTTGGAGAACTTGTTAACTATGTGTCTTGAGAATGGTTGTTTTATATAGTATCTTGCAGAGGTTCTCTGAACTCTCTGAGTTTGAACGTCAACCTTTCTAGTGAGGTTGGGAAAATTTTTGTGAACAATGTTTTCAAATATATTTTCCAAGTTGCTTGCTCTTTCTCCCTCTCTGGTAAACCAATGAGTTGTAGGTTTTGTCTCTTTACATAAACCTGTATTTCTCAAAATTTTTATTCATTCTTTTTTACTCTTTTTCTTTGTTTCTGACTGATCGAAATAATTCAAAATGGTCTTCAAGCTCGGAAATTCTTTCCTTAGATTGGTCTATTCTGCTTTTAATACCTCTGATTGTATTGTGAAAAGCCTACAGTGAGTTTTTCAGCTGCATAAGATCAGTTTGGTTCTTTCTTAAAGGGCTATTTTTGTCTTTCACTCCTGAAAGAAGTGAAAAGTCATCTGAATGAAGATGCCTTTTACTGGATGCCTTAGATTATTTGAATTATGTTTCAGTTTTCTCCTAAATCTGGATGATCTTCATTACCTCCCACCACCCTGCATGCTGACCTAGGGGATGCTTCCTTCTATTCTCAAACTCTACATCTTCATCACCAAAGAGAACCCACTTCTTAAGAAGAGAGTCTGACTGTTTAAGTTGCCAGAATTTTTGTACTGTTTTTTTTTTTCTCATGTGGGTGGGCTGATTTTCCTTTAATCTTTTTGTTGTTGTTGTTGAAAGCTTTATTTGTATACACTTAGGATAAATGAAAATTTTGTGATTTAGCTAAAACTTCTTCTTCTTCTTCTTCTTCTTGTGTAAAAGTAATATTTTACACAAGGAGAAGTTAAGGGTACTGGCTCCAAAGACAAAGCTTAAATTCAAGCCGAGTTTCACCTGATTTTGCTTAGTTTCCTTATGATATAAGGTACTCAATGACACATGCCCAGCATACAGTAAGGGCTCAGTAAGTGTTGACACTACGAATTTAAGCAGCACCACTGGTAAACTAAGTTCAGATATCAGAGGTGGACACTGTTTATACATCCTCACAGTTGAGGTGATGCCATGGTGAAATTTTTAGATCAAGAGGCCTTTGGGAAACATGAGAATGGCAGAGGAAATGGCACTTGGGAATAAATGTTAAAGGAGGCTATTTTATAATATAGCAATGTCTGGACTTCTAGAATAGTAAAAAGAGAGGCTGCGGTAAGGAACATAAAAGCCCTCCCACCACCCAGCATGCTGAACTAGGGGATACTTCTTTCTACTCTGTGGTTACACCCTCCAGATGGCAGAAAATGAAAAGAAAGCACGTTCTTCATTCTTCAACCTAAATCATCCCCATGGCTTAATCTCTACACTTTCATCACCAAGGAGAACCCACTTCTCTTATCTAAAAGGTTTGCTGTTCACATGGGTAAACACTACTAAAAAGGTTCTCCATTCATCTGAATGAAGATGCCAAAAAAGAACTTTTATTGGAGGTTTGTTTGTTGCATTCAAATTATACAATGTAAGAGGGAAAAAGTATATAATATGCAAAACCCCCGCATCACGTATTTTCTCTAAATTCACAGTACAAAAGCAGATTATGGAAATGAGTGGTAGGGAATCAACAATGGCACATTTCCTTCCTCCTTAAAGAAAGTCACATCAGTCATTAATGTTTACTTTCCTGTGAAGTTCATTGTTCTGATTTTCCAGGGCTCCTTCAACTCTTTTTTTTGTTTTGTGTTTTGAGACAAGGTCTGACTATCACCCAGGCTGGAGTGCTGTGGCACAATCTCAGCTCACTGCACCCTCCGCCTCTCAGGTTCAAGCAATGCTCCTGCCTCAGCCTGCTGAGTATCTAGGACTAAGACCACTGCCACTGCACCTGGATATTATTATTATTATTTTATTTTTATTTTTTGGTAGAGAAGTGGATTTACCATGTTGGCCAGGCTGCTCTTGAACTCTTCACCTCAAATGATCTGCCTGCCGTGGCCTCCCAAAATGCTGGGATTACGGGTATGAGCCACCATGCCTGGCCCCTTGCTTCAACTTGTAAACTCCAGAAAGCTAAGGAGTAGAAAAATGACTCTCATCCATAGGATTTGACATTCCAACCTTTCATTTACTTGGCAAATAGATGCTGAAACCTGCCAAATATCAGGCTTTGCACCCTCCCTCTCTTTGAGAGTTGGCTGGTGGCTTCAGTAAGAGTAAGTTGGAAGCTGTAACACATACATTTACTTACTAATATTTTCCTTTTTCTTTATTTTTATTTTTTATTTATTTATTTTTTTGAGACGGAGTTTCACTCTTGTTACCCAGGCGGGTGTGCAATGGCGCGATCTCGGCTCACGCAACCTCCGCCTCCTGGGTTCAGGCAATTCTCCTGCCTCAGCCTCCCGAGTAGCTGGGATTACAGGCACGGGCCACCATGCCCAGCTAATTTTTTGTATCTTTAGTAGAGACGGGGTTTCACCATGTTGACCTGGATGGTCTCGATCTTTTGACCTAGTGATCCACCCGCCTCGGCCTCCCAAAGTGCTAGGATTACAGGCTTGAGCCACCGTGCCCGACCGGAGTTTCACTCTTGTTACCCAGGCTGGAGTGCAATGGCACGATCTCGGTTCACTGCAACCTCCACCTCCTGGGTTCAGGCAATTCTCCTGCCTCAGCCTCCTGAGTAGCTGGGATTGCAGGCACACGCCACCGTGCCCAGCTAATTTTTGTATTTTTAGTAGAGACGGGGTTTCACCATGCTGACCAGGGTGGTCTCAATCTCTTGACCTCATGATCCACCCACCTCGGCCTCCCAAAGTGCTGGGATTACAGGCATGTGCCACCGCACCCGGCCCTTTCCTTTTTTAAACTGTAGATTCAGATATGACTATACAATTGTACTTTTCTAAATATTTTTTTCTTCTGCAGTTACAAACCCTTCATCTGAGATGGTGTAGGTATGAAGTAGAAATTGCAAAAAGGCAAATTATTCTATTTTCATTAGAAATTTAGCTTCAGTCCTGTTTCTATCACAGGATTATTTTCACAAACCATAAAACTAAACTACGAAAACCTGGTCTTTTTGCTTTACTAATTGGTAAAACTTCCACAAAATTTTAATCAGTAGCAAACCAGGTAACAAACTTGTGTTTTAACATAAAGCTATGACTAACTATTTGAGAATACTACTTTTGGTTAAACTTCATACAAAAAAAGCGAAAAAGTGTAGGAAAACAGATCCTTTTTTTTGCTTAAACTCACAAATGGCAGATTCACAGTGGGCTGGAACAGAAACAGCAGAGCTCTTTAGAAACTCCAGTATTTTAAAACACAAGTTCTCTATATTTTGCCCAGGCTGGTCTCAAACTCCTAGACTCAAGAGATCCTTCTGTTCCTGCCTCCAAAGTAGACGGGATTACAGAGCATGTGCCACTTTGCCCCACTCAGTTCTTTTGATTAAGCTACCAATAAAGGCTAAGTGCATTCAGACTTATAAAATCCTTGAATGAGGATTTTATCCTCATTATCCTCTCAATTCAAGGTAGCATGATGTCATCTCTGAAGTTGTTCCTTAAGATAAAGAGAGGGCGGATGGCCAGGACTAGAGCGTCATCCACAACAAGGCTAAGTGAATGGGTATAAAGTGTAAGGCAGCAGCTTTCTACCTCTGGGGGACATCAGAAATGCTTGCATCTATCTAAGAATACGAGAGGGCTTGGACCTCATTCCCTTCCTCCAAAGGTGGAGCTCTAGGCAGGTAGGTCTTGCCATAGTTTAGTTGGCAATTCTGATGTGTGCCACAGAGAACTAACTATTGGTGCAGTGTTTCTGCCAGGCAGATGCACAACCTTTATTTGGTGTAAGTGGAGATGATTTATCAATGGTTCGTTCTATAAGATCACCACTGTAGGAATTCCTTCCTTTGTCTACCCTGCCTGAAGATTACCCAGCAACAGGCATGCACAAAATGTCAATTCCCTTCATAATCAAAGTTAGAATTTTAAGTGAATATTTGCTTTTCACACTTTGCTTCTTTTATGTGGTAGAGCTGGGATGTACTTTTGGACTTCTTATTTGTAGTTAGTTTCACTAAAAATTCTTCTGGTTTTACTGTCCTGCTAAATCTCTTGTTTTAATGATAGATTTGTACATTCTTAACAAAAATGAACATACATATCAATCTTAGCAATTTCTGATAAAAAGAAAAAAACACCCTGATTCTAACTTAACACTGATGTTTACTAAACTTTTAAGCTTTAATTTATGCAACAGGATCACAGTTTCTTTCCCCAGTTACTAACAGCCAGATTCCCTCAAATCCCCAAAAGGGAAGTCCAAATCACCATGCTGTAGATTCCTAAGGCTTAACTTCTTCAGTGTTTCTCTGCAAAGGGGCCAGAATGATCCCAATCTTCCTGTCTTCACTCTCGGCGCTGTACATATTATGCTTTTTGGTGTATTCTTGGACAAGTTCTTGTATCAAGTAGCAAATGTTCTGGCCCCTTCTGAAGGCTCTCCGGATTTTTGTAGATGAAATATCATTAGTAATCCATTCATTCACTACAGGAATGTTGCTCAGGTATTTTCACAACACATCAGATTCATGGATGAATTTTGAGCTTCATTTCCAGCCCGAATAATACATGTGAGCTCATAGTCTGCCATGATTTGGGTGATGGCTTCACTCTTCCACACACTGGGAACATCAAAGAACTCCAGTAAATCTGTCCCACCCAATAGCTTGACCTTTGTTGCACCTTTTCTTTTGGGCTCTAGGGATTTCTTTTAACTAGAATCTTGTCTTAGTTCAGTCCACTTCCTCTTCTGTCCAGGCCTTTCTAGCACAGGCAAGTTCTGCTGATTATCACAGTTATTAGCCTCTAGTTTCTCTTGGTGGTGTATTAGCACCTTAACAGTCTCTATCCACTCCTTCTCAAGACTTTCCTATTCCATTTCCAACTTCCAACCATTTGGAATTCTTGGTGGCAAGTTCTGACATGATGACCCAGCCATGGGCAGGAATGAATCCTTTCTTCTGGTATGCATTGCCAACAGGAGAGATTATGTCTTTGACAACTCTAGATCATCCTGTTCCACTCATGTCGTCCTTGGCACCTCAAACAACCTGAGGTGTATGTTGGTGAGAGGATTAAAAGAACCACAAGCAAAGAGAACCACTTCAGTCATCTTTGAATTTTCTATGGTAGGAACTTGAAGTTGTTGATTTCAATGGAAAACTGTAATGCCTCCCTTGTCTTTTCCACGCTGGATTTGACGCCTTCCCTCAAGGCATGTCCAGGTGCAGGGTTTTTCTTAAAGGTCCTCTCAGCCTCTCTAGGAAAAACCTTAGAAAGGCTGTGGTAGGCTCAAGGGAGAAATTGTTTCTCAAAGGAGAAAATGTTTCCTCAGTCTTTACAGTTGCTGTTCTTTGGATGGGACTTTTGCTTTTATTTTCTTTGGTGCTCTTGAGAATTTGCTTGTGGTATAAGTTGGGTTCAGCACACTGGCTTCATTTTGGGACGATTTCAGGGGGCCAAGGCTCAGCTTAGCACTCCTGGGCCATGTACTGAAACCCTGAAGGGCTGGAATATGGCCCATAGCTTTGTTCTGAGGCCTGTCAAGGTTAAATATCTGCTGTGCTAGAGGGGCTGAGGTGTTCCTGGTTGGCTGGCAACAACACTCCAATGGGAGGTGCTGGCAGAAGCTCTTCACCGGAGTAGCGGCAGAGTGGTTTGTGATATGCACTGGTGGCAGTGGGACGGTGAAGTCCACCCATGCATGCTGGCAAAACAACGGGAGGAGGCTTCACTTGGGTGCATACTGACAGGGGCCAGTCTGCAGAAGCTCCTCAGCAGATGGGCGGGGTCTGCCAGCAAAGGGGCTTTGGCAGTGGCCACTGCGATGCACCCTAGTTGGGTATCTGAGGCTGCACTGCCAGTGGCACAGTGCAGGCAAGTAGGCATGGGCAGGCAGGGACCTCAAGAGAGACTGGCAGCTAGGGAGGCACTCGGATCAGAGTGGCCTTATCTTATGGGCAAAGCAGCCCAGCTCTGTCAGCTCCAACAGTCAACAAAGACCAAACATTCCTAAGAAATGTGGCAAGCCTTGGGGGGTTGGCACTCCTGGTCATGATCCACTGCAGCTGTTCCCATGTCAACATTTCTGGGCTCCACAACGGTTGGAGTCCTGCCCCTGACAGCTCTACTAGTAGCTCTCTCTGCTCAAGTGTGGGTCATGTGATCTCCTGCATGTAGCATTCTGGAGGTCCATGCTGAGAGTAGGCCAATACATGCCTGTTTATCTAATCCCTTCCCTAGGAGGCTTTGGGGGCCAGGAATGAGTTTTGGTGCTTGACAACCTCATTCAGAGTTCTCAGCTTCTTCCCCCTTTAGCCGAATTTCTGCATCCTCCCTTCATCCACTCCCAATGCCTCAAGATCTAAAGATCTGCTTGGGCGGTGCTGGTCTTCCTGATGGCCTGGTTTTTCAGTGGGAGATGCTCTTCCTGGCTGCCTCTAATCAGTCATCTTGGCTCTTCTTCTTTGCCTACAGTGAATCTCATACTTTTATGTGTTTTTATGTTGTTAGTGTTCTTTTGTTTCAAGTTGAAAAACTTTAACATTTCTTTTTTTTTTTTTTTTTTTTTTTTAATTTTTATTGCATTTTAGGATTTGGGGTACATGTGCAGAACATGCAAGATAGTTGCATGGGTACACACGTGGCAGTGTGTTTTGCTGCCTTCTGCCCCCTCACCCATATTTGGCATTTCTCCCCATGCCATCCCTCCCCTGCTCCCCCTCCCGCTGTCCCTCCCCTATTTCCCCCAATAGACCTCAGTGTGTGGTGCTCCCCTCCCTATGTCCATGTGTTCCCATTGTTCATCACCCGCCTATGGGTGAGTATATATGGTGTTTCCTTTTCTGTTCTTGTGTCAATTTGCTTAAGGGAGTCTAGTGGTAATGAACTCACACAGCTTTTGTTGGTCTGGAAAAGTCTTTTTCTTTTATTGCTAAAGGACAGTTTGACTGAGTATAGTGTTCTTGATTGACAAAGTCTGTCCCCTACCTTCCAGCCAACACTTTAAATATATCATCCCATGCTCTCCTGGCCTTCACAGGTTTCTACTGTGAAAGCTGCTGATAGCCTTTGGAGGTTTTCTTGTATAGAAATGAGTCATTTTCTTCTTGCTACTTTCAAAATGGTCTGAAATTCCAGAATGGAAGGGGAGGTGCATACTTAAACATCAGGAATGAGGAGAGGAAACTCAGTTTAATGGTCATCAAAGCCTACTATTACTTGAGCTGTATAATAAAATATTAAGCATAAAACTTTCTAGGCCTGCAGTAATGGATTTATTTATTTATTCATTCGTTCGTTCATTCATTCATTCATTCATTCATTTAAAGATGGAGTTTTTCTCTGTTTTCCAGGCTGGAGTGCAATGGTGCGATATCGGCTCAGTGCAACCTCCGTCTCCGGGGTTCAAGCAATTGTCTTGCCTCAGCTTCCTGCATAGCTTGGATTACAGGCACCTGCCATCACAACTGGCTAATTTTTGTATTTTTAATAGCGACGAGGCGCCACCATACCTGGCTAATTTTTGTATTTTTAGCACAGATGAGGTTTCACTATGTTGGCCAGGCTGGTCTCAAACTCTTGACCTCAGGTGATCCACCTGCATCAGCCTCCCAAAGTGCTAGGATTACAGGTGTGAGCCACTACATCCAGCCTAGCAATGAATTTCTTTTACAGAGTCACTTGTGCTTTGGTTTTAACAATGACTTGTAATTTCCCTGTGTTGTGAGATATGACAGTGGTTTGGCACACACAGAATTAGTATTATTGTCATCTCTGTGTCTAGGTTTATGAGCAAGAAGACCCTTTGGCTAGCTCATGGGAACCTTGAGAAATGAGAATTAGACAAGGCTCAGTGGAAGAATGAACCTGTTGTCACTATGGAGCCATCTTGTATTTATTCTTCCTGTTTGCTAATTATTTTTTGTTTTCCTTTTCATAGCCCCCATGGCAAACTCATGACCCTGTTGCTTTGCATTAAAAACTCTGAGCAGTTTTTTTTCTGGTTCACTGAGTTCACAGGCACTGAGTGGCACCAAGCATTAAGGTTAATCTGAGCAATTCATTGGCCTTTTTGTCTATGTGACTACCAGAAAATTTAGCAAGGCAAACACAACAACAACAACAACAACAACAACAAAAAGACATTATTAACGGATGCCTACAGACTATTCTCTTGCTCAGTAAATAGCATTGAGCTCAAGTCAATATGGATGCCACAGACCTAGTCCATGAGATACCCCAAGGGTGAAATTATCGGACCTCAATGGGCAGAACCTGGATATGAAAATTTGGGGCAAGTACTTGAAGCTGAATTCAGCTACTAATGGCAGACAAAACAGGCAGACAAGTAAATTATGGTGTCCAAAAAGCACAGTGATCGATGATTTCTGAATCTTGCCCCTCCTATTGGATGTACAGGGGCACCTGGTTCTACTTTATGGGATATTGAGTGTCATTGTCTGAGACTGAGAATGCAGAACAATGTGTGTATGAGTGCTGAGGAAGTCAGAAAGATTACCAGGTCTTAAAAGCAAGAGTAAAAATATTGTTTGGGATATGGAAGTAGGAGTTCAGAGTTTGAGGGAGAAGGTTTAGGAAGAGCAAAATAAGAAACATGGAGTGGAGCATGAGAAACTTACATTTAACATCCAGGAAGAGTAGGGCAGTGGATGAAGAGTACTTTGTGAGCAGATATTATTGCCTCAACCTTGGGTTCTGTCTTCAGAAGCAGGACTTTAGTTTTTGAAGAGAATTTCTGGGAACTAAGTATAGGTTTTTCTTTGGAATACATGAGGGAAATAGAATGCTGGAGTAGGGTTTCAATCACAGTGAAATTATGGAAGTTCAAATCTTGGATACAGGCTGAAACTTTCTTTTTCTTTTCAAACTTGTATTCTTGAAAAGCAGAAACGTTTTCACAAAAATCACAGTATTCTAGATACCAAAACCAAAGCAATAATTTCAAGTACAAATTCATTACTTACTAAAGTTCATTAAGTCTTCATGTGGAATAGAATAGATTCCAAGACCTGGGGTATAATTGGACAGAGGCATTCCCAGCAATGTATAGTGGAACATGCCAGACAGTTCAGAACAGTTTGTACAAGAATCATAATCAAATGGGAAACAAACAATTGTTGGGCACCACTATACGCAAAGAAAAAATTACTAAAAAAAATCAGGTATGTAAATGTGTTTGTGTGCATGTATGTGTGTATATGCATGTATATTCGTGTGTGTGTGTGCATGTGTGCACACACACAAATTTACCTGGGAGGTGAGGGATAAGATGCAAAAATGATACATATAAAACTTGGTACAGCTTTTGTTTAGCTCTAAATCTAGTTGAGAAAATAAGTCATATTAAACATTCATATAAAAAATAAACATTGTGATTGAATAAGTGAAAAGAAGGTCAAGGTCACTGGGACTATGGTGTCCAGAGAAATATATTTGAAACTGAACTCAGTTGGAAATGTAGGATATGGTTAGATCAAGAAGAGGAGAGAGGACATGAGTAGTGGGAGGAAAGGCATTAGAAAAGAATGTGGAGGTGGAAGTGTGTTGACATGCCAGTGAAGATGCCACTGTGACTGGCATGGAAGGTTTTTGTAGGGAAGTAGTGGAGCTTAAGCCAAAAGGAAGACATGGAGTTCATATGCTGAATTTAAACCATTATTTTTGACTCTTTTATTACACTTTGATGTTTATCTCATCACAGCTACTTTTCTGTTACTGTTCTATCTATTCGTTTTGACTTCAACTAGAAATTATATGGGATAAGGAGGTTTTAGGCAGTAAATGGCTAATATTTTGGTGTATTGATTCTTTTTTTTAATGTACTACATTTTATTACATAAAATATTCTTAGTATAATTGTGTGTGTGTATACACACACACACACACACACACACACACACAATGTATTTCTTTTTTTTAGACAGAGTCTCGCTCTTGTACCCCAGGCTGGAGTGAAATGGCCTGATCTTGGATCACTGCAACCACCACTTCCAGGCTTCAAGCTATTCTCCTGCCTCAGCCAGTGTATTGATTCTTGAAGGTATTTTTAAAATTTCTTAATTTTAGTGCTACTAAAAAGTGTTTGGTTTGTAGTACAACTAATAAGTTAATAAGAGGTCAAGCTGGAATTTGAACCTAGGTGGTCTTTTCTAAATCCTGTATTCTCTCCCATATATGCTGACCCTCTAAATATCCGTTTCTTGAACCCGTCTTGGTTATATATATGTGTGTGTGTGCGTGAGTGTGTGTAAATATATATACACACACAGAAATGCCATGTACTGAGCCCTTGGGTGCACAAGCACCATGCCAGGTATTTTCTACATTAGAATATATGAAAGTACATAAGGAATGTGTGTTTATTTGACCTGCATTTAATTGTACAAGAGTGTAAAGCTTTGTTTTCTTTTGTAAGAAGTCATCAATGAGTGAATGGCATTGTGTGTACACAAACTTTCAACAGGGTGACAGATGACAGTGATTGACTGTGTGGGTGGGTATTCCAATGAATGCTGAAATGGGAATGATGTGTGCATAAGGTGTGTGAGAGGGAACGTGGTTGTCTTCGACCAAAGTCAATTAGTCAATTGGGTCTAAGGATGACAGTGTGGCAGGATATGAGGGCATAGCAATTGGAGCTTTGGTTTCCATTTGGAGGGTAGGGGATTCAATCAGAGTATATGGGTATGACCTACTATCTTAAAATTATTGCTAAAGGCACAATAATTGATCTATATGATAAGCCTGGGATAGTTTTCTCTCAGAGGCAAAAAATCCCTAGTCAAATCTACAAAAGAGTTGTTATGCTCTTTGTGTGTTTGTGTGTGT
The DNA here is from genome assembly GCA_028533165.1 of Leontopithecus rosalia. Classification (NCBI taxonomy): domain Eukaryota; kingdom Metazoa; phylum Chordata; class Mammalia; order Primates; family Cebidae; genus Leontopithecus; species Leontopithecus rosalia. The sequence continues at coordinate 15,261,436 of CM052667.1, read as the reverse complement.
GTGTGTGTGTGTGTGTGTGTGTGTGTGTGTCTTTCAAAGCCAGCAGTGAAAGGCCAAGTAAAGCACTGCAAGGCAACATAAATGATTTAAGACCCAACGATTTTGCCAGGGAAACATTCAAGACGGAGTCTAATCCTTTAATCTAACCCCAGTCCCTTTAAAAGCTTTGAGCTAGGAGTTGACTCAGCATGTCAGTGCCAAGAAGATCCATTGACCCTGAGTTCAGTGCTGAGAAATTGAGAAATGTTCTTTTTAATGTCTATTCAATAAATACAGCATCCACCTTGCAAGGGGCTGCACAATCCACTTCAAATCCATTATGGGATGTTCTTGTGGGCTGACAAGTTGTCCTGAGACAACAGTGGCCATGAGATGAGGTTAACCCTTTCTGCGGAATGTAAATCGTCACAGCCACTGCCATTGCTGGCTCTCCTAAGACCTTGGAAAGAAGATGCTTGAATCGATGTGAGAGCTCTGTGGTGTGCATTTCCCTTTAGACTGAGGCCATCTTTTACAGAATGCATAAACCCATATACAGAGATCTACGTATGACCTACAAAATGCTATTTTAAAAGACAAAAGATGTTACATCTTTCCTTACCACACTTGGAGATAGAGATCAGATTTCTCTCACCTCATTTGGCATGGAAAATCTCTATCATGTTGCTTGTGAATACTGCGGCTGTGCTTTATAAATTCCTCATAAAAACATGTGGAAGTGGTGTGTGATAAAGAATAGTTGTGATAATAACAGGTAAATGGAAAAATCTAAGAAATGTGGTTTGGGTGCTGAACTATTATATTTTTGAGCACATTTCAGTGGTTTATGAGACAAATGGGAGAAAATATGTAAAAATCAGGACAATTCCAAAAACATGTTTAATGGAGGCTAACTGTCCTGCTATCAGGCCACAGGGAAAAGTGACCTAGAAATAAACACACTGACAAATTTCTCCAGAGTTGGACCAAGTCAAGGCTGAGGCTCAGTGCTTTGGATTCTTTGCATTATAATAATAACACATTCTCTGGCATGAAATTATTCAGTTCACAGCAGAGTGTATATGTGTTGAATAAATATTTGTGGATTGATAGATTAGCTGGTTTGCTGTATGTTACCACATTAACCAACATAGACTGATTGTCTGTTGTTTGCCAAATTGCTCATCAATATGTGATCCATTCATGTAGCAAGTTCTTATTGAGTATCTTCTAACTATCAAGGATCCATTAAAACTTAAAGTAGAGTTTTGGATACTTGGAAGAACCAAGATTATTTACAGGGTTGCCAGAGTGCTTTCCTTGAAGCCAGTCTTACAGAATTTTATAGGTATTTTGTGAAAAATTGTTTCTATTGTCAAATCAGTTTGGGACACACTCATCAAAGTATAGAAGTGGTTTTTACCAGAATCCCTCTCCAGTAATAAGCTTATCTTAATTGTCAATCTCAAGAAGGGGGATACAACATGTAATGTTTAGCCAATTTTTGAACATAAAATAGTCCTTTTCCCAAAAAAAGGATTTCTTAGAACTAGCATTCTGTAGAGCATACCTTGAAGAATGCTTTCCATTGAATTCAAGTAGGATGACTTTCTCAAAGCACCTAGAAGAATTTTGCAGTCAACCTTGATTTTCTCCTTTGTGTCTGAGAAGTTGCTAGCAATTTGCTTCAGTGGACTCTGAGGAGGCCAGATTTATGCCTCCCAACCGAATAAAGTGACTTCAATGTACAGATTGCTGGTGTTGAGAAATGTAAGCTCTGGGGATAAGGGAGGGTTTAAGCAGCCAGGGAATATCTCAGCAGAAAAAATGACTACATGGCTCTGCCCTTCTCCATCCCTGCCGTGTTCCTCCTGGGTCTATTTAGATTAGGGATAGAGCACTATGTCCAGAGCTGGGCTGCCTGTTTGCAGGGTTAAGAGTGATTTCTTCTCTCTTTTTGCCCTTTCATATGCCTCTCACTGCACACCCTCAGGCCCAAGAGAAGAGGTCATATTAATACTTGTTTAAACTGACTTTGTCTCCCTTTTTGCAGAGGAAACAGCTATCCCCATTATCCTAATCAGGGTGAGGAGGTGATTAGGTGAGCAGGTATGAGAGAGAATGGACATTTATTATATTCCATGGGCCAGGTAGGGTGCTAGGAGTTTTATACAGTGACTTTTGGGACAGGTATTATTTTTGTCATTTTAAAACCAGAGTTAAGTAATTGACTTTAGGTTATGAAACTAGTGAATGGTAAAAATGGACTTGAATCTGGTTCTGCCCGATTCCAAACCACACTGCACTGTAAGATAGATGCAGGTACGAAGCTTTACAGGAGGCAAAACGTTCCACATGGGTTATTTCATTTGAATTCTGATCAGTTTTATTAAATCAGCTTGAAGATTAAAATTAAAATAGAAGAGATTCCCACTTATCCGTGGTCACAAAGCAAGTCAAAGGCTCAGTGAAAAAGATCCCTATCTAAGCTTGGGCTAGACATCCAATCTCAAAACAGAGGATGACTTAGGTTGTGTTTATAATAATCATGACCATCATTTGTAAATTCATAATAATTTATAAATAAAATCCTCCCATTTAATCCTTAAACATTCTAAAAGTAGAATTTTATTTTCTCTATTTATCTCGAAGAAGGAATATAGGGACAAAAAAAGCACTAAGAGATGTGATCATCATCAGTGCTAGATACAGTGCTAACAATTTGGCAGTTACTATTTCATTTAATCCTCAATGATCTCAGGAGCTGTTAGTAACCCTATATTACAGAAGAGGAAAGTGATGTTTCAAAACTTCAGGCTTCTTCAGATTCTAGAGTCTCAGTTGTCACCCACTGCCTGCCTGCCTCCCAAATTAAGACTCATCCTTAAGACTTCTGTTTCTGATTCATACTCTTTCCAATATAGTCATAAACTGTCAAAAGATATGGATGTAAAGTGAGAGTAAATCAATAGCCCAAGTACCTTCTCTATGAGAGAAATCACACGTGTGCATGTCAAAATATGTGCATGTGTAAGGTCAGAAATGAAAACACAGCACACTGTGTCTTAAACAGTTCATTTGTTTTAGAAATGTGAGGTTGAGCTTCTTTGTATGTCCCATCTTCACGGCTTTTGCTCACGTTTTAGTAAAATCCTGTCATGAATCAATCTCTATATCCAAGTCCTGGTGAGTTTTTCCTGATTGATTAGGATGGAGTATCTGTGCCTTGATCAGAACTGCATATTGTGGATAGTGTGACAGCTCCGTGTATCACCCTGGGACTCCAACATTGCAGTAGCTGGAGCCCCAGATTGGATTGTGCCTGAGCATTGACAATCCAGTATTGATGTTCATGTGACACTGGGAGCTACTGTAACAATCTTTATTTTATCTGTGGCCTTTGCTCTCGGGGTTGGCTTGAGCCCCCACAGGGCTACCATGATAATCAACACCTCTAATTAGTACTTAGAAATGTCTGGCTCCCACAGCTGTCATTGGAAGACAAGCTTCAGTGTGCAAAATACTGAAGCTCTTACATTTCCCCAGCAAAACCTTCCTCCCAGGCCTATGTCATGGATGGTGCTTTCAACACTCTGCCAGTAGGAAAACTGCCTCCCTGCCCCTCTCATTCAGGAAGAGCTAAATCCAGAGGATGAGGTCTACTTAGGCGATCAGGAGGCCGGAAATTAGACGTCGTGTCTCATACCTGATTCTTTTGCTCACGAAGGCAGGTCCCCGATTTGGGTCTCCACCAAGTCTCCACTGCAGTGATTGGGATGATGATGTGTACAGTGATCAATGCAAAAGAAAGCCACTGGAGAATCTTTCCCTCTGTTCTACCCTCTCTTTTTCATTTTACAAATGAGATGGTGGAGAAAGAGCTAAGCAGTCTCATACCTCAGTATTCAACAGGCCCAGGGGACCACCACGAAAGATGTTTCCATTCTACTCACTTCTGTTCTTCCTCCAGCAGGGAGAGGCAGCAAGACAGCTGTACTGAGGAGGTTTTCTATGGGGAGGGAAATGATCCATTGGCCAAGGGTACCATAGCGTACTCAAGAAGGGGCTGGCAGTTTGTTTTCCAGAAACCATCACCAAGTCAGGTTGAAGCTAATGCTGATAACGATTTATTGCCATTATCATTGCTGCAGAGCAATGAGAGAGAGCATTAGGACACCCAGCTGCAGTGGATATCTATGACTCCTTTCTCTAGATGCATTAGCCTCATTAATCAGCTAATGTCATATCACATCCCCAAATAGTTTTTAGAGAGTCATTCTTAGGTGACTTCATTTATTTTGAAGGGCAAGTCAAATGTAGGAAATAGTAAAAAAAAGGGAATGAGGGATGGTGAGGCTGGCCTCAACTACCATTGAAAGGGCTCTGCTGCCCTTCGTTCTTATTTCCATCAGCATCCCTTTTCCACTTCTTGCAGCCATGGTGGATGGCTTTCTCCAGAACCAGATCCAGGGCAAAGTTTTGTGAATAGAAGAGAGGCTGGAAAAGCCCACTGTAACCTTCCTAATATTGCCAGGGACAGATGTAGGAGACTTGCTTTCTGGTCTTCTCTGATCTGCTCACTGGCAAGGTGTTCTGGTTCTAATTTTGGTTTCATATGAAGAAAACAGCAATGTTTACTTCCTGAAGACTGGAGGCATTGGCCTCTGAAAGCTCCTTCCAGTTTAAGGATTTAGGAAAATAAGCTTTTGCATCATCTTCCCCCTGCCCCCCAGTGATTCTGCCTCCCGAGTGATTCTCCTGCCTCAACCTCCCAAGTAGCTAGAATTACAGGCGTGCACCACCAAACCCAGCTAATTTTTTTATTTTTAGTAGAGACATTGTTTCACCATGTTGGCCAGACTGGTCTCGAACTCCTTACCTCTGTTGATCCACCCACCATGGCCTTCCAGAGTGCTGGGATTACAGGCGTGAACCAGCGTGCCCAGCCCATCTTTTCATTCTTTTTAAAACGAATTTGACATCATTACCCTCATTTGCAGAATAAAGCTTCAGGCTGGTGTCTACTTCCTCTTCTGAATATACCTGTGCAGCCCTAAGCTCATCATCAAGATTGAAAGTGACCAGGTGCTACTCACAAATAACCAGTTTATTTTGTTATCATTCTACACACACACACACACTCTCTCTCTCTCTCTCTCAGATCTATTACCCTGACAATATTTTAAGTCAAAGAATTGCTAATAGTAGTGTTTCACTTCTCCTCTTATGAAGGGAGTATGATTACTATTTAAATTCAGTTCTCAAGCACCTAATATTTATTAGGAATGATTCCAGGCATCTTTTTGTATATACTATCTCTTAAAGCTAATTTAGCATTCAAATTAAAAACTTGAGGTTCTTATTCTTTGTATTTTACACCTTATTATTTGCCCAACATTACACAGGCATGGATTTTGGATTGAAGTGCCTTTCGATTTTTCTTCAAATTAAACCACATGTAGGTAGGTTATTTTCATTTTCCCACAAGGCTTAATCAGGCGCCACTTTGCTAAGAGCAGAAGCAGCAGTCCAGCAAGTGTCTGCTCGCTGTGGAGTAGCAGGTGTGGTGTGGTAAGATAGGGATGCAGCCTAGTCTTGAACTTACAGGTGGTGTAACTAGGAATAGGCACCCAACCACTTGAGCCTCAATATTCTCTGTAAAATAGGGATTAATATACCTTCCTTAAAACTGACGGTAGTTGGTAATGGAGTAAAGTACCTGACAAATAGTAGGTACTCAATACAAATGATTTGCCTTCTTTGGGGCAAGGATAAAATTGTACTTCTTCTGATAATAACAGCTAGTATTTCTGATACATGTTAGTCATATTTTGCAACACACTTTCATTTTGAGATGGAGTCTTGCTCTGTTGTCAGGCTGGAGTGCAGTGGTGCGACCTCAGCTCACTGCAACCTCTGCTTCCTGGGTTCAAGAGATTCTTCTGCCTCAGCCTCCGGAGTAGCTGGGGCTACAGGCATGCACCCCATGCCCAGCTAATTTTTTTGTATTTTTAGTAGAGACGGGGTTTCACCATATTGGCCAGGCTGGTCTCAAACTCCTGACCTCAGGTGATCTGCCCACCTCAGCCTCCCAAAGTGCTGGGATTACAGGCATTAGCCACTGCGCCCCGCCCAGATATTCTTTACTGTGTCACTTCAGCCCTCTGGACAAGTAAGTATCAGGGGTTGTCACAGACTACGTATTTTTATATTGTCACCTATCAAGTAGTTTATTCTGAAAGAATAAAAAATAGAACTAGTGGATAAGGCAGACTTGGAAATGGGGGTATGGGATGTCATTTTCTTGACTGAGTACCTGGGAAAAGTAGGAGGTGGGAAATTAGCTTTCTACTTTTTATATCCAATTGAGGCATTCATGTTAGTTTCCACACCTGCCTTGTCAATATGACCAGGCTGAATCCTGTTTTGTCTGTTTACTTGATATTTACCCATGCCTGCGATCAACAAAAAAACACATCTCAGCATCTCACTTGGCAAGAGGAAGAATTGAGGCAGCACAGCAGCTGTCATATTTATTTCAGTGGCAAAGCAGGTCAGGAAAATTGATAAAATTAATCATACAAACTAGCAAACATCAGGAGTTAGAACGTGAAGGAACAGATGAGTTCTTGCTTCATTCCAGGCTGCACCTGCCCTTAGTTCTAATGGAATCTGTGCAATCAGCTGATGAAAGCAAGGAAGGAAGGAGGGAGTTGTGGCAATGGAAATAAAGGCCTGAAGAGAAATGGAAACACGAGCAATTATTGGGGCAGGTCTTAGTCTGTGGACCTGTGGTGTCTGCGAAACTCTATTAAGTTGTCTGAGGCTGTGGGAAATCCATCTTTAGGTGTCCCGTGAAGAGAATAAGTTCAGGACCTAACACTGGCTTGGATGTATGGCAAGTGAGCCTGAGTTATTTGGGCAGCATTTCTTTCTTGTTATAAGAGGAAGCACGGCCATTACTGCAGTCGTTTTTGACTCTAGAAATGCTTTAGTGTCACTTGGAGAGCTTTTAAAAATACTGATACCCCCGACTCAACCCCAGATGAACTGAATCAGGGCCCAGGCATTGATGATTTTTATAAACTCTCCAGGTGAATTCTAAGAGGAAGTCAGTGCTGAGAGTTCCTGGCCTATAGCAGTGGTTCACAAACATTAGCATTCATCAGAATCATCTGGAGGGCCTGTTAAAACTGAGATTGCTGGGCCCCATGTCTGTGGTTTTTGATTCAGTAGCTCTGGTTTGGGCTCAAGAACTTTTATTTCTAATAAACTCCAGGGGATGCTTGCATTGATGATCAGGGGATTATGCTTTGAGAGACATTGACTAGAGGAAATGGCATGAGGTTCTTTTTCTGACCCTGAGTCTGTTCTCAAAATGCAGATAAAGACATACCCAAGATTGGGTAATTTATAAAGAAAAAGAGGTTTAATGGACTCACAGTTGCATGTATTTGGGGAAGCCTCACAATCACAGTGGAGGGCAAAAGGCATGTCTTACATGGTGGCAGGCAAGGGAGAGATGATAGCCGAGTGAAACTGCCTTATAAAACCATCAGATCTCCTGAGGCTTATTCACTACCAGAACAGTATGGGGGAAACTGCCCCCACGATTCAATTATCTCCCACCTGGTCCCTCCCACAACACATGGGAATTTTAGGAACTGTAATTCAAGTTGAGATGCAGGTGGGGACACAGCCAAACCAACATTTATTAGCTGTATTACCTTAGCAAGTCATTTAGTTTCTTAAACCCACAATTATAATTATCATCTTTCTTATCTCAAAGACTTTGGTAGATCAGCTGAGTTAATATATATGGTAATACTTTGTAAATTATAAAACCTAGGATAAAAATTAAGTTTTACTAATTTCTGTTCAAATTCTCATTATGCTTTGGGCTTGTAGATCTAACTATGATTGTGACAACTTGAAACGAGAGCCATTTGTTCACTAAAAAGGTAATTAATAAGTACAATTATACACCCAGCCCCGGATTGAATGCTGGAGATAACAATGACCATGACAAATGTATCTCTTCCCTCATGAAGATTGTTTTCTGATGTAGGGCCAAATTCACCTCATTTTTATGGCCAGTGAACTAGCCATGGTTTTTACATTTTTATAATTGTTTAAAAAAACTGGAAAATTATTTTTGATGCACATAAACTATATGGCATTCAAATTTCAGTGTCCATAAGAATGATCGTTCATTTTTGTATTTTTAACAGCTGCTTTCATATTATAATGGTCAAATAGAGTAGTTCAACAAAGACTGTATGGCTCATAAGGCCTAAAATATCTACTATCTGATCCTTTACAGAAAGTTTGTGAACTTCTAGTGGCAGAGTTAAATTCCACTGTAGCAGAAGCTGGAGGGGAAGCAAAAAAATTCAGGATAGAATAACAGGAGTGGGATGTACTTCAGGTTTTTAGTTTTTTTTTTTTTTTTGAGACTTGAGTCTTGCTTTGTCTCCCAGGCTGGAGTTCAATGGTGTGATCATGGCTCACTGCAACCTCTGCCTCCTGGGTTCAAGTCATTTTCCTGCCTCAGCCTCCCACGTAGCTGGGACTACAGGCATGGGCTACCACGCTTGGCTAAGTTTTGTATTTTTAGTAGAAATGGGATTTCACCATGTTGGCCAGGCTGGTCTTGAACTCCTGACCTCAGGTGATCCACCCACCTCAGCCTCTCAAAGTTCTGGGATTACAGGCGTGAGCCACCGTGCCTGGCCAAAAATAGCTAACTCTTATTGAGTACTTAATTAGGTGTCAAGTGTTGTTCTAAGGACAGTGCAATCTTCAAAGCAATGCTATTAGATATTATTACTATCATCCTCGTTTTACTGATGACAAAAGTAAGTCACAGAGATGTTAAATCACTGAACGTCATGCAGCTGGGAAAGTCAGACCTGGGATTTGAACAGAGTGTAACTTCTCAATTGTTTTATTTATTTTTAACTTTTAGTTTAGTTTCAGGGGCACATGTACAAGTCTGATATATAGGTAAATTGAATGTCATGGGGGGGCTTTGATGTACTGATTATTTTATTAGCCAGGTAATAAGCACAGTACTTGATAGGTACTTTTTCAGTCCTCACCCTCCTCCCACCCTTCCCCATTAAGTAGGCCCCAGTGTCTGTCGTTTCCTCATGTGTCCATGTGTACTCAATGTTTAGCTCCCACTTACAAGTGAAAACACGTGGCATTTGGTTTTCTGTTCCTGTGTTTGCTTAGGATAATGGCCTCCAGCTCCATCCAGGTTGCAACAAAGGTCATGATACCATTCTTTTTTTATGGCTGTGTAGTATTTCATAGTGCATATATTCCAGATTTTCTTTATCCAGTCTACTGCTGATGGACATTTGAGTGGATTCCAAGTATTTGTTATTGTGAATAGTGCTGTGATAAATATATTTATGCAAGTGTCTTTATGGTAGAATGATTTATATTCCTTTGGGTATTTACCTACTAATGAGATTGCTGGGTCAAATGGTACTTCTGTTTTAAGTTCTTTGAAAAATTACCACATTGCTTTCCACAATGGCTAAAGTAATTTACCTCCCATTAGGAGTATATAAACATTTTCTTTTCTCCTCAACCTCACCAGCATCTGTTATTTTTTGACATTTTAATAATAGCCATTCTGATTGGTGTGAGATGGTATCTCCTTGTGGTTTTGATTTGCATTTCTCTAATGATTAGTGATGTTGAGCATTTTTTCATATGCTTGTTGGCTGCATGTATGTCTTTTTTTGAAAAGTATCTGTTCATGTCCTTTGCCTACTTTTTAGTGGGTTTGTTTGTTTTCTTGTAAATTTGTTGAAGTTCTTTATGGTTACAGAATATTGGGCCTTTGTCAAATGCATAGTTTGCAAATATTTTCTCCCTTTCCATAGATTGTCCTTTGATAGTATCTTCCGCTGTACAGAAGCTCTCCTGTTTAGTTAGGTCCCACTGGTCCATTTTTGTTTTTGTTGCAATTGCTTTTGGCATTTTTGTCATGAGATTATTGCTGGTTCCTCTGTCCAGAATGGTATTTCCTAGGTTATCTTCCAGGGTTATTATAGTTTTCCATTCAGTCTTTCATCCACCTTGAGTTGATTTTTCTATATGGTATAAGGAACGGGTGCAACTTCAATCTTCCGCATATGGCTAATCAGTTATCCCAGGATCATTTATTGAATAGGGAGTCCTTTCTCCATTGCTTGTTTCTGTCAACTTTGTCAAATATCAGATGGTGGTAGGTGTGTGGTTTTATTTCTGAGCTGGCTGCTCTGTTCCATTAATCTGTGTGTCTGTTTTTGTGCCAGTACTATGTGTTTTGGTTACTGTACACGTGTAGCACAGTTTGAAGTTGGGTAATGCTTCCAGTTTTGTTCTTTCCCCTTAAGATTGCATTTCTCCGTTGTTTTGAAAGCGTAGTAAGAGGAGAAGCAAGCCAGTGGGAAAGCTATTCCTCAAGTCTAAGCCAGAGGTAGTATAGACTGATCTGAAAAGTTAGTAGAGGAGACGGGCAGAAATAGACAAGGCTGGGATACAAGAGGATCTGTGATTGTCTAGCTAAGAGGACAAAGAGAGAAGGACAAAGACAATGTAAAAGTTCAGGTGGATAGTCGGTGTATTCATTGACAACGTCATGGCCGGAAACCTTGTCAGATGATATACTTTAATTTGAGACAGTACTTGCAAATGCATGCAAATATGTATTTGTCTCTTACTTCCCTTTGGACTATAACAACCCTTTGAGAGCAGAGGTAATGCCCCCTCCATCTATCTCCTGCCTGCAATATAGTGTATGGCACATTATAGTTGTCCAATATAATTGCTAGAATTTTAACAAATTTTAGCATTTTCATGTTGCATAAATATAGGCTGATGAGGCTAAGCCAAACTAAATTTTGACTAGCACACTGATGTTTAATGTTGGAACCTTAGTATTAAGGTGGATTAATTTATTTTGAGATTTTTGTTTGTTTGGTTTCGTCACGTCTAAAACTCTTGCCTGACCAGTTCTTCACATTGTTTGTGTATTCTTCAAAGTACTTATATCTCTTAAACTTAAACATAAAAAGGTGAGAAGAGCACTTAGGAATGTATGGACCTACAGATACTTCAATTGCATCTCACAGATGAGGATCAGGTCCATGTGAAACAATTAAAGTAAGATCAGTTGAGACCCTTGTGGATCCTCAGTGACCCTTCCATTCCCTCCATTCTGATGCCATGACCCCTCCCGACTTTCTGGACCCCTTCACATTCTCCAAGATGTCACTCATAGGTTGCCAGGCAACACTAACCAGACTGGTTTTTACCCTGCAGTTAGGCATCAGCTGCTGTCATCACATTTTAAGTTATTATTACTATTTAACAAAACAATGGCTATGGCTTGTGTAGCTCTCAGTGGGGTACCCTCTCTGGAGAAAATGCTCATGTAGATTTCCTGGGAAACTAATTTATTTTCTTTTCTTAAAACAGAACACAGTTAAGCCTGTAAAGATAGAAAAGGTCTAGGATGGGGTGGAAGGGAGTGTGGTGCTGGACTGATGAAAAGACACAACACAGGCAGTCTTGAGCAGATAAATAATCAGTATGTGCAAATTATACGTAGGAATGGAGCAGAAGACACATTTATTTTCTGACAGTTGCTAAGACTACCAGTGCTTTGTTAAGTTCCTGAGTATGAGCCTGAACTTGAATTATAGAAACTGTGTACCCAGGAGCCAAGCTTCCAATATTGAGGACGGACTCAACAAGCAGGGTTTTCATTTCCTAGAGTTTTAGGCATTTTTTGTTTTTAATTCTTCACCAATGTCTGACTAACAAAACCATAGCACAATTCCTTGATCATACTCTTTACTTGGTAAATATTTGTGGATTTGGGTTGTTAATATAACAAACTTTTTTCATTGTGCTTAGAGCTTGAATTTATCAATCAACAGTCAAACATGTGTTTAAGCTGCTACTATTTGTCCTTCGATGTGCTGGAGACTCTAAGATACATAAAGAGAGAGAAGACCTGACTGTGTAATTAAGTGTACAGTTTATTTGAAACCATAAATAAAACAATAGTTAACATTGTGCCTACTATGGGTCAGGCACAATGATAAACACTTTTAGCCCCTGTCTCTGGTCTTTACACCCCCTCCTTCATAGGTGTTGTTGCCTGTGTCACTCTGTCCAGTGTCGCATAGCTGTTTATTGAGGGAATCAAGTTCTATACCAGGTTGGCCTGGATCCAGAGCCCTCATATATTTTCCTGTGTCTGTGGTACTAGCACACATGAATATACCTACACACACACACACACACACACACACACACACACAAATATGAATACACCTATATGTGTGTGTGTGCGTGTGTGTATGTTCATGTGTGCTAATGCCACAGGCACAGGAAATATATTTACACACACATGTACACACATACTTATATGTATATATATGTACATTCATCCATTCAGTTATTCATCTAATATCTGTAAGAGTTTAACATATACCTGCAAAGAGAGGGAGAGAAAGACGTGGTGCACCTATTGGACAACACGAAGTTCTTGCCTTAATGGACCTTACATTCCAATGGGAATGCAGACAAGCAAGTAACCAAGCAAATAAGCACAAGGATGAGCAAGCGAGAATCTATAATTTCTGATAGTAAAATACGGTGTGACAAAACTGAAGGAGGCTAAGACGACAGGGCATTGAAATGACTTGCTCCAGTTTTCCTATTATAAACCACGAATTGCTGACTTCTAGTCCAGGGTACTTTCTACTTTGTGGTACCCTGGAACAAACAAAATCTCAAAGCATTCCCAATCATCAGCATGGGATTTAGACCATATAGTTTGCTAATTGTGTTTTCTTTAATATCACAGTATGATATTCCATTTAGAATTAGGACAAATAACTTTGAGATAGAAAGCCAAACCCAAATCCTATCTTTGTGATATATGTAACTCGACCATCTGCCTACTATTACAAGGCCAGTTCTTTGCTAATATTGATAGCTGTGGTAACAGTGGTAATAACACAACACATTTTTGAGTGCACACTGTACAATAGTGTCCTGTGCTACTACTGAAAATGACAAACAAAACACCTTGCTTTCGCCCAGTGTATCATGGCTGACAAGAGAAGCGGCACTAAAGGTCTTTTAAATTCTCTTACCTATGCCTTGTCTCCCCCACCCTGCCAAATAATGCAAAATTGAAAGTAGAATAACATTGCTGCCAATGCAAAGAGTAATTCTAATATTAAAGAACAACAACCCAGGAAGACACAATCACTAACAAGCGGTGAAAAAAGGCAGACAAACCCTTGTATAGAACCTTGCTGACAAGTGCTATTAAATATTAATTCTGTAGACCGTGGAGACATCATTAAACAAACATATACACCCTAATGCTGAATGTGCACTGGTCCAGGCATTTGTTTTACACATGGTTGTTGGCTAGGTGTAGCCTTTTGTGTTGCTTTACCAGGCAGAAGACAATTTTCTCCCTACTTCATTAATTGTAACCTTACACATCGCTGAAATTCTCATTGCCTTTTTGGTTATTTGTCTTGTCTTTGCCTTTCGTTTAATTGGAAAGACGTTTTTTTAGGGAGAATGAAGGGAGTTACCTGTTTTAAGGCTGTCATGCGTGGATAAAACGTTTCATGTTTAGATAGGGATCTAGATTTAAAGAACCAGTGCTACATGCCGGACATTTAGAGAAATTCGAGCGCTGCGTGACCTTTGCCAGTTTAATACCTCTTTCCAACTTCTCCTCAAGACTCTTCAATAAAGATCCTAAATTTTAGGGAAGAAAAAGAATTCTAACCCACAGAAACTAGCAAAGCTTATCTATTCAGTTTATTCCTAAAATAGGAATGTAATTTAAATACCACAGATGTGAAGGGATAACTGCGCCGCGTTTGGAATCATAGTCACGGAGCTACAAAGGGCCTTAGCATTTAGTACAGTGGTTCTCAAACTTTAGCAATGTCAAAACATCCTTGTTAAGGTGCGGTTTGTCACCCTCCACCCCCAGAGTTTCTGAGTCAGTAGGACTGGGTGGAGGCTTGAGAATCTGTATTTCTAACGAGTTTCCAGGTGGTGCAAATGCTGCTGGTTTGGGACCGGTTTGAGAATCATTGATCCAGTCCAACCCTTACTTTGTACAGATCAGAAGACAGACTTGGAGAAGTTACTGCAATTTGCCTAAGGTTGCCCTTTAGCTAACAGCTAATCCTCCACTGTCACGTAAGCCTCTGGGCCCTACACTATGCTTTTTCCACTTCGCCGTGGAGAATTTTAGAGATGTTACAGGAAGATCATTAATCATGCTATTCTATCAGGTTAGTCATTCTATGGAGGAACTGAGAACCATTCAGTGGAAGAGTGGGAGGGGAACCTAAGGGATCCCCCCAGTCTTACTGCTCTCTTGCATGGCAATAACCAAGCTTTGAATGTGACATGTTCAGGGCTGTGTCACTGTCCAGCGACTGAGATGTAATCCAAATCCAGCTCTCAGAGTGGGCTTTCTCTGCCCTTCATCTCACTAGTTGAGGCAACCATGGTCAGCCTCTTGTGCAAGATGTTGGGACCAACTGACAAAATGGTGACCATTATTGCCCACTTTCAAGGAAGACATCAAGCAGATCCATAGCCTGGATTTACATTTCAAAACCTAGAGAGTATAAAGGAGCTCTCCAGGCTGCCTTATGGCCTTCTTGGACCTTTTGTCTTCACGGACCTCTTCCTTCATGGGAGGCTAAGGCGGGTGGATCACGAGGTCAGGAGTTCAAGACCAGCCTGGCCAAGATGGTGAAACCCCGTCTCTACTCAAAATACAAAAATTAGCCAGGCGTGGTGGTGCACACCTGTAATCCCAGCTCCTTGAGAGGCTGAGACAGAGAACTGCTTGAACCCGGGAGGTCAAGTTTGCAGTGAGCAGAGATCGTGCCATTGCACTCCAGTCCAGGCCACAGAGTGAGACTCCATTTAAAAAAAAAAATGTAATAAACATGTTAGCTAGCCTTCATGGGTGGTGTGTACCTGTAGTCCTAGCTACTTGGGAAACCGAGTCAGGAGAATTACATGAGCCGGGGAGGCCGCTGTTTCAGAGAGCCGAGATCGCGCCGCTGCACCACAGCCTCACAGCGACAGTGAGATTCCATCGTAAAAGAAAAAAATAAATAAAGTAATAAATATGACCTTTTACGACTGCATTGACAGAAAAACACATATAATCCAGGCTAGCTCCATCATTATATATCCGCTATTATTTCTTCTGATTTTAACACAAATTAAAATGGAAACATTTTCGTGGGCTCCTGCAGGTACCGAAGGCCCCAGGCGCGGTGCAACCGGTGCGTAATGGGTGAGTGGGCCCTGGGCTGTGGGCGATTCAGCTCCGGGATTTGCACTGAAGACGAGGGCCTTTGGGTCCGATTCTGGGGGCAGCAGCCACCGCCAGGCTGCCCCACGCGGCTCTCAGGTGGAGCAGCCCGGGCGCCTGCGGAGGTCGCGAGCCAGGTGGTGGCGGCGAGCAGGGGAGCGGCCGGGCTCCGCGATCCTCCGGGCGGCAGGGCGGGTCCCGCGGGTTGCGGGTGGCTGGGAGAGCGGCCCCCTGCTGCGCGGGCGGCGGCGCCCAGAACCTGCTCACGCTGCGGAGGCGCTGCCCCCGCTCCCCGGACGCGGCGCACACAACAGAGGGGAACGCGGCGCAGGTTTTTTTTTTTTTTTTTTTTTTTTTGCATACAATTATAGTGATGGCATCATTTTTTTTGAAACAAACTGTCCATAAATGTCACTGAAAATCCGGGTCTCCTTTTATTAAAACTGAAAAATGTGTATAAATGTAAATAACAAATGACTGATACAGGGATAAGAACACCACAGCGGCTGCTGGCGTCTCTCTTCTTTCTCTCTTTTTTTCTCTCCTCCTCATGTAATTTGCATTAATAAAGAGGCTGTTCCTTGTCGGAATGTGTTTCATCCGGTTTAAAATCCCAGGGCGATCCACTAGGAAGAGCTCTGGGAGAATCCAACTGTCAGAGCCGACAAGACAAATGAATCCCGGTGTCAGGAGCGTGTGGTTCAACGATGACAGATTGAGAAGAACTGTCCCCCTCTCGACAGGCGGGCTTCATTTTCAAATTAATAAATCTGAATAAAATATTTTTCCTTTCATTACGAGCGGAGCCTGTTTGACAGTTCCAGTGACAGGAGGGAGTAGCAGTGTTGATGAGAACAGTTTGCATGAATTCCACCTGGGCTTTTTCTGTTTTATTTTTACCTGCAATCTCTTCCCCGTTTGCCTCTCTCCTTACCCCCTCCCGCACCTCCCATATTTTCCTTTCCCCCTCCCTTCTATTCCATTCTATCTTCTGTTTCCCCCCATATTCTTGTCTCATGATCCTTCCCTGCACTTCGTCCCCCTCTTCACTATTCTGGCTCTCTGAAATGTCACCCTCTTCTAGTTTTTTGCTCTTCTTTTTATTCACCCGCAGGCGATTGCCCTGATTAAAGGCCAGAGCATTATTTCACTTTTAAAAATGTCCACAACTAATTATTATGAAATGTTTTCTTTATTCCTGTGTTTGCTTAGTACTGATTATATTATGATAATAGCTCAAGTCTACGCTAGAGGAAATAGGCGATTTCTCTAATTTATAATTTCACCTTAGGAAACAATCCTCATCATTTTCTCTTCATACAAAAATAAAAGCAACCCTTCCAAACAAACAGACAAAAAAAAAAAAATCCCTTTGTTGTCGGTTTCCCTCCCAAAGCCAAAGGGATGAGATCGCGTATACCTTAGGAATTGTATCTGCATTGGCAAATCTTAATGCATGGGGTGACAGGCTGTTCCTCTTAAATAATTTAGGAGCACTTTCTGGGAAACAATATGTGATCATTAGAGAAATACTATTGAGAAAAGTGACTTCTTGATAACAGAGGGGTTTTTGTTTTTGCATTTGGTAGAGAATCCAGTAACAGCAGGCAACTTTCAATGTCCTGGTTCTGCCTCCTAAGATGCACAGAGTTGGAGGAAAATTAATCTGAGTGCAGCAGTGAATGACTCCCAAATCCCCCTCCTTAAATGCAGAACTCTGCTCTCCTCCCTCCTCAACCTGGAAGGAAGGCAGGAAGGAGACCTGCCAAAGCCACCACAAGAAAATAGTAGGGGTGCCAGGAGATCCTGAGGTTTTAGCTCAAGGGTCTGCTCTCTAACCCTGATTTGTTTTCTGCCCATCTGTTGTTCCTGTTCCTTCCCATGCCTCCACAAAGTGATGTCTTTGATGTGCAATTTTATAGGACAAACTTAGGTCCCAGAGTTGTACATTTGATGTATATCATGGAACACCTGCTGCTGTAACTCCTAGTGATCTCTGAGAACACAGGCCATAAAGGTACCAAGCTTGTGTTGTGGTAAATGTAGGTAGACTCTTCAAGCAACAATGTGAGATTGTATAAACTTAGAGGGGAAATATATGTCTTTTACATATGTGTATATATAGGTGTACATATATAAAATATGTAAATACATATCATTTTGGATATGATATTTTGATTATTCAAGTCATACAAATTAAAACAAAAGCAAAAAATTAGGGCCTTCTAATAACCATGTTTAATCAAGTATGGCAAACTGCACTAGATAGAAAGATGGAGATTAGTACTCAAATATCTCAGAGAGATGACTTCTAGCTTTAATTTTGTTGAAATCTTAGCTTAATAACTATGATAAACATAAGAGCCATCTATACTAAAATATAAATATAAGAGCTATCTATACTAAAAGGTCCAAAGCAAGTCACTACCTGGAGGATGGGAAGAAGTCTGATGCTGACGCATCAAGATTCTAGAAATTCTTACGTAAGTTGTTATTGTTGCTTTAACATGCATTTCGTCATTTCTACTTTTCCCACATAGATCAAAAATATCATTCTGCTAATACTATTAGTGACTTCAAAATACAGTTTCCAGCCATGCACGGTGGCTCACACCTGTATTCCTAGTACTTTGAGAGGCCAAGGCAGGTGGATCACCTGAGGTCCGGAGTTTGAGACCAGCCTGGCCAACATGGCAAAACCCTGTTTCTACTCAAAATACAAAAATTAGCCAGGCATGGTGGTGGGCATTTATAATCCTAGCTACTCAGGAAGCTGAGGCAGGAGAATCTCTTGAACCCGAGGGGTAGAGGTTGAAGTGAGCCGAGGTTGTGCCACTTCACTCCAGCCCAGGCAGAAGAGTGAAACTCTGTCTCAAAAAACAAAACGAAAACCAAAAATATAAAAAGCCCATAGTTTCATATTATCTAGACCGTCATATTATCTAGATTTGAATGTTTAAATAGCTATCGTAAAGATATAGACATGAAAATATTCAGATATTTTTCACATATATTCATTTGATTTTCACAATAACCTGGGTAGACAAGATGAGTATTGTGATTTCATTTTAGAGTTTACAGTTTACAGGAAACTGAGTGTCAGAAGTAAGTGATTTAAATAAAATAATTTGGCCCACAAAAAAGGGGGAACTGATTTTTTTAACCTTACTTCACATGCTCTTACCTTTTCACTAAATTATGCTGCACTCTGCAGTGTGTGTATATAAAGAAGTCTTCATGTATATCACAAAATAGTAGAATTGATTACTATTAATACACCAATGGTTGAAAATTGCTGCTCTCAAGTTTTGCCAATATCCACATTCCAGTTTGCTGAATGATTTGTATCTGCCTCTCAAAATCTTTTTTTTTTTCAGATTTTTTTCTTTCATTTTATTTCTGGATAATATTTAGGTGATTAAGAAATAGTTACATGAAGACTGCCACTGCTCTCAGTCAAGTATTGTTATTGACTACTGTATAGAAAAAAAAGCCCACAACAGTGTAAAATCCTTCATAGTATTGAAAGAGGATAAGATCATAATAGATACAGTGATTTACATTTTTATTCTTTGAAGATGTAGTTCACTTTTAAATTCTGTGAGGACAGGGAATTACACCCTATTGTTGTGATTCATAGGCTGGTTACTTATTGAGTATTGGCTTTTTTTAACAGTCTCACTTTCTTCAGGCTTTATTAATAAAAATAGATGATAATTACCTTTATAGAAAGACTTTTAAGACTTGAATAGAATATCTCACATATAAATCTTATAATTTTCAAACTATCACAAAAACATTGCTACTTTTTCTTCATGAATCAGATAGAAAATGAGTGATCATATGAATGAAAAACACGGATAAACAGGTCTTTATCTCTGTGATAGCCCTGTAAGGTAGGCATGATGATTCTTTCACTGCTAAGGACAGTCTGAGAGTTGAATGGCTTCGAATGGCCAAAGAACTAAGATTAGACAAAGCCATATTCAAACCCAGGTATAGGGTTCTTTCTGGTATATCATAGATATGCTTTGAATCAAATTTCTAAAATGATAGAAAACCTTTTCATGCTGGGGTTGGGTCTTTCATGTTACTAGAGCAGACCGTCCATGTGGCTCACTATGTAATGCTCTCAAGTAGCAATGGTATTTGGCACTAGCCCATGCTGGGTAATGCACAGGTAGTGAAAAGATAGAATGGGGTCACTTTATTCCAGGGGTCCTTTTTCCAGTTAAAATTCATTAAGTGTAACTTAATGGTTTTTAAGCAGATACAGTGCCAGACCTAGCATCCTGTTGTAACTCCATGAGCCCAAGGTCACTATGAACACCAAGGACACCAGAAGCATAAGAGTTAGTGGCAAGCACAAGCCAGTCCAGCCCAGTGTATGACTTTCTTCCTCCCGGGCCTCCCGAATGGTACTACAGAAAGTCAAAAGGTGACCACTTCTTTTGCCTCCTTACGTAAATGAAGCACTAAAGGAAGTTGGAAGTGAAGAGCGAGGGCATTCACGTAGCAGACATTTTCTGAGCATTGTGCTGAGATACAAGTCTCAACAAGACTCATGCCTGCCCTCATGTAGCTGATAGTCATGCAAAACCACAAAATTCTCTGTTAAGCTTTTCAACAGAGGCGTGTTCACCATGCTCTGGGAGCAGAGGATGAAGCAACTAACTTCCTATAGGGGATTCGTGGAATTTCTTTTTGATCAATATAGAGAAATAGGAGAATTTCATTGTAGGGCACATGCAACATAAAGAGGTGCATAAAGGCCTGTGTTAGCCTTATTTTCCATTATCCTTTTACATACATTAAATTTCCCACTTGAATTGCTTTCATTTTTGTAGTAATAACAACTGCCATTACTGTTATCACTGTACCATCTATACTGAGTGCCAGGCACTGTGCTGTGCCTTCTATATACTTCTCATTTCATCCTGACAATAGCTTTGTGAAAGTAAGTTTATTTTTTCTGTTAAACAGATGAGTAAATTGAGGTTTAGAAACTAAGGACTTATCCTAGGCTAATACACAGTAGAGCTAAGATTCAAGTAATACATTTCTTAACTTCAAAGTCTGAATCATTGCTTACAAGGCATAGTGTTACTTATCCCATATACACAATGTCTCAATGCCTTTGTTCGTTTGTCTAGAATTGCCTTTCTCTGTATTTCCACTTGTCAGATCTTGGGCTCAGTTCAGACGTTTATTTCACTGTGAAAAATTCCTGATTTTTCTCTTGCCAGAATGATGGTTCCACACCAAGGAGATCCCTGAACCTGGAAATCAAGGCAATCATTTTAGAATAACTGCAACATCATGACCTAAGAGCTCTTAGTCCTGCCTTCAGACAGACTGGGTCCACTGTGTCCCTCCCTCAAGAGATGTGAATCACCATTCTTCCTTAAACATCTCCAGGGATAGAACTTCTACAGTCTCTCTGAGTAGTCCATTTCTTTTGGTAAATCAACATTTCCCTCGCTTAATCTAAATGCATTCTCTCTTGTTTGATATTCTGCAGTGTTAGAGGCTACCTGCTCATAGATAATGCACCATCTGAAAACCATTCCTAGCTGCAAAACAGTAACCAAGCAACCCTTTGCCTTCTGCTCTCTGACTAACCTTTTGTGATTCTTGTGACCTTTCCTCCAAAGTCTATTTTTCATCCCTTAAATCTTTTTGTCACTGCCCTTTCTCACCTTTACCGTCAACAGCAAGGAAACCAGGCTCTGACACACAAAAATGCCACTAGCAGGTGGCAGGCAAATTGCCACGCTTAGCACAGCCCCATACATCCTCCGGGGATTAATAATAAATACTATTTGATGATGAAATCTGAGTGCATTTTCTTTTCAATGAGACAGTGTCAACTGTTTTCTTCTAAAATAGAAATGAGCAGAATACGAAATGAACAGCCTTCATTTCTCCCCACTCAGGAGGCTGATCTGGTTGGCGTTCCTCCTGGCTCAGCCCAGATGGGAAGGATTTTAGCAGTGCTATTGCCCCTTCCCTTGATAACTAGCTATGATTTATGAAAAATTGGTGATAAGCACTTTGAATACTTTGTTTTCTTTATTTCTTGGTCTGACTGGTATATCTTGAATTTATTAAAGTAAATGATTTTAAACATAAACTAGACTCCAAGTAGAAAAATCAAAGTACAAAAATCATATACACATATATGTGTGTGTGTATGTGTGTGTGTACATATGCTTTTTTTTAAGGTTGGACAACTGTGCCAAGGTTAGCAGGATTTATCCTTTTGACATTTACTGAGCACTTTCTGTATTCTAGGTATTCTAGGGCTAGAGTGGCTCGGGGAGATGAGTGTGAAGAGAGAAGAAAGGGCAGATATCCTCAGGGTAATCTAACCCAAATCCATTATTTCCCAAATAAGCAATTTGAGGCTCTGAGAGGCTGAGTTACATGTACATAATTACCCAAGTGTTTATTGCTAGAATTTGGGTCAAGATTTCATGTCTCATTATGCTTACTTCAGGTCTATTTCTAATATTACTCTGCTACCTCTGTTTTTGCTTAAAAAGCACTAGATCAGTGCTATGGCAGAAAGAAGTATACAGTGTTGTTTAAGACATTCAAGGAGTACGAACCCCAAAATATGGATTAAGTGAACTTGGCATTGATCTCTCTGAATTTGAAATGGAGGCTCACTGTGCCTCCCCACCCCACCTTTTTTTCTTTCCTTCTAAAATCTAGAGCTTTGAAGAGCACATAACAAAATTATTTTTTCATTGAGATGCAAAGAAAAATATGATACTCTTTTTTTCTGTGTCAAGGAAAGTCCATATTAGTTAATGCTGAATGTCAAAAAAATGCCAAGTTAAATAACAATGCCAGATATAAACAAGCCAATAAAACATACACTAAAAATATGAGCACCTGCTTAATTGCCAAGTGAGTAATACCATAAATGCTATAAGACTGTAGATGTGGGAGAAAAAACTCTAGATAGAGAGAAGTTTTGGCCACCTCTGCAAGAACGTATAATCTGAATATATAAAAAGAAAAGGGAAAAAGCCTTTAGGGAGGTATGGGGGAGATTTTGAATCAAGAAAATGTAAGGTACATTTGGATACTAATGAATAAATCATTTACTCTACTGGAGTTTTGATAAAGTGAGTTGTTAAAGATAATACTGAAAAGGCAAGTTTGGGTCAGACAGTGAAAAGTGCTGAAAGTCAGGCCAAGGAAACTGGAATTTATTTAAACTCCTTAGAAAAGGATTGTTTCAGTATTATGCAGTGAGGCAGCCCATAATAAGAAATCCATACAAGCTTCCAGGGTTGACTTTAAATTTTTAAGTGACTTTCACACAATCTCTAATTTATGAACCAACAGTGACATCTACCACTTGTTCTAGTTTAGTTTGGCAAGAATTCTTCAAGGGTGTGTACTACCTCCCCATCCCATTTCTAAGCCATGACAGACACTGTTCTCCAGTCCTTTCACGGCAACTGACCACAAGATACTTATTTACACTGTGCTGACTCCACTCACTAGGGAATGACACGTGGCATAAAACCAATTGGTTCATCTGACTTTAGCTGTGTAGCCAAAATAGAATTTCCTGAGCAATATCAGCTGCATCTTCCTTTCTTTCAAATGGGATTGGTACTCAGATTGCATGCTCCTTATTGGTGGACATGTGGCTATTCTGATTCACAAAATATTAAATGTAAATACCATATATAAAATAATCAATAGAGATTTCATGTGTCTATTGAAAAATCTAGGCCCTATGGGCAATGTAAAAGGAGACTCAAATGCATTACTGCCATGTGATGGGGGGCAACTAACAGACATAAAAAAGTCAGAAATTTTTAGGAATGTACCTATTAATATAATTAGGGTATACTATTTAGAAAGATGCTAGACTGGAGAATTGCTTGGTTTAGAATTATTTGATTGTATTTAGTAGTCTGTATGATGTTCATGATTGTTACCTGCTTTGTAGTCAAAAAGCAATGTTGTCACTACACATAGAGTAAAATACTTTCAAAAGGAGGATCAGTTTCTAATGATAAAAAGCAGATTATTGGAAGAAACAAACAATGGGACAGAGACATAATAAAGGGAATTCACAGCTACCATCATATTTTGGAAATACGGTAAATCTTTGAATAGAATAGCTTGGAAGCTTCTGTTGTATACTTATAGAAAGTGTAAAAAATCCTGGAAAAACTTTTTTTTTTTCTCTCTGAGACAGACTTTTGCTGTTGTTACGAGGCTGGAGTGCAATGGCGCGATCTCGGCTCACCACAACCTCCACCTCCTGGGTTCAGGCAATTCTCCTGCCTCAGCCTCCCGAGTAGCTGGGATTACAGGCACGCGCCACCATGCCCAGCTAATTTTTTGTATTTTTAGTAGAGACAGGGTTTCCCCATGATGACCAGGATGGTCTTGATGTCTTGACCTCGTGATCCACCCGCCTCGGCCTCCCAAAGTGCTGGGATTCCAGGCTTGAGCCACCACGCTCAGCCCTGGAAAAACATTTTAAGTGCCTGTATGAGAGAGGTAATGTGCTACATTTGGGCCCTTTTACTAAGACTGTGATTTGGAATAAGTCACTTGCTCAAGAACACGTGACTTTCTGAAGACGATGTAACACGTAATATAAGACAACTACTCAATTTACCTTCGAACACTGAAAAAGTTGTGACGTGTTTGAGACTAATCTCAACCTGAACTTTCAAATTTTGTAACTTTGGAATTTCCTGTCGCACAAACCAGGGTGTTTTTTTTTCCCTCAGTAATTCTCTGTGGAACCTTTACAAGGTGGCCTGCAGGAACTCTTTCTGTGTGGTGGTTTTGATTTTCCATTGCACTGTTCAAATGACAGGTCAGTGGTTTGTCTGTATAGTATATATTTTTAAAATGATGGCATCTAAATTATAATAACTGACAAATATTTGAATTATTTTACCATTTATCAAATGTTTTCACATATATTTCTCATAAATTTAAAAATAAAATTTTATGAGATGAACAATAAATTTATAACCTGTAAGGGCCATAGCCAGACGTTGAACCTAAATTCTCTGGCTCCAAGTCTATGTTCTTTCTAATCTATCGTGCATCCAATGTATCATATTTAATTCACCATCCAATGCAAGAAACTTGAAAATGTTTAGTTGAGATTCTTAGCTTATTTTACTCCCTGAAGTAAATGAAAAAGAGTCAACACCAAAGTAAAGTCCACAATATTTATACTCAGCTTTAGTGCCAGAAGGTGCCAGAAAAATAAAATATTAAAGTCTCTAAGGAATCAATGATGACAAATTAAAATCAATGACTCCTATGGACAAATCCATGTTAAATAAAAATCATTCTTTGTGTTTTAAAAATGCCTAAACCACTTGGTTTTTTAAAAGTGTCACTATCATTTATGACTCCTAAGTTGGTTGGGTGACCGCAGCAAGGTAGAGATTCAATCTCACCTTTCCTGTCTGTGAAATGGAGTTTATGGTACCTGCCATCTCTGTCTGCAGAAAGCCTGTCAAGATAAGTGATTCTGTGGATGCATGGCTCCTTGGAGTAGGGAAGTTGTATAAATCCAAAGTATAATCATCAAGACGCTGACTGATATTTACATAGATCCCTTCTCCAGGGCATAGCGGGCTTTTATTGCTTTACAGAGCTCTAGGAAATAGAACAGTAATGCTCTCCTCAGACTGGAAGCTGACCAGTAGAGTGGATAGGTGGCTAACCTCCACATGGCACAGTGAGGTGATAGCCTTATTGTTGAGTGATGTTGATTAATATTTGTCTGTTCAACAATCAGTCTGGTGAGTTCAGCTTGCTGCTGCCTATCACTACTGTAATGAAAGACCTCCTGTTATAGAAAAGTTCATCATTTCCAGAATGAAATTTGAACTAAACTTTTTTTATTTTTCTTGCTGCTCTTAAATTTTCAGATAACTTTCTCCTACACTTACTTTCTGGTTCAACAGAAACAGCAGAAAAATGCTGACTGTGGAATTCCTGGCCATCAGAACAGGAGAGGGCTTGAATGTCGCAAGAAATATTGGTTTCCTTGACACTTTCAGACATTTTTTTCTAACTACATAAATAGCTTAGGGGTGAAAGAAAGAGAAGGCAAGTGATGGGGAAGGAGTGGAAAAAAGGGTAAAAATGTTACATTTTCAAAAGAGACGTAGGTAGGATAAATGTGCTCTTTCTCAGTTTTTTTTTTTAAAGTGTGTGTGTGTGTATGTGTGTGTGAAGTAGGAAAATAGGAATGGTGATGTAAAATAGTGGGAAATTAGCAGATCTGGGTCCTATTCTTAATTCTGCCACTGAATTTGATCTTGAACTAGCTATTTAATCAAACTTGGCTTTAATTAAAAGCCAAGTTTGATCTCTCTAAAATTAGACAGATGTACTAGAAGATCTTTAAGAGATGTTTTAGCTCTAAAATTTTGTTTCCCAAACATCACAAAATCACCTACTGCATTGGCTGAATGTAATTAACTCCATCACCACCCTCTGTGCTATGAGAGGACTTCTGCATATGGAAAAGTCACCGCAAGAAAAGCTGCAAATCTGGAAGTCCCAAATTCCTCATCTGGCTTTTTTTTTTTTACGTTGTGAAGTGTTCTATGAGGTTCCAGTATCCTTTTTCAAGGGTATTTCTCTAAGAACCAAAGAACTTAGGAGAGAGTTTGTTTTATTCACAGTCTTCAAGAATGAGTTTCTATATCTATCAGCTTTGTATTCTAGTAGCTTTCAATACCAGGTTTGCTAATTCATTAATGTAAGTATCTCAGCATTCAACTCCAATACAAAGCTTTGAAAAACATGTTCTCTCGAGTTGAGATCTTTTCCTTTTGATTGTATCTTGAGATCTTGGTGCTATTTCATAACGTACTTACCAAGGGAGATTTCTCTTGTGATCTTCTTGGTAGTAGTGATAGAGAAATGTCAGCTAAGATTATACCCTAAAGTTTTAATTTGCCTTTTCAGATGGCTTTACCTTGGATAGAAATAGTTATTCCTCTCTCAGTGAATTCAATTGCAATCTCCAGTTTATATTTGAACCTAGGTGGTATGACCACAAAAATTGGAAAATCTCAGCTCTAATTTAAACTCAAGGCTCTGGGTAGGTATTATTTTCATTCTACAAATGAACAGTTGTTTTAATTTGCTAGATGATTATGGAATTATCCCTCTGTGGCTAGCCAGCTCAGGACCAAAGTTTAGAATATTAGTCAAATGGAATTGAACAATTTTCTGGTCCAGCTTCACACT
Source organism: Leontopithecus rosalia (assembly GCA_028533165.1). NCBI lineage: Eukaryota > Metazoa > Chordata > Mammalia > Primates > Cebidae > Leontopithecus > Leontopithecus rosalia. The sequence continues at coordinate 15,234,804 of CM052667.1, read as the reverse complement.
TGAAGTGTGAAGACTTTACTTATAGATGCTGGTCCCCCACCAATTTTTATCTGTTAATCCAACTCACTGATCACCGAGCATTCTCACAAATATCACCTAGGTGATGTCACGTTCCAAGAACCTCTTTGACCAAAGGCTCTTCATCCCTCTGGGTTTCACAAGGAGGCTCGAATTCTCTTTTTTTTTTTTGAGAAGGAGTCTCACTCTTGTCGCCCAGGTTGGAGTGCAGTAGCGCGATCTTGGCTCGCTGCAACCTCTGCCTCCTGGGTTCAAGTGACCTGCCTCAGCCTCTCCAGTAGCCGGGATTACAGGCACGCACCACTATGCCTGGCTAATTTTTATGTTTTTAGTAGAGACAGGGTTTATCCATGTTGGCCAGGCAGGTCTCGTACTCCTGACCTCAAGTGATCTGCCCACCTTGGCCTCCCAAAGTGCTGAGATTACAGGCCTGAGTTACTGCGCCTGGCCGAAAGGCTCAGATTCTTATATGAGGGACCCATGTGCTTTGTCCTAGAATAGTGTCTGATACAATCAAAGCGGTGAACAAACTGTTCTTAAATGGTTACATACAAAGCATTTACACCAGACTAAAGGTAGTAGAGAGGTGGTAGTCAGTTAGAATGGACAAGACCAGATGCCAACAGGATGATGCCAGAGTGACGCTGGCCCACAGGAGGCAGAGGATGCTGTAGAGCTTTCTCCTTACATGTCAAAAAAGAAAACTTTATGGCTTGTTCAATTTTTATTTTGAGGAAATGTGATATATTTAGTCAATGTTGGTTATTTAGGCCTTACTGTGTACCAGTCACTGTACTAATATCAAAGGCAAACAAGACCCCCAAATCTTTCCCTATAAAATTTATCAGGTGGGCATAAACTAAGCAATTGTAGTGAAATATGACACATACATAGGCAGGAGAAGACTAGGATGCAGTAGGAGTACAGAGGAGGAATGTCTGTCCCAGAATATGGAGGGTCAAGGAAGGCTTTTCAGAAAAGGTGGAAAGAGGCATTCAGTTTGGATTAGACCTGGCTTTGAAGCCCTGTCCAGTCATTATGTAGTTGTAAGATCAAAGTTGCTTAGTCCACTGGAGCTTCAGTTTTCCTATCTATAAAGCAGAGAAAATTAACCATTCATATTTATTGCCACAATTACATTAATTAAAGTATGGAAAATACAAAGCATGGTGCTTGACATAGAATAGATGCTCAAGAAAATATCAATCCTTTCCCCTTCATTTCTGTTGTAATACTAACGTGCAGTAGTAACCAGGCTGGCATATAGTACATGTTTAACAAATGTTTCTTGAATCGACTTGAATCTCAGCAAATCCATGTGACAGTCAGCTTGTGCCAATGTTTCTAGAATATTTGTATTTGTAGCATCATGTAGGGTCTATACTCATGAGGTCATTTCTTACAGTGATAGCATCCAGATACTACTACTTATCAATCAAAATATATTCAACTCTTATGAAAATGCAGAATATTATAGTTTTAGATAATGTCTAGCATGTGTAAATAATTTATGGGGTCTCAGTTTTTCAGAATGGTTGTCCACATTTTGGTAAAATTTACCTCTCTTGGGCGTGTGTTCAGGATCTGGGAATACTGAATAGAAGGTTGGGAGAGTTTATGGACTAAAGACAATCCTTCTTAATTTTGGCTTCATAGAAATTGCATCATAAAGTGAAATAAGAGTAGAAAATTCAGCAGAGATGCTACCAGGAGTACCCTAAGAGTGATTACAGTTTCCGTGTATCTTTGTTCCGGAAATATGCACAGATTTGGAATGCATACAACTAATATGGTAGCAAAGCAGGCGCAAGTCCCAAGCCTCCCATCACGGTGGAGAGTTGGCATAAGAGTTTTAGGCTTTTATGCACAAACCTACAAAACTCTATCCCTCTTGACTTTCACACACCAACAAAGAAAGAAACACAAGGGAGCAAGACTTCTGCAAACAGGAACTCTGTGAGATCCGCATTCACTGCTTCCTGGAAGAGACCTCAGGCCCTTTGGGATTGGGTCACAACATCTTCTGAACTGCAATTCTAAAAACTTAACAATTCCCATTACTTTATGAGAAAAAAGAAAAATCCTGGGGGCATCTGAAGATAATTGGCTCAAAGCATGAAGTGTACCAGTGCCCTATAATTTTTTTTATTTGTTTTGTGGCCATGGGGCCCTTTTGAATAGAATGTTTCATTCATTTCCAAAGGGAAGAAGAACTAGAAATCATGCAGACAGTCCTTGAAGACCAGCATTAGGAGAGATGTAACAAGGAGCTATGCAAAAACTGGAGAGGAGAACAGCAAGGTCTGAAATCCAGCTTGGAAACTTTTTCTGAAGGGCTGTGAAAATGTTAATTCGAGAATGAGGGCAAGGAGTCCTCAGAGGGTGTATTCCTTCTTTTCTTTATGACATGTCAACTCCTTGGTCCAGGAGTGTTGTCCTGAATTGGCTTCGTTTCTTTTCCTGTTACCCAGACACTCTTAAGATGTCTGGTTATATATTTATAACACTTAAGAGTTGTATAGAGTACCTTATTTTATTTTTCATTTAAAAAGAGACAGATACGTTGTCCCCCATTCCATGGAAACAAATAGCTATCAGGGAATTTTTAGAACAGTGGTAGAATTGGAGCTAGGCACCATTATGCAGCCACCTCTGTCTTGGCTCTCCCTAAATTTCAATGTGGGGCCGATTACTCCATTATTGACTCATGACATGAGGTTGTATCATCAACAGATGCACATAATGAGATTTCTCTTTCTCTTCCCTCCTGAAACACAGAAAAGCCATTTGTACATGCTAGAATCAAGTTTCTCCATCTATAAAATAGAGGGATCAGGCAAAAAACTAGGAAGAGTTATATTCTACCTTTCTACAGATGATTCCATGACTATGTACATACATGAGAGAATAATTACCAGGTAAGCAATTTGAGCTTTGACTGGAAAAAAAAAGTAGATGTCATATAAATCTAAGGCAATATCACAATTTTTTTGCTTGGATTAATTGGGTCTTAACACACTATAACAATAAAGATGTTATCTAGGTATATTTTAATTATCTGTTTTGAGGCAAAAATATGTCAGGTGTGTAGATATCTAATTTGATGCCAAGGTGTTACAATTCTGCAACTCCTCCGTGTATGTGTAACTATTCTAGTTATTGAACTTCCTGACTTTTGTCTAATTCCCTGCAACCTCTGTTTTTGTTTCAGCTCCTGTAATTATAAGAAATAAATTCTTATTAAACATCTTGGCATATGTTATTGGGATACTGCAAATTTAAAAAATTCTTTTGCAGTTCACTGTGTTCAAACTGTCAATCTCTGGCTCAGGTCTCATCATGAAGTAACACTCTACTTCCCGTGGGCTGCCAGCCACATTCTCCTACGGCACATTCTACCTATGGCTCTAGCTGGACATAACATTAACACCCTTGCCTCAGTAAGCAGAGGGGCTGGAGAGGATTTGCCTGGTCTGAATTCCAGATCCAGTACTCATTTTATATGCAGGATGGTCATATTCCTGGTTTTCTCCAGGCAACCCAGTCTTTTTCTATTTGGCTAGCATAATCGATAGCTCTGCTTTCACTCTCAAAGGGTCTAAGCCAACCCTATGTATGTTGCACCCCAAGCAGATCACATCCTCTTTCATCCTTACTTTCTTCATCTGAAAAAATTTTGAAAAGTTTAAACTCCTTGCATATAGCAAGTAATCAAGAAATATTAACGAATGGGATTATATTCTACGGTGTTGCTGTGGGCCTTGGGAGGAGGATCAACTTATTCCTTTGGTTTCCAGTGGCAGGAATGAAGAACGGCTTCTTCGTTCTGTTCTTCATAAGACCCCCATCTGCCTCTCTGTCCACCTCTAGTCTGGGTTGGCAGGATACCTGGAGTTTTTCTATTTGATAACTGCCATTCCTGGTAGAGAAGGACTTCTCTCTTACCTAGCTGGATTTTTGGGCACTGTCCACATTGCTTTTCTAGACTGGGCCTGACTAAAGTCTTCCTCAGTGCATATTAGATTTCTCTGGATACCTGTGTTCTGCCCCTGTTCAAAAGTCTTGAGATCTTACCCTTGCATGTCTACTTCCCTTCTCAATAACTGTGTGTCATAAGGTGAGTGGAGGTGGAGAAACAGTACCACCAAACAGCCTATGAGGAGAGGAGGGAAACTGGGTTAAATGTGGAGACCCAGGGTGCCAGCCAGCACTGAGTCCCTTTAAAGAAAGTTCAAATCAAATGCTGGGTACAGACACCAGGTACAAAGGGCAAAGGCAGAATCTAGGTTAACATAGAGAATCAGGAGCTTACCATTTGACAGATGCAAGTTCACAGGAAGAGCAGACAGGCTACAAATGAGCCTGGGTGATTCTTGCAGACAACTCTGAGATGTGCTGTACTTGGCTAACTGACTGATTTGAGTGGTGTGTAAGAGTTTCACTTAAGGGGTGAAAGCAAAGGCTCTTCTACTCTCTGAGCTAGGATACTTTCCTGGATATGAATGCCTTCTTGGAACTGGAATGGAGTTGCTATTGTCTCAGTTAATGTACTCTTGACTGACAATTCTTGACTCCTCTTTGGCCCATTGCTTGTCCTGAAATCTTAACAAACTTTTTCGCAGAACTCAGTCTGCCTTTGTTTCCCAAATGTTGTGCCCTTCTGTGGCTTAAGCCTATCCTGGAAAGTAAAGTAGTCACAAACAGCAGACTGGAGTTCCTCCCTCAGGGAAGCTGATAAGACTCCCATGCCCAGTGCCTTAACAAAATTTAAAGTCTCGCGCTGCAATCCAGATTCTAAGAATGAACTAGAAGCATGGTAGTTCTGTATCTAGCCAATGCTGAACATTGCTACCTGTATTAATAGTATTTTAAAATTTTCTGTATTCTCGATGCTCCGACACATGGGGTCTTACTGACTTGGGAGGGACTCCTCCCCTACCCCACTAGGTTAGCTATTTCTTAGAGATCGTAAACCTGCAAGCATACCTTTGAGATACAAAGAAAATGTAACCTATCTGTCTCTGTCCACTCTGGGACACTATCACCCTGCCCTAACCTCAAGGCCAAGTACTGGACAACTAGGGACCATCCCTAGAGCCAGAGCCTACCAAATTATTCAAACCATGTAATCTCAAGGCTGCTTACCCTGCCTCACCTGTTTCTTCCCATGAGAAACGCAGTAAAGGTTCCCATCCTCAGCTTCTCTCTGTCTCTCACTTTCTGCTTGCTCATTTCGTCTTGGTGCTTCCTCATGTGCATGGTGTGCTATGCCTCTTGTCTCTAGGGGACTGTGAGTAATATAAACTCTTCTTTTATGACAGTCATTTCTGTGTCTGTACCTGATTGAAACAAATCCTGGGTACCATTAAAACACAGCCCTTCCATTCATACTCTGGTATTACCATGCATGAGAACTTTGGAAAGCCACTTTTCTCTAGATGCATAGTTAGTTCTCCTCAGCTTGGGTCATAAGGTATGGGAGATAGAAAGGTAAAATATCCTAGAATGTGCTTAAGAGATGGCGTCCAGAAAAAGTGGCATACCCTTGCCACCAGGATGTGCTGGCCTGGTCATCAGTGTGTTAGGATGGGGATCGACATGTTGTGACATTTTATTGACCAACTGGATGAATGGTCCTCTTAAATATTTATTAAGGGAACAATCAAGAGACTAGTAAATTCATTTTAATTATGAGACATGTAATCAAACTTGCCATTTAACTAGGCTTAGGATATATAGGAGAGTGATGATCAATAGCTACTTTTGATCACCAAACTTTTTTTCTGCAAAGGGCCAGAAAATAAACTTGGCTTTATGAACCAGGCCACAGATGTCTATAATAACTGCATAGCTCTGCCATTGTAGTGTGAAAGTAGCCACATAACTTATGGGAATGTGTCAATAAAACTTTATTTGCAAAACTGGTATCAGGTTGGATTTGGCTCATGGGCCATAGTTAGCCAAGCCTGGTCTATAGAAACAAAATCTCCATATTTGTATATTGGCATCTAAGTAATCATTATATACTAAGCTAGGGTATTCAAAAATAGGTTCTTGGATTAATTTGGGTCTTAAAAAGCAAATTCTTATTTAAGTAATTGACCATCTTTATTACCATAGTAGTTTCCCATTTCTTTCCTTTTTCTCTCTCAGTGTATCAGTCATTTGAAAGATTTTGTTATCTAATAGAAAATTAATACTTATTGATTTAGTCAGCAAACAGTTAATGACCTGCTCTGTAAAAGGTACTATGTTAGGTGCTAGAAATAGACAAGTAATCAAGGAAAACTGTATGCACAATAAGCTTATAGTTTGTAGATAAGATATGTAACTAGATAAATGTAATTTGGCATAGTGTCTTGTAGTAGAGGTGAAAGCTCTACCAGCTGAACACATGGCCCTATCAGCTCTATTTTTTTTTTAGTATAAAACTCATTCTTCTTTCATACCCTTAGTGGTTTCATGAGTTTGTTATCATGTTCAAAATTTTTCAATACCATAGATTATTCATAATAAACACTTGGGTAGTTTGACTGGCTTTGATGATTCAATTTCTTGGATCCTCTAAATATTTTGGAAAACACTATACATTTCTGGAAAAAAGGCATATGTTTTTGGGAAAAGGAAAGAAATTGAAATACTCTTTAGGCATGTTTGCTACATCATGTTTTCTATTCTTTTGTATTTTGCCCACTGACAGAGAGAAATAGAGAGCACCTGAGAACCAGAAATATGACTGACAAATTTTATTTGCAAAATAATGTCATTATAAACAAAATTGCCCAATGCTTACACAATTATTGCATAAAACAAAGACCATTTTAGTACCAACTTATTAGGAAAGATATAAGCTATCTGGTTTAATATAGTGTGTCTGAAAAAAATAATATATTTTCTTTTTCTCCTGCAATATAAACTGGTGAAAGTTTCATCACAGATGGGTATCAATCCAGTCAGACCAGAATTTGGGATCTCCTAGGCTAGATTTCAAACATGGATGTAACTTGCATAATCTCTATCAGAAAGCAGTGTCTGACTGGTGACTCTGCAACCATTCCTTGCATTAGTTTAGAAGGGGTACCTTTATTATTCTTTCGTGAGTGTCAGTGCCTTGTTGACAGTGAACGTGGTTGAAAGGGGTTAAAGAAAATAGGGAAGATAGTGCTTATCATATACACGTGAGTCCCTTTAGATGTCCCAGTCATCGGTGTGCAGCTTATTCTATTTTAATGACAAGAACCAATAGAGAATTGCCAAATTATTTGCCCAATGATAAGCATTGCCAAATGGTAAGAATTGTCAAATCTGATCTTGTCACTTAATCCCTTAATTTAAATTCCATTGTCATTGGTGCTATTACAAGGTAGCTTTTGAAACTAGATCCTCAAACTGAATGTGAGCCTATTTAGGTGTCTACTGCTATGATGAAAACTTAAGCTGCTGCAGACAACGTGGTTTCTTCAAGGGAGGTAGATAGGAGTCCAACTTCTTGGCTAAGAGTAGTTTTTAGGTTATATTCTCATACTGAGCCATTGTTCTCAAATTACACCTCTCCAATGTCAAGGTGGCTGAATTAGAAGGAGCTTTGAGCAGCAGCCACGTGTGTCAGAATCAACTATCCCTTTCACAACTGGCTATGCCATAGTGTTGAGCCTGGAACCTCTGACGGATCCTCCTCCCATCATGATGGATTCAATTAGGGCACCAGTGATCTCTAATTCCAATGTTTCTTGGTCAGAACAATCTCAGTCCATCAGAGCAGATCTAATAATATCAGACTTCAAAATGGAAGTGACCAAGTTCCCTAGCTTTTTCCTTCCACTTGGCTCCTGAATCCCTATATGAAACATAACCACATTCTCCCTGGAGAGGGATCTGTACCTCCACTGGCAGTTGTCTGAAGATACAAATGGTTCTTTAACATCTTTCAGTGCAATAGTGGTAGCCAGATTAACTTACATTTACATAATGATGTGAGGAAATTCATACATGTCATGGAACACTAAGATTTGCTTTGAGATGTCTTTCTACCTTTATCTCCTCTATTTAGAGATGTCTTAGGCAGCCTGTAAGTGACAGCTCTCTCTATAGTCCACTTATGGGTCCCTTGTTAAACTGGTTTAATTTTCATAAAAGGTAAGCCAGTTACTTACATTTCTCATTTAATGATACAATTTTTAATGAGTGAGTATAATTTTTATTTCATATGTATATAGCTTAATATTCTTAAATGTGGCTACGGCTGAATTCAGGATCCAAGATGGCCAAATAGGAAGAGCTCTGGAGTGCAGTTCCCAGTGAGAATGCAGAGGGTGAGTGATCACCACATTTCCAAACAAGTTTTTACTGCCCACACACCAGGAGATTCCTGGGTGGAAGAGTGCCACGAGTCTCCAGCATGGCTGTTTCAGCCAGTGCAGCAGGTCTCTGCATAAAAACTCACACAAATCTGTGTGGCCATTTCAACTGGCACCTGGAACACCTGGGAGACAGAGTCACCCATTCAACTGAAAAAAAAGAGGGCTGAAACAGGGAGCCAGGTGATCTGGCTTGGGAGGTCCCACCCCCGCAAAGACCAGCAATCTGAAGTGCTCTGGATTGAGAGTTTCACAGCAAGCGCAACTGGACCCTGGATGGTCCAGCTCTGTGGGGAGAAGGGCGTCTGCTGTTACTGAGGCAGCCCACTGCTAACCAGGCAGTCCACTATTGCAGAGACTGGCTGCCATTACTGAGGCAGTTCTAACTATACCTCTATAATAAAAACTGCAAAGAAGTTCACACGGCAGCTGGGCAGAGCCCACAGCAGCTCAGAAATGCCTCTGCTAGCAGATTGTGACTAGGCCACCTTCTCGCTGGGCAGGGCATCTCTGAAAAAAGGCAGCAGCATGTTAGGAACTTATAAATAAGGCCCCACCTTCCCAGGACAGAGCACCTGGGAAAAAAAAGCAGTTATGAGTTCTTCTGCAGCAGACTTAAACATACCTGCCCAGCAACTCTGAATGGAACAATGGAGCTTACAGCTCAGCACTTGAGCTCCTATAAGGGACACACTGTCTCCTCAAGAAGCTCCCTGACCCCCATATATCCAAAGAGACACCTCATAAAGAAGAGCTCAGGCTGACATCTGGCAGGTATCCTTCTGGGACAAAGATAAGAGGAAGAAACTGACAACAATGCTTACTGTTCTGCAGCTGCAGCAGGTGATCCCCAGGCAAGCAGAATCTGGAGTCGACTTCCAGCACTCCTACAGCAGAGGGGCCTGACTGTTAGAAGGAAAACTAAAAAACAGAAAGAAATAACTTCATAGTCAACAAAAAGGACGTTCACTCAGAGACCTCATCCGAAAGTTACCAGCTACAAAGACCACAGGTAGCTAAATCCACAAAGATGGGAAGAAACCAGCACAAAAAGGATGAAAACACCCAAAACCAGAACACCTCTCTTCCTCCAAGGGATCATAACTCCTTACCAGCAAGGGAACAAAGCTGGATGGAGAATGAATCTGATTAATTGACAGAAACAGGCTTCAGAAAGTGAATAAAAACAAACTACTCAGAGCTAAAATAACATGTTCTGACCCAATGCAAAGAAACTAAGAACCTAGAAAAAACGTTAGATGAGATACTAACTAGGATAAACAGCTTGGAGAACAAAATAAATGACTTGATGGAGCTGAAAAACACAGCACAAGAACTTGGTGAAGCATATACAAGTTTCAATAGCTGAATTGACCAAGCAGAAGAAAAGATATCAGAGATTGAAGATCAACTCAATGAAATAAAACGAGAAGGCAAGAACAGAGAAAAAAAGAGTGGAAAGAAATGAACAAAACCTCCAAGAAATATGGGATTATGTGAAAAGACCTAATCTACATTTGATAGTGTACCTGAGTGTGACAGATAATGAATCCAAGCTGGAATATGCTCTTCAGGATATTATCCAGGAGAACTTCCCCAACCTAGCAAGCAGGCCAATATTCAAGTCCAGGAAATACAGAGAACACTACAAAGATATTCCTTAAGAAGAGCAACCCCAAGGCACATAATTGTCAGATTCACCAGAGTTGAAATAAAGGAAAAAATGCTAAGGGCAGCCAGACAGGTTGGGTTACCATCAGACTCACAGAAGATGTCTTGGCAGAAACCCTACAAGCCAGAAGAGAGTGCAGGCCAATATTCAAAATCCTTAAAGAAAAGAACTTTCAACCTAGAATTTCATATCCAGCCAAACTAAGCTTCATAAGCGAAGGAGAAATAAAATTCTTTATGAACAAGCAATTGCTTGGAGAGTTCATCACCACCAGGCCTGCCTTACAAGAGCTCCTGAAAGAAGCACTAAACATAGAAAGAAACAACAAATACCAGCCACTTCAAAAATGTACCAAATGGTAAAGAGTATTGACACAAGGAAGAAACTGCATCGACTAATGGGCTAAACATCCAGCTAGAATCAAAATGGCAGGATCAAATTCACATATAACAATATTAATCTTAAATGTAAATGGGCTAAATGCCCCAATCAAAAGACACAGACTGGCAAATTGAATAAAAAGTCAAAAGCCATCCATATGCAGTATCCAGGAAACCCGTCTTATGTGCAAGGATACACCTAGGCTCAAAATAAAGGGATGGAGGAAGATTTACCAAGTGAATGGAGAGCAAAAAAAAAAAAGCAGGATTTGTAATCCTAGTCTCTGATAAAATAGACTTTAAACCGACAAAGATGAAATGAGACAAAGAGGGTCATTACATAATGGTAAAAGGATCGATGCAACCAGAAGAGCTAATGATCCTAAATATAAACACACCCAATATAGGAGCACCCAGATACATAAAGCAAGTTCTTAATGACCTACAAAGAGACTTAAACTCCCACACAGTAATAGTGGGAGACTTTAACACTCCACTGTCAATGTTAGACAGATCAACAAGACAGAAAATTAACAAGGATATCCAGGACTTGAACTCAAGTCTGGACCAAGCAAACCTAATAGACATCTACAGAACTCTCCATGCCAAATCCACAGAATATACATTCTGCTCAGCACCCCATCACACCTACTCTAAAACTGACCACATAATTGGAAGTAAATCATTCCTCAGCAAATGCAACAGAATGGAAATCATAACAAACAGTCTCTCAGACCACCATGCAATTAAATTAGAACTCAGGTTTAAGAAACTCACTCAGAACTGCACAACTTCATGGAAACTGAACCAACTGGCTCTTGAATGTTGACTGGATAAAGAATGAAATAAAGGCAGAAATAAGATATTCTTTGAAACCAATGAGAATGAAGACACAGTGTACCAGAATCTCTGGGACACATTTAAAGCAATGTCTAGAGGAAAATTTATAGTAATAAATGCCCACATGAGCAGCAAGGAAAGATCTAAAATTGACATCCTATCATCACAATTGAAAGAGCTAGAGGAGCAAGATGAAAAAACTCAAAAGCTGGCAGAAGATAAGAAATAACCAAGATCAGAGCAGAACTGCAGGAGATAGAGACACACACACACACACACACACACACAAAACCCTTCAAAACATCAATAAATCCAGGAGGTGTCTTTTTGAAAAGATCAACAAAATAGACCACTAGGTACATTAATAAAAAAGAAAAGAGAGAAGAATCAAATAGATGCAGTAAAACATTATAAAGGGGATATCACCACTGATTCCACAGAAATACAAACTGCCATCAAAGATTACTACAAATAACTCTATGCACATAAACCAGTAAACCTGGAAGAAATGGATAAATTAGGACCCCAAGCCTAAACTAGGAAGAAGTGAAACCCCTGAATAGACCAATAACAAGGGCTGAAGTTGAGGCAGCAATTAATAGCCTACCAACCAAATAAAGTCTAGTTCACATGGATTCACAGACGAATTCTACCAGAGGTACAAAGAGGAGCTGGTACTATTTCTTCTGAAACTATTCCAAACAATACAGAAAGAATGAATCCTTCCCAGATCATTTTGAGACCAACATCATCCTGATATCAAAACCTGGCAGAGACTCAATAAGAAAAGAAAACTTCAGGCCAATATCCATGATGAACATAGATGCAAAAATCTTCAATAAAATACTGGTAAACTTTTAAATGTGTAACAGCACATCAAAGAGCTTATCCATCATGATCAAGTAGGCTTCATCCGAGGTATGCAAGGCTGGTTCAACATACGCAAGTCTATAAACATAATTCACCAAAGACAAAAGAACCAAAGACAAAAATCACATGATTATGTCAATAGATGCAGAGAAGGCCTTTGACAAAATTCAACAGCCCTTTATGCTAAAAACTCCCAATAAACTAGGTATCGACGGAATGTATCTCAAAATAACAAAAGCTATTTACAACAAACCCACAGCCAATATCATACTGAATGGGCAAAAACTGGAAGCATTCCCTTTGAAATCTGGCACTAGACAAGGATGCCCTCTCTCACCACTCCTATTCATTATAATATTGAAATTTCTAGCCAGAGCAATCAGGCAAGAAAAAGAAATAAAGCATATTCAATTAGGAAGGGAGAAAGTCAAATTATCTCTATTTGCAGATGACATGATTGTATGTTTAGAAGATGCCATGTTCTCAGCCCCAAATCTCCTGAAACTGATAAGCAACTTCAGCACAGTCTCAGGATACAAAATTAATATGCAGAAATCACAAGCATTCCTATACACCAATAACAGACTTAAGGAGAGCCAAATCAAGAATGAACTGCCATTCACAATTGCTACAAAGAGAATAAAATACCTAGGAATATAACTAACAAAGGATGTAAGAGACCTCTCCAAGGAGAACTACAAGCCACTGCTCAAGGAAATAAGAGAGGACAGAAACAGATGGAAAAACATTCCACGCTCCTGTTTAGGAAGAATCAATATTGTGAAAATGGCCATACTACCCAAAGTTATTTACAGATTCAATGCTATCCCCATCAAGCTACCGATGACCCTCTTCACAGAGCTGGAAAAATACCACCTTAAACTTCATATGGAACCAAAAGAGAGCCTGCATAGCCAAGTCAATTCTAAGCAAAAAGAACAAAGCTGGAGGCATCATGCTACCTGACTTCAAACTATACTCCAAGGCTACAGTAATCAAAAGATTTGGTACTGGTACCAAAACAGAGATATAGACCAATGGAACAGAACAGAGGCCTTGGAGGCAAAGCCACACATCTACAACCATCTGATCTTTGACAAACCTGACAAAAGCAGTGGGGAAAGGATTCTCTGTTTAATAAATGGTGCTGGGAAAACTAACTAGCCATGTGAAGAAAGCAGAAGCTGGACCCCTTCCTGACATCTTACACTAAAATCAACTCCAGATAGATTAAAGACTTAAACAGAAGACCTAACACCATAAAAACTCTGGAAGAAAACCTAAGCAAAACCACTGAGGACATAGGCATAGGCAAGGACTTCGTGAATAAAACACCAAAAGCATTGGCAGCAAAAGCCAAAATAGACAAATGGGATCTAATTAAAATCCAGAGCTTCTACACAGCAGAAGAAACAGTCATTAGAGTGAACCAGCATTCAGGAGAATGGGAAAAAATCTTTGCAATCTACCCATCTGACAAAGGGCTAATATCCAGAATCTACAAAGAACTAAAACAGATTTACAAGAAAAAAACCCATTCAAAAGTGGATGAAGGATATGAACAGACACTTTTCAAAAGAAGACATATATGAGGCCAAAAAACATATGGAAAAATGCTCATCATCACTGGTCATTAGAGAAATGCAAATCAAAAGCACATTGAGATACTGTCTCACTCCATTTACAATGGTGTTCATTAAAAAATCTGTAGACAACAGATGCTGAAGAGGATGTGGAGAAATAGGAACACTTCTACATTGTTGATGGGAGTGTAAATTAGTTCAACCATTGTGGAAGACAGTGTGGTGATTCCTCAAGGACCTAGAAATGGAAATTCCATTTGACCCAGCAATCCCATTACTGGGTATATACCCAAAGGATTATAAATTGTTCTATCATAAAGACACGTGCACATGTATGTTTATTGCAGCACTGTTTACAATAGCAGAGACCTGGAACCAACCCAAATGCCCATTGATGATAGACTGGACAAGGAAAATATGGCACATGCACACCATGGAATGCTGTGCAGCCATAAAAAACGATGAGTTCATGTCCTTTGTAGGGACATGGATGAATCTGGAAACCATCATTCTCAGCAAACTGACACAAGAACAGAAAATCAAACACCACATGTTCTCACTCATAGGTGGGTGTTGAATAATGAGAACACATAGACACAGGGAGGGGAGTATTACACACTGGTATCTGTTAAGGGGGACTGGAAGGGGACAGCAGGGGGCAGGGAGTTGGGGAGGGATAACATGGGGAGAAATGCCAGATAAAGGTGACGGGGATGGAGGCAGCAAACCAAATTGCCATGTATGTACCTATGCAACAGTCCTGCATTTTCTGCACATGAACCCCAGGACCTAAAGTGCAATAAAATATATGTTTAAAAAAAAAGAGAAAAGAAAATGTGGCTATGGCTGTGTTAAAATTATTCCCTACAAGCTGAAACAGTGGTTGATAACTATGCTTGAATATCCTTTTTTGAAAGTGACTTGAGATCTTCAATTTGACAGGATAACAGAAATTGAAATTATTTCTTTTATCGTTAAAAAATGCCTACACATTCCATTTGTTTGTATTTTATTGACAAGGTAAAGAGCAGTGCTGCTTTGGTCAATGGACACTTCTCTGTGCTGTGGAATTTGAACAAATATTTAGGTTGTAGCAGTTTTGCTCTTTCCACTGCAAATTCCATGAACTCTCAGGGCAACGGTATTTTTCGATTTCTCTCTAGCATCATAGGACATTACAATAAGAAAGAAAAAGTGGGAGGAAGTGATAACAATTGAAGATATGGCTCACAAAACTTAGCTCTGCCTACTTCATAGGATGAAAGAAAGGGAAATAAATAAAAATCTCACCAAAAGTTAAAACAGTAATCAGGGAGCAGCTGTTCAGAAGGAAGAGATAAAAGCAAATGACGGAAAGGCCAAGGGAAGTTGCGACCTGGAGCAGAGGGGCTCTGAAGGCTTTGAGTGATTGGCTCAAAGAGAGTGAAACATGAAAGAATGCTTTGAAAACACCTCAGACACAGAAGAAGAAAGGCTAGTTTTGCAGGGATTACTTTATTTTGAGGAAGGACATGTTTTATTTATGTACATATATAAACAGAAATAATAAGTTATATCACTTTGCTTGTTTCTTTTTCTTGTTAGAAACAGTGCTATTTTGTAAAGATGGTCCCTTGGCTTGACTTGAATAGTTCAGATGGTTTGACTCTCATTTAGTTGAAAGAAATTCTTGGAATATAAAGCAAGAAAGATGCTATTCAGGGTGCTTGGGAAAGAATGGCAGCTAATCCACTGTTTTATATACTGTGGGGAAAAATAATACAGGTAAATGAAGAGAATAATCTCTGTAACCTGAATTTGAGGTAGAAAATGGGTGAATTGGTAAGAGAAGAGTGATGGTCTGGAATATGAGACACTCCCTTAAAAATTAAGTTAAATTACAACTTAAGTTTTTTAAAAGATCTCCTGCATGCTTCTATACAGCTCAGTGCTATCTTTTTAATATATTTCCTGAGTGGAATAGCCCGCATTCTTCCTGCTCCTCGCTGTATTGAAAGAAGAGTTAAGCATTAGGCCTTTAAATACACCTTCATTGATTCTGTTTTCTGAAGACTTGTTTGAAAAATAGGAGAGAGAGAGAGAGAATAAATGTTCTTTAGCCTGAAAGCTCCAACCAACCAGTTTTCTTATGTGTCTGTTTTTTCTCAAATGGTCAGTTGGTACTGGTATGCTTTTTTTTAAAACTTCCAACACCACTTCCAGAAAGCCAACTCACAAATTAATATAGTAATTACTAGACCGTCGCTACCACTACTAGCAAAGATGACCATAACTACTGTCACTACTACTGCGTCTTACTATGACGACAAACTTACAACTAGCTAACATTTCTTGAGTACTTACTATGTGTCAAGCATTATTTCAACTCTTTCTATGCAATATCATATTTAAACCTTAACTCACTAGGATAGATGCCCATATTCACATGGCAAGAAACTCTCAGAGCTGGGACTTAAACTTTGATATGATCGTTTACTATGTCATACTACCCTGTAATTTGATGCCTCTTCCAACTTTGGTGTTTGGTTTCTCTGTTGGCACTGTCTGCTCTTGGTTCTCCTACACCATCACTCTCTTACTGTTCTGTCTGCCACGGATTGCCCTCCATGAGAGTAGCCCTCCACCAAGTGCTGGCATCTTGGGTGTGGAGGCTTTCATTTAGCTGATGGTATTTGCCTCTGTGGCTAAAAGATAAGTGTTTTGGGACCATCTGTGCAAGACTGTTAGTCCCAATGAAGATCTTACTGTCTTCTCCCATCATGGTGTCCTGCTAAAGATCATAGTTGATCTCTTGGGGCTCTGTGACTCTGGTGGGTGCTCCAGCTGGGCTGGGCTGGGTGTGTCTCTAAGCCCCTTCCACTCCAGCTGGGACAGCAGTTCTTACAAGACCTGCCTGCCATCTTCTTTGCCAAAACAGAAGTCTCTTCCTGCCGTAGCTGCTTCCTGGTAGGAAGTTAGCAGTCTTTTCCCATCTTCTTTACCCCAACTTGACCTCACTAAGGTGCTCTGACCTTCTGTCTTATTTTTGGGAAAGTAGTGATTGGAGGATAGAGGAGTGAGGAACCGAGTCTTGCACTTTAAACATACTTGAAGGAAGTGGACAATGCCACTGCTACTCTGACGCCCCAGCCTCACATGCGTGGTTGTCAATATCAGTGACTAGTGATTTCCTGCCTCCTCCTTCAAAGGTACTGCCCATTCCCTGTAGGCACTATGTATACAGTAACCAATTCTACAGCACCAGCCATTAGTATTTGTTATCACTGAATCCAGCATTGATTCATAACTTGTTGGATAGACGACAAAGTTACCTATCTGAATCTTCCTATGGAGTTCTGTTCTCCAAGTACTTGCACAAGTGAAGAGTGGTAACATTTTCTCAGGCCATGTGCTGAGAGAAAGCACATGGCCTGAGAAAATGAATTACACCAAAGTTTTTGGTTTCAAACATGTGAAACCCAAGCTCATAGCAGTTGTTGGGAGAACTGGATAGTTGTACATCAAACTGATTCACCGTTCCTGCTGGGGCCATGCCTAGACTACCTTGTTGGCCTCCCTGGCAGTTGAGTTCCAGTTAATGCAACTGCAGAGAGAAGTGATGTGTGTGCCACATCCAGGTCCACCCATAAAATCCCTAGCGCTGTCCTCCATGTGTTCTCTTTCTTCATCTTGCAGTCAAATGTAGACACCAGGGGAATGCTCTGAGGATGTTAGAGTAGCAGTGCCATTAAACATGAGGAGGCTGGGTCTCTAAGTGAACTCCCTCACCTCCACCAATCTGCACTGCACTGTAGCAGTAGAAAGAAGCACATCTTTATGGGGTTAAATTGCTAAGAGAGTGGGATTCTTTGTTATGGTAGCGAATATTTTTAAAATGTAAACTAACATGTTATTGTACTAGATCTTTGTTTTATCACCACACGTGTTAATAAAAGCTTTGGATTTTACCTGGATGGAAATAATAAAAAGTGAAAGAAAGAGAAGATACAAAAAGGAGAGAAAAAGAATAAAAAGGGAGAAAAAAAGAACAGACTAAAGGAAGGAGTAAAAGGAGGAGGACTGATATTTAGATAAGTCATTGTGATATTAAAAAAGAATTACTGTAGTTGTTCCAGTCTCAACCACGGACACATGTTTCGGATCATGTACAAGTCTGTCTCGTGGCTCACGGAAAGAGACGTCAACCATGTGACAGACAAACACTTTCTGTTCACTGGAGACCAGCATTGTGGACACCATTCCTAGACTGTGCATTTCCGGTGTTTTGAGTCCATATTCCTCCTGGAGCTTTCACTCCTTTCTCCATTTTTCTGGAAAAATATTTTCTCCTACTCTTTTTTTGTTTATACTAATTCTATCTTTCCTTTAATGCCCAACTCTAATCCTATCTAGTTTTCTAGATGATTGCAATACATGCTGATCTTTTCCTTCTTTATAATCCCACAATACATTCTGTCACTAGTTATTTTGCCAATTAGTCATATATTGCTTGATACTCTCGTTATTTCTACTCATAATTTATGTGTCTAGATTGACAGTTCCTAGGGCACTGAGAGGGTGCATTGTTTTTTATTCATAGAGTTCTCTGGCATTAGATAGGTGCTGGATACTTAGTAGTTTTCCATTATTACTATTTTTAAATTTTACTTTAGGTTCTGGGATACATGTGCAGAATGTGCATGTTTGTTACATAGGTATACGTGTGCCGTCGTGGTAACATCAACCCATCATCTAGATGTTAAACCCCAGAGGACATGGCTTTTACCTATCACAATTACATAAAAGTTTAACAAATTTACATGTTGATGAAAATAAGTAGCAGCAATGTTTTATAATACAGAAAGAATTCATTAGGAAATTCACAAATTGTGGTTCTAAAGACAAGATTTGTTATTTTAAGAAACATGTAATATTGAGATTACAACTTTTATGTGTTAAATATTAACAATTCCATAGACTTATGGGATTTATAGTTCATTAGAGACATTAATAATGCCATGGAAGTTTGGTTCAAATAAGCAAATGGTTAGAGATGACAATAGAATTGGAAAGAGAACTCTCATGGATCTCTTCACTCCTCTGGGCCCTGCTCTCTGCTCTATTATCTATAACCTACATGCATTCTTACAGTGCCATTTATGGACACTGATTCTGTTCAGCACTGAGCAACATTATACTCTAAGATATATCATCATGGATTGATATAGAGAAGGATTTCTGAAAATCCTACAAAATTACAGTAATAGTAAATCAAAACTTCCCAGCTCTCTTTTGCCCTTTGCTTTATCAACCCTGCTATAGCAGCCGTTTTAAGTTTGTGGACCAATGGAGTTAGAAGAAAAGCAAGACCACAAAACAGAGATGCCACTGAAACTGGAGAGTATCCAGTGAAAAGGAGTGGAAATAGGGGGTTGAAGCTTGGGAGCCTAGCCAAGTAGGTCCATGAGAGTGGTAAGACTTCAGAAGCCTCTGACAATTCTAAGACCTCTTTTACTTAAAAGTAAAAACAATGCCTGGACACAAATGCTGTTTCAATTTAAACATGTGAATGAGAGGCATTATGTCTGTATCATATTAATTTGGGAAGTGTGGTGTAAAGAACTGAAAGAGTCCTATTTTCTTATGGCCCTGAGTTTCTTAATCTATTTTTGGCTTTTGTCCTTTCGGCTCAGCCAGGAGCTGCCCTGAGATTCAGCCTATGGAAATGTGCTGGGCTCTGAACTGAGCTGTAAAGAATGAAGGTGAAGCTTTGAGCTGCTAGATTCATGGCTGGGGTTTTTATACACACATAAAATATGAATCTCAGTTGTATACAAAGCTGAACCCATCGTGCCAAAAGGATCCCAGTCAAGCAGGCCTGTAAAATGAAATCCTCTTGGACTAATTTAAGGAGACCTGAGTGATATAAATTGTGGCCTGCTCAAATGCAGGAAATAAAAAAAAAATTCCAAGTTGAATACGAGCTTCTCTCTCGGTGCCGTTGTAGCCTTGGTGTGTGAGAAATGGGAACAAAAAGGACTGAGAAGTTAGCTCCCGATTCGTTTTCCTAATAACTCAGCAGCTCCCTGTTTATACTGGTCTTGTGGGCCTAATGAAACCCTCTTCAGTGAGAATTTAATACAGAGATAAACTTTTCAATAAATAAATGGCTCTGAGTTGGCTGAACTCTGATGCCTTTCAGTTTGATATAGCCGCTCCTCTGGTATTGGTATGCATAGAAAGAAAATGCTCGTAAAACCATTCCCGATAAAAGAATTAATTCACACAGAACACTGAGCTGGAACCCCTGCCTATCAGACATTAAGACTTCTCTCTATTTCGTTCGATTTTTCACTAACCATCTTTTAGGTCTTTTGTTACCTTACTGGGTAAGAAGCTCAAGGTCCCTCTGACCTTCTTAAGCAAGCACTTATATGATTATTAGAGCTGTTAAATACAGTTGCATGTAAAAAGATTTCAGTACCTGTTTAGGAGGTTTCAGATACCAGAAGAGGGTGCAGTGCAAATAATACGTGAACCTTCAGGATGAGTTTTATTTGAAGCAACACCCAAACTCTTACTTCCTACAGGAAATTAACTCGTTAGGATTTGAGGAGGAAGTGCTTCATCTTCACTATGCCATGTGGGATAATCTGATGTTTTCTGCAGAATATGGAAAAGAATTTCTATGACTGCCACTTAGGTAAGTTTCAAGGAAAAGCTACTTCTTTGAAATCATCAATTGATTAATTGAGAAAATAGTTTTCCATTTAGAGTATTCAGCAAGTATTTTTTGAGCATTAGCCTGTGTTCTGGGTATTCATAATATTCTAGGCCATAATCCTTCATCCCATTAGTCAATCAGCCTAGAAGACAGCATTCTCACGAATATTTCATCTAAAATCAGATTTTATTTGCTGTGGTACATTAGAGAATAAGTCAAATATGCATTTTTTTTGGTTTCAAAATATAACAAAAATTTGTGACTTCATACAAATTGCTGTGACCTATATATTGAAATGTTAGGTGAATTACTTGCTTCCAACCGAACATGATAATAAAAAGGTGAAAATGATTAGTTTGTAATTAATTATATAGGCGATTCATAAGTATTAAAATAAAAGTATAAGAGAAAGTAGACATTGTTTCAGGAAGCCATTTTATGACACATTAAGAACTCTATACAAGATAAATATTCAACACAATATAAAAACACATGCTTATTTTTGTGTCTAAGAATAGAGTTTACCAAAACAAAAGGTGAATCTCCAATGTATAATCACAATATTAAGTAATAAATATAGTTTAATAAGTTAAAT
Organism: Leontopithecus rosalia; assembly: GCA_028533165.1. Taxonomy (NCBI): domain Eukaryota; kingdom Metazoa; phylum Chordata; class Mammalia; order Primates; family Cebidae; genus Leontopithecus; species Leontopithecus rosalia. Next base: position 15,213,786 of record CM052667.1, on the reverse strand, counting down.
AAGAATTTTCAGAAAATATTTGCTACTGTTTGCTACATCAATTTTAAAAGAGCATTCTGAAAAGATTATCTAACATAAAGATGAAAGATGATACTTTTTCAATTTTAGTGTCTTTCTCAAATGTTAAAAAGTAAAAGTTCTGATTCTCCTCTAGGGAGAGTTTCTGTTGCTTATAATTTCTATAAGAGAATATTTTATTTATTAATAATCAAAATTTTAGTAGTTACTAATATTGTAAGGCCATTCTCATTGTGTCTGTTATCAAAAATGGTGGACCTGAATTCTGTTTGAAGTTTAGGTGTGTCAGTCCCGCCAAGCTGCTATGGCTTCAGGGCAAAGTCAGCTGTAATCTGTGGCAGAATAGGTGCCTGCTTAGTGGTGTGATCAAAGGCATACAGAAGTCTTACAACCCAGAGCTCTCTCCATCAAACAAATATTACTACAAAGTTTGAAATCCTGGTGTTAATGATTTCTTTTTATGCTTTATTCAGGGATGACAACAGATTTAATTCTATTTTCTAATGCTGTAGCGACTGCATCTTTAAGATTGTTTGCTTAAACTAATAAGATTGTTTAAAAATATCAGTCATAAATCAGGGCTAGGTTATATTTGACAACCTTATGGGTTATTAATTTTATATAAAGCATAAATACCCTTTAGAAAGGTATTATATTTATCATTTGGTCCATGAGATCCTTTTTAATTTAAGTATGTATGTACATATATACATATGAATACATACATTTGTATACATACATATGTAATTATAAATATTGTAGACATATAAATATACAACTAATATAGTGCATGAAATTTCTAGATGCTCCACATCCTTACTTGGTACTGACTTGGTAGTGTCATCTTGTAATAGTCATTCTATTGGGTAAATAGTAGAATTTTATTATGGTTTTAATTTGTATTTCTCTGATGATTAATGATGGTGAGAACATTTCACCTACTTCTTTGCCCTTTGATATGCTTCTTTTATGAAGATTCTGTTTAAGTCCGTTGCATCTGAAAAGGCCTAATATTCAGCATCTATAAGGAACTTGAACACATTTACAGGAAAAAAAAAAACATTAAAAAGTGGGTAAAGGACATAAGTAGATACTTTTCAAAAAGTATCTATTGTGGCCAACAAGCATATGAAGACAAGCTCAACATTCTTCATCGTTAGAGAAATGCAGATCAAAACCGCAATGAGAAACCAGCTCACAAAACTTAGAATGGCTATTATTTAAAAAGTCAAAAACATAACAACAACAAAAATGCTGGTGAGGTCACAAAGAAAAGGGAACATATACACTGTTGGTGGGGGTGTAAATTAATTCAATCATTATGGAAAGCAGTGTGACGATTCCTAAAAGAGCTGAAAGAAGAAATACCATTTGACCCAGCAACACCATTATTTGATACACACCCAAGGGAATATAAATCATTCTACTGTAAAGAAATATACCCCCAAATGTTCATTGCAGCACTATTCACAGTGGCAAAGACATGGAATCAAGCTAATCACCCATCAGTGGTAGAATGGATAAAGAAAATGTGGTACATAACACTGTGGAATCCTATACAGCTGTAAAAAAGAATGAGATCATGTGTTTTGTAGGAACATGATGGAGCTGGAGGTCATTATCCTTAGCAAACTAATACAGGAAGAGAAAATCAAATACTACATGTTCTCACTTATAAGTGGGAGAGAAATGAGAACACATTGACACACAGAGGGGACTAAAACCCACTGGTGCTTTTCAGAAGGTGAAGGATGGGAGGAGGGAGAGGATCAGGAAAAACAATTAGTGGGTACTAGGCTTAGTGGGTGATGAAATAATCTGCACAACAAACCCTGTGATATGAGTTTACCTGTGTGACAAACCTGCACGTGTACCCTGAACCTGAAATAAAAGTTAAAAATAATTTTTATTTTCTATTTTTTTGTTTCTATGATATAGAAATAAAATTAGTATTTGTATATTGACCCCATAGACAGAAAATGTGCCAAAGTGATTTATTAATTCTGGATATTTTCCTGTAGATTCTAAGACCATGATAAACAGAAGCACTGGGCATTCCTCTCTTAATATGTTTTCATTATTTTATTATCAAGTAGATATTTGCTATCAGATTTTTGTGCATACAGATTATCAGATTAGGAAAGTTTCCTGCCATTTCAAGTTTGCCAAAGTTTAAAAAAAACCTTACATATGGATATTGTATTTGATTAAACGTATAGCCTCCAACTGCTAAGAAAATCATGTAATTCTTTATTCTGATGAAATGGTGAATTATACTGATTCTTTACAAAATTTGGTCAGTCTTATAGTCATAGAATAAAGGTTGGTCAAGATACATTTTTCTTTTGTACGTTTTGGGATTTATTGTTATATTTTACATAGGATATCTTATGTCGATTTCATAAGAAATATTGACCTACCTTGTAATTGAAATTTTCCTTTCCTTTGAGGTTTTGGTCTAGTCTTGGTATCAGTAAACCAAAGAATAAACTAGGAAGTATTTTATTTTTTTCTTTTCTTCTGAATCTATTGTTTGAAATATATAATCAAATTGGTATTGTTTCTCTTTAATGCTTAGAAAAATTTACCAGCAAAATCATGAGGGTCTGAAGTTTTCTTTATGAATACAGAGTTGTCTTTTTCAATAATTTTATATATTTCATCTAAAGTTTTCAATTTATTGGCATATAGTTTTTCATAATCTTTTATGTTTAAATGTCTGCAAAACTTACAGGACTTGTAGTGATATCAACCATTTTATTTATTGTACCAGGATTTGAGCTTTTTCTTTATTTTCTTAATTGATCTTGCTAAAGGTTTATGAATTTTTTTAGCATTTTAAAAAAAACCTTTTATCTTTTGGATTTTTCACCATTGCTCTTTTTTTTTCTATTTGATTTACTTATGCTCTTTCCTTCTTTACGGATTTTATTTAATTTGCTTCTTTTTCTCCTACCTGTTTGAGATTGATACTCATATGAGGGATTTTTTTTTCTTACATATGTACTTAAGAACTTGAAATTTGTTTTCTAAGCTTAGCTCTAACTTCATCCCATAAAACTGGACTTGTTATGTTTTTATTTTCATTCAGTCAAAAAATTTTTTCATTTCCTTTAAGATTCCTATTTTGACCTAAAGGTTAAGTAGGAACAAATTACCTAATTTACAAACATTTGAAGACTTTCCAGTTACGTTTTGGTTTTTAGTTCTAGTTCAATCCCGCTGTTATCAGAGAACACACTATATATGGTTGAAATACTGAGAAATGTTTTGAGACTTGCTTTATAGCCCGGCATATAATCAGTTTTGGTAGATGTTTTGTTTTCACTTGAAAACAATGTGTTTCATGCAGGTGTTAGATACAGGATTCTATTAGTATCAGTTAGGTGACGTTTATTTACTGGTGTTTTCAAATCTTTTAATTGTCTACTGGTTTTGGTCTGCATTTTAAATCAGCTACTAAAAAGTTCCGTTGCAATCTTTAGCTGTAATTTTATATTTGTTTTTCTTATATTTCTGTGTTTCAAGGGCCTTTTTCTATGGCCATTTTTCTCACATAATTTCTCATATAATATTTCTTTTTGATTACATTAGATAATTATGTTTTGTTAAGTTAATTAAAACCCAGGATTTTTATTTTCTTTCTTTTTTTTTTTTGAGACGGAGTTTCGCTCTTGTTACCCAGGCTGGAGTGCAATGGTGCGATCTCGGCTCACCGCAACCTCCGCCTCCTGGGTTCAGGCAATTCTCCTGCTTCAGCCTCCTGAGTAGCTGGGATTACAGGCACACGCCACCATGCCCAGCTAATTTTTTTTTTTTTTTTGTATTTTTAGTAGAGACGGGGTTTCACCATGTTGACCAGGATGGTCTCGATCTCTTGACCTCGTGATCCACCTGCCTCGGCCTCCCAAAGTGCTGGGATTACAGGCGTGAGCCACCGCGCCCGGCCGGATTTTGATTTTCAATTAGATCTGCTCTTTCTGATTTTCTGCCTCATTAATTCTATTTTTATCTTTATTGTTTCCTTCTGTGGGATAACATAGAGTTATATGACCAAGTAATTTCACTACTAGGTATATGCCTGAGAGAAATGAAAATATATTTACATGGGAACTTGTACATGAAGTTTCTATGTAATAGTCATATATTCATAGCGGTATGATGTGCAATACCTCCAAAGTGGAAACATTCTAAATGTTCATCAACTGATGAATGTACAAACAAAATATGGTATATTCATACGATGGAATATTATTTAACCATAAAAAGAAATAAAAATATGATACAGGTTAGTATATGAATGAACCTTAAAAATATTATGCCAAGTGAAAGAAGTCAGTCACAAAAGGCCACACAATGTACAATTCTATTTATATAAGATGCTATAAATAGGCAAACCCGTAAGAGAGGAAGGTGGATTGATTGTCGGAGGCTTGTTGGGAAATAGAATAGGAATACATATTAAATAATCGCTATTTTACACTCTGTTTACTAACTCCAGTACCTATATTATCTGCACGTTTCTTTCTAATAATTTCACTGATATACAATTCACATTGTATAAAATTCACCTTTTAAAGTCAAAATTCAGTGATCTTTTATTTATTAAAAAATTGTACAACCATCATCACAATCTAAGTCCAGTACCTTTTTTTCACCCAGAAAGGAATCCCATGTCTACTCAATGAGTCATCTTCAATTTTTTTTTTGCATGTGAAAGTCTAATTCAAATTGTTCCAGCACTATTTGTTGAAATACTTTTATCAATTTTATTTCTCCTTTGTCAAACACAAGTTGACTCTATTTATGTGAGTTTATTTCTTGGCTCTCTGTATGTTCCATATATCTATTTATCTGTTCTTTTACAAGTACCACATTGTCTTAATTAATACAGTTGTATAATAAATCTTGAGGTCAACTAATGTCAGTCTTTCAACTTTGTTCACCTTCATTACTATGAAGGATCTTTTTTCTCTGTTTAAATTTTAGATTCAGTTTTTCAATGTTCACACAATAATTTGCTGGGATTTTGATTGGTATCATATTGAATCTGTATATTAAGTTGGAAACAACTGTCATCTTGATAATATTGAACATTATTTTCCATGAACATTGAATGTCTCAATTTATCTAGTTATTCTTTGACTTCTTTCATCTAAGCTCCATAGTTTTCCTTGTATTGATCTTATACATATTTTGTTAGATTTATACCTAGGTATTTCATTTTTGGGGTCCCTAATGTACATGCTATTGTATTTTTAATTTCAAATGCTTCTTGTGCATTGATGATTTATAGGAAAATGACTGATTTTTTATGTATTAACCTTTTATTTTAAAACCCACTATAGTCACTTGTTATTTCCAGAATATTTTTGTCTTTTTTTTTGTATTTTTCTACATAGATAATCCTGTCATCTGTGAACAAAGACAGTTTTATTTCTTCTTCACAACCTGCAAATCTTTTATTTCTTTTTCTGGTCTTATTGCAATGTTAGGACTCCAGTACAGTGTTGTAAAACAGTGGTGAAGGGGGACATCCTTGCCTTGTTCCTGACCTTAATGGGAAAACTTTGGGTTTTTCACCATTAAGTGTATATTAGCTGTAGGATTTTTTTTTTTGTAGATATTTGTTATCAAGTCAAGAAAGTTCTCCCTCTTTTTATAGTTTACTGAGAATTTTTTAAATTGTGAATGGGTTTTGGATTTTATCAAATGCTTTTGCTGCATCTGTTGATATGATCATGTGAATTTTCTTTAGCCTGTTAATGTGATGGATTACATGAATTGATTTTCTAATGCTGACTCAACCTTGCATACCTGGGATAAATCTCACTTGGCTGTGGTGTATAATTCATTTTATACACTGTTGGAATTAATTTGCTAATATTTTGTTAAAGATTTTTGCATCTATATTCATGAGAGATGCTGGACTGTGGATTTCTTTTCTTGTGATGTCTTTGGTTTTGGGCAATATAAATGAATCATTTATAATTCATAAGAAAACCCCGTTTAAGTGATAATAGTGAAATTTTCTTATTCGTTTCTATTCCTGGGGCTTCTTATTGGATTAATCTAAACAATTATTTATAAAGCCTGGTTCTTCTCATCAGTGCTTGCAAAGGATATATGGCAGCAGGTCTCCTAAAAAAACTTCGAGTGTAACCTTCCATGAAAACTCTAAATAGACTCTGAAACAAAACTTCAAATTTCAGAGAACTCAAAGCTACTAGCCTATCTACTGCCACCAGAAGTGCTGTGACCCTTTAAGGATACAATATTACATTGTTTGACCAAATGCCAGAAACTGCCAATGAGGAGCTTAAAAGCACCACTGCTTACAGATCTATTCCATGGTATCCATGTGTTGGTAGAGGTCAAAGTCAGAAGCATCATTGTCGTTCATGTGTGTAATCAGTAGGATGCTCTTATGACGGATGTTAGAGCTACTTCCTGTACCATGGTCACTACTTTTTATATAGATCTAAAGAATATTGCAGAAAAAAATGCCTTAATGATCATTATGATGAAAGTTAAGCCTTGGATATCTTGGCCAAGGTTATTAAACTTCCTAAAAGTTTATACTTTATAGGGTGGGGAGAAAGATTTTCTAAATTGTATAGTCACTTTACTACTTCTAAGTTTAAATAAGTTTAAAGTTTTTTGAAAACTTTATAATACATTTACAGAAATAATTTGAATAACAAAAGAGGCCACTCAGACTGAGGGATATTAGAGTGTTTATGTTTTTATAATAATTTTATTAATTCAGTGTTAATAATCCTATCAATGCAAAAGAATACAAAGCCTAGAAAGAGACTCAGTCATATATAGAACACTTAGCATGTAATAAAGCTAGCATTTCAAATAAATGCAGACATTCCAATTAATGATACTAAGTAATTGAAAAAAATTAGGAAGTTCAATTGTCTACATCAAATGATTTAATAAAATTATAATAGTGTTCAGAATTAAAACAAAAACTATAAAAAATAAAATGAGTAAAATATTAAATAATTGGAAAGCAGGGAATGCCTGCCTAAGAATAATTATAAAACTAAATTGAAAAAAGTGATAGATCTTAATTTAAGTAATAAATCATTTATGTAAGAATAGCTACAAATTTAAAACAAACAACTTGCATAATTTGTATAATTTTTATGAAAGAAAATAACTTCATAGACAAAGGATTATTACAAAAAATAGAAAAAAGCAAAAATGCCTAAGAGATACATAACAGCAATTCACAAAAGAAATAAAACAAGTGATCAACATATGCGTAGGAAAGGTTTAATGTCACTAATAATCAAACCAGCGTAAATTAAAAATTAAAAATTTTCACCTAACAAATCAATGAAGATTTAAAAGTATAATAATTATTGGTTTTGGTGAGAGTGTAAAAAATTTGTACTTTCATAATCTGAGTAGAAGATAAAACAGATAACAGAAGATAGAATACATAAACTATAATAGGCACAGACTATAAAATTCTTATAAATATTAAAATTTAGGCTTTAGTAGGATATTTGATGACATGAGGAAAAACTGATGTTCAATTTTTGAGTGACATGTAGAATTGCTTTAAAATAATTTTATCTGTCACTGAAGCGATATCTATATTTCAGGAAGGATATACCCCAGTCATAGATTTTCTTAATAAGTTGTCCCATTTTCCAAGTTTAACTAATTAACATTTATGTCTTCTATAGTCAGGAGTAGTTATTAACTGACACCGAAACAATTTGGAAGCATATGCAATGAAAACATAAAACTTATTGCATCTTAGTAATGATAAAGTACAATTGTTCTTAAAAATTATATTTTGTAAATTTTCTATAATGAATATATAATTTTTATAATGAGATAATACCCTTTATAACCTTACTTATGTGTGCATACATGTGTACACATTTAACACAGAAGAGAAATTTAAGTATGCAAAGATAATTTTGATGCCTTGTGAACAGTAGGTTTTTGTCAGTTTTAATTTTCTGCTTTATACCTGCTAGTATTTTCTGTATTTAAAAAATCTATTGTATATCAATAAAATAAAGGTTATTTAGGTATCTTTGCTAGGTTACGTTTAGATATTGCTTAATATTTATGTAGTAAAGTTTTTGTACTTATGCTGTAATTAGAAGCAGAGTTTCTCTGCGTGAAAGTGGTGAGTATTTATGTATTTAAATTATTAGCAAATTAAAGCACCGTCTAACAGCTCACCATTCTTGCCAGAATGGAGACGCTAAGTCCTGATGTGAAACAGGAGAGAAACCTTATGACTGCCAAACAGTTAATCACATAGGGTTCCAATGACAGGGGAATTTACTTCCTACTTATTTCGCTCTTTCTACTTCTTTTGGTGGCTGGAAAAATAAGAAAGACAGGAGCAGAAAAGTCAAAAAGAGTGGACAGGTGGTCATACATTTATTTAACTTTATTACATGAATGGGGACTAGTTGGTGGCTGACGTACATCAAAACAGCGTACAAATAATTGAGGAAACAAAAGCCAGCTGAAAGTTGAGTACAAGCTGCTAGGAGGTCACTTAACCTCAATCTGGACTGAAATCTTAGAACAGTGTTAGGAGGAATTTTGACATAATATAAAAATTCCAGGTGAGTGGTAAAAAGTGACCCTTTCAACATTGTGTACAAAGCAAGGTTAGATGAAATAGAGATCGATAGCTTTTGAAGACTAATTCAAAAAGAACAAAATTAAACTGAGGAACTGCTCTTCTTGGTTAACTTGCTTTCTAGTAGCATTAAACTTTTTTTCACTTTTTTGTTGTAAATATATATAAAATACAAAATCTGACATTTTAAACCATTTTAAGTATAAAATTCAGTGGCACTAATTGCATCCATAATGCCATGGAACCATCATTGCTCTCTCTAAAAGCTTTTTATACCTCAAACAGAAACTTTCTAGCCTGTAAGCAGTAACTTACCAATCTTCCAAATCCTTGCCCCTAGTAACTTTAATCTATTTTCTGGCTCTATGTATTTGTCTATTTTAGATATTTCCTGTAAGTAGAATCATATCGTGCTTGTTTCTGTGTTTGGCTTATTTCACACAGCATAATATTTTCAAGTTTCGTCCATGTTGTAGCTTGTATCACAACTTCACTTCTTTTTATTGCTGAATAATATTCCATTGTAGGTATATACCACATTTTCTTTACCCATTCAACTGTTGTTGGGCTCTTACATAGTTTCTACATTTTGGTTATTGTGAGTGATGCTCAATGAATATTCAGTTATGAATATCTGTTTAACTACCTGTTTAAATTCTTTTGGGTATGTGCCAAGGAGTGGAATTGCTGGGTCATATGATAATTATATGTTTACGATTTTGAGGACTTGCCTTACGGTTTTTCACAGTGACTGCCCCAATTTACATCCCCACCAGCAAAGTATTAGGGTTCCAGCTTCTTTACTTACTTGGCAACACTTGCTATTTTCTGTTTTTATTTTGTTTTAATTATTATGGTCTTCTAAAAAGTGTGAAATAGTATCTCATTATGGCTTTTATTTTGCATTTCTTTAATAATTAATGATGTTGAACATCTTTTCATGTGCTTATTGGCTGTATATCTTCTTTGGAGAAATATCTATTTAAGTCTTTTACCTATTTAAATTATTTTTTTGTCCTTTGTTGTTGAGTTGTAGGAGTTCTTTAAATATTCTGGATATTAAGCCCTTAACATATATTATTTACAAATACTTTCTCCCTTTCTAAAGGCTATCTTTTCACTTTCTTGATAGTGTCATTTGATGGATAAAAGTTTTTAATTTTGATGAAGCTCAATTTATTTATTTTTTTCTTTCATGGCTCATGCTTTTGGTGTTATATCTAAGCCTTCCTTACCAAATCTAGGTCATGAAGATTTACTTTGGTTTTCTTTTAAAAATGTTGTGGTTTTAGTTCTTATATTTCAGTCATTGATCCATTTTTGAATTATTTTTTGTATATGGTGTGAACTAAGGATTCAACTTTGTTTTCATGTGATGAAAATCCATTTGTTCCAAGACCATTTGTTGAAGAGACCCTTCTTTCATTGAATGAACTCATCACTTCTGTCAAAAGTCAATTGGCCATAGATACATTGATTTATATTCCATATATAACTCTCAGTTTCCTTCCATTGGTCTATATTACCTATCCTGATGTCAGTACTGCACTGCCTTATGTACCATAGCTTTGTAGTAAGTTGTGAAACTGGGAAGGGTGAGATCTCCAACTTTGTTGGATTTTTTCAATATTGTTTTGACTATTCACAGCCCCTTTCAATTCCTTATGAATCTAAGGATTGGCTTTTTTTTAAATGGCTGTTAGAATTTTGATAAAGATTATACTGAATGTGTAGATTACTTTGGGTAACATTAACATCTTGGCAGTATTAAGTTTTATTATCCATGAACACAGGAGGTTTTTCTGTTTATTTAGGTCTTTTAAGATTTATTTCAGCATTATTTCATAGTTTTCAGTGTACAAGTCTTTTACCTCTGTGTGTGTGTATAGTTTTTTTCTTCTCATTAAAATAAGGAAATTGAGTTGAAAAGTTGACTAATTTATCGAATAAGTAGCCTGTATTATGAGCAACACTGGGTGTTCAGACACAGACTTCAAGCCCTCTTGAGAGCTCATAAAACTCAAACTAATAACATGGTAATAAAAGGTGCCCCTGCTTTAATTTGAAGTGTACAGCAAGTCTAATTACATCTTTCTTGTATTTCTGAGGACATGCAAATTTCTCAGTGAAATAATTCTGAGCATCAATTAGTTATGGGATAATTATAAGCAGAGAAGTTTCAGAAGATTGAGTAGATTGTGCAGAGGTTTCAAAAATGGCTTGGGAGTTCTGGCATCTTTAACAGACACAATAGCTAATATTATGATACATTTTGTTTTTCTTAAAAGTGGTAATAAAATGTTTAATTTATCAGGATTTTTTATAAATGCTTCAGATAAAAACAAGACAAAATAAAACAAAAAACGAAAATGCTGGGGCAAATCTTTACATGACTCTAATGTTTAACCCAGGATTCCTTAAAACAGTCTCATGGTGGCCTGGCCAATCCTGAGCTGTTTCTCTGTGATGAAGCCCTCTGCAGCTTCTGCCAGACAAACTTCCAGGAATTTGGAGAGGTAGAGAAGACTATTTTACTCAAACATTTGCTTCAAAACAAAGTGAGTCTGAAGAGTTTTACTATTTCAGAGTATTTTGGCAAAAGGCATCTTAAGATTTCGTGAGTCTGATAAATTTTTAACTTTTCTAATGACATATTATAAAACGATACGGACTTTACATTTTAACATTTAGGATAGGATTTAACTAAGAAATATTTGGGAGGATTTACAGAATTAAATCACAAATATCCCTTCTGTCTTTGTCTGTCTTCCCCTCATGCAGTGTTTCTGCAAATAATGTCCTTTTCCGTGTGTGTGTATGCATGGGTGTGCGTGTGTGCATGTGTGTGTGTGTGTGTGTGTGTGTGTGTGTGTAAATGCCCAAATCCTCTTCCCTTTGCTTTCCTCCAAGCTCTGATTGTTTTCTTAAAATACATAAAGCCTGATGACGAGAAAGTTGAGGGCTTCGAAGTTCATGTCTTAAAATTTATAGTGTAGCTGTTTGAATTTTATAAAAATACAGGAATGATGTGGGAGTTGATGGTGTAAAGCAAATTATAAAGTTGTAGCAGAGGATTTATGAAAACCCTAGTGTGGTGTAAAAAGATCACATTTCTCAGAAAGGAGGTGTCAATTTCTCCACTAAGACTCCTTGGACATGAAATAAAGAGGTGTAAGGAGGTTATTTGTAGCATTAATAAGAAAATGCTACTCTGTTGGTATTATCACAGTATTGTAATCCTGTCTAATAAATAGCAGCATTTATTAGATAGGGTTACAATATTGCGGTAAGTGTCTTTCAAAATAATCTTCAGAGGTAGATTATTAGGACACATTTTCAAATAATAAAAGAATAGTAAACTAAATGGTTTTAGAGCAAACGGTAATCAGGTATTGTATTAATATATGCATTGACTGGACCACACACATAGGGTACCCAAGAAATGACTTAGATTGTATGTCAGTGCAGCATTGTTGTCCTTGTTTTTAAATAAGAAAGGATATGAAATTAATAGTGAGGAGAGTTGGCCTGTGAACAACATGGGTTTGAGCTGTGTGGGCTCATTATAGATGGATTTTCTTCCACCTCTGCTACCCCTAAGACGGCAAGACCAGACCCTCCTCTTCTTCTTCCTCATCTTACCCAAAAACAAGGATGGAGAAGGATGAAGACCTTTATGATGATCTGCTTTCACTTAGTGAATAGTAAATATATTTTCTCTTCATTATGAATTTAATAACATCTTTATGGTAAGTCTATAATATGCAAAATATATATTATTCGACTGTTTTGTTAGCAGTAAAGCTTCTGATCAACAATAGGCTACAAATAGTCAAGGTTTTGGAGAATCAAAAATTCTATGTAGATTTTTGACTGTGCCAAAAGTCGTCACCCCAACCCCTATGTTGTTCAAGGGCCAAACGTATACAAATCCTTAGTTCTGGACTCACAGAACTATTTTTCAGAGAAGTATATTCTGCCAAAATTCTGGGGAACATGGATGCAAAATAGAGACTGACTGGAGAATTTCATATGCGTGCCTGCCTGTACCCCAATCTGAGGAAGACCACCTCATGCACAGTCATTCTGATAGGCAGTAGGTACTTTTAAAATTTGGCCCAATTAAATTGGTCCAAGAGAGGCCACTAGATTCTGGGCTGTCTGGTCATGATTTGGTGAGTCAGGTACTTCCTGTTTGAGCTAGCTTTACCAAAGATGTGGCAGCCCAATAACATTTCTATCTCAACCATTTTCAATTAGAAAACGAAAAAGACAAAACTAAAACTAAAGAGAAAGGACAGTTAGTGGTAGCAGGATGAATAGCGGGATTAAGAGAAGACATGAGATAGAATTATGACTAAAGTAAACTGAAAACGTGTTTAAAGCAAACTTGGAAGACAGCATACACTAACAGCAGAAAGAAACCAGTCAGTAGAGAGATGGGAAGAGAAGAACGAGTTAGATGTGCAAAGAAAAACACCATGAGTTGGAGAGACCCTGTGGTGCCAAAGAATGCACTCCCTTGCCTCAGAAGGCTTCCCAGCTCCCTTTTGTGGTTTCTGTGAGACTGCATGGCAAGATGCTGGATTTCTGTGAGGTTCCTGTACCTTTGCATTAAAAAAAAGCCCAAACCAATAATTTCTGGAAGCAGTTTGAATGGGTCTCTCTTTCTTAAATCTCAAACAAAACCCATTATCAGTAAACCCCAAATAAGCCTCACAATCCGCAGAAAATGCTATTTTAAGCACAAGAGCCTTATGTATATTTATAGTTTTATCAAGAGCTGTAACAATGCTGAAACACACATACAATTTTTGGTTATGGGTACTGCTAAACATAGCTGTCCAACTTAGGGTGCTTCTTGCTGTCACGTTATAGAAAAGAGTTTCGGTAAAGATCATTAAGAGGAATGTCTTTGACCCATGACACAGTTACCTACTTCCCACTGCAGTGTCAAAGAAGCTGGTAGGAGTGGCTGTGGGTGAAATAAAAAAAGAAGGCTGTGAATGAAATACACAGAATTATTTTTAATATTGGAATGTAGCGTGAAGACTGCTGTTGGGGTATGTATTTTGGAGCTCATAGGACTTTAGGGAGCGTTATCCAATCTTCTCATTTTGTAGAAGAAGCTGAGGCCTGAATGCCTGATGATGTTCCAAGGACCACTAATTATTATGCACAGAGCAGGGGGCTGATACCAAGTTCCCTGCCTCCTAATCCAGCATTCTTTCCTCCTTACCTATCAGCCACCTTCCTTCCTTGTGGATTATTTTAGGGCAGGTAGCTCAGTGGCTTACCTGCAGGCTGGGGGATGGGCTGCAAGATACTGAGATTCATTGGAGAATTAAGTATGTGTTGCTTTGATTCCCAGTAATATGAGAATACTAGAGAAGTAGGAAATAAAAACACAATCTGCCCAGATTTGAGCTTTTAAAATTTTATATCTTAGAAATTGATGCACATCAACCTTCAGGGCCTAGATATCAGTCTAGCCTTTCCCTAAATAGAAATATGTTGTGCTTGAAGTCATGAATGTCTCCTAATTAAGAAGTTGATAAAGAGTCAGAAATCATAGCCCATGAACTGAGGCCATAAGAGTAAACTCTGAGATTGTAAGCACATTGAACGAAGTCAAAATTAAGCTTTATGGCTCAAATTTTTATTTCTGTGCATTGCATATGCCATGAGGTTGTTTTCTTGGAGATGGCTGAGTTTTAATTGAGTTGTCACCTGTAGTATACTTTCCCCATTGAGCAAAAAGCCTGCAAATTCAGCTTGGAGGATTTGCCTGAGGCAAGGTGTCATAACCGTTCACAAATCACCACTTGTATCTTGTTTACATCACCTTTGCCCCACACAAGTCTGTGTAACCGATCTCATTTGCCTTTTGCACAAAGGAAGAATTCGGCCCTATGAAATCACTGTTGTATAACTGTAGATGTCATAATACTGTGCTAAAGTAAATGACCAAAACAATGTGTCTACTAACCTGAATAATACGTGGACAAAGAGTAAAAAAGTGAGTAATGCAAAGCCACGTATTTATTAAGTGTCTACTGTGTGCCAAATGTGTTCATAGTTATTCAGTTTCCTTCTGATTATTGTGTGAGAAAACTTTGGCTGTATACGTGTCATAGGTGAGTAGATTAAAGTTCAGAGAAACTCAGATCACACATCTAGGAAATGGCAGGACTGAAATTTAAATTCAAGTGACTTTTTCTCAAAAGCCCATGAATTCTCTTAACTAGTACATCATCCTGCCTCTTGTATGACTAAGAGGTTCTGGCAGTCACAGCTACTTGTAATACCACTTGACCCACTAAGGTAGAATATATAAAAAGACAAATGCTTAACAGAAGAACTGAACCCAGCTGTCCATGACGCAATAAATGAACCAACCTTTATTGATATGTGTGCTGTGCACGACGCAAAGCTCTGTGCTATAGCAGGTTCCAAGAAGTGGGAGAATCAGGCTTTGCCCTCAAGGACTGTATAATGCAGTTGGGGCAATAAGATGTGCACATCAAGGGTAACTAACAGCACAGGGCTTATATGATAATAGATGACAAGAAATACCTTCAGGGTAGGAAAGAATAATGAGAAGATGTGAGGTCATCCTTTCCCCTAGGAGAACAGAGACTTGCAGTACACACTATGCCAGAAAAATCTTTATGGAACTGGCTAATTTTATTTGAACTGGAGATGATTTCTGGGCTGCTGGGTTGCTGACCCCATTCTGGCTCTCAAGTTGGACTTTTTATGAAAAACAGCCAATCAGTAAGACAGTAGAAAGTATATCTGCTCTGTCATTCACTACAGGGTTCTATTGATCAAATAGCATACTTGTTTCGACAGTATCCCCGTCCTCTGCACCTTTGTTGGAAACCAAAACGGGTATAGCAGGTAATCTTGGAGGCAGGATAATGTAATTGTGAAGTACTTGTCAATCCTCTAACTCCAGAAAAAGTATATTTAGAGATTAAAAAAATCAACTTAAGTTTTCCTGTCCTGTCAACTTCTCGGCTGGTCTTCATGAGTTGGTAAAATGGCGTTTAAACTGAGTATTTGTAAACCCTTACCAATCAGTCTGTAATCTCCAGCAATCTTTGCCTAACATCTCCTCATGAAATGACCCATTGAGAAACAGAGTGGTGGCTGTCTACTTCCCCTCCTTGTGTCCTAAATATGTCACCTCAGCATGCCAGGCTGACGTGGCTTGGCCCCACTGTCAGGCTTGTTTGTAAAAGCTACCCAAATCCTTGTTCGACGTGCTCCACGCAGTCTTCCCATGTTTGACTGTATGCTGCGATGTCATCAATCAATGCCACACTGCATTTGCCCAACTTCATCAGCACCGTGTTGACCTTCATCTTAAATGTAACTAGTGTGTTTCTCTTGCTGAAAGGGAGACTCTAGAACATACGTAAAACCCGAGCTTGGCTAGGGCTCTGTGCGCAGTGACATGCCCATAATTTCCATAGCCTCTTCATTGCCGTGATCGAATTGTTCAATGACATGCCTATCTCTGTGACCATATGCTTTTGGTGTCATAGAGAGAATTCAGGTGAGCAACACTCAAACTCCCATGGAGCACGAGAATCCTCATTTGCTACTTTGGTTAATCACATCAGTCATTAGAAAGACTTGGAATATCTGTAGCTATTTTATCATTGATGTTACAACAGAATCCAGCACAAAGGAAAGCAGTGTAATAATAAAACTCTGGTATCTTTTTCAGAGGGAAGAAAAGTAGTATAATGATAACTAGGAGAGGAAAATTCATATTTGATGTGGATCATGCCTTTGTTCAAATGTGGAAACCCTGAGCTTAGTCCTAGTGTCTGTGTCTAAAAGGACGTATTTTATTTTGCAAATACTCCAAGGTGTAACTCCAGTCTTCTGCCTGCCAGGTGACCAGTAGATTAATTATTTAGAGGAAATGTTTGTGAGAATGCCCTAGATGCTAATTCACTTGACATTCTGACTTCCATGGGAAATTTTGATAGATAAAGAAAGCTTTGGATATACATGGGAGAGGCCTCTGATCCACCATTTTTTTTTTTAAATTTCTAATATCTTTATGTAGAGAAGATCTTTTCTCTCTTTCTTTTCTATTCTCCACAAAATACTCTGCAAAGCAAGTTGATCTGAGGTATAGTGTAGAATCTTTAGGTTTACCTAAGCATCAAATGTGAACACCCACCTTTCTTTCATAGACATATTATTTTACAGAACTCCAGAACTGCTTTCCACTTCTTTGTGTTCTAGTTCCTTTAAGCAGTCTCTTACAGTAAAATCAGAAGTTACCTTTTCAGTTTTCTCTTTGGCACCTCTATTTAATCCTGTTAGCCTTCTGAATTTGTATTTGTCTGATGTCCAAGTTGTCCATTTCCAAATTAAAAAAAGTAACAACTTAGGTTCTAGAGAAGGATTCCTTGTTACAGCAGCCAGCTCTTTTTTGGTTGACCGTTTGACTCTCTGAGATTCCTCTTGCTAGAACAACAGGAAACCACGTGACTACTTCTCCTTATTTGTTTTTTCTTGGGCTTACATATGGCCCAATTTTCTGTGCTCTCCTCTTTTGACCTTGGATGTGAAGCACCTTAGTTTTTGATCTTAGATCTAACCCGAATACAGCCAGTAGTACCAGAAGGCTATCATTTGGGTAAAACTTGCTAGCTACTGCTAAGAGCATGCAGAGACAGTCCCTGTGAGTACCCAGTTGTTTTTTTCTTTCCTCCAGTGTATATGACAAAGTTAAAGATGGGGAAAGTTGGAAGTCTAAAGAATAATGGCGTTGTAAAGGGCCAGTGACACAGAACACACTGAGCAACCTTCTTTTCTCAGAGATCTGAATCTCTGATCTGAGTAAGGAAGCTGGGGTTGAGTAAATAACTGAAGAAACCACTGAGTCTTGATGATAATTCCGTAAGACTACCTGCATGCCTAATAATTAAGAAAGAAAAATTTCCTTGCAGAAAGAAATTGGCGTTCTTCAATGTTGCCACATTATCAGAGTCCCACTTGTGTGCAAGATATTCTTTTACCAATTTAAGAACAAATAAACAGATAAAGGTAAAGAGAATTAGAGAACTTTGGCATGTTTCCCTGAGGCAGAAAATTTGTCCTCACCCTAAGGTGAAAGAAAGTGGAAATGGTGCCTTAAAGGCAACTTGAGAAGTATTCATTAATCAACAAGTATTTATTTAGCACCGTTTTCAGAATCATGCTTGGGGCTGTAGTAGGATAATCAAACAAGTGTAAAATGGAACCCATGCCTGCAAAGACTTTATGCTCCAACTGGGGAGAGAAGAAATAATAAGAGGCAGTTTAGAATAAATGTTAAATTGTGTTTCAGATGCTAAGAACTGTAAGAAAGGAGCAGGTTATCCCTGAGACCTGGAATCGTCAGAAAAACCTTTGCTGAAATGATAGAACTGGGAATGAATCTTTAAAAGATGGGTGAGACGTAGGTAAGATGGCCCCCACATTAATTAATTCACAGAATTCACAGAATTAATTAATTCTGATGGTGGGGAATGTGACCTAGGATACAGTACTATTGTCATTATTCTCTTTAATCACAAAGAGGAAGAGTTAACCTATACCATAAATTCATTTCCAATGCATGCCCATCTTTGAGACAATTTATAAGCATGCCACTTAAATAGTGGGGTTTCTACTAATTGACCTCATTTATCCTTTCCACTTTTTTTTTCCTTAGGCATCATAACCTTTAAAGTTTTTGAACTATAACTTTGCATTAATCTTCTTTTTACCATTTGAAAATTCTCATAGCCTGAGACTGAAGATGAGCCTAAGGACTCAGACCAAGAACCTCTTCCATGCATTGTGATCCAGAAATGAACTACCCAACCCACAGCACCTTGGTATAAGCCAACAGGGCAGCCACCTCTTGTTTCCTAGGTGACAGCCAAATGGCATTGCTTGTTGTGCAGTGTACCTTGCAGGCGGATCCAAGCTGCCACTTCGTTTACATGTCTTCGTATGCCCTGGGAAAACTTCTTTGCCATTACTCCACATCATCTTGAATTAGTCTACAGAAAGAAAAAGGGAGCAGTCCTGCCCCTCCCATGTTACCTCTCATTTTGCCCCATAATATCCATACACAATGACTTGTAGGGTTCAAGGTACAGCCCTTCAGTTCTTGTGTGTACAGTGGTAATACTAACTCACATTCATGAAACATTTTTATGTTCTTTTTTATTCAATTCATTTACCAGTTTATGAAGCAAGTAAGAAAATAGAGGATTATTAGAACCTAGTTACTCAAATAGAAATGCCTTTTCTTCTATATATGAAATATAAATATGTGATTTTTTAAAAAAAGCAATGCCTTTAAAGCACTTTTAAATGCTCCAGGAAGTGCTTTTCTTCTCTAAAAAGAAGTCATAATAGATAAATGTGAAAAATGTATAAAACACACAGAAACCCTCATACACTACATTTAGAAAGAAGGAAAATATAGATGAAAAATCTGAGCCTTTAAGAGGTTAAGACTTGCCCAAGGTCATATTCCTAGATAAAGGACAAGATTGGGTACACCCCTAAATGGCCTAAGGCCAAATCCTATGTCAATGTGCCAGTCAGCATTACTGGAGAACTGCAGTAGCATTGCCACCCTTGATATTCAGGAGGGCATATAATTTTATCAATACAATACAAAGGTTAATGGGATTGCCTCCTTCCAACTCTATCATAGTAAACGCAGGCTTTATGGCAACGTTAAAAAAAATGACCTCTCTCTGCTTTATGCTGATCATTAACTAAGATTATCTCGCACTAGAGATTTACTATACCAAAGAGCACTGACATCACTAACTGCTATTAAGTGTATGATACTTATACTCCATAAAGTGGATCAAAATACCTTTGTCAGCAATGTAGGGAAAATAGACATGGCCAGAGGCATTCATCCCACAGAAAACAGAGCCATTATCTGCAGGAATCTCTACCACCTTCTAATGCTCTCTGGCCAATTCCACCTGATGAAAATCTCAACATGGAACAGAATTCTAGTCTGCTCTGTGATGTCTTTAATTAAATGAGATAAACTCTCTATTAATTTCAGTAGGTGATGTAGATTAATCAAAACCCTCCAGTTTCAAGAAAAAAATAGAAGTGTATTTTAATCTGTTCTCACACTGCTATAAAGAACAACTGAGACTGGGTAATTTATGAAGAAGTTTAGTTGACTCACAGGTTCTAAAGGCTGTACGAGAAACATGGCTGGGAGGCCATAGAAATCATGACAGAATGCAATCATGACACAAGGCAAAAGGAAAGCAAGCATGTCTTACCTTGATAGAGCAGGAGAGAGGGCAAAGGGGGAAATGCTACACAGTTTGAAGCAACCAGACCTCGTGAGAACTCACTCCCTATCATGAGAACAGTAAGGGGGAAATCTGCTCCTATGGTCCGATAACCTCCCACCAGATCCCTTCCTCAATGTTGAGTTTACAATTTAACATAAGATTTGGAGGGGGACATAGAATCAAACCATCTCATTCTGCCCCTGGCCCTTCCCAAATTTCATGCCCTTCTCATATTTCAAAACCGATCATGCCTTCCTAATAGTACTCCAAAGTCTTAACTTATTCCAGCGCTAACTTAAAAGTCCAAGTTCAAAGTCTCATCTGAGACAAGGCATCTATGAACCTGGAAAATCAAAAGCAAGTTAGTTCCTTTGAATATACAATAGGGATACAGACATTGGGTAAATTCTCCCATTCTAAAAGGGAGAAATTGTCCAAAACAAAGGGGCTACAGGCACCATCCAAGTCCAAAACCCAGGAGGAGAGTCATTAAGTTTTAAAGCTTCAAAACAATATCATGTGACTTCATGTCTCACATCTAGTCCATATTGATGCAAGGGGTGGGCTCCAAGGCCTTGGGCAGCTCTGCCTCTGTGGCTCTGCAGGGCTCAGTTCCCATGGATGCTTTCAAGGCCTAGAATTGAGTGCCTGTGGCTTTCCAGGTGCATGGTGCAAGCTGTCAGTGGATCTGCCATTCTGGGATCCCACCCCATATTTCCTCTTTTCCCTGCCCTAGCAGAGGTTCTCCATGAGGGCTCTGCCCCCGCAAGAGCTTTCTGCTTGAACATCCAGACATTTCCGTACATCCTCTGATATCTAAATGAAGGCTGTCAAGCCTCAACTTTGTCTTTTGTGCACCTGCAAGCCCAACACCATGTGGAAACCACTAAGGCTTGGCACTTGCACCCTCTGAAGCAATGGTCCAAACTATACCTTGGCTCCTTTTAGCCATGACTAGAGCTGGAGTGGCTGGGGCCATGTTCTGAGGCTGCACGGAGCAGCAGGGCCCTGGACCTGGCCCATGAAACCATTTTTTCCTCTTAGGCCTCCAGGTTTGTGATGAGAGGGGCTGCCTCAAAGGTCTCTGAAATGTCCTGGAGGCATTTTCCTCATTGTCTTTGCTATTAACATTCAGCTCCCCTTTACTTATGCAAATTTCTGCAGCTAGCTTGAATTCCTCCCCAGAAAATGGGTTTCTGTTTTCTACCACATGATCAGGCTGCAAATTTTCCAAACTTTTATGCTCTGCTTCCCCTTTAAATATAAGTTCCAATTTCAGACTATCTCTTTGCATATGCAAATGAGCACAAACAATTAGAAGCAGTCAGGCCACATCTTGGATGCTTTGCTGCTTAGAAATTTCCTCTGCCAGATAACCTAAATCATATTTGTAAGGTTCTTCTGGGACAGTGAAACCTGACTCCCATTATGTGCAATATTGACATATTTGATTCATCCCCTGCAGATGACTGATATGGTTTGGCTGTGTCCCCACCCAAATGTCATCTTGAATTGTAGCTCCCATAATTCCCATGTGTCATGGGAGGAACCCGGTGGCAGGTAATTGAATCACAGGAACAGTTCTTCCAAATGATGTTCTCATGATAGTGAATAAGTCTCACAGCATCTGATTGTTTATAAAGGAGAGTTACCCTGCACATGATCTCTTGCCTGCCGCCATGTAAGATGTGACTTTGGTCCTCATTCACCTTCTGCCATGATTGTGAGGCCTCTGCAGCCATGTGGAATTGTGAGTCAATTAAACCTCTTTCCTTTATAAATTACCCAGTCTCAGGTATATCTTTATTAGCAGCATGAGAACAGGCTAATACAATGATTAATCTCTCAGTCATTTTGACTATTTCCATAACCCTTGGCTTCACCACACTTTCCTTCATCTTCTTGCCCCCTCAGCACTGGCCTCTGCTGTTGCCTCTTTGGCCCACTGCAGTCTCAGCCCTCTATCCTCCTTCTTACCTTCAAATAAAGGGCAGGGAATAGGAGAGAAAAGGAAAAACGTATATTTTGATGCAGTAAGAATTGAAGAGAGGATAAATAGTAGTGGGAGGTTTTCAGGAGTCTAAAACTCTCTATCATTTAGCACTTTAGTTGGGGCAAAATGAAAATTATTTCTAATATTTGTTTAAATTCTAAGTTTTATAAATATTGGTTTAAATTAAGTTTATAATAAGCAAATATCCTATGTTTTCTTTTACAAGTCTCATCCCCACAATTCAGTTATTTTGAGGATTATTTTCCTTAAGCTACTTTTACATTTTGAATGTTTTGAAGTCAATTTATTATAATTAGTGAATCTTAAATATTACTGACTTAACTATTCAGTGAACAATCATACAGGCACAATGGATTAGTAATAAAGAGAAATATCTTGCAAAACACCATCAGATTTAGATTGAACTCCTAATGAACAGACCTTGTGAATGAAAACAAATCTTGCAGCTCCCTGGAAATGAAATATTACCAGCAATCCTCAATAATCTGAAAAAAAGCAGATTAATATACAAAGGAAACTTACTAATTTCAGAGGTAGTCATTGAAAATTCACTTCTGGAGAAGAAAGAACAAAAGTTATGTGAAATATCAATGCAGTGAGTAAGCCATTTGTTTAGTTTAGTACTACTCTGCAGAGACTTTGTATATTATCACATAAATGGATTTTTACTTCTCAGGGATATGGAATATTTTTAGTTATTACTCTTACTTATCTAAGAAGGAAAGTGAAACATGATAGTGAAATGGGAGCATTCCCGCACACCTCTCGCAGGATGTATGACAGGGGTGTTGCTCGTCTGTTTGGGCCACCATGTGTTCAAACCCCTTATGGGAAGGAGAGCACACAGGCAGATGCAGGAGCTGGGGTGAGCACTTCTGGGCTCCAGCCCCATGGTAGCATCTAGGGATGGGTGCCCTTGACTCCCAAGGCCCCACTGGGCATGCTACAGTGCTCCTTTAGCTCTACCATTCACAGACGGCTTAAGTGTTAACCAGCTCACTGTTTTCTTCGTACCCGGGTTCTTCTCAGGCATCCAGGAAGAAAATGGTCATGCGTGGACTTGAAGGATGGTGAATGTGGGGGTTTTACTGAGTGGTGGAGGTGGCTCTCGGCAGGATGGATAAGGAGCTGGAAAGTGGCTGGAATGGGAAGATGATCTTTCCCTGGAGTTCGGCTGTCTAGCAGCTAAACTCCCCTCTGACCCGTTCCTGGCCAAACTCCTCTAGATGTTCAGACATTTCTTCTCCTCTCCTCTGCCATGCCATTTTTCTGCTCTGCTGCTCTTCTATTCATCTGCTCTTGGAGCCTGGGGTTTGAAGTTTATATGGGGTTAGGATAATGGAGTGTGTGTACAAACACATGTATATACACATACCATATATATATCGGGTATATATACATGCCATATATATATATATATATATATATAGGCTCCTAATGCTATCAAGCAATCATCCCATGCATATATACAGAGAGCCCATTTGAAGTTAGCAACAATGATTTTAAAATGATACCAATAAGCATAGTTTTGTGTTCTCCTCTAGCCATTTGAGTTGGAAAATAGACATAAAATGTAAAAATGTTAAAATTCATATATACATATAATTTTTATGTATGTATTTTTATTTTTTTTTGCTTTTAGAACAAAGCAAAACAACCAATAACCCTTGTTGGTTGCTTTCCATATACCACTCCAATATTTCTCCTACTTGAGATACAACTATGAAGAGTTGTACAGCTCACTGTCTTCAATGTCACTTTTCTCATTTTCTCTTGAACTGGGAATCCACACAGCTTGCTTGTCATTTTCAGGTCTTTTTACTGTTATTTTCAACGTTTTTCTAGCCCCATGTTACTGTTTTGTTTATCCTAGTGCTAATCAATGTCTAATATTACATAATATATTTTACTTATTTAATATATTTTATCTCATTGAAGTTCTTTCTTCTCTGCAAGAATTTAAGGTCAGTAAAGGCAAAGACTTTTCTCAGTGTTTGTTGTTGTTTTACTGCTTTATCTCCAGTCCTAAGAACAGTGCTAGCCATATAGTAGATGCTCTGTAAATATTAGATACATGAATAAATAAACCGTAGTGGCAAAATTGGTGTAATTATAATCTCAGTTCATATATGACTGAGATTTGGGGCCCTGATCTAATATTGCCACATGAGAAATTCATTTTGGTGAAATGATTAGCAGAGAAGATCAATGTGAATCCTTCCTGTGGAGCCCTCACTCTCTCCCTTCTGCCTCCTGCTCCTGAGACACCTCATCAAATCTCCCAGTCTTTCTACTTTAGTGTTGTGAATTGCTGTCTGTGCCATGGACTCAAGCTTATGATATGCCATTGTTTCTCTCTCAACTACCACAAAATTTCAAATAAAATCAACACAATATTTTCCTTTTAAATTAGCCATTACAGCTTAATTGAAGCCCACCAACACTCACCCATAGATGATACAGATATTGAGCCCTGTGTTCATACTTAATAGTGGAAAGATAATTGAGTATCCTGAATTGTGCCCTTCCCATTGAGGATAGCTTATCACTTCCTTCTATTCATATTATGCTATGATACACAGCCTTTTTTCTCTATTCTTCATCTTTCTTTCTTCCTTTCTTTATCCTCCCCTCCTCTCCCATTTCATTCTGTTTTATTTTCTCCTTCTCTAGTTTGTTGGTTGTTTCTTGGCAGTGGCATATTTGTTGACTTGCTCTTTTGGTGACATCTTTTAATAAGGAAATCCGTCTCTTGGTGTCTCCTTGCCTAAGGGTGTGCTTACTTAAAGTGTAAAATGTCAAACTCTCCCAAGGATGACAATAACCCTCTGGGTAAAGAAGAATCAGCCACTGCATTATTAATCACTCAAGAGGCAGACAGGAAATACCAGCCCTCTCAAAGAAGGAAAGACTAAAATGATGTAGATTTTGCATTTTCTTCATTTCACTAATCTTGCGCAAGAGCCTAAATTGATACCACATCACTCTCCACCATTCTGAAGATCAACAGAAAAATAAATCAAGGGTAAAAACATAAAATCCAGCCCAGTTATTAACAACTGTGTTGGCCCTAGAAGCAGTTGGAACTTCAGGTTGAGAATTATACTGGTGAAGAAAACATAGGAGACGCTTCTTTGTAGTAAATTGAGACTGGCTTCAGAGATTAGTGTCACAATCTGTAACATGGATGAGGGGAAGAGGGAATAGGCAGGTGACTACACTGTGACCCTTCCTACTGCTTGACTGGCAGAGCTGGCATTCCCAACTGTCCTTACTTAATGTCCCTTAAACATTACAGCAGCCTGACCCTCATGAAGCTGCAGAGATTTGTGGCCTGCAGTTTAACAGGGATGCAAACTGGGCCTAATGACATCCTACATGGTCATGCTCTTTCTGGACAGTTACACAAGCATGAAGTGCAGAAGGAACTCTTATTTTGGTTCGTGCTGTAGCAGACCAAAAAGTGATCCCAGATTTATTCCACAGTGAAATAGTCTGGCTGCCAACACTTCTGTATCTGGTATACACACACCTGTATGCATCAGTATTCTTTCTGTAAACAATCAAAACAATTGACAACATCCCACAGAATGATCTAACAGTTCTCCAAATTCCACAGTGATGGAACTAAAAGTAGAGTTCTTTTGTGTAGATCCCTTGTAGCTAAAAATACTCTCCTGTTTGTTTCAGCCAAATAGCGGGTTTTTGATTATCTTGACATAGTTCCTAAAACATCAAAATAGCTTGAATTTTCTCAGTGAAAAATTACCTTAAAATTAAAATTTAAAAAGATGTTATATTTTCATGATTGTTTTATGTGATATGTATAAAATTGTATTTTATAGTATTTAGATTTATTCAAAAGATGTGGTTAAAATAAAGAATATACTTTAAAATCTTTCTAGACTTTAAGATCTAGACTTTTTTACTTCCAATCTGGAATCTCATGAGTCATTTTAAAGCTGATGGGATAAACATGATTGCAAAGTAGATCAAGTCTCCCTGTGGGAATTCAGCTCGACTTTCATTTACAGTAGATAATCAAAAGTCTATGGCTTGGAGCAGACTTTAGATTTTATGGAGTTACCTGGCTTCATGAAGAGCTGCACCTGAGCATTTAAAGAGTGTTGAATAATAGGTATCTTAGTCATTTTGGGCTGCCACAGTAAAATGCCATAGACTGGGTGGCTTAAACAAAAGAAATTTATCTTCTGACAGTTTTGTAGGCGGAAAGTCCAAAGTCAAGGCACAGCCATGGCTGAGCTCCAGTGAGGTCTCTCTTCCTGGCTTGCAGATGGCTGCCTTCTCTCTGGTCTTCACATGACTGTTCCTTGGTGAACATATGGGAGAGGTGAGAGAGAGAGAGAAGCTTTCTTGAAAGACCACTAATTTCATCATGAGGGTCCCACCTTAATGGCCTAAGCTAACCCTAATGACCTCTCAAAGCCCTATCTGCAAATAGCATCATATTGGGGATTAAGATTTCAACATATGATGTTTGGGGAGACAAAAAAATTTGGTTCATAATAGTAGAGGTGGTTGTATTTGTTAAACACTGTGCTAGTGTCTTACAAGCATTATTTCATTTAATTCTCATCACAATCATGGGAAGTAAGGATTAGTGAATCAGTTTGTAGATGAAAAAAATGGGTCTTCGCAAGGGTAGATAACTTAAAATAAGCAGAAGAGCTGGGTTTCAGCTCCAGGTCTGCATTAAAGTCTAATCTTATTTCTGAAGCCCACTACAGAATAAAATGCTATTATCTTTTACAATAGATAAATACTTACTTTTGAAAAATTTGTGTGAATTTAGAGGCACAAGTGCAGCTGCATGGATATATTGTGCAGTGGTAATGTCTGGGCTTTTAGTGTAAACATCACCCAAAAAGTATACATTGTCTAACTTAAGTAATTTCTCATCCCTCACCCTCCGTCCACTCTCCTACCCTTCAGAGTCTTCAGTGTCTGTTACTCCTCACTTTATGTCTATGTGTACATATTATGTAGCTCCCACTTACAAGTGAGAACATGTGGTATTTGACTTTCTGTTTCTGAGTTATTTTTTATGACAATGGTCTTATGTTGCTGTGAAAAATATGATTTCATTCTTCTTCTTTTTTTTTTTTTGAGACTGAGTTTCGCTCTTGTTACCCAGGCTGGAGTGCAATGGTGTGATCTCGGCTCACCATAGCCTCTGCCTCCTGGGTTCAGGCAATTCTCCTGCCTCAGCCTCCTGAGTAGCTGGGATTACAGGCACACACCACCATGCCCAGCTAATTTTTTGTGTTTTGAGTAGAGACGGGGTTTCACCATGTTGACCAGGATGGTCTCGATCTCTTGACCTCGTGATCCACCCACCTTGGCTTCCCAAAGTGCTGGGATTACAGGCGTGAGCCACCGCGCCCGGCCTCAATCTTCTTTATGACTGATTTGGATGCACAGATTTTTCTCTAGATCTTTGCATTGAATTCACATGCATTCATTTTTCTTTTAATTATAATACATCAAATCTTTAACTTGAGTTTGAATCTTTAAAATATATAAACAGATGCTCAGGAAATAAATTTGTTTAAAATGTTCTTTGAAGCTTTGAGAGGTAACATTTTCCTAACGACATGCACGAAAATATTCTCATTGTATTGGAGTTAGTGAGGTGTTACGTGGTTTTGACATATGTTCTAAAATTTGGAATATAAGTTAAAATCAGCCTTCTGAGCCCTGAAGTTTTGTGGTCCTACTTGGAACTAAAATGAGAGATTGAATATCAGCAAGATTTAAAAATTCAACAAATAATTACACATGCTATAAGCCTAAGAATATGCAGGTCCCTATATTCTGGTAGACAGGAGGAATGATAGTATCCCTGCCTTTATGGGTCTCCTGCATTTAAAAATGATAATAAATGCTTTTTTAAAATCTCTAAAATGAAATCTACCAAAATGATTTAGGATTATTGTTTTTTCCTGATAAATGAGGTTCTAATGACATTTAATAACTTAGAATTACTGTAGTATGGGTTCATCTGCTTTTGCATTAATTGTCTTGAGCAACATGAACAAGGCTGAAAAATCAATGATTTGTCAACTAGTCATTTATATTTATGTGAAAAATCTGTAATAAGTACAAGTCATACACTTATTTTCTTACTTTACTGTTTTGCAAATGATTCAAATGATACATAGAATTAGTATAAACATCAAATTGTAAGTAATGTGATTTGGGTTAAAATTCTCGAATTATTTGTAATTAATTGACAAACTTCTAACCATAATTCTATTCATATTCAGTTTCGGGATGCAGAGACTTGGATTGTCTCCTTTAAGTAACTCAGTTTAACAGAAAATAAACTATCAGAGCTTATTTGATTTGACAATTATGATGGGCACATTAGTCCATTCTTACACTGCTATAAGTAACTACCTGGGACTGGGTAATTTATAAAGAAAAGAGGTTTAATTGATTCACAGATCCACAGGTTATACAGGAGGCACGAATGAGTAGGCCTCAGAAAACTTACAGTCATGGTGGAAGGTAAAGGGGAAGCAAGCATGTCTTTCACATAGCTTGCAGGAGTAGGGAGGAAAGGGGAGCAAGGTTCTACACACCCTCAAACAACCAGATCTCTTGAGAACTCTATCACAAGAACAGGAAGCAGGATATCTGCTCCCATGGTTCAATCACCTCCCACCAGGCCCCTCCTTCAACATTGGGAATCACAAATCACAATTCAACATGAAATTTGTATAGGGACACAGAGCCAAACCGTATCACTGGACTGGGTAAAGAACATTTTGGATTTTCTAGAAGGTTTAGCTTTAATATTTAAAAAAGAATTAAGTGCAGTTGATAACATAAAGAACAAAAATTTCTGTATGCCCTCCTGAAAGGAATGTCAAAGCCACTAAATGTCCCTGAGATAAACTAACAAACCACAGTTGTTCAAGCTTAAAATAAATAACGACTAAGATGTATATTCAGGTAGACATGAGGTTAGTTCTTACTGCTGGGATAACCAGTTGACCTAAGTTTAATTTAAATCAGCATTATAGTGTCTCCTAATGAACAATAAGGATAAGTTCTGTTATACATGGTATACAGTGGTGCTTTCTCTTCTCACCCCCACTTTAAAAAGGCATCTTTATATCTGTGATTGTGTCTATAGAGTCAAATGAAGTGGGAAAATATGACAATTATTGGAATAAATGTGGCCAAAATAGAACTGTCATTAAAATTCCTAGGTAATGGGCGATACATTTGGTATTTCTAATGTCTCCATTTCTTTGCTTTCTGCTTTTTGTTCTAGTCCCTTAAAAGATAGTGGCTCTTTGAATGTAACAGCTGACATTTTAGATAATGGCAGTGTGAAACAGACTATGTGTTGAGTATTAGCTATCCTGTTGTGTAAATCCTGAAAGACAACTTCAGTCCCTACGGTGAGGGATCTAGCTCCACAGAGATGGACTCTCCCCTACATGTCCAGGCTATTTCCATGTACATCTCTTTCTCCTTCAGTAATGCCAAACTGGGACTTTTAATTTCCTGCTTATAGATTGTATGATATCCTCCAAACACATGGCT
This sequence comes from Leontopithecus rosalia, assembly GCA_028533165.1. Classification (NCBI taxonomy): domain Eukaryota; kingdom Metazoa; phylum Chordata; class Mammalia; order Primates; family Cebidae; genus Leontopithecus; species Leontopithecus rosalia. The sequence continues at coordinate 15,184,211 of CM052667.1, read as the reverse complement.
ATATAGTTAATTTTTGGTTGTTGTTTGAGTCTTCTACACTTAATCAAGTTTATCAACATATATGTATTTGTCTAGTTAAGGATCAAAGGAAATGACAGATACTAAATATATTTGCCATGTCACTAGTAAGACATATGAGGAGTAAGAAAATAAACCCACTAGTAGGCATATGAAGCTAAATCAAAACATCAATTTATCAGTTTTCTTTATTAAGCTTGATAATAGTTTCTTAAAAAGGTTATTCAGTCCTGGTAAGTTATGATAAGACACATACTCCAGCACATTGGTATTTGCAAAAGTTTGGTAAAAAATCTTTTGGAATAAATTTGTATACACTAATGTTTACAAACTTTGGGACAGTAATCTCCTTTGCAGGAATATTTGTAATTACCTAATTCTTACATAGAAAATAATATATAGGCCAGACACAGTGGCTCATGCCTGTAATCCCAGAACTTTGGGAGGCTGAGGTGGGCAGATAATGAGGTCAAGAGATCGAAACCATCCTGGCCAAGATGGTGAAACCCTGTCTCTACTAAAAATACAAAAAAATTAGCTGGGTGTGGTGGCGCATGCCTGTAGTCCCAGCTACTCAGGAGGCTGAGGCAGGAGAATTGCTTGAACCTGGGAGGTGGAGGTTGCAGTGAGCCATTCCACTCCAGCTTGGTGCCTAGTGATGGAGTGAGATTCTGTCTCAAAAAAAAAATAAATACATAAAAGAGGATTTTAAATAGAGCATTGTTTCATAGTTATTGGCAAAAAGTAAATAACGCAGAAGTCTACCAATAAGAAATTATGAAACAACTTTGTGGCATGCCTTGCTATTTTGCAACTGTTTTAATAGAAATAGAAATTATGCCACATTATATATCTAATGCTCATAAATGATGTAAAATTTAGAAAGTAATTTGAAAGCTTGGATGTCAGTATATTTACAAGTACATCTTCTTGGAAGTGAGTAATGTCAGTACATAGTATTAGTGTATTATTTTAAGGTATTAATTAAAATAACAAACTCTGAAATTTCATTGGTTTTATGATAAAAGGTTATTTCTCACTCATACAAGTTCACACTAGTTCAATGCTGGTGCTTGGAGGAGAACCTTTTAGGTGATTCAGGGATTCAATTTCCTTCTCTTCCATGACTCCACCATCTTCTCCAGGACCATGAAGTTCGTTAGTTACAGCTCACAGGAATGAAAGGCAAGATGGAAAGCCACACCTACTGCTCATCTCAGGCCTGAAGTGACACAGCCTCCCCTAATCAAATTCTATGGGCAAGAATGAGTTACATGATCCCACCTGGACAAGTGCATTGGAGAATGTGACTTTGCTGGCTGGAAGGCTGCTTTGCAACAATAATGGTACATTAAGGGAGGCAAACACAGATTTTTATGGCGGAAAAAATCCATGTCTCTGCCATAATTATTATAGTGGCCAAATACCCGGGCTCTGAAATCAGATTAAGGATTAAATGGGAAATTTAATAGCATCTACTTCATAAGTAGATTGTGAGAATTACATGAAATAATCACAGCAAGGCACTTACATTGTGCTTTATGTGATGACAGTGAAGATCACGATAATCTTGTTTCCTTTGTCTATAATAGTTCAGAAAAATATTAAGGAATAATATAAAATACAAATAGTGATGAGATTCAGTAATTTTTCCTTCCTTTTTCTGGTTTCCAAATTTTCTGTATTGTGATTAGATAAATTTTATTGTAAATATTAATTCTCATGTGTATCTGGATATAGGGTATTCAAAGAGTTTTGAAATCAATTGTATTTAGTCAACACTTTTAATGTGCTTAATATGTGAGGGCTGTTCTTTTAAGCACTTAATAGATCTGTTGGAAAGAGGGACTTTGGGAAAGATAGCAGATTATGGACTTGAAATTCTGTATAAGTAAAGTTGACTGCAGAATAATCATTAATTCTATCTATCTATCCATCTATCTATCTATCTATCTATCTCTCTCCATAAGCTTTTTTCTAATATGTATGATTTTCCATATGCAAAAAGCTGAAAGCAGACCATGGTTAGATTAGTGGCATAAACTTGTTCTTCCAGGACAACCCAGGAATATAAATGTTTGGTCCAACTCAGAAGGGTGGAACTCTTGGCAACACAAGTAGGTATTGTTACTCACCTTTTACAGATGAGAGAACTGAGGTTCACAGAGGAAGCGATCTGCCCTCAATCACACCCCCGCATGTGTTGAGGTGTTACTTTTGGTGCTGGTGGTGTTAATGTCTGGGAAGTAAAACAGCATGGAGTTTGGAGGAGCATCTTTATGGCTCAAGGGCAACATCATAAACCCTTTAGGCACCTAGGGGATGAGAAACCAGGTTAGATAACAGGCCTTGGGTGAGGAATAGAAAGGCCAATGGAAGGGAGTCAGGACACATCACTCATTTTTAAATTTTGCTTAAAGTTGACAATATTTCTAAAGCCTTTTTAAATAGCAGGATATTTGAATGCAAAAGTTCAAGTAATAATTCTGACCTGAAAAATACAGTTGAGATGAACTTTTCATTCGTTTGATAAACGTATCAGGAACATTCAGTACTTAGATAATAAAGAAACAAGATGAGCAAGAGGCTCTTCCATAGAGGAATTCACAGTATAGCTCCGGAGGAAGGAAGCATAATTACACTACATACTGTTACGAGCTGAAGTAGAGGAATCTCTAAATTGAAATTTAAAATATGAAAGAGTTTTTCTTATGAAAAAAATAAACTTTTAAAGTGCATTGAGGCCAGGCACAGTGGCTCATGCCTATTATCCCAGCACTTTGGGAGGCCGAGGCGGGCGGATCACGAGGTCAGGAGTTGGAAACCAGACTGACCAACGTGGTGAAACCTCCTCTCTACTAAAAATACAAAAATTAGCCAGGCGTGGTGGTGTGTGCCTGAAATTCCAGCTACTCAGGAGGCTGAGGCAGAATTGCTTGAACCCGGGAGGCAGAGGTTGCAGTGAGCCGAGAGTGCGCCACTGCATTCCAGCCTGAATGACAGAGCGTAGTCACCAGCCCACTTTGTCCTCCAGACTACTCCAACAATCTCTTAAAACATGGTGGATTACTATGAAGTCCTAGGCGTGCAGAGACATGCCTCACCCGAGGATATTAAAAACGCATATTGGATACTGTCACTGAAGTGGCATCTAGATAAAAATCTTGAGAATAAAGAAGAAGCAGAGAGAAAATTCAAACAAGTAGCAGAGGCGTATGAGGTGCTGTCAGATGCTAAGAAACGGGACATCTATGATAAAAACGGCAAAGAAGGATTAAATGGAGGAGGAGGAGGTGGAAGTCATTTTGACAGTCCATTTGAATTTGGCGTCACATCCTGTAACCCAGATGGTGTCTTCAGGGTATTTTTTGGTGGAAGGGACCCATTTTCACTTGACTTACTTGAAGACACTTTTGAGGACTTCTTTGGGAATCCAAGGGGTCCCCAAGGAAGCAGAAGCCGAGGGATGGGGTCGTTCTCCATGTTCAGTGGATTTCCATCTTTTGGAAGTAGATTTCTTTCTTTTGATACTGGGATTTACTTCATTTGGGTCACTGGGTTACGGACGGCTCACTTCTTTTTCTTCCACGTCATCTGGTGGTAGTGGGATGGGCAACTTCGAATAGATATCAACTTCAACCAAAGTAGTTAATGGCAAAAAAATCACTACAAAGAGCATTGTCGAGAATGGTCAAGAAAGAGAAGTTGAAGACTGCCAGTTAAAGTCCTTAACAAAAAATGGTAAGGAGCTGCTGCTGTGCTTGGACAGCAAGTAATTCAATGCCCGCACTTAACAGAACTGTTACAGTATAACAAGCACTGTTTGAGGATTAACAGGAACTTTTTTTTTGAAGATCTCAAATGAAACCGACTTTCATTGTAATTGCAACTAAAGTATTTATAAACAGCACATCAGAGCCTCTATTTGTCATACACTTTTGAGTTTATTGTTGGGACCACATAATAGGACCATTTTTTTGTCTTCAAAATTGTTGTGAATCTCTGTATGTACTTTGCTTTTTTATTAAATGTACTCCAAGTCTTGACTCTTTAGTGTAGGACAAGATGGTACACTAACACCAGTATGGACCTGCTTTTCATTGTGTCTGAAACTTGAGCCACGTAGTGTCAGCCTGCTGTGAAGTTAACATTTCCAGGAAGAATCTTCTACAGAAATGATTTCAATTTTTTTCAGTATTTAATAGTGAAAGATATTAATGCAATAATGGTAATACATTTCTGGTTTAGTATAAATCACGGATGTTTTCTAGTTGTGCATGGATGCTGGCAACTTAGTACTTTTGACAATTGTTTAAATACGTAATGTTAAACAGGTTTAAAAAAGTAAAGCTGGTAAACTGGGGTCTTTGTCATTTGCTTAAAAAAGCAAATAAATGTGAATGTTTTGGTGCATTAAAAAATGTACATAGAGAAGTAATAAGGAAGGTTCTCCAACAATAAAAGCAACTTTTCTTCTCTAGATTTTATACTGACTAGTTTACTAATACTGAGCTGAATTGCCAACCATGTATCCAGAACATTTCACATATGTACACCTTGAGGACAAGAATCGCTACAGTGGAGACATTCACGATCTTCAAAATCAAGATTGATGTGCTTTAGGAAATACTGATTTTATTAAGATACAACTAATATTTATTGAATACACCGATGTGCCAAATAAGTCCCCATATTCCTGTCCCTGAATACCAAGATAGGATTTACTAGAGAACACTGGTAAGAAACAATAAAACTCCTTTCTCAAAAAATGGATTTATTTATGAGCCATTTCAGGTTTACTAGGAACAATCAGTCCTAGTGTTGTCTAGAGTGTTTAGTCCTAAAATATAGAAGCCCCACTATTGATCAGTAACTAGCTATTGTGGAACATTTGCCTCTGCTATGCCTCTGTATTTCTTGCCTAGTTCCTCTCAAATGTCAAATTAACCTTCGGAAAGTCCTTATTACATAATATCTCCAACGAATAAAAAGACTCTTTGTGAGTGTGACTGTGTGTGAGAGAGAGATTGTGTGTGTGTGTGTGTGTACATGTGTGTGGGATGTTTTCCTGGCTAACACATGTCAGGATCTGTTTAAGCCCCTTGCTTTGTGCTCAAATGTCACCCTGCCAGAATTCATTACATCCCGTTTATTAATTAATCAAAATATATTTATACAGAACAGGCTTTATGAGATGGAGTAAAAAAATAACGTTATGAGCGGCATCCTCCAGACGGAGTGGCGTGTCTCTGATGGCAACCAGGAATGCAACTCTAGCGTTCCCTGTCAATGCCACTGTAAGAGTTGAGATGATATGAAAATGTAGTAATTACAGGTAGATCAAAGAGATTACTTCAGTTCTGGAACTGGATATGGGAGAAATGTATTTCTCCAAATCATGGTCTGATCATAAATATCACTTCATTTTTTTGATAAGAAAAAACACATCTCTGGCGTATACACTCACTCACAGACACACACGCATAACTCCGAAGGTCTCCTGTGGGGATAAAGTGAGGTGCTAAGGCAGCCGTGAAGATTCAGCTAATGCTTACGGACCTTCTGCTGACACCAGCCACTGGACAAGATGTTTCCATGATCTTTTCTTCAGGTCAGCTTACTGTAGGACACCAGGACATTTATCTCAATCCCTTTAATCTCAGGTTCCTTCCTTGTCTTCCAAATGGGGTTACTAAACTCCCAGACCTACTGTGAGTGTACGATGGAGTACGAGAATCTGTTCAGAAAAATCAGTTAACGTAGCGTTAGAAATAAAGTGTCATTACTGGATGGGTTTCCTAAGTATTCTCTTAGGAACACATGTTGGTGAAGCAGTACCTAGGCTTGTCTATGGGGCTCAGCCTTGCATTTAAATAGGCCTATATCTTGGGCATAAAAGTTAGAAAGGATGTCAATAAATGTTGGATATAATCATGTTATCTTGAAGATATTATAAGGTGAGGGTAAGGTTTATTGTACAAGAAATATATGTATACATAATAGCATATTATATATATATATATATATATATATATATATATATATATATATATATATAATATTCCACTAGGAACCCTTAGAAAGCTGTGATATTAAATTATAAAAGAGACCACCCTCACTCCCAAGAAAACAAAAAAAGCAATAGGAACAACAATAAAAACAAAACAGGTAGTAATGATAAATAAAAAATAGAAAGTGCCTGAGATGAGGACTTTTTACTTTTGTCTTCCGGCAAATGAAGAAATGAAACTAAAATATATGACACATAAAATAGTGTCAGGAATATATATTTGTTGAATGAAACATCTGAAAAACCATTGAGAGGGAACTTAGTTCTTTCCAATACCGAAGTAGAAAATATGTATTCATTCTGGCTTTTGTAACTAAATGAAAATCAATGTGAAAAATCAAATTTGATTTACTACAATTTTCTTTAAAGCCTGCTTTTTAGGAATATATCTAGTCTATAGTATGAAGCATAGCTGTTTGTGAGAAGCTGGCTGTTCGCTGTTCAACGAGACTAGCAATGATTTTGAGTTGTAATCATTGGCAGTCCAGTTCTAGTTTGTGGGTTTTGCTTAATTTAAAATTAATCCTTTTCAAAAAATGTTAGGCAATAGCTCATGACTACTGTATGATGTATAACTATCAAAATTGTGGGTTATTGGTCTTATGTGGTTGATTTTTCTGTCTTGACTTGTATAGAACTTTTAAAATAAGGTAGGAAAAACGTTTCTCAATTTGAATATTATAGATTTTTTTTTCTAGAAGGCAGATATAAAAAATTGAACTTGAGATTAGTCAGGGATTGATTTGTCATCTGTCTTTTATTAGTGCGAAATTCTTGAAATTTAAGTGTTGTAGTGGATCATCTGTCCTTCTGTCTCACTTACTATATCAGGAAACAGGATCATCAGATTGTAGCCAGCCACTCCCAGCTAATAAGAAAATAGCCAGGGTTCCCACTTTTAGCCTAGGCTCTTGCCTCTAAAATGAGTTCCCTTTATAAAGAATAACTTCACAGAAATGTCAAAAAAAAAAACCATTATGTTTTCTGACTAAATTTTTGAATATTTCTTGGAAATTTAAGCTAGGTATTCCTTGATTTGGAAGTGAGGGTGCAGTCCTAACTAAAGAATTGTTTGCTGATTTAAATTACTTCTAAAAGTCCCCAACTCAATGGGAATTTTAAGAGTAGGGAAATCTAGGTGTAAAAGAAAAGATTAGTGTGAGGTAATTTAGGTTAAGTGTAGTAAGGAATAATTGTTTTCCTTTATCCTGCTTTCTCTTCTGTATGCTCGCAAATTATATGTCATTGTACTTACCGTTAGAGACATTCTAGGCCAAGGCAGTTACATGCCAATATGCCGCCTTCCTTTTTCTTTCTTCTTGCTGTGACAACATTCGAAGTTGTCTTCTAGAAAACATTTCTACAAGATTACGGTATAAGACTACCTACCCACATGGAACGTTCTCTAGCAAGAAATAAACCTTTGCCATGTTAAGCCATTCAGATTTGGGGCTTGTTGAATGGGTGGTTGACGTTAACTACTCATTCTTATAATCATTATCATCACTACCCTTTGCCTGTTTTCCTTTGGTTCTCTGGATCAGTTAGGGGCCCATTGATATATATGTCTTTCAAGAAAGGGACTGCGTTAGAGGGAGTTAGTTCCCTAGGGCCCTTTGTTTCCATTTTCCCTGCCTCTGGCTGCCTAGGGCCCATTGTTTCCACTTTCCCACCTCTGGCCGGTTAGATAGGGGCTTTGTCTTCAGTTTTCCCACCTTTGGCTCTTGGAGGTGGGGGCTCTGCAAACTCAGGGTTGTGAAACAGTAGCCAATCCATTAAATGATTCAAAGCAATTAATCCAGAGGAAGTTTGAAAGAACCCCTCTCATTGAATGAGAACATGAATGGGGAGGGAGTAACTCAGGGGTAAAAGCTCTAGCCACCCCAGCCTGGATGGCACCCTCTCTCTGGGTCCCCTTCCACAACAGCATGGAAGCTGCCCTTTCACCCTGCCTAATCGCACTATCACACACCCTTTGGGTCCACAAGTTCTATTTGAGCTGTAACTCTCAATGTTCAGCCGAGGCCCCTTTCCCCATTCTTCCGGGTTAGGAAGGCCAAGAGCCTAAATTCCAGCTACAGGTACTCCACTCTGGTGGTGGTCTAGCGGTTAGGACTCCTGGTTTTCACCCAGGTGGCCCAGGGTTTGACTCCTGAGGTGGGAACCAGGGAATCCAGCTGCAGCTAATCTGGTTACACTAATGATCAGATGTAGGGTATTCAGTAAGAACTTTCCACTATCCAAATAGAAGTGCCATGTTTTTGAATTGCCTCAAGATATTCTTTATGATTTTTCTATTCCTTAAAAAACAAGGTATCTTAGTTCCTGCTAAATACATATTTTTGTACTAAAATGTATTGGTGGTAGTTTGAAAACTTTTTCTGTCATTTTCTGGTAAGTTTGTGTCTGAATATCTTAGCAGTTATAGGCTAAAGTAGTGCTGTATCTTTTTTTCTATTGTGGGTAAGTTAAGTCTGTTCTATGACCATATTATTCCCTCCTTCATTGTATAATAACTACAGCAAAACAATGATAACAACTTTGGCAAGCACTGTGAGTTGTCCTCCTTTATTCTTGTCTTCTCCCTTTCTCCCTTCCCTCAGATGAGTTGGAGCTTGGCATGTCACCATCCAGCAATAGACTGTCTCATGGAGCCTCCCTTGCAGCTAGGCGTGGTCAGTGTGACTGGAAGTATTATGTGTGTTCTCCACGTCATCCTCTTGAAAGGAAATTACTTAGTCTTTACTTCCTCTCTCTGCTTTCCTTGGATGTGCTGCTGCTGGGCTAACTCTAACCAAGCAGGTGAGGCTAATGCCCTAAAGCAGTTTTTTTCAGACATTAATTTGTTTACCAAAGACTCTTAAAATATAGGTTCTGATATAGAAAATTTGGGTGGGGCCCGAGCTTTTGCATTTTTAACAAGTTCCCTGTGATGCTGTTGTTGCTAGTCCAGGACTCTTCACTTGAACTAACCAGATCTTAGAAAACGACTGACACGCAAGCTAGAAGCCTGGGACCTGGATGACCTCTGGGAGCAGAGCTACGCTCCTTGCCCTGGGTTACTTCTCTCTCAATTGCTTGGAGAGAGAGAGAAATCAACTTCTCTTGTATCCACTATGTTTTTGGATTTATTGGTTAGCTCTAGCCTATACGCCAAGGAATACAAAAGTAGTTACAAGGATAATAATAAAAGTAGTAATAAGTGCCATTTACTGAGTGCTTACCATGTGGCAGACACTTACAGTCATTATCTCCTTAATGTTCATATATCCCAATGAAGTATTATACTCATTCTGTAGATGTGGAAGCTAAGGAAAGGAGGAGTCCCTAACTGGTCTAAACTCACACAATAAGGCAGCACTGGTATTAAAGCTTAGTCTTTGACCTCAAATGAGACATTTATTGCCAAACTAACTGGTGCATTTAAACGTGGTTTCTTCGAGTTTTAGACCTGATCAGCTTTCTCCTGATTCTGCCTCTAGGTGTTTGGGTTAATGTTGACCATTTTCTTCCAGTCAACAAGTCAGGGAAGATAGTTATTTGCTATTTATAAGAAAGAGGACCCCCAAAGTATCATCCTTTCTGTTCACCATTAATTCTTAACCAAGATTACAAAAAAAAAAAAAAGAAAAAGACCAAGTTTACAGGAGAGGGCACTAATGTACATACAGCATTGAAAGGTAAAGATCTGTTCTCCTTTACTGCTTCATCTTACTAGGTTCTTGTCTTCTACTCATCAGCTTTTTTTGGGGTCTCTGGTGAGCTATGAGAGAGACAAAAAGAAAGAGATGCTAATGGATCACAAGCCTGCAAAGAGTTGAGTCTGGTGGGGCTAAGGTTTTTCTGACTCTGGTTCCCTCACCAATCAGAATTGTTAGGTGGCGTCAACCAGAGATTCTCCAACAGCCTAGGGAAGGGAAAATGAAAGATTCTCCAACAGCCTAGGGAAGGGAAAATGAAAGATTCTCCAACAGCCTAGGGAAGGGAAAATGCAGGAGGTATCCACTCTGGATGTCTCCTGCATTTGTTTCATCCCGGGCATGATTAACTAATGAAGGCAAAGCCAAATGAGACACTGCATTCCTGAAACAGTGCATGGGGAGAAAAATAGATGAAGACGTTTTTCAAACACAACTCTGGATGAAAAGTCAAACTACAAAAGGAACATTTCTTCCAGCTCCAGAAGGGTGGACTCCACCTGTAGTGCAGACAGTTTAGGTGTATTATTTTTGTGGCAGAGTAATAATGTCATTTCTACTTAAAAGTCCTTGTGACCTTTCTAAGGGAGCTGTTTGTGCTTCACTTGTTCTGTCATTTTTCTCCTTTCCCCTGGAAATCACCTTGCTTTTATAACTATGAGAGAATAACAGAAGGGGCAAGGAAGGGGTAGGAAGAATAAAAAAGAGAACATAGGAGAGAAAAAGAGGTAGCGCAATACTGTGCTAAGATAAAAAAAGAAGGAGAAGGAGATAGAGAAGATAAATTTGTCTCTATAATAAATATAAATTCCAGGTCTCCAGGTTGAAAATATCAGAAAATGCTATCTTGGTGGCTGATAATTACAAGATCAATAGATTTCCAGTGAAAAATAATCATTCCTGTAATATATAAAGCCTAGACAATTGTTAGTTAAATGCTGGGACTGTATAACAGGAAACAGATTTCTCTGCATTACTTTTCCTTTGCCCACTTTTTCCATCTCCTGTTTTTCTTGAGCATCATTCAGCTCCACTGTCTGCTTCTGTGCAAACCAGTAGCCTCACTGTGACCAACAGTTTCCTTGAGATGCTGAATTACTTCTCAAGGGAACTTTTTTCCTGGCCTTTCTTCTTAAGGGGTGGGTGTGGAGGACCTTCCATTCTAATCTAAAGATATCTGTCTGTTACAGGTTTCTTTCTTTCAAGATTCCATCCACATGTGTAAAATTTACAAACTCAAATTAAGCCACTAGTGGGTAGTAATTAAACCACACATTAATCTTCCCAAGTGATATTTGAGTTTTAATACACAAAGGAATTTTAGATATCTTGCTTGGGATTTTAGATATTCTGACAGGATTAGAGAGAAATATTTTTAAATACAGAAGTTTTTCCAAGAGAAAGTCTTATGTTTGGTTATATAAAAACATCTAGTAACTTAATCTGAATGTTTTCTTAAAAGAGAAAGAGATAAGTTCTTTAATTTTGGTATTATTGGGATTAGTTTGATACATAGCATCTGTTCTGTTTCATTTACATAGATAAGATAATAAGCCTTATTCAACAGTATTCTTCAAAAAACAAACAACCTGAGAAATGAAAGACCCTATATTTCATTTTTCCTAGACCTCAAATTGCCCAATAGGTGATGCGTATATGAAGTAGTAGGTCAATCGCCATGCAGAATGGAATTTGTATCAAATCAGTAATTGATAAAGAATTGTAATTGAAGCACTATGCTCTTTTACGTTTTATTTGTAATGGACACATAATCGTACACATTTTTGGGGTACAGGGTGATGTTTTAATATTTGTATACATCATATAAAGAGCAAAAAAGGGTAAATAGCGTATCTGTCACCTCAAGTGTTTATCATTCCTTTGTGGTATGAACATTAAAAACCTTCTCTTCTAGTTACTTTGAAATATGCAGTATAATGTTGTTGACTGCAGTCACCATACTGTGCAATAGAATACCAGAACTTATTCCTCTTACATAACTATAATTTTGTAGCCATTGATCACTCTTCCCATTGCCCCCCAACCCCTACCATCCTCCCCTTACCGGCCTCTGGTAATCACTATTGTATTCTATTCTTCCATGAGATGGGGTTTTACATTTTTTAAATTTTTTTATTTTTTTAGATTCCACGAGTGAGATCAGGCAGTATTTATCTTTCTGTGCCTAGCTAATTTTACTTAACATAATGTCCTCTGTGTTCGTCTGTGTTACTGCAAATAACAGGATTTCATTCTCTTTATGACTGAATAGTATTCCATTGTGTATGTGAACCACATTTTCTTTATCCATTCATATGCTGATGGACATTTATGTTGATTCCATGTCTTAGCTATTGTGAATAGTGCTGCAGTAAACTTGAGAGCGCAGATAACTCTTCAACATACTGCTTTAATTTCCTTTGGATAAATAGTAGTGAGATTCTAGGTTCTTATGGTAGTTCTACTTTTAGGTTTTTGAGAAATTTCCATACTGTTTTTCCATCATGGCTGTAAATGTAATTTGCATTCCCACCAACAGCCTATAAGGGCTCCCATTTTGCCACATCCATGCCAGTATCTGTTATTTTTTGTCTTTTCTATCCTAGCCATTCTAATTGAGGTGAGGTAATACCTTATTGTGGGTTAAATTTGCACTGAAGTACTATACTCTTACTAGAGAAAGAAGTACTTATTAAACTCTTTATTAAATCCTACTGCCAACCAGCTGAACTATTCCTTGTAAGCAATAATAAATATTCACTTATTTTTCAGCTGCTGCATTTTGTAGTGATTTGTTACATGGTAGTAGCTAATTGAAATGCTTCTCCAAAGCTGAAAAAATTCTTTCAGTGGTCCCTTTAACTGATGAACACACAAAATCAGCAATAGGTTGAGCAGAATCATTACAGTGTGAAATTAAGTTATTGTGGACATAACTTCACTTTCCATACTTAGAAGTGATTAAGATAGACGAGAAGAGTTTTAAATTCTTTATTTTTCTCTGTCTCCCTTTGTAAAATTTATCAATAACCCATGATAGGGAATGACAACATAAATGAGGAAGCCATTGCTTTTCCCCTAAGGTGCTTACAGTACATTGGGCATGTATGGGAAAGCGGACAAGTAAATGAATAATTAAAGACGTTTGTAAGACAATAACCAAGGTATGGGAACGTAAAAGAAAAAGCATGACGCTTCTGCCTAAGAACATAAAGTGTTTACAAAAGATATTTTATTGGAGCTAAGTTTTGAAGGAATCAGTTAGAACCTTGATGCATAAAACATGATCCACACACCAGTAAATAGCATCAGCCTCATGGTAGTAGCCTGTTAGCAATGCAGAATTTGTGGTTCTATCCGGAGTATTGGATCAAAATCTTCATTTGAAAAGATCTCCGGATGACTTACATGTACGTTGGAGTGTGAGTTACAATTATGGCTTGGGTGATGGTTCTCATTTTGTCTGCACATTAGAATCATCTGGGAGTTTTGCAAAAAAAAGTAATGCCCAAGGTTGCTCTATCCAGAGTTTCTCATTAAATTGTCTTTGGATGGAGCCCAAACATTAAGATGTTTCGGATATCCAGGTACCAGTGAGTGGTCTGGTACAGGCAGATAATAGATTGTTAGATTGTTCGGGCGCTTTATGCTGCTGTACATCAAGGTGTAAAGAATGAGTGTGGTGAGATGGATTTCTAAGATTCTGAGAAAATCTTCTGACTTTCTAGTCTGTAAATACGGAAGTTCTGAAAATGGTCGTGATGACTTTGGTTGATGCCTGGATACTGGAATAACTTCCATGCCAAAAATCTTAGAATGCCCGGAGATATGGATGTTTTAAGTGAGACTGCAAAAGTTACCAAATTGCGAAGATTGAAAGCAGGAGGGAAGGATAAAGGAAACGGATCCTATTAGAAATCTACTTTTCAATGTTATAATGGACAAAAGCTTATTGGCAACTTTGAAGAGAAGTTTTATATAATAGTGTTGGGAGGAGCTTAATTAATTTATACAGTTTCCCATCCAAGTACTAACCAGGCCCGACCCTTAGCTTAGCTTCCGAGATCAGATGAGATTGGGTGCGTTCAGGGTAGTATGGCCATAGACAATTTATACAGTTTCCTTATGTTTTTTTTCCACATCCTGCCTTCCCTGGCTCTGGTTGGAGAGAGCATTTAAACCCCAGAATCTGTCACTGATGGATATTACAAGTCCCATGACATTCTCACTGCATTCATTGAAATGTTTGGGCCAAGTTCCAATCAGAAAGTTACTTTCTATTGACTGTAAATTTCACACCTCTAACAGGAAGACTTCTCATAACACACACTCTCTTAAATTGGCTTCAAGTCCTGCCTGAAACCAAGTATGACACATACCCTCAAATGGGCTTCAAATTGAGCCACAGCCTTGGCTAAACATATTTTAATGACAACACATAACATTCAGGTCATCGAAAGAGTATTTCTCTCTTCATATGATACATGTGTTGCTGGCATAAAATTATATGACTTACGTCCCCTTTCAGCATTGGGAGGGTCGAGAAATCTTTTTCACTTTCGGTCTGAAATTACTCTGTGGTATAAATTATTACTCACAGTTCAACACTTGCTGTGTTCTGCCCAGAGGTGGCTGCCTTCTCAAAGACTCTGTGATTTATGGGTGGAGGCAGAAGGGCGAGAGTGCCTCTGAGCAAACATGTACCTGCCCAGTGTTCCCTCTGTCAGGTGCAACAGAGAGTTGAAGAGCTGGAGCCCACCGTATCAAACAAATCAGAAAAATCACAGGGATGCCTTTCACCTCTATTGCTGTGGAATAATTGAGGTGTAGAGGGGCATCATTGAGGGTGTGTATTCTACTCAGCTGGTTCTTGATGTCATTTTTCAGATCCCTCAAGACTGGGACCAGCTATAATCAGGAATGATCTAGGAGGCTGACAATGGAATCTAGTGCTGGATCTGCCCTTTGCTAACTTTTGTGAGTAAGCAATTAACGTTGGTAAGCCTCCCTTGCCTCAGTTATGTAAAGAAGATAGCATATTTCTTGTTTAATTACAAGGTTATTATTTCATTCAAGTAAGACAAATTGTTTAAAATGTTGTGTGAACTGGACAAGTCTCTGACGCTCTTATTAGATGCAGGAGTTATCATAAAATATGGTGGGTTTACCATAGGGTGTATCTTCCTCAAGGGATATAGCTTTTTTATTATGACCTATGCTCGGAGGCATTTAAATAACAGGCCTGTTGGATCCCTTTACAATATCATATTCTCCAACTCCACCCTGCATGTGGTTGGCATTCTATATATTTTTGCCCTTAAGAAAATACAAAAAAGGGTCCTATTTCCATTGTAAAGAAAACAGATTTCCAGTATCTTGTCTTCTTCAGAAATGCAAAGACCTCATTAGCAACTATCTATAAAGACAGCAGAAAACAATGAAACTAAAAGATTATCTGGCATTTTTG
Organism: Leontopithecus rosalia; assembly: GCA_028533165.1. Taxonomy (NCBI): domain Eukaryota; kingdom Metazoa; phylum Chordata; class Mammalia; order Primates; family Cebidae; genus Leontopithecus; species Leontopithecus rosalia. The sequence goes on along the minus strand of CM052667.1, from coordinate 15,168,958 downwards.
TAAACTCTTCATTACTTACATTAAACCTCTAAGGTGGAAGAACTCACCAAATATATTTGATGTGCTTTAATCTAGATTTTTAAAGCGTGAAAAAAGTACATGAAAAAATACTGCATAATATAAATAGCATATATTATATACTATGATATATACATATTCTATGAACTATATATAGCTACATATGTTATATATCATGGTATACATATAAATAATTGATATAAGTGTTGAAGGTTTTTCTTAAGAATGAGATGCATAATTTAGTATCTTCACATTGACACTGCCCATGTGTATTTAGAATAATTGACTTATAGAAATTCTGTTTATGCATAAATTCTCAGGACTGCATTTGGGAAACTGAAGAGCACTTAAGGAGTAAGGATTGTTTAGAACCAGGTTATCTGGAATTTCAACTCTGTCAAGATGCCGAGAAGCACAGTAGAGCAGCAGCCTCCAGGATCGCTATGTGTGTCAAGAAAGGTTTCCCAAAAGCTATGACAATTAAGCAGAATCAGGAAGGACAGGGAAGAATTCAACAGGTAGAGAAAGAGGAGAGAGCATTCCAGGCAGAGCCCCAGTAGAATGAGAAGATGCAAACCTTCTAGGGACTGGGGGTGGAGAGAGATGATGCATTAAGACTGTAGAGGAGAGAAGGATCAGTTCAGGAAGGGGTTCGTGGTCCAATCTATGGCACTTTTATTTTATCCTGAAGCCATTGAAAGCTTTTAATACAGAAAGTAACCTGATGAGTCCTTTGTTTCTGGACAGAGAGTTTAGCAGGTTATATGCATAACTTTTGGCCATGAACATCTAAATACTTGCCATTTCTATCAAACCTAACACACATTAAATAATGTTTGGGGACAGTGCTCTGGAGGGGATCGGATTTGATTTGTGTCACTGTGCAAAAAGAAAGAGATAATAGCTCTGCAGCATAGACAGCAAAGTCTTTCTTTCAAGGGACAGCTAGGCCTGTGCAGCTGGAGATGTTGAATTGAGTGAGAGCTGTCTGTTAAATACCTCCTTGTATTAGCAAAGCTCCTTGAGTGGCCTTGAAAATCACTGAAGTGCCAGAAAGCTTTATAATCCAGAGCTCAAGTTTACTTCAGTGATATGTCGCAGGAATTGTTAAGTGAGAACACGAGCCTGTCTATTCACCTTAACAAGTGAGAGAGGCGGACATCAGAAGGTGGGTAAGAGGAGGAATGGGTAAGGCTTCCTGGAAAGCAACAGCTGAACCAGAGGAAAGGTTAAAACAGAGTCTGGGAGTAGAGTTTAGTAAGTCCCTGGAAGGAAGAAGTCAGGTTCCACTCGTGCAATATCTGGTCTGTGCCAAACATAACTAAATGTCTCCTGTATAATTTTGGTTTGTGTGGTTCTAAGATTTTATGGGCTCTTGGAACCAAGAGGGGAGACCGATGAGGAAAGAAACTGTCAACACATGTTCCTAAGGAAATCATACATTTCAATTCAGCTGGCATTCGGGTATGGTGCTGACATAATAATTTTCAAGCACAGGTGTAAGATACATCTTTTTTATACCAAGCTTCAGTCACCTGCAGGGACTCCCTGTTTTAAGAGTGGAGAATCAAATGTGGCTTAAATGAAAGTAACTGTATTCAGGGAAGTAGGTGCCAGTGTTAGCTGAATCAGTGGCAACAACTGTGATTTTTCAACCCATGGAGTATAATCTTTATTCCAGATTACCCTCTTTCTTCCTTCGTATCATAGAAAATAATGTCTTCAAATAAATATGCCCATCTGCCTATGAAAAATATATTGTCTGTAGGCTATGTATTTCTAGCAGTAGAGATATTTTTAGTTAAATTTTATTAAAAAGATGGCTGGGTCTGGTGGCCCATGCCTATAATCCCGCAGAAGCTGGCAGATCACCTGAGGTCAGGAGTTCAAGACCAGCCTGGCCAACATGGTGAAACCCTGTCTCTACTAAAAATCCAAAAATTAGCCAGGCCTGGTGGCAGGTGCCTGTAATCCCAGCTACTTAGGAGGCTGAGCCTGGGCCGGGGAGTATGGTTGGAGGTTCCAACTAGCTGAGATTGTGTCACTGCACTCCAGCCTGGGCAACAGAATGAGACTGTCTCCAAAAACAAAAAGAAAGTGAGACTGCCTGCCTACTATGGGCTGGTTACTCCTAACTAAGCCGGCTGGACCTTACCTCTGTTTACTGGTGAACATAACTACCTAACATTTATTGAGGATATCGAATTATATGCTATAAACTCTGCAAGTTCTTTATGTAGATCATTTTATCTAATATCCAAAGCAATTATCTAAGAAAGACCCTATTATTAATTTGATTTTTCAGAAGGGGAGTCTGTGGCACAAAGTGGTTAAGTAACCTGCTCAAGGTCATACTGCCATTAAGTGGCAGAACTGGGATTTGAGTTTATGACTGCCTAACTCCAGGGCTCAGGTGCCATAAATTATTAGTTTAGTTATTTTCTATGTATTTTTTTTTTTCTTGAGACGGAGTTTCGCTCTTGTTACCCAGGCTGGAGTGCGATGGCGCGATCTCGGCTCACCGCAACCTCCGCCTCCTGGGTTCAGGCAATTCTCCTGCCTCAGCCTCCCGAGTAGCTGGGATTACAGGCACACGCCACCGGGCCCAGCTAATTTTTTGTATCTTTAGTAGAGACGGGGTTTCACTATGTTGACCAGGATGGTCTCCATCTGTTGACCTCGTGATCCACCCGCCTCGGCCTCCCAAAG
>CM052667.1:15062875-15165731 GCA_028533165.1 Leontopithecus rosalia | reverse complement strand
TCCTGGGTTCAGGCAATTCTCCTGCCTCAGCCTCCCGAGTAGCTGGGATTACAGGCACACGCCACCGGGCCCAGCTAATTTTTTGTATCTTTAGTAGAGACGGGGTTTCACTATGTTGACCAGGATGGTCTCCATCTGTTGACCTCGTGATCCACCCGCCTCGGCCTCCCAAAGTGCTGGGATTACAGGCTTGAGCCACCGCGTGTTTGCCAGTTCATTTATGGGCTGAACCTCATACCTTGCCCTTATTAGAACTTTGTTCTTAGGGACCCTAAGCAGTGAAACTTTATACTAACCGTGATAAGACAATACAACAATAATGCCTCCAGGTGAAATATTTATCTCCGAATCCCAGATTCCTGACTAGTTATCTCAGTTTTAGAAAATATAAGAAAAATTAAGGAACAAGCTATCTCTGTGGGTGGGGAAAATATGCTTTGAGATTTAGCCAGAAGTTTGGTTAATATTCAGCTCATTTTACTCTTAATTTCAAAATTAAAGAATATGTGCTATTGAAGTCCATGAAATAAAGGATTGTATGTTACAGATGATAAGAAATCAGATAACAAACTGATCAAACCTCCTGAACACTGCAGAACCCTTACACATTTAGAAATTTTGGTGAATGGGGCACATTCAACCTGTCACTGACTGTATGATTTTAATATAGTCTTTTACAAGAGTGTCAGTTTGTGTGTTATTACAAAATACAGACCAGGTCATTTTTTAAATTTTATTTTAATTATATTTGGGGGAACAAGTGATACTGGTTACATGGATAGTTCTTTAGTGGTGAATTCTGAGATTTTGGTGCTCTCGTCACCCGAGCAGTCTACCCTGTACGCAGTATGTGCTCTTCTATTCCTTACCTTCCTCTCGCCCTTCTCCCGAGTCCCCAAATTCATTCTATCATTCGTATGCCTTTGCTTCCTCATAGCTTAGCTCTCACTTATAAGTGAAAACATACAATATTTGGTTTTCCATTTCCGAGTTACTTCACTTGGAGTAATGGCCTCCAGGTTCATCCAAGTTGGTGCAAATGCCATTATTTCGTTCTGTTTTATGGCCGAGCAGTATTCCACGGTGTGTATGGACCACATATTCTTTACCCACTTGCTGGTTGATGGGCACTTAGGTTTGTCTCCTATCTTTGCAATTGCGAATTGTTCCACTCTAAACATGTTTGTGCATTTATCTTTTTCATATAATGGCTACTTTTCCTATGGGTAGATACCCAGGGGTGGGATTGCAGGATCAAATGGTAGTTCTCCTTTGAGTTCATTAAAGAATTTCTATACTCTTTTCCGTAGCGGTTGTGCTAGTTTACATTCTCACCAGCAGTGTAAAGAGTTCCCCTTTCATCCTATCCATGCCAACATCTATTATTTTTTTAGTTTTTTTATTATGACCTTTCTGGTAGGAGTAAGGTGGCATCTCATTGTGTTTCCAATTTGCATTTCTCTGAAAATTGGTGATGAATACTTTTTTCATTTGTGTGTTGGTTGTTTGTATATCTTCTTTTGAGAATTGTCTGTTTATGTCCTTAGCCCACTTTTCAATGGGATTATTTGCTTTTATCTTGCTGATTTGAGTTTCTTATAGACTGTGAATATTAGTTCTTTGTTGTATGCATAGTTTGTGAAGATTTTCTCCCATTCTCTGGGTTGTCTGTTTATTCTGCTAATTATTTCGTTTGCTGTGCAGACACTTTTTAGTTTAATTAGGTCTATTTATTTTTGTTTTATTTGCTTTTGGGTTCTTAGTCATGAATTTTCTGCCGAAGCCAACGTCTAGAAGAGTTTTTCTGATGTTATCTTCTACGATTTCTGTGGTTTCAGGTCTTAGATTTAAGTCTTTGATTCATCTTGAGTTGATTTTTATATAAGGTGAGAGATGAGGATCCACTTTCACTGTTCTACATGTGGCTTGCCCATTGTCCTAGCACCATTTATTGAAAAGCATGTCCGTTTCCCACTCTACTTCGTTGAAGCTCAGTTGGCTGTAAGTATTGGGCTTCATTTTTGAGTTCTCTATTCTGTTCTATTGGTCTAAGTGCTATTTTTTAAGCCTTGTAGTATAACTTGAAGTTGGGTAATCTGACGCCTTCAGATTTGTTCCTTTTGCTTACTATTGCTTTGATTGTGTGGGCTCCTTTTTAGTTCCATATGAATTTTTGACTTTTTTTCTAGTTCTGTGAAGAATGACGATGTTGTTTTGATAGGAATTATATTGAATCTGCCGTTTGCTTTTGGCAGGATGGTCATTTTCACAATATTACTTCTACCTATCCACATGCATGAGACTATTTCCATTTGTTTGCACATCTGTGATTTCTTTCAGCAGGGTTTTGTAGTTTTCCTTGAACAGATCTTTCACCTTCTTGGTCAAGTATATTTCTAAGTATTTTTTTTTGCAGCTGTTGTAATAGGGATTGAGTTATTAACTTGATTATCAGCTTGTGTTGTTGGTGTATAGCAGTGCTACTGATTTGTTTACATTGATTTTATATCCTGAAACTTTAGTGAATTCATTTATCAGCTCTAGGAGCTTTTTGGGTGAGTCTTTAGGTTTTGTAGGTATACAATCATGTCATCGAAGAATAGGGACAGTTTGACTTCCTCTTTTCCAATTTGGATCCCCTTTATATTTCTTTTTCTTGTTTGATTGTTCTGGTTAGGTCTTCCAGACTGGGTAACTTAAAAACAATGGAAATTTATTTCTTAGAGTTCTGAAGGTTAGGAAGTCCAAGATCAAGATGCTAACAGGTTTAGTGTCTGGTGAGGACTGGGTTTCTACTTCGGAGTGGCACCTTGTGGCTGCATTCTCTAGAGGGGGTGGATGCTGAATCCTCATAGAACAAAGAGAAGAGAGGAAAAATGGGCTAAACTAGTTTTCTCTAACTCTTTATTTAAGGCACTAATTCATTCACGGCAGCAGAGTTCTCAAGATTTACTTTCCAAAAGGCCCTACCTCTTAATACCAATTTTAGGGGGAACAAATTCAAACCATAGTAAGGAGCCTCTAATTTTTTCATAAGAAAAATTTCCATTTAGATTACTTTATATTATATTACATGCTAGCGGAGAATGATCATACTTCCTCCATTTCCCCATCTCACTAAATGTGAATCCTCTTTATCTAGTTTCTCAGAACAAAAATCTTCATGTCTTTCTTGACTTCTTCATTTCTCCAACCCATCAGCTCTACCATGAAATTCTATCTAGAGTTTAGCTATTTTTACCCATTCCCCCACTACTACCTAGCCTGTGCTACCATCATTTCCTACCTGGGCTATTGCAGTAGCCTCCCAGCTAGTCTGTCTTCTGATTTTTCTATTTGTCACACAGCAGCCAGAATGATACCCTAAACAGACAATTTTGTTTATGTCACGCCTCAGCTCAAAGCCCTCCAGTGATTTTCCATCTAACTCAGAATAAAGTTAAAACACGTTATAATGTCCTACAAGGCTGTACTCGATCTGATGCACTGAAAACTCTGATCCTGTCTCCTGTTTTTATATTTCTCACTCATCATATTCCAACCACACTGTTCTGCTTGCTGTTCTGCCGAAAAGCTAAGCATATTCCACACCTCAGTGCTTTTGCATGTCCTATTCCCTATACCTATCAAGCCTTTCTCCCAGCTATCTATGTAACTCTACTCCTTACCTTATTCTAATCTCTGCTCAAATTTCACATTAGCAGAGAGGGCTTCCTTGATAATAATATGCAAAATGTTTTATACACACACATATATGTATAAAAGTAAAATATTTAAAAATAGTTTCTAATTCCAAAACAACTACTGATATTTATTTCCCCATACTATTTTCAAAAAAAACGTTTAAATTATAATTTATAACAGTACAGAGAAATACACTGCAAAGGTGTAGAATTCATCAATTTATCACAAAGCAAGCATCTGTTTCACTGTCACCCAGGTTAAGAAATTAAACATTGTCAGCACCCGAGTGTTGCAGAGCACCTATCACCTGCTCTTAATAGCTGATGCCTGCCTTCTTTATAAAGGTAGCAAGTATTTTGAATGTTATGGTAATTATTTTTGTTTTTAAATTTTTAACCAACTGAACATGGATTTTTAAACAATATAGTTAAATTTGTCTGCTATTTGAGTTTCACATAAGATGTAATCATCCTGTCTATAATATTTTCTCACCTGGCTGCTTTTGCTCAACATTATGTTTTAAAATGCATTCATTTTATCGCATGTAGTTTTAGTTTCTTTATTTTCATTGCAATGTATTATTCAGTTCTGTGATTACTTGTAGTTTATTTTTTTCATTCTATTCTTTGTGCACATTTGAATTGCTCCAGATTTGAAGTATTATGAATAATGCTGCTATGAGCATTTGTATACATGAGTCTTCATTCATATATGTGCATCCATTTTTTCTCGATATAAACCTGGAAATGGAATTTCTGAGTCATAGGGTATGGGAATGTTAAATCTGAGTTGATAATTTCAAAATGTTTTTAAAGTGACTGTACAAGTTTACACTCTTACCAGCAGGGCATGAGAGTGCTAATTAATTCACGTCCTTGCCAACAATCAGTATTGTTTTATTTATTTACTTTTTTAGAGATGGGGTTCTCTCTGTGCTGACCAGGCTGGTCTCAAATTCCTGGCTTCAAGTGATCCTTCCATCTTGGCCTCCCAAAGTGCTGGGATTACAGGCATGAACCACTGTGCCCAGCCTATTTGTTTATTTTTAAATTAACTAATCTTGTGAGTGTGTAATAGCATTACATTGTGATTTTAATTCAAATTTCCTGCATTGGTAATTACATGGAACACCATTTAAAAATACTTATTATCTACTTGAATATTAGTTTTTTTCAGTACCTCCTGAAATGTTGCTCACATTTTTATTTGTTTCTTAGTTGTTGGTGTATTCTAATTAATTTATAGGGGCTCTTTACATATTCTATGTATTATTCTTTTCTCATTATATGTGTTGAAATTTCTTTCCCCACTCCATGTCTTTCTTTTTCACTCTCTCTCTTTTTTTTTTTTTTGAGACGGAGTTTCGCTCTTGTTACCCAGGCTGGAGTGCAATGGCGCGATCTTGGCTCCCCGCAATCTCCGCCTCCTGGGATCAGGCAATTCTCCTGCCTCAGCCTCCCGAGTAGCTGGGATTACAGGCACACACCACCATGCCCAGCTAATTTTTTGTATTTTTAGTAGAGATGGGGTTTCACCATGTTGACCAGGATGGTCTCGATCTCTTGACCTCGTGATCCACCCACCTTGGCTTCCCAAAGTGCTGGGATTACAGGCATGAGCCACCATGCCCGGCCCTCTCTTTTTCACTCTCTTATAGTGCTTTTAGATGAAAAGAAGTGTGTAATTTTAACATACTCTAGTTATCACTCCTGCTGTTTATTGCATGTGTTTCCTTTGTCCTGTGTAAATCCTCTTTTCCTACCACAAGTTCATGACTATCTTCTATGTTATAGTCTAGAAGTTTGATTAATTAATCTTTTCCATTGTGATTGATAGTTTAACTGGACATGATTTGTATTTATTTGGTATTTGAAGTAAGTGTTGACAATCCTTTCTTTTTTACGTGAATATTCAATTGACCCGACAGAGTTTATTATTTCCTACTTGATTTGCGGCATTACCTCTGTCATCTTATTTGGATAACATAAAATATAATTCATAATTTTCAAATTTTCATTTTTCTTGCATTCTTGAAATCAATTTGTGTAATAGACTTTTACCACAGAATCATTTTTACTAATTTTGTGATTATTTTTTTTTCTGGTACATGAATAATATTAGCTTGTAATTTTGTAATTCTATCAGATTTTGTTATCAAAGTTATTTTGGTTTTATAAAATAAATTCAGGAATACTTTTCATTTCATTCCCTGAAAGAGTTTGAGTAACATTAATGTTATCTGTTGCTCAAACGTTTTTAAGAATTCACCGGTGAAATCACTTAGTTTATAGGTTTCTTTGGCAAAGGTTTTATATAATGAATTTAATGTTATTAGTAGCTTCAGAATTATTCAGATTTTCTGTTTTTAGGTAAGTTTTGTAAATTGTACTTTTTAACAATAAATATTTTAATTTTGTCTGAATTTCAAATTTACTTGCATGCTTCTTTTCATACTACCTAGTACTTTGAAAAACTTTTATTCCGTTATTGTTCATTTGTATCATTTCTTTTGTTTGATCAGTCTTATCAAGAGCTTGTCAATGGTATGAATTTTTTTAAAAAATAAAGTTTTGTTTTGTTAATCTTCTTTATGTATGTTTATTTCTATCTATTATCTTGTTCCCTCTATTTTATTTTGGTAATTCTGCTGTTTATTTTCTACTTCTTGAGATAGATAAGTAATTTCTCAATTTTTGGCCTCTTTTTTTCTAACATCTAAGTTTATAGAAAAAATTTTTCTGTAAGATAGTTTTATTTGCATCCCAAAATAGTCAACTTATATGATTTATGTTATCATTCAGATAAAGTATTTTTTAATGTTCTTGTTTTTTCTTTTTGACACAGACTTTTTTGTGTATGTTTTGAAGTATGTTTCACCAGTTCCATGTATTTGGAAAGTTTTTTTTTTCTATTTTTTGAAAACTTCTAACTTATTTCACTATGGTCAGAGAATATACTGTATATGATTTCAATCTTTAAAATTCATGGAGACTTATGTCATGGTCCAACCAATGATTAGCATTTATGAATACTGTTTGCTTCAGAAAATGTTTATGTTGCAGTTATTTTGAATGGTGTTCTATAAATAATATTCCAAGTTTGATAATTATACCAATCCTGACTGGTCTACTAATGGCAATTAAGTTGTAGTTTTCCACTGATCTTAACTGAGGCTATGACAATAGTAACAGAGCAAAAAAGGGTTTTCTCTCCAATTTCCCCTTGGTAGTAAGGATAGTTAGAATGAATGAACCCAGACAGCATAGTAACTATCTTCCGTGTCTGTTGATTCAGAAACATGAGAAATCTGGTGTCCGTGCATTAGACTTAACTTTTAGTTCAATGAAATTACTGTTGTTTTTTCTGCTGGAAGTATTCTTGCTTTTGGCACTAAGACTTTTAGGCTGATAAAGCATGAGGACATGGAAACATGAGGCAAAAGTACCGCTACTGGGTCACTAGGGGAAATAGTGATGACATTCTCATTTTCACCCCTTGATTTTTGAATTCATGAATCCTCGCTATAGGAAAAACAGAACCATATTTTGAATACTAATTTGGAGCACATAGAGGCTTCTGGAGAACCCTTCCCCAGGCCTATAAAGTATTGCCACCTCGCTGGTGCTGTAATTGAGACTTCAGAAAGCCATTCCATCATTCTATCAAACCAGCTACTTCAGGATGCTAGGGAACATAGTGAGACGGTGAATTCCATCAGCATAGGCCCGTTGCTGTACTTCTTTTGCTGTGAAGTGAGTTTCTTGATTAGAAGCAATGTTGGATAGAATATCATACCAGTGGACAAAGCATTCTGTAAGTCCAGACATGGTAGTTTTGGCAGAAGTTTTCATGCAAAGAAGGCAAATCCTTATTCAGCGTAAGTGTCTATTCTAGTATAAACAAAATACTGCCCATTTTCCGTGATGGAAGTGGTCCAGTGTAATCATCTTGCCACCAGGTAGCTGGCTGGCAACTCTGGGAAATGGAATCATGTCAAAGATTCAGTTTTGGTGTCTGCTGCTAGAAGATTAGGCAATCAGCAGTGGCTGTAGCCAAGTTTGCCTTAGTGAGTGAAAGTCAATGCTGCTGAGTCCAAGAATGACTTCTATTTCTGCCACCATGGCTGTTTTGGGCATGACCCTATTAGGCAATGACAGGTGTGAATGGGGAAAGAGGCTGGCTGGTATTCACAGAACAGGTCATTCTATCCACTAGATTATTAAAATTCTCTTCTGCTGAGGTCACCTTTGGTGAACATTCACATGGGACACAAATGTCTATCACTGTATCTCCTCCTTAAATTTCCTTTTCACCAGTTTCTAATCATGTCCTTTCCAAGTCCTTATCATCCAGCCAATCTACTGGCCACCAGGAATAGGCATAGAAATTGCATATCTTGCCATTCCTCCTTCCAAGCAAAGTGATCAATAAGGTGCACTGCTCAAAGTTCTGCCCACAGGGAAGATTTTTCTTCATCTTCATCCTTCAGGGATGTCTCAGAAAAGGGCTATAGTTCAGAAAAGGTCTGTAGCTGTCCGTTTTTAAGCAGTGCCTGCATATCATGCAGAAATATCTACAAAGCAGGCCTGATCTAAGGGAATGCTCCATAAAGCCATAGGTACAGGCTTAGAGAGAAAAGTCAGGATAGCAGGAATGAGAAACATGCACGTGTGGACCACTTCTTCATGGGATTTATTTGTGTCATTAGGGCCTGCTTGGGCCCAGTCACATAAATACCACTTCTATTTAATAATGGAGTGCTTCTGTGAATGCCCAAATTTATGAGTTCATGGGTCAAAAAACACACAGGTCATGATGGGCAGCTCCAGTCCCATGGTAACTTGGTGGCCCATGGTTAAGTACTCAATCTCTACTAAAACCTAGTGGTAGGCAAAGAACAGTTTTTCAAAAGGAGAGTATCTTTGGAGGATGGCAGGGCTTTGCTTCAAAATTCTAGTGGTCTGTGGATAATTCATCTATAGAGATCTGCCGAAGAACTCATGTATCATCCCTATCTGCCTTTGTTACTTCAGTCACCAGTGGAACTGCTGGAGCACATGCCCAAGTGGTAGAGCAGATCACATAGCAGCTTGGACCTATTACTGAGCCTTCTTTTGTTCTGTGCCCCAGTCAAAACGAGCATTTTTTCAGATCAGCGAGTAAATGGGTCGGGGTAAAAAACCCACATGAGTAATATGTTGCCTCCAAAATCCAAAATAAAATCCACTAAGTATTTTGCATCTTTTGTCTTGTAAAAGAGGCCAGATGCAATGGATTATCCCTCACCTTGGAAGGGATATCTTGACATGCCCCAGATGACTGGATCCCTGGAAATTTTACCGAGATATAAGGCCACAGAAGTTTAGTCAGATGTATTTATCACCATCTGATATACAACTGCTTTACCAATAAGTCTAGAGTACTTACTGGTACTTGTTCACTATGGCATCAAGTCCAACTGGCATGATGCCATTGATGTAATGGACCAGTGTGATATTTTGTAGAAAGGAAAGATTATCAAGATTCCTGAGAACTAAATTAAAACACAACATTGGAAAGTTGATATATCTCTGAGGTAGGATAATGAAGGTGTATGCTGGCCTTGTTAGTTGAAAATTAACTGTTTATGGTCAGCCTTATGGATGGAAATGGAGAGAAAGGCATTTGTCAGATCAATAGGTGTATTAGAGTTAGTACTTGAGTGTTAACTTGCTTAAGGAATGAAACCCCACTGGATACAGAAGCTGGAATTGTAGTCACCACCTTGTTCAACTTATATTAATCCACGGTTATTCTCCAGATTCCATTTATGTTCTGCATAGACTGAATAAGCGAGCTGAATGGGGAGCTTGTGGAAATGACGACCCTTGCAAACTTCAAGTCATTGATGGTTACACTAATTTCTGTAATTTTCTCAGGATTGCAGCATTGGCTTGGTTTACTCTTTCCTGGGTAGAGACAGCCCTAATGGCTTCCACTTGGCATTTTCTACCATTATAGCTCCCACCCCACAAGTCAGAAAATGAGTGTGAATTCTGCCAGCTGCTGGGTAAATATATTCCGACTATAAATTGCAGAACTGGGAAATAATCACAAGATGAATTGAGGGATCACTGGGCCCAGGCTCTCAAGAAGATGTTCCTAAGCCAAAACTCCATGAATCACCTTACCTTTTCCATAAGTCCCCACTCTGACTGATGGCCCATAGTGCACATTTTGAATCTTTAGAAATTAGTGTCAGGTCAGTGACAGTTTATAGTAGTCCCCAAAATATCGGGCTATTTCTTTCTCCCCAGTGCCCAGTTGCCTGGCAAAAGGCCATAAGTCCTTTTGGGAAAGGCTGGGAGAAAGATGAGCAGTATACGCTTTTAGTAGTTTCCTTCCTCAAGGGGACCTAGTGTCTTCTTTGTTCAAGGGTTCTAGGTTGGTAAGCTGAGTCAAGTCTGAAAATTGACTTGATGCATGACTCTCTGTTTTTATGATTCAGGTTAGACTTTTGTTCATTTGACCTGTAACTTTTCTGCTTATACAAATCAGTAGGTTGTTCTCGATAATGACGAATGTTCTCTATGATGTTTTATACCTGATAATATAATTTCACATGAATAATCACACTGGTTTATTCCAACAGTCTTGTGAGGTATTATTATTAATCCATTTGCCAGACAAAGAAACCAAAGTGCAGAGATTACGAAGAACTTATGATTTTACAAATAGTACATTTCAGATTGTTTGAACTTAAGCATTCAAAACAAAACTTTGTACAAGTTTTTCATCTACTGTGTTATAACTTGATATTTGGTGACACAGGAAATATTTATGTGCTCATTATCCAGTTATTTGGAATCCATCATAATTTGAAAACTTTTCCCCATAACTGGTTTCTTTAAAATCATACCTAGATGCCATGCTTGAGTATTCAAAACTTATACTTCAGTCCTAGAAATATTGGTTGTATTTTTAAAGCAGCATGTAGAAATAAACAGTGGGAAAAATTTGTATCTTTAAGTAAATAAAAGAGATTTAAGCATATTTTAAAATAACAAAACTATTTCTTTGAAACATAAATTTTTATCCCTCCAAAGAAACAGCTATTTCCAAAGCCCTTTGGACTGAATAAGTGAGATTTAAATATACTTTCTTCTCTTATTGTAAAAGTTATACTTTTATATCGAGAACATCTAGATAATAGAACAAAATTAAAAGCCTTCTGTAGTAAAAGCAGTAGCTGTTGTTAGAACTTTGGTTCATAGCCTCTCTTTCTCTCATACTTGCACTCTGTTACACACACACACGTTTTAGAAACTGGGATAGTACTATAATTCTGTAGGGTTATTTCATAACTGTACTGAATTCAACAATATACAGGTTTTGTTGCAGGTGTTGAGATGCTGACCCCCCTCCTATTACTCCTCATCCCTGCCGCACAGTTAAAAATCTGTATATAATTTTGACTCCCCCAAAACCTAACAGCTAGCAGTCTATTTTTTGACAGGAAGCCTTGCTGATAAACAGTTGATTAACATAACTTTTTGTTGTTACTGTATTATATACTGTATTCTTACAATGAAGTAAACTAGAGAAAAAAAGTTAGAAAACTACAAAGAAGAGAAAAATCACATCATGGAAAATGGAGTATCCATCCTCTAAAGCATTTGTCCTTTATGTTATTTTCTAAGTGGAAGTGCATTACCATAAATCCCTTGTCATTTTGACATTGAGTAGGCTGAGGAGAAGAAAGAGAAGAGGTTGGTCTTGTTTCTTCTCGGGTGGTGGAGGCAGAAGAAAATCTGACTATAAGTGGACCCAGGTTGTTCAAACCGGTGTTGTTCAAGGGTCAACTCTATTGTCAATATGTTTTAATTTTCTCATTTTTCTAAAACAGAATTTTTAATGGTAACATATAGAATGCAGTGTAATATAATTAACCATGTTTCTATTCTTGGACACTATAGTTGCTTATACATTTTTGACATCTTTTCAGCTGAAATGAACATTTTTTGTATTTAAGTTGTTTCACGTGAGTGATGGGATGGGGTCATAGAGGGATTTCGAATTTTATTGGTTTTCAACTTCAGTTAAAATGATCATATGGTTTTTGTCCTGCATTCTTTTAATATGATATACCACATGGATTGATCTGTGTATGTTCAACCATCCTTGCATCCCTGGGGTAAATCCCACCTGATGTATCATTTTTTAATGTATTGCTGAATTCATTTTGTTGATGATTCTTAGAATTTGGCAGTGAAACCATCAGGTCCTGGACCAATTAAGTGTCATTTCTTTATTGGGAGACACTTTATTACAGCTTTTATCTCACTACTTGTTATTGGTTGTTCAGGTTCTGGATTTCTTCATGGTTCAGTCCTGGTAGGTTTTATGTATCTATGTGTTTCTACATTTCCTCTAGATTTTCAAATTTATTGGCATATTGTTTCTCATAGGAGCCACTAATGATCCTTTGGATTTCTGCAGTATAAGTTGTAATGTCTCCTTTTCTATTTCTGATTTCATTTATTTGGGCCTTCTCCTTTTTTTTGCTTTCATGGTCTGGCTAAAGGTTTGTCAATTTTGTTTAACTTTTTGAAAAACCAGCTTTTTATTTAGTTGATTTTTTTTCTTGTTTTCTTTCTTTCAAGTTCATTTATTTCTGCTCTGACATTTACCATTTTCATGTAGGCACTTGTAACTCTAAATTTCCCTCCTAATACTGTTTTGAATGTATCCTGTAGGTTTTGGTATGTTGTGTTTCCATTATCATTTGTTTCAGGAAATTTTCAATTTTTTTCTTAATTTCTTTCCCGACCCACTGGTCATTCAGGAGGATATTGTTTAATTTCCATGTGTTTATATAGTCTCCAAAATTTCTCTTGTTAATATCTAGTTTTATTCCATTGTGATCAGATAAAATACTTGATATTATTTTCAGTTTTTGAATAATTTAAGAACTGTTTTGTGACATGCCGTATAGTCTGTTCTTGAGAATGATTTATGTGCTGAGGAGAAGAATGTGTATTCTACAACCTTTGTATACAATTTTCTGGAAATATGTACTGGGTCCATTTGTCCTATAATGCAGATTAAGTCCAATGTTTCTTTGTAGATTTCTTTGTCTAGGACATCTGTCCAATGCAGAATTAGGGTGTTAAAATCTCCAGCTGCTGTTGTATTTGGTCTATTTCCCTCCCTCTTTAGTTCTAATAGTATTTGCTCTGTGTAACTGGGTGCTCCAGTGTTGGGTGTGCATATATTTATCATTGTTATGTACTTTGCTAGATTGACCACTTTATTATTATAGAGTGATCTTCTTTGTCTCTTCCTACTGTTTTTGTCTTAAAATCTATTTTGTCTGATATAAGTATAGTGACTCCTATTCTTTTTTGGTTTCCATTAGCATGGAATATATTTTTTCATTATTTTATTTTCAGTCTGTGTGCATCTTTATAGGTGCAGCGTGTTCTTGTAGGCAACACATCATTGAGTCTTTAAAAAAATCTATTCAGACACGCTTGTCTTTTGCAGTGTTTAGTCCATCTATATTCAATGTTATTATTGATAAGTGGGAACTTACTCTTGCCATTCTATTTGTTTTCTGTTTTTTTTTTCCTTTCTTTCCTTTCATACTGTTTTCCTTTTAGTGGAGATTTTCTCATACGGCATGGTTTAATAGCTTCATTTTTATTTTTTGTGTATCTACTGTATGTGTTTGATTTGCAGGTACCATGCAAGTACTATTCTATAACTCATTATTTTAAACTTATGACAACTTAACACTGATTGCATAAACAAACAAATGTGCAAAAAGCAAACTAACAAAAACCCTAAACTCTAACTTCATCCCCTGCTTTTAAACCTTTTGTTGTTCTCTTCTTGTTTTATTGCCCTCTCTGTGTTTTGAAAAGTTGTCGTAGTTATTATTTTTGATTGGCTTATTATTTAGAGTTGCTATGTAAGTCAAGAAAAGTTTATACACTATAATTACAGTGTTACACTCTTCTCTATTTTTCTCTGTGCTATTACCAGTGAGTTTTATACCTTTAGATAATTTCCTTTTGCTCACAACCAACCTTTTCTTTCATATTGAAGAACTTCCTTTAGCATTTCTTGTAGGACAGGCCTGGTGCTAATAAAATCCCTCAGCTTTGTTTGTCTGGGAAGGTCTTTATTTCTCCTTCATGCTTAAATGACACTTTTGCTGGATATTATAGCCTAAGGTAAAAGGTCTTTTTTTTTCTTGAAGATTTATTTTTTATTTTTTTATTTTTTTAAATTGTATTTTAGGTGTTGGGGTACATGTGAAGAACATATGTAATGCCACTCTCCCCTGGCCTGTAAAGTTTCCACCGAAAGGTCTGCTGCCAGATATCTTGAAGCTCCATTGTATGCTGTTTGTTTCTCTTATTGCCTTTAGGATCCTTTCCTTACCCTTGACCTTTGGGTGCTTGATTATTAAGTATCTTGAGGTAGACTTCTTTGAGTTAAATCTGCTTGTTGTTCTGTAAACTTTTTGTACTTGAATGCTGATATCTTTCTCTAGGTTTGAGAAGTTCTCTGATATTGTTCCTTTGAATAAACTTTCTACCCCTGTCTCTTTCTGTATCTCCTCTTTAAGGCCAATAAATCTCTTTTTGAGAGAAGGGTTGGTGAATATTTAAGGACTTTTTTTTTTTTGAGATGGAGTTTTGCTCTTGTTACCCAGACTGGGGTGCAATGGTGTGATCTTGGCTCACCGCAACCTCTGCCTCCTGGGTTCAGGCAATTCTCCTGCCTCAGCCACCTGAGTAGCTGGGATTACAGGCATGTACCACCAGGCCCAGTTAATTTTTTGTATCTTCAGTAGAGACGAGGTTTCACCAAATTAACCAGGATGGTCTCGATCTCTTGACCTCGTGATCCACCCGCCTCGGCCTCCCAAAGTGCTGTTAAGGACTTAATATAAACAATATCATGGCATTTATTTGTGTGCCCAATGCTATAAATATTTTCGGATCACTTTTATGTAGGCAGCTATTCTCAGTTCCAAATGGCATTTTTTCTGCAATGAGATTTTAATCCCATTTTTGCCATAGACTATACTGTTCACTATAGAAGTAATATAAAATCATGATCAAAATGGAAACAGACAAAACACCAGGCTTTGAGAGGTATGAGGTTATATCATCATCTAATCACAAGTAGTATTTTGAAGAGTATATTGGAGGAAAACAGTTTCTCAAAGAAAAAGTCAAGACAGCACTTTGTATTAGAGCATATGCAAACAATAAGCTTGAGATCAAGTATTAAAAATCATGGGAAAAGAAGCTGATACAACAAAGCTTATGGTATGAGATGAGAAATATATGAGAAAACCAGGAAGATATCAAGACTGGACCAGGCTTCCTTCCTTAGTAAGAGTGTTGAGAAAGAACTCAAAATTCCTACTTATTTATGCTGCCTAAATACTTATAATAAATGGAGCAAAATTTCTAATACTCAGCACAGTTTTAACCATTCTTTAATATCTTTTTGTTTTCTTCATGAAATTCTGATTTATAGAATACTTTTAGATAGTATTTTTTAATATATAAGCTACTTGGACTACATGGAATACAATTGATAGTGACAGAATATGAGTGCACAGATTGGGCAAAGTGATCTGAACAGCACATCATCCAGACTTTCATATTAACAAAATTGATTTCTGTCTTGTTATGCTACTGCGATTGTTTGAATATTTAGACCTCCCCAAACTCATGTTGAAATTTCATTTCCAATGTGGCAGTATTGAGAGGTGGGCCTTTAAGAGGTGACTGGGTAATGAGGTCTCTTTCTTCATGAATCGATGAATCTATTCACGGATTAATGGGTTGATGGATTGATGGGTTATCATGAAAGAGGAATCGCTGGGTTTATAAGAAGAGGATTAGAGATCTGAGCTAGCACATTACATGCTCAGCTCCCTCACTGTGTAATACTTTGTGCTGCTCGGGACTCCAAAGAGAGTCTCCACCAGCACTAAGGCCCTCACCAGATGCAGCCCCTCAACCTTGGATTTCCCAGCCGTCACAACTGTAAGAATAAATTCATTTTCTTTATAAATTATCCAGTTTCTGATATTCTATTATAAGCAATAGAAAACAAACTAAGTTACATATTGCACATTATAATCATTAATACAAAATCGGGTAGAAAAAATGGGGAAAGAAGAGGTAGTTCGATGTCACTGAACTTTTTGTGGAACTGGCAAAATCCTCATTATTGTGCAGAAATCTCCTCTCCCTGTTTCTGTGGCCACAAGTTAGTATGACCTGGTTCTAAACACTCTGTTCATAGGAAAGGTAAGAAAGGGAAAGGTGGCCCTCCTGTTCAGCTCAGCCCCTGAGCTCTTGGAAGACTAGTCACCTGGCCCTTGAGTAACATTTTAGTACCTTAGATTTGACTCCTCCACGTGCTGACTCTTTGTGCTGTAGCCCTTCAGGTTTTCTACAGATGCTTATAAATCATTTGTCATCTCTATAGCTGACAAAGAAGCCAAAAGGATCCTTCATGAGTCAACGATACTCATTTTTTTGAAGGGCAAATTTCCCTGATCTCCCCACTCTGTCTTGACAAGGACAGCAGCGGACAGACCTGCTCCGTGAATACTAACAGGGGCTGTTGGCAGTGCTCAGATGCATAGGGTCAGGGGTTCCCTACAACTGAAGAGCCACAGGAATTCAGACACTATCTCCTGGTAAGGCCTGAGTGACCTAGCAGGATGTAGCAGGGATTTGAGGAATGCAAACTTAACATGGGTGTCAGCGAGCCAAAGGGGTGGTATCCTTGGGCTTGGGACTGTCTAGATAAAACCCAGGTTTGATGTTGTGGACAAAAAGGAAATCTCAATGAAAGGACGTGAGTACATGAGGCACAAGAAAAGGGAGTTTGCAGGATTACAGCATATCCTCTTCAAAAATTCCGGGGCTGATTGCAATAAAGGGTTAAACTCCCTTAAGACTTGCTTTGGCCTTGACTGCCCACACTCCCAACCTCCCCTGCCACTTCCTCACATTTCTAAGACGTCCCTTGTGCCGAATTCTTATTCAACTTCAAACTGACAAACTGTTTTTAATCTTTTCCTTCCATCCAGCCTGGAGATTGGGAAGCAAAAATCAATACTGGTTGGCAGGTGATCAAGCTGCTTCATACTGGTGTGAGGAGAGAGCAGAGAGTGAGAGCAGAGGCCAGGAGGAGGGAGTAGGAGGGGAGCAGGAGGGGGCCTGCAGGGAGGGGAAGGAGTTTGACTAAGTACCATGAATTACTGGCTAGAGGTCCAAAGGCCTGAGATTTCTCTGGCCTTGAGCAGGGGAGCTTGGGAATGCCATTAGAACAATTAGGTCATGAGTTCACAGCTGTTGAGGTGCCTTTGGAGAGAGGCGCAGAGAATTTTCCTGACACTTGAATGGGAGAGGGAGGGAGGGAAGAGAGACAGTGAGAGAGGGACTCAATCTTCGTGTAGTAGCCGTTAAGTAGAGACTTGACAACCTCAGCACCACACAGTGAGGCTGATTTTGCTTTGAAAAAGAAAACAGCATAAACATCTTCCCCATTCAATTTTAAAAAACATGTTTAAAATATTTTAAAGGGACTCTCAAACATAGGATGGTGGGGAATGATGTCCACTCAGTATCTCTAAAGCCCAGTGAATGACCTGGGCAATTTCATATTCAGTTTCAGCCCAGAGGCACGGTGGTCCTTAGTCACTAAATTATTGACATTCTAAAATCTCTCCTAAGGCAGTGGATTCTCGCTTAATTGTCCAGGAGTTAGGAAATTTGAAAATGTGGTCTTTTTATGAGAAACCTTCAAGTGCAAGATCCAAGCCTGAGCCAGATTTCCTGTATTTTCTGCTGCCACACCATCAAAAGGGGACAGTATATGCTCCTGTGAACTCAGACAAAATTCCGAGATTTTAACTCAAGGCTCCTTCCTAATGTCTCCTCTCCTCACCGTTTAGGAATTGGTTCTTTCTCATATCAGGGGCAATATGGAGAGATAGTCAAGTGTTGGCTTCTGGGTTCCTCCCCATAGCCTAGCATAGATTTCGCAGTAGGTGCAATAGCTCAATAAAAAAATGTTTTTTTCAATATTAAGAGTTCGAGTTTTGGCATAATAGTGGGTATAATTTCCTGGTTAGTCTCCTGCCCCAATTCCTCCAGGAGGAGGGGATGTAAACTCTTCCTTAGATGGGCCAAAGAGTTCTTGTCAATTACCAGAAGGTCTGTTAGTCCTGTGGATCCTATGCTGTGTCCCCTGTCCGCGCTGAACCCCTGGACCTAGATAGGTAGAAGACATAAACTCAAGTCATGAAGGGGGTCTCAAAGCTGAGTAAAACTGTGCTTTACTTCCCTATGTGTGGCCTGGGGAGGCTTCACATCTGATACAGAAGTCTTAGGCCACCACATTGCCAGAGAGGAAAAGCAAAATAGGCTGAGAGGTGTCGATGAGATGGGCAATAGTTAGCCTTAGAAGGTATCTACCACAGTATGGTGTGAGGACTGCAGCATAGATAGAGTTCTCAAGCCCACAGGGACAGCTTGGGAAATCTGAGAGTGGACCTGTACGCCTAAAAGGATCTTGACATTCAGGAACAGAGAATCGTGTTAGGTGATCCTGGGAGCCTGAGCATACACATAAGGGAAGAATACATGAGTCACATCTCACTGAAAGCCGTAGAGGAGAGAGGATGATGCCAAGAACCCCTTGTCCTCCCCATCCCCAAATCCATTCTAGGATGATATCTAAATTTCTCTCCAACTTTCATGATACAGTTAAAACCTGTCAAGAAAGCAAGGAGAAAAAGAATCATCAAGTTACTAAGTATGTACTCTTAAAGAGCAACAAAAATCTGGAATTCACTCAGTTTATTAGAAAGTGAATGGTTTATTATCATTGGTGTTGTTCTAAAATCACTACTATTGCATCTGGCAGAGATGAATTTTAGAGTCATAAGTAAAAATAAATTGTAGAAAGCTGAAAATCTGTTTAGAATCACAGGATCTGTGTCTATGATTCTGAACTTTGGACTTGCTGTATCTGTAACGAAGAATAATTTTAGTTTGGTTCCTGAGAAATTTGTATTGCAGAATTAGCTCTGATTCTGGGAAAATAAACTCCCAAGAACGCTGTCCATCTCTTTGCTTACAATGGCCCTTAATATCAGATATGAACTTTGTGGAAGCTTGAATAAAATACCTTCCTAATTTCAGAATTTGATATGAAGATTTTGACCCTTATTTTTGATTTTAAATTACCTTCTTTTTTTTTGTATTTCTTAGAATACTCACCTGGGATCTGAGTCGTATGATAGTTTTGTAGCCTTTTAGGCTTCTGCTCAAGATATGGAGGCTGTTTATTTAAACTTTGATGGACTCTTCTATAAGCAACAATAGTAGCAATGTTTGAGGAAGTGTAATGTAAACAGTTAGATAGAGGCAGCCTGAAAAACAAGATAATCGCTTAGTGAACCAGCAATGGACCAGAAATACAGACAAGAAAATGAGTCTGTAACCACATGGCTGCTAGGCTGTGGGTCTGGAAGCAGGTATGGTAGTCAGGAATTTGATATCTGTAAGGCAAAGTATAAAAATTGTGCTATGCAGAGAGAAGAACTAGGGTCAAGCTCTCTACTTGGGCGTAGGGAAATGGAAAGAGCACGCATTAGTAAAAATTACCTAGTGTTAATATTTTTATCTGGGGAGAGTCTCACTTTGTTCCCCAGGCTGGAGTGAAGTAGCACAATCATGGCTCACCATAGCCTCAAACGTCTGGGCTCAAGAGATCCTCTTGCCTCAGCCTCCTGAATAGCTGGGGCTACAGGTATGCAGCACCATGCCTGGCTAAAATTTTTAGAGATGGGGTCTCACTATGTTGCCCAGGCTGGTCTCAAATTCCTGGCTTAAAGAGACATTCCTGCCTCAGTGACTCAAACCGTTGTGATTACAGGCATGAGCCACAGCACCCAGCCTACTAATTTTTTTTTAAAGTAATCCTGCTGACTCTTTTTTTTTTTTTTGAGACGGAGTTTCGCTCTCCTTACCCAGGCTGGAGTGCAATGGCACGATCTCGGCTCACCGCAACCTCCGCCTCCTGGGTTCAGGCAATTCTCCTGCCTCAGCCTCCTGAGTAGCTGGGATTATAGGCACGCGCCACCATGCCCAGCTAATTTTTTGCATTTTTAGTAGAGATGGGGTTTCACCAAATTGACCAGCATGGTCTCGATCTCTTGACCTCGTGATCCACCCACCTGAGCCTCCCAAAGTGCTGGGATTACAGGCTTGAGCCACCGCGCCCGGCCGAGTCTTTAGCTTATAAGAAGCTGCAGGTCTGAAAAGGATGTGAATAACGGACACCTTTAGGACCATGACGGAATCATGCTCCATTTGTATATTTTGTACTGAATCTATGATGTCCCACCAAACATCATTAGACAAGATCACTGAGTTGACATTTTAAGACCTGAATGGACTAGATGCATATGGATTCTAGAGAGAGAAAATTATCAGTGGCAGGCAAAGTCATTGAACCTGGTAGGAAAGGATTTTAAGAATGCAAGAGGAAGAGATTTCAAAAAAGCTATAAGAGAAATTTCTAAACAAAAATTATAAAACACAGTAAGAAGTCAGATTCTAAGGTAGCTCAGAACACCCAATGAAACAAATTTTGTAAGATCATTGGAATAAAAATTTTAAATAAATGTTACAGTACTCAAATAGATGAATGAAAACACATTCATTAAAAAGAGAAATAATATATTAAACAAGAGTTTATTAAACGGTGTTGTTAAAAATAACCAATTGAAAGCCATGTGATTAAAAATTAACAATTTCACTTATTTAGATTAAAATTCTATAGGCAGGACATTCTAGTCAGATGCAAAAAGAGAATTTATGTACTGAAAAACTATATTGGGACTGCCTTACAGGGAAAAAAGTAAAAAAATATGTAAAAGAGCAAATGAAAGTCATGTAGGATAAATACAGTGGTGCCAATTCCGTTTAATAGGAGTTCAAGGAGAATCGAATGAAAGGATGTTATTGAACCAATATTTGAAAATATGAGAAGATATTTGCAATGTCTATATATGTGTGTGTATATATATATATAAATATATAAAATATATATACATATAAATATATATATATATAAAATATATATACATATATATATATATATATATAGAGAGAGAGAGAAAATATTTATATACCAGAATGAAGAACCACAATACATTAATAACAAAAAGTTAAGCTACCTAAGAAGAAAATGGGCAAAAGACTTACATAGGCAAGTTACAAAAGAGGATATCCAAATGGCCAATAAGCATATGAAAAACTTCTCAATATTTGTACTCATCAGATAAATGTAAACTAAAACCATAATGAGATACAACAGCACACAATCAGAGTTCCTAAAATTAAGTAGTCTGATATTTACAAGTGTTATGGTAGATATGGAGAAAACAGACCACATTGCTGCCCGGTTTGTAAATCGGTACTTTCAACCTTGAAAAGATTTTGACAATATACAAGAAGTATAAATATATTCCTAACCTACAAATACATGCCTAAAACAGTTCTGTATACCCAAGATGTATGAGTACATATGTATGCTAAAAGACATGCACATGAATTTTTTTGCAACTTTATTAATAACTTGCTAAAAAGCAGAAACAACCCAAATGTCCATCAACAGTGGAATGAATAAATTGTATCTTCATACAAAATACTCCACAGCAATAAAAAAGAATAAACTATGGCAACATGCAACAACATAAATGACCTTCACAGACACATTGAAGAGTAAGAGAAGTAAAAAAAAGAAATGAATAAAGACGCCAAGACAATGGATATTGAATAGAAATGTCAAAGGTACTAGAAGTGAGTCCAGATGTATCAGTAGTCATATTAAATGTAAATGGACTAAAGCATGCTTTATAAGTTTGGATAAAAATATGCTCCTTATAAGAGACGTGAAGACAAACAACTAAAACAGATTTACAAGAAAAAATCCCATTCAAAAGTGGGCAAAGAAGATGAACAGACACTTTTCAAAAGAAGACATATATGAGGCCAAGAAACATGGAAAAATGCTCATCATCACTGGTCATTAGAGAGATGCTACTCAAAACCACACTGAGATACCATCTTACGCCAGTTAGAATGGCGATCATTAAAAAATCTGGAGACAACAGAAGCTGGAGAGGATGTGGAGAAATAGGAACACTTTTACACCGCTGGTGGAAGTGTAAATTAGTTCAACCATTGTGGAAGACAGTGTGGCGATTCCTCAAGGACCTAGAAATAGAAATTCCATTTGACCCAGCAATCCCAGTACTGGGTATATATGCAAAGGATTATAAAATCATTCTGTTATAAAGACACATGCACACATATGCTCATTGCAGCACTGTTTACAATAGCAAAGACCTGGAACCCACCCAAATGCCCATCGATGATAGACTGGACAGGGAAAATGTAGCACATATACACCATGTGCCATATATACACATATACAGTATGTGCACATATACACTATGCAGCCATAAAAAACGATGAGTTCATGTCCTTTTAGGGACGTGGATGAAACTGGAAGCCTTCCTTCTCAGGAAACTGACACAAGAACAGAAAATCCAACACTGCAAGTTCTCACTCATAGGCTGGTGTTGAACAGTGAGAACACACGGACACAGGGAGGGGAGCATCACACACCGGGGTCTGTTGGGGGAGACTAGGAGAGGGACAGTGGGGGATAGGGAGTTGGGGAGGGATAACATGGGGAGAAATGTCAGATATAGGTGACAGGGATGGAGGCAGCAAACTGCATTGCCGTGTGTGTACCTATGCAAAAATCCTGCATGTTCTGCACATGTACCCCAGAACCTAAAGTGCAATATATATATATATATATGAGTGCCTACAAAGAAAACCTCATTTCTAATCTAATTGTGGACATTGTGCCTTCATTAAAAATTCATAGGGTTTGTGAATGTGTCACATCAATACAAAAAGATATACTGACAAAATACTATGGAAAAGAAAGCTGGTAGAGCTACAGTAATATATTGGTAACAGGATTTAAGGCAAGTGATAGTGGAAGAGAAAAAGATGAACTCACTTGGGAGAAACTTGCCTCCTCACACACCTCTTAGGAGAGTTTAATTCGGTAATTACCTTAGCGAACAATGTAGCCCTATAGCAGATGCTCTCCATGCCCTCCTCATGACCCTTCACCTTATATTTAAGCGCACACCTGCCTGACTCACCTGCCAACACTTGCATGCCTTTACCTGAAGCCTTTCTTTGGTTGCTGAAATCTGCTTGGCCCTGGGAGTGCTAGGATATTAATATCCCCAGGAGCATTCCTCAACCAATAACTGATAAGGTTGGTGTATAATTATCCCAGTTCCCTTTTCTCTTGGCTGGAATAACTTTAAGACTTGTTTTCTCCACTGGCTCTCAGAGTCCTGTGGGATCAAACTCCAGTTATCCATGACTTGTTCAATCGTGGATCCTTTATTCACTCCCTCCGCTACCCTGTCTTTCCTCCCATTCCATAACTGGTGTTTCCTGGCGTCATCTCCCAAATACACTGTACACAAGTCTCTGCTTGGATTCTATTTCCAGAGGAATCCTACTAAAACAAGCACATTCTCTGAAATCTCATGAGCACATATTCACATAAATATCCTGGAGAAGTACAAGAAGATATAGAGAAGCTTTATTGCCTGCTTCCTTGTCTGTAACTGGGGAAACTGGAAACATCTTACATATCCACTGTTGGAGAATGGATGAAGAAATTTTAGCCCATTATGAAATGAAAGACGATAATCTGAAGCACATGTACCACATACTAACATGGACACATATACATGTGCAGTAAAATTATAAAACATGCATGAAAATGATAAACACCAAATTTAGGATAGTGTTAATATATAAGAAGGGAAGGAATGCCATTGGGAAGGGTGCAGTGGTGACTTTCCTTCAGTATTTTACGTATTAAAAAATGGCCCATAGGAAATATGGGAAATTACTAAGATTTATTAAAAGTGATGAGACACTGATGAATCACTACTGCTTATTTCATGTATTACTGATATTTTTCTTAAACATTAAAATAAGAAACAGAAAGCTCAAACAGGGAAAAAAATCTATTTACAATGAACTCCATCTAGTCTCTTTGCTGCCACAATTCCTTCTTGGCCCCAAATTAGGCTCAGATTCAGTTTTTCCTGTAGGCCATTTGATGTCTATGACTTCAGTAACAAGTCTTGGGTGCTGGTTTCTTTAAGGTTATCTTACCTCCAGGGATACATTAATCCAAGAGAGAAAGAAACCTAGGAAATTATAATACCTAGCCCTCCCTTACATGGATAACTCCTACCTAGAAGCTTTCCTGGACTTAAATTTTAGAGTTTTTACAAAATTATTTTTATTTTTATTTTTATTTTTTAGAGATGAGGGCTCACTGTTGCACAGGTTGGAATTTAATGACTTGACTGTAGCTCTCTGTAGCCTTGAACTACTGGGCTCAAAGGATCTTCCTGCCTCAGGCTCCTGAATAGCTGGGATTACAGATATTAGCCACTGTGCCTGACAAATTTGGGGGCTTTAATATAGGTTTGGCTGCACTATGTTGGTGTACAAACTGCTTTTGACTAAGTCTACATCAAAGATGGGAACTCACCTATAAATGAGCTTTTTTTTTTTTTCATTTTCTCTTTTCTGAATCCTTCTCTTCCTGGAAGTCTACCTGGATGACGTCACATTCCATCTGAGAGTCATACTTTGCTCTCCTTCTCACTTGTGTACCCCAGCTGATATGTCACCAAGTTCTGCTTGTTCTGTAGTTTTTGTTTGCTTTCTTCTTTCTATTGAGACAAGGTCTTACTCTGTGGTCCAGGCTGGAGGGCGGTGGTGTGATTGTAACTCGCTGCAGCCTTGACCTCCTGAGCTCAAGCAGCTCTCCCACCTCAGCCTCCAGAATAACTGGATTAACAGACATGTGCCACCATTCCTGACTATTTTTAAAGTCTTTTTGTAAAGACAAAGTCTCCCTATGTGACAGGCTGGTCTTGAACTCATGGGCTTATGCAGTCTTCCTGCCTTGGCTTTCCAAAGTTCTCAGATTATGGACATGAGCCCCTGTGCCCAGCCTTATACTACTTTTAAAATGCTTCCTAAATTCATTGTTTTCTCCACAATCTACTGCTATGGTCTTTATATACTCATAACCTTCCACCTGCACTATTGATCCAGGCCACTCCTTATGTTCATTAGCATGGGAGGTGCTTCCTTGCTGGCTCACCATTCGCCATATCCTCCAATCCCTCTGCCCCAGTCCCTGAGTATTGGACTGTCCCTCACCGACTCTTTTCTGTGGAGGGCCCTTCTCCAGTAATCCTTTTTAGCAGGGCTCTTTCTTAAGTTGATTCAGACCAGCTCCCTACTACAGGGTCTATACATCTTACCCAGAAAGTGGACACCCTCACCTCATTGTTGATAGAAGTGCACCTGGATCCTGGTGCAGACAACTCTCTTATTTCTGTCTCTAAGCAGACATCACTTTCACCTTTAATTCTGGGCAGGTGAAAATTATATACCCGGATTTCAGAGGAAACATGTCAGACTCTCCGAGGGATGCCCAAGAATTTTCTTCTTTCACTAGGCTTAATGTAGGAGGAAGGTATCTCCACTTACTCCCCAAGGCTGGAGGGGTGGGGCACAGGAGTTGTATAGCAAACTGACACTCTCTCCAAAGAATCATGTCTCCAGGACTCTTTTACTTCAGGTTACTTATTAGAGGGTAGTGTCAGCAATAAAGAGAGTGCTCTAATGAAAATTAAATCCCCAAAGAGAGAAATGTTCTGCCAGTTATTGTTTATTGGTTATAAAGAAATATATTGAATACTGCTAAGTGTCATATTTCTTGGTGTCCGGTGACCAAATGACATAGTTGGAATCTGTCTTTCAATCAGTGTATGCAAGCATTTTACATTCCAAAATTTGATGAACACATTTTCATTCATCTATCTGTTCATTTTTTCATTCATTTAAAAAGTATTTATTGATTTCCTTCCATGTGCCAAGCACAAAGAGGGCTACGATATTGTCTGTGTTATTGAGACATTCACTATGGTATGTGCCATTTTATGGGAGTTCTGAGAAAGAAGCACTCAATTCTTTTTGAAACAGATATAAAGAATTTCATGGAGGAATGAAGATTTGAAATCTTTACGTCTTTATCTGAAAAGCAAAACAAAACAAACCTCCTCGGATTCTAATTATTGCTGACTCTTTCCTTCAAACCTAATAGCATTGCAAGTATGGTCTGAACTTGCTTACCACCAATTTATTCTTTAATTCACCAGTTAGGTTTCTGTTCCTTCTTTTCAATGATACTAGCAAAGGTCAGCAGTGTCCTCCTAACCCCCAAGCTGAATGGGTTTTTAATCATCATCTGATTTGACCTTCCTCTGATACTTGACAATATTATTTCCTTCTTGAAAATCTCTCCTCTGATTTCTACAACATTTTTGCCTCTCAGTGTTTTCCTCCTATTCCTCATCATTTCTTAGTTTCCTGAGTTGGATGATCTTGCACCCATTCTGTAAATATGAGTGATCTCCAGGGTTTTGCCCTGGGTCAGCTTTCCTTTGTACTTTATGCTTAATCATTTTTATAGTTTTAACTACGGTTATATAATGATGTGTCATATCTACATTTATAGTACACACTCATTTCCAGGCCAATACAACTAACAACCTCCTGGAAATCTTCACCTGGATTTCTTGCAAGTATCTTAAAATAAAGGTATCTCAAATAGGACTCATCTCTATCTTTATCTCTAAACGTGTTCTTCTTATGATCTCTTTTCCCTAGATAGTGCCTATTACGCACAGCAAATCCTGTGAAGCACCCTGGACACTTTTCTCCCCTTTCACTTTCTAAATACAACCACTTATCAAGCCTCAAAAATTCTTCTCATTTTTTCATCAGTTTATTTTTCCATCCTCTCTGCAACTCCCTCAGTTTAGGCTCTCATCATTTACTGAGGAAAACACAACTGAATTTCTTACTTCCAATCCTGCTCCACTGTTGCTAAAGTAATTGTTCTTAAACAAAAACCTTATCATACTAATTGGTTGCTAAAAACCCCTTAAGTATAATTCAGTATTTTCAAGATAAAGTCCCAAATCCTCAATATGTTATGCAAAGCTTTTCCTGAAATGGCCTCTGCTTTCTTCTCTAATTTTATATCTTGGTATGCTGCACTTCTGCACAGTATTTAAAATGCTTTCAATTTGCATTACCTTGTCATGCTGTGTTGTGAATAAGCATTTTTGCTCCTGCTGTCCTCTTTGCTCAGAATTAGTTTTTTCTAACATCATCTCATCGATTAGCCTGGTGAGACATTATACCATTTTTAGGACTTTAATTCCAATGACACTTGTTTTTAGAGCCATATCTGGCTCTCTACGAGGCAGAAATGATCACAGAATCCTTTGTGTCTTTCTTTCTCTTCTCCATTTCCCTCTAAGCATACTTTTCTGACATCATAAAAATGTCTTCTTTTACCCGTTTCTGATATACCATATCTACCAATATGATGGGCAGAATCATGGCTCCCCAAAGAAGTCCTCATACTAACCCCCACAGCCTTCGACTATGTTAGCTTACATGTCATTGAAGTAGTAAGGCTGCTAGTCAGCTGACCTTAAAGTAAGACGATCTTGGATTATCCAAGTGAGTCCAATGCAGTCACAAGAGTCCTAAAAGTAGAGAAAGAAGATAGAAAAGTTAGAGTCAGAGAAGCAGATGTAACAAAGGGAGCAAGGCTAGAGTGATGCAATGTGAGGACTGAATACACCCTTGCTGGCTTTGAAGATGAAAGGGGGCCGTGAGCCTGGGAATGCAGGCAGCCTTGAGGATCTGAAAGAGGGAAGGACACGAATTCTACTTTGCACTTTCCAGAAGAGATGCTGCCTGCCAATACCTTAATTTTAGCCTGGTGAGTCCCCATTCAGACATCTGATCTCCAGAACTCTAAGATAACAAATTTGTATTACTTTAAGCCACTGTGTTTGTGATGATTTGTTAGAGCAGCAATAGGAAGCTAATATAAGCTTCCCAATGCAAGCTCCTTAAAGATAGTTCTTATACAATTAATATTTAATATTTTAGTGTTGAACAACTCAGCTGAAATCATGGTTACTGGGGGAATTCAAGGAGTTTGCTTACCATCTGTGCATGTGCAAAGCTTTGACGCATAAAACTCCAATTATGTTACAACTAGTTATAACATAATGTGGTTGTATGGAATGCTCAGAGCTTTTGCCTTGTAGAAAATAGGGGAAAAAATGGAATGTTTAAAATTAAGGCAGAACAGCTTGGTGTGGTGACAATGCATAAGACACAGTCCATCCGTCACATGTATAGTTCTTAACTGGATTTCAGGAGAGAAGAAATATGCATTTGAAATAAAAACCAACATAAGAAAACACATGCAAAGAACTCAGATGATGAAGGAATAATTTTATTCTGAGGTGGTCAAGGTAGACATTATAGAGGCAAATGAAAGCTGAGGCACATGAAGACATTATAAAGGCATATGAAGAAGATTGTCATACTATACATATTTACAACTTCATTTTTGGCTTGGCAAGTAAAGTGAGATGATCATGTTGTAGACTTAAAAGAGACCTGTATGTCTAAATAGGCAAATAAGTGGGCCAGTGAATGAATGAATATTGAAGAGAAAGCCAGATTTATATACAGGGAATATGCCTTTGGGGAACAAAAGGCTTGAAACATACTGAATAAAGACATTTTAGACAATTGTGATTATTCATTGTGCCTAAACATTGTATGAAGTCTGCATTTGGAGAGAGCAATAAATAAAGAACTACATACATCCATTTCCACTTTGGCCCCATCCCTTTACCAAACAGTTCTCTCAAAGGGCAACAATGTTTTTCTGATTTTTCCATCAAGTGGCCATTGATCAGTCCTTAGACTAACTGCTCTGCAGCATGCGACACCGGACACTCACACCTCTTCAGTTCTATTCACTATGGTCTCCAAAATATATCACACCAGCTCTTTCTGTCTCTTGCATAACAACCTTTCACTTTCACCCTTTATGGCTCAACATTTGTAGGTACTTTTGTTGCTCTTTATGTACCTGGTAACATTGGACTTTTCAGTATCTCTAATCAAAGGGAAGTGAAGGAAATACGGGTCCCTTGGGGAATAGAATGGGTAGAAAAGCAGAATCTGCCCATCTTTGTCATGTTCTCCAAGATTACACAGAACAAGGCCCGGCACCAACCCCTTCAGGGTGCATC
Organism: Leontopithecus rosalia; assembly: GCA_028533165.1. Classification (NCBI taxonomy): domain Eukaryota; kingdom Metazoa; phylum Chordata; class Mammalia; order Primates; family Cebidae; genus Leontopithecus; species Leontopithecus rosalia. Next base: position 15,136,681 of record CM052667.1, on the reverse strand, counting down.
CGGGGGAGCCGGCGTCCATGCTGTGTTGGTAGCAACAGAGAAGAGCTGCTGTACTATGGCCCATGGATGAAAGCAAAGGATTTATGAGTGTTTTTCATGAAGCAGATTTGTGTCATGGGCAAGGAGAACTGGCTTAAGCCATTTAATTCTGACCCAAGAAACAGCCTAGAAAGTTACTGGAACCTGGAGAGTCCCTGTGGAGTTGAACAGCAGGTGTCTGGACTACTACAGTACTTCCCTTATTTCTCAGAGCTACTTCATTTGGAAGGACCCGCCAGAGTAGGCTCAGAGAAAAACTCAAAGTGGCTTCAAGAGAAGTGACTGCTTCACACATCTGCCAGGACCCAGAAAACTCAGCCACATAACCATAGTTATTGCCAGGCCCCAAATTTTTGCTCTTCTCTTTCCTCTTCTGCGCTCATGCCCCATCGCTTACAGGTCAATCATAAGACCTAAGATGTTTGGAAAGAGATTTTTGGGGAAGAGAAAATAAAGAAGCCTCACTCTCCTCCTTGAAGACCGGCTTTGAACAGGTCTCAGCTAAGGCTAGGAAACCTGAACTGTGTGCTGTGTCACATATTGATTGGGCATTCTAATTTCTGAATTGACACTGAGTGTGGCAACTTAAAGTGACCACAGGACTTAAATTGACTGTGTTTCTAATATTTGGTTTAAGTCACTATCAATAATATCACAAAAGACCAGAAAATTCAAGGACTAGCCAAGATTTTCACACAAGGCAGAAAATAAATTTCATCTGTTGGATATATATGACAAGGCCTGTGGGAGAAGGGATTAAAGTTAGCATATGGGACCATCCCACTGGTTGTGTTGTGTTTCATCTTTTGCTTAGGTTGCAAAAACCATTGTTATTCTTTAATGATTTTGGAATGTTATTCTTTTCAAGTGACACTGAGGATGTTGGCTTCAAAAAGATCACACAGGACTTGCTCTGCACGTTTAAACACCTAATAGAAATATCACAACTCGTGTAAATAATGAGGCCACACCCCATGCCTTCTCACCCCTGCCTCTTTCTCTGCCGTGAGAACACAGTGGAAGCTCATTGCAGTCTGTAATGCCTTGTGCCTCAGACGCGGGTTGGGTTGTTGAGACATCACTATCTCTACTTCTTCAGAGTCTGAGACCAGACCACGTGCTGAACATCAGAGCAAATTCTTTTTCAACGATTGGCATAATTTTTCAAAACATGGGTGACCATTAAGAAAATCTTTTAGAAATTCCCTATCTAATAAATGGTGCTGGGAAAACTGGCTACTGTGTGCGGAAAACTGAAACTGGACCCCTTCCTCACACCTTATACAAAAATTAACTCAAGAGAGATTAAAAGCTTGAATGTAAAACCTAAAACCATGAAAACCCTAGAAGAAAACCTGGTCAAGACCACTCAGGACGTCGGCATGGGCAAAGACTTCATGACAAAAACACCAAAAGCAATCGCAACAAAAGCCAGAATTGACAAATAGGATCTAATTAAACTAAAGAGCTTCTTCACAGCAAAAGAAACTAGCATCAGAGTGAACAGACAACCTACAGAATGGGAGAAAACTTTTGCATTCTATCCATCTGATAAAGATCTAATATCCAGAATCTCAAGGAACTTAAGTAAATTTACAAGAAAAAACCCCACCAAAAAGTGAGCAAAGGATATGAACAGACATCTCTCAAAAGAAGACATTTATGTAGCCAACAAATATATGAAAAGAAGCTCGCATCATTGGTCATTAGAGAAATGCAAATCAAAACTACAATGAGATACCATCTCATGACAGTTAGAATGGCAATCATTAAAAAGTCAGTAAACAACAGATGCTGGAGAGGATGTGGAGAAATAGGAATGCTTTTACACTGTTGGTGGGAGTATAAATTAGTTCAACCATTGTGGAATACATTCTTCCACAAATTTCCACAAAATTCTTCTGCATTGTGGCAATTCTTCAAGGATATAGAACCAGAAATATTATTTGACCCAGCAATCCCATTGCTGAATATATACCCAAAGGATTATAAATTATTCTACTATAAAGACACATGCATGTATATTTATTGTATCACTATTATAATAGCAAATACTTGAAACTAACCCAAATGCCCATCAATGATAGACTGGATTAAAAAATGTGGCACATATATGCATAGCATGGAATACTATGCAGCCACAAAAAAGAATGAGTTCATGTTCTTTTTTTTATGAATATGAGAAATAAATCCTAGATACATTGTTGCCATCATTTGATCTTATTAATTAGAAACAGATGATTCACTTAGCTGATTTTATCTTGTCACAAATGTCCAAAAATTCAAAGTATAACTTTATTTTGTGTAAATAGTGATACTCACTTTTAATATTAAAATGATAGATAAGTATGCTATATAAATGAATCCTCCACCTTTTAAAGAGTCAGCATCAGTATAATAAATAAACATCAAAATCATCATTGGCTCTTGGAGGTAAGAAACAGTAATTAAGGATGAAGAAGAATAAAAAAAGGAAGGGAATGAAGAGAGAGGAGGGCAAGCTCAGTATATGAGATTGCTAATTGGCTAGTAATTATTTTGATAATCACATCCTTCCATTATTTAGAAATAATTTACTTCAGGATTGTATTGGCAAGATAAACTATAATGAGTCAAATAAAAGTACCTCCAGTACTTCATATTTTTATATATTTCTGTACATATATTAACACATATAGAAATTCTCTTTCTTTTTGAAAGAAAAAAAGGAGAGGAAGAAAGGAAGAAAAAGAGGGAGAGAGAATGGGAATATTGCTTTATTCTAAAGCAATTCATGTTCATGTTCTTTGCAGGGACATGGATGAAGCTGGAAGCCATTCTTCTCAGCAAACTAATACAGGAACAGAAAACCAAACACTGCATGTTCTCACTCATATGTAGGAGTTAACAGTGAGAACACATGGGCACAGGGAGGGGAATAGCACACACCAGGGCCTGTTAGGGGGTTGGGGGACAATGGAGGCAGAGCATTAGGACAAACACCTAATGCCTGTGGGGCTTAAAACCTAGTTGATGGGTTGATAGGTGCAGCAAACCACCATGGCACATTTATACCTATGTAGCAAACTTGCACATTCTGCACATGTGTCCCAGAACTTGAAAAACAAAAAACAAAAGCATCCTTTTGGACTTATGTTGTTTAGATACTTGAAGATACTCAGAAAACAATTCTCTTAAAAAAAAATTCTCCATTCCACAAACAGATATGGCTTTCTCTGTGTTAGGCCTTATATTAAGTAATAGTTGTTCAGGGTGAAAAATATAGGTATGTTTGCAGTTTCCAGTAGTTACAGTTAATAAGAGAGGCCTTTATTAAACAAATAAGCAAAAGGATTTACAAATTTTGTTAATTCCTAGGATGGAAACAACAAAGGTCTTCAAAATAATAACAAGAGGAAACAAATTTTGATTAGCATAACAACCACATTCTAAATAAAATTAGTCTTGGGCTCTGCAGGTGGGTTTTTAAATCGGCACAATCACTTTGGAGAGCTATTCAGCCCGTATGTATTAAGAACCTTAAAAAATTGTTTCAGATGCTTTTACGTCGTGATTCAGTTGTAGAAATTAATTGTAAGAAAATGATTTGAAATGGGACTGAAAACTTACAAGCCTATATATTAATTGCAGCATTATTTAAAGTAATGAATAACTCAAAATGATTTAATAATAAAAGAGTAATTGTTATGTACATTTGGGTAAATCAAACAATGGAAAGTGAGATGGATACACAATTCTGTACGTGTGTCATGTAATTCTAATTTTAGTAATAACAAATGAGAAAATATATCATTTTGTGATGACATATTGTGTATAAGGCCTAGAAACTATATCAAGTAACAGATGATTTTTTCCTTCTCTATACTTTTCTGCATTTTCTACAATGAAGATATATTCTTTCCACAGGAAGAAAAAAATGGAACTCATTAATAAAACAAAAGAAAGTGTAAAAAGACTGAAGGACAAAAACCATATAAACTATGAGCGGGCCGGGCGTGGTGGCTCACGCCTGTAATCCCAGCACTTTGGGAGGCCGAGGCGGGTGGATCACAAGGTCAAGAGATCGAGACCATCCTGGTCAGCATGGTGAAACCCCGTCTCTACTGAAAATACAAAAAAATTAGCTGGGCACGGTGACGCATGCCTGTAATCCCAGCTACTCAGGACGCTGAGGCAGGAGAATTGCCTGATCCCAGGAGGCGGAGGTTGTGGTGAGCCGAGATGGCGCCATTGCACTCCAGCCTGGGTAACAAGAGCGAAACTCCGTCTCAAAAAACAAAAACAAAAACAAACAAACAACAACAAAAAACTATGAGCATCTCTAGGTTGAATGTTTAATTTATATTTTTATTTAATTTAAAACATTTCTTTTTTCTAATTTTGTGAAATAAACATGTTACTATTTTGGGGACATCAATGTCTACCCAAATCCCAGGCTTTTGAGTCAAATAGACTCAAAATCCCAACTCTGCCTCTGAAAAGCCATCTCTGAGTTTGCACAAGATGTTTAACCTCTCTGAATTTGTTGGCACATCTGTGAAATAGATGTATTGACCTTTTTTCCCTTGGTGAATGAAATGTGTAAAATTGTATAATATTGACACTATAATTTGCCATAGAATAAGTCCTCTTTAAATTTCTTCTCCTTCTTCCTCTTGTTTGCTAGCTTCTCCTACTGTTGCAATTCTTCTGCATTAGAAAAAAAGAAATCAGTTGTTTAGTAGTACCTGGCTAAATTTCAAACGATGATATAAAAGCTAACATGCTTAACTAAATTTCATGGCTAGCACTTAACAGGATTTATATTCCCATTATCTAACATTAACATTTTTAATGACCATACATTGATGGAATTCCAGTTCCAATGTTTTCTGGAAATGGAAAGCTTGCTAAGTTGTAGCAAATGTGTCTAGTGACTATTTCAATGGATGCACAAATGATATGCCATTTACCTTGACAAGGTAATGGAAGCTGAACTTACATCCATTTTTGCAGTCCCTTTTATCCCTTGAAGATGCTATCTTCTATTTCAGTTACACCCTTTCTGATGAGCCAGCCATAGTGCAGAACAGGGAAATGATTAGAGTGGAGCTGTAGAAACCAGTGACTTCCTAAAGTTTAAAGCAGACCCACAATTATTCTCAGTAGTTAAGCACTTTTTCCCCTAAAGAGCCATTGCACATTCAGCTTAAATATTAGCTCACTTTCTATAATAGCAGTGCTCTTAAAAAGATTTTGTATAAGTGCACTTGGGAAGCTAGTTATTTAATGCTATCCTATGGTGAATTCTTTATTAAAATAAATACTTGTTACCAAATTTACCTTTTCTTATATGGGGTTTTGTTTAATGAGCCACGTCCACATTGATTCCAGCTGAATGAAAAGACATTATTTCATGGGCCAGCAGAACTTTCTAAGAGAGGCAATTCCTTCAGTCTAGACTTGTCAGTCTCCCTTTTTATCACCCTGGTACCTGAATAGTAATGGATTGGCCCTAGATGGGGAAGGGCAGGTCCAAGAATTGACCTACAACATACCACAGATCTAGGCAGTCCAGTCCTATCCTGGCCACTGTGACCAGAGGCTGGTAAGTAGTGTCATTCTAAACAGGGAACAAAGTTCAGCTTCTGTGAGGTCAGGGAGTCAGCAGGTGAGCCCCCAGTGGGAGGGCTATGGGCCTTTTCCCAGAGCAGGGGCTAGGGGTTGCTCAGGATGGGTTTTTACTGCCTTTTGACTGTCAACACCCCAAAATTTCCAACTGTTATTTCTGGACAATAGAAAGTCAAGGATTTCTTTATGATGCAGTGATATGCTGGTAAGTGTTTAATAGGCTGCTGGAAAGAAGTTTGTAGGTATGGGTAAAAGAAGCTCTTATTTGTGGCTCTTGCTGATTTCTGTGGTGCAAATATTCTTCTTATAGCTGATTTCAGGCAACCAGTGCGATGTAATTGAACAGAGAGTTGGGAAGAGATGGGAAAAATCAGCTCCTACCAGCCAGTATGAGCCAGCTCTGCTCCATCACTCTCTGCTATAGTTTGGTTTGCTTGGTACCTCCAAATCTCATGTTGAAATCTCGTCCCCAGTGCTATGGGTGGGGCCTAATGGGAGGTGTTTGGATCTTGCAGAGGATCCCTCATGAATGGCTTGGTAATAAGTTCTCACCCTGTTATTTCCATGGAGAGCTAGTTGTTAAAGCCTGGCATTCCCTCTCTACCACTTTATCTCTTACAATGTGATCTGCATACACCAGCTCCCTTTCATCTTCTGCCATGTGTGGAAGTGGCCTGAAGCCCTCACCAGAAGCAAGTGTTGGCACCATGCTTCTTGTACAGCCTGCAGAGCTAGGAGCCAAATGAACCTCTTTTCTTTATAATGTACTTACCTCGAGTATCCCTCTGTAGCAATACAAACACGTTAGACGTATTCACCTTTTCTTGCTTGGGACCAAGTCATACACTCTAAAATTTCTTTCAAACTTTTATTTTTCTTTTAACCTCTGTTCCAACATACTTATTAACTTTTTTTCTTTTTTTTTCTCTCTTTTTCTCTCTCTCTTCTCCTCCCTCTCTCCCCTTTCTCTTTCTCTCTTCCTGTTCCCAGTTATCTACAGATGTTTCTCCAATATCATGGCAAGGTAATTTGTCAAGTAGTTTTTTTTGTTTTCACCAGATTTTGTTTTAACACATTTTATTTTTCTAAAAGAATAAATTTTCATATGCCTGTATTTTTCTGGTACAGAGACTTTTTCCTGCTGGCATGTTTTCTCAGTCCGTCAGTGATGTTAGGGCAAAACTATTTCTTCTAGTTCCTTCCACAAATGTAAATATTTTTCTTTTTGATTTCTATTCCACGAACTATCATATACAATTAGTTAATCCTCCAATATTTATTAGCACAGGATGGATACTGTGAAAACTATAACCAATGACAAGAAGACACTTCTGGCTAAAATTTAATTGGCAAGAAATAATAACATGGTAAAAAGTAGAGAGCTTTGTAAGACCAAACACTTATAAGGGCTAAATTACATGGTTGCGAACAGAAATTTTAAACAAAGTCCTCAGAAATGTTTTGTTTGACCTGTACAGTGTTTTATAAAGTTTTTAATCGGTTCCAACGTGGTGATCTCACTCAAAATGTAGATGTCACAATTTGACTGGAAGAATAAGGTGATTTGAGAGCTCTGGGTCTACAACTGGAATAAGGTAGCCATGCCTTAAGCCCATCACCATCCCCAACTCCATTGTCCTCTATCTGTAAACTTATCTTGTCCCTATATCTAGGCCAACACTCCCTGTCCTTGGAGGGGATTTATGAAACCTTTGTTCAAACTCCATGTAACTCAGCATCAAGCCAATTCTAGTGCTCTGGCTCAAGGATGCATCCTAGAAACCTGGCCTCTTTTTTTTTTTTTTTTTAATTGAGAACAAGTCCTCACTGTCTGTCACTTTTCATATCTAGCCAGGCCAGTCTCTTCTTACCATGTTCCCTTTGTTATGGTGGTACCTTAAACCCAGATTCTGGTAGAGAGCAGGGAGCTATTACCTAACATTTGTAGTGTTTCTGTGGAGTCACTGGCTGGATGGGGCATCCTCCCATCCCTGGTTCAGCCTCCTAATAACAAAAGCTTGTCAGAACCATAACCAATGACATCATTCTAGATGCTGCTTCTGCTATGTATCAGTGTACGTGTTTTTTCATCACGGATAACTCCCACCCTGCCACGTATCTGCTATGGCCAAGTGAGCATTGAGTCTTAATTGCGGGTCCTGGTCCTCCTCTATGTTCTCCATCCTACCACAGAAAACTTGCCAGTTCTGACCATCTGATGAAAGAGCACAATTGGTCTGAAGAGGGTTGAACTTGACTTGTGTAGAAATAAGTTTGACACAGCTTAGTTGGGTCAAGATTAAGAAGAGATATTAACCACTTCTCAAGAAAAATACTAAATATGATTCTACTGACACTCTTCATTAGATAAAATATGGAGATGCTTTAAAACAGAAAAGTGATTTTCAGCATAAAACAGCATTCTAGTTCATTTATAACAAGGCCTTTGTATTCATTTTGTAAAATAATTTCCTCATGTTCATTTCTTCATCCCCCACTATTTGCTGTTGTATTTGCAATCTCTGACGCTTGTTCATGATTCATAAGTTCAGTCATTGCTAATGGGAGGTGAGAAAAGGAAAGAATGAGAACATCTTGCTGCTTTTAATATATATTATTATGAGTATTCTTCTAAAAAATATACCAAAATGCTACCTACAATTCTTAATTTTTCCCTTCTATACTTTATAGTTTCTCTTATTCCTCCTTTTATCCTTTCTCTTCTTTTTTCTCTTTCCTCATTTTTATTCTTCTTCTCCTCCTCCACCATTCCCTTCTTTTTTTCTGTGATCTCTGGTGTTTTTTCTTCTATACTTCATAGGTATAAAGCTCACATCGGAGCTTTATACCATAGGTAACTCCCAGGCAACATGACTATTGGAAGTCATGTGGTTCTGCAAGGAATCCCAAATGGTGAGGTGGTGCATCTAGCGCATTTATTTGTCAGAAGCAGTACACGGTGGCCTTGGTGAATCATTCATCAAATTCTTACTCAGCATGAGACAGTGTATGTTATCATTAATACATGTAAATAATTTCATGCATGCACAGAGGCACAAATTCCTTCTTAGGGCATAGGTTTTGCCTATTAAAAATCCTTAGTGATATTTTGGTTCTGAGGAAAGTTTAGAATTTCTATATTAAGGAACGATCATGGTGAAACTAATGATTGCATAGGAGGAAGTGTATGTGAACTAGATTCAGTAGAAGTAATGTCCTTAGAAGAGAGTCCTGAGGAATCTTATCACCATTGTACTCTGTTTAATATTCTGGCTCAGTGGACCCTGGAGGATCAGATACAGAGTAGCGAAGAGGAGAGAATTCAGAATGAAAAGAATGATTTGTGAATTGAAGCAGTCAACTGAAGGAATGATGAGCATGCTCACCTAACTCTTGAGGAAGAGCAGAATATTCTCTGCTTTATAAAATGCAAATTGACAAAGAGCACCATGAGGGAGAAAGTCACCTTCAGATATTTGGCAACCATTATGCCTGATAATTATTCTAACATATTTTTATATTACTTTATACTTTTCAAATAAAAACTGCCATTCTTTAAGCAAACATTATAGGTAAGAGGACATTCTATGTTATTTTTATAGATATAGAAACTTAGATTTGAAGAAGATAAGTGTCTTACCCAAGGAAAAGTAAGTGATGAGTGTGGAGTGGAGAGGAAAATCTAGATCTAATGGTGCTACATGTTTCTATGTACCGTTTCTGATTCTATTGATAAATAATGAAGACTAATTGAATATTGAAATCCAAAGTGCTAAGGGATAGGAATGGGTAAAGTACATAATAATTATATAATATGATGGGAAAATATGTTAACCTTCTGACATTGTTTTTCTATTGAATCCTGTTGAAACCTAAGACAGCACAGAGCTTGGGTCATTTGAAGCTGGAATTGAAAAGATGCTGTGAGGCCCAGGCTGCCTCTGCGAATAATGGAAGATAGACTGGGTGATCTGTTAAATGTGACTGGCTCAAGTCTAGAGGATTCAAATGGCTCTTGTTGTATTCATTAGAAACAGGTTTGCTTAACAGTCTCTAGAGTTCTCTGAGAATGGAGCTGACATGTGCAAATGATAGGCTTAGAAACTTTCTTCCCTCCATAATTCCCCTCTTCTATTGTTCCTTTTCCTTCGAGCTTTCCTTCTGGACGTTGGTAAATCTCCAGGAAATGCACTTGTGTTTTCTGTTGTCACATCTCATCAGTGCTCTGCTGGGGAGGGGCTGGTGGAGGGAGGCAGGAGAACCAGGAAGAAAGAGAGAATGCCTTGGGCTGAAATGGTAGCAGCATGCAAATGAAGGCCAACTCTGTGAACATTTCCCGAGCAGTCACATTGTATTACAACCAAATTATGGGATGCAATTCCTAGAAAATGGCAAAAGAGGGACCAAAAAAAAAAAACTGCTGACCAGGAATAATTTCTTCTTAAAAAATTAAGACACTTAAATGGTGAGGGTACTTATTCAATTTATATCCTTTAATAAATACATATTTCCTAACTATACTTACCGCCCTGGATAGGAAATAGAAGAATGTGTGTGTGTCCATGTTAATTCTTACATCTTCACATAAATCTTTTGTCTTATTGCCATTTTGGTTCTATTGTAAATCTTCAGATTTGACCCGGGCAACCAACTCTTTCAAAATGCTTCAGTTCAGAAAGGCAATCCTCAATATTAGCACGTTTAAATATGAACAACTAAGGCATCTCTCAACGACTAGACTCACCCTGATACCTATTTTAAAATACATATCGCTGAGAATCAGTGTTCTGAAATTTTGATTTGCAGGTCAGGGATGGGAAATTCTGATGCATAGCCAGATTTGGAACCAGAAAGAAAGCACATGGTTCAAGTAATGCCAAACTGGTAAAGGCAATTTATTATTTTAATAGTCTTATGATAACTCCGGCTTTTTGAAGGATTAAATTTGGGACAAAAAGTGAGGTCTAAATCACATGTCTGTCACGTAAGGAATATTTCAATCTATAGGAGAATGAGAAGATATATTGTTTTACTGTGAAGTACTGAGAAGCTTAATCAAAAGTGACTGAGGTGTGGTTCCTGCCTTTCATATGCTCTCAGTCTGCCAAGACAAATAGCAGATAAACATGTAAGTGGTATACAATACAGTGTGTGTAAGATTTGTTGTAGAAACTACAGGAACAGAGAGGGGACAAAACAGGCTCAGTAGGAGGCAGAGGTGGAAGACTTCATAAAGAAAATGATGCTTTTGTTGAATATAAAAGGATGCGAAGAGTTTAATGAAGTCATGGTATCTGAAAGATACCTTTTCAATATAAGAAAAAGCACACGGAAAAGTGTAGCCTTTTGAAAGTGCATGACAGTATAATCTGCATAAACACCAGTGGTCTAGTTTGTGCATGCTGCCATATTCAAAATAAAACAAAACAAAAGAATCTGACAACTGAAAGTTATTTGAAAATAATTCGAATTTCATTGCATATTCTGAAATTTTTTATGTAAATCAAACCAAGGGAAGTAAATTATTATAGTTCTATGTGTACCTTCCTTTCCTTCATGTGTCAACTCCTGGCAACTGAGGTCTTCTTCCCTGATCCAATCTCCTTCTTCCTGCCTTGTCACCCCTCATCTTTGTTAATGTTTTTTAACCTTCATTCATTCAGCTAACTAGCTTTAAAATAGTTATTCTCTAAATGTGACATTTATAAACAAAATAAAAATAAAAACATGCTTCCAAATAAGATAGAATAACAGGGACGAAATTTACCTTCCCATATAAAACAACTAGCATATATGAACCAATTGCTTTCAAGACACTGGCCTCAGGAAAACAAGTGAAGTGACCTCTGATTACCTCATATTTCTGTATGAAGAGAGGTAGTATGTGATGGCACAAGAAGGGATCAGCCAGGCTGAAGCCAGATGGACTCCCTGAATGGAAGAAACAAAGTTGAGAAACTAGGAAGGTGAAAGTGGCTGGAGTTTACAGAGCAGAGTACCAGAGACAGAGAGCTACACAGAGAGACCTCAGGAGATCTGCAGGGGGTTACCATTCAGTATTCAGCTGAGTACTGGCCAATATATGTATGTGAGAAAACTATCAAAGAATGGGGAAAGAGCTACCGGAAAGAATTAAAGGTAACATGCCTGACACTCGCCCAGATCCGGGAAACATGCCTGCTTCCACCAATAAGAGTAGGGAGCCTTATGATTATAAAGACATGGGTGGAATACACAGAACAATATTGCCTCAATAGTGCAAAAATAATTATTCCTACATTAAGCACAATCGAGATGCTGCTTATCAAATCTTAGAAGTGAGGCACATTTAATTGCTTCCAAGTAACTAAGCTAACTCACAGAACAAAACCCAAGAATAATTATAAAAAAGCAAAAAACATCTGAACGCAAGAGGATAAAACACATGATAGATGACATTCAATACAAACTTAGTCAGTGCTATGGCCTGAATGTTCATGTCTTCCCAAAATTCGTATGTTGAAATCTTAACCCCCAAGGTGATTGTATTAGGATGTGGAACCATTTGGGAGGTAATAGGTCATGAGGGCAGAACCCTCACAACTGGAATTGGTGCTTTTGTAAAAGGAGCTCAGAGAGTTGCCTTGTCCTTTCACCATGTGAAGACCTAGAGAAAAAGCACCATGTATCACCAGATACCAAATGTGCTGTCATCTTGACTTTGGACTTGCCAGTCTCTAGAACTGTGAGGAATAAATTGTTGTCATTTATAAGCTGCCCAGTTTATGGCATTTTGCTACATTGGTCCAAATATATTAATTAGGCATATGAAGAGGGAAGAAAGTACGACGTCCTGTAAGAAAAAAAAGTACTACTTTTAGAAAAAAACTAAATCTGTCAAAATCAGTGCAGAGCTGACATAGATATTAAAATGAGTAGAAAGTATATTAAAATTATTATAACTGCATTCTAGATATACACAATACGAAATAGAGACATGGAAGATATAAAAAGTAACCAAATAAAAAAATTAGAGCTAAAACTATAATGTCTGAAATTTTATAATGTATGTGTAACTATATATGTGCACATACATATGTATGTGTAACATGTATATGTGCACGTATGTATGTATACACACAAACATACACATACAATGAAGTTCTTAACAATAGATTGAAGAGAAGAAAAGATTAGTGAATGTAATAATATCATAATAGAAACTTACTGAAATTAAACACAGGAAGGAAAAACAAAAATACCATTAAAAGAACACTATAGACCTGTGGAAAAGCTGTTAAGATACCTAGTACACATGTAAACATAACTGTGGGAGGATAAGGGGTTTAGAAAAAATATTTTAAAAAATAATAAGTATTTGTGAAACCTAATAAAATCTATAATCACATATCAAAGAAGCCTAATGAACCCCAAGCATAAGAAACATGAAGAAAATTACACCAAGGCATAACATAATCAATTTGCTAACAACACATTACATACAAAAGATGAAAGATTAATGTAGCAGCAGATTTTTTTTGGGGGGTCAGAAACATTGGAAGCAAGAAGACAGTAGAGCAATGTCTTTAAAATACTGAAAGAAAAAAAAAAAGATGTCACTCCAGAATCCTGTATTCAGTGAAAATGTATTTTACATTTGAAGGCAAAATGAATACTTTTTTCAGCACACAGTAGTTGAAAGTACAGCACATTCATTGTGCAAGAGGCATTAAAGGAAGTTTTTAGGAGAAAGGAAAATAACACCAGATGACAATTTGAACCATAATAAAGAAATGAAGAACACTAGAAACAGCTACAACATGGGTAAATATGTAAGAGCTTTTTCTATCATTTATATCTGTGAACCTAAGTTAATATTTAAATAAAAAAATTTGCAGTGTGGGGTTTATAACATGTAAAAGCAAAATATATGGCAATAATAGCCTAAAGGACAAAAAGAGAGAAATGTGAGTATACTACTATAAAGTTCATACATTATATGTGAAGCAGTGTACTCTCACTTGTAGGTATACTGCAATAAGTCAAAGATGTACATTGCAAACCCTAAAGCACCTTTTACAATAACATGGTAGAGGAATATATCTAAAAATTTAACAAAAGAAAATAAACTAAAAACAGTTAATCCAAAAGAAACCATGAATTCCTACTATTTTTCCTAATAGAACGGCTGTAATTAAAAAGAATGACCATATCACATGTTGGCAAGGCTGTAAGAGCTACTGGAAATCCACTGCTGCTGGAAATCCAAAATGGCACAACCACTTTGGAAAAAGAAAAGTTAAGCAAAAATTTACCATATATCCTAGCTGTTTCATTCCTATGCATTTACCCCAAAGAAATGAAAGCATATATCTATAAAAGACTTGTACAAATTTTCATAGCAGTTTCATATTAGCTTCAAACTGGAAACATCCCAGTTGGCCATCAGCAGATGAGTATTGTGGCGTATCCATGCAATGGAATATTCCTTAGTAAAAACAACGAGCTATTGGCACATTGTACAACATGGATGAATTTCAAAATAATTATTCTGAGTTAAAGATGCCAAACACAAAGAGGACATATTCTGTAATTACATTTGTAAACAGTTCTAGAGAACTGAAGATATTCTGTGATAGAAAGTAGCTAAGTAGTTTCCTGGTGGATGAGTATGAAGGAACAAAGAGTAGGTAGGAGGTATTCCAGATGGCATGAGGAAACTTTTGGTCTGATGGATGTATTCACTGTCTTGACTTGGTGGTTTTATGGTTATGGTTTTTTTAACATATGCCAAAACTCACCAAATTACACGTTTTTATGTATGTGAAGTTTATTGTATGTAAGTTATGTGACAAGGACAGAGCAGGAGAGAGAGACCAAATTCAAAATTCTTTTTGGCAAGATAAAGCCAAATGTAAGAGTTTGCTCACATGAATAGGTGCTGTCCCTGCTGCATGTAAATTTCATTGTACATTATATTAATGGCTTTCAAGTAATATAGATTTTCCAGACAGACTTTTACATGTCTGCCTACCCAAGGCTTTCACACAATCAAGTGTAGAAGTCAATCCAAACAAACACACTTTAAAAGGTGAATAAATGATGTCACCTTTCTTTCAACCCCCTGAATTCCATCCTTGGTTAAAATTACAGGTATGTCATTTGATTAGAAAACCATGAAGTGTCTATTGTATTAAGCATACTAACATATACCTTTCTGATACTTTTATCAGTGGTGTAACTCCTACCCCAAACTTCCATGTCCTTAATTCTCTACCTATTTTCAGCTCCGGGGGCTCTTTTCATTTACTTTTTAATGCTGTTCTCTTATCTCATAGATTTATTTCAAGATTTTTACCTCATTCTTACATGTTCTGACTTTGATTTGATTCTAATGATAGCTCTTTTTCTTAAACTCTTTCAGGTCTCTTGAAGAATTTTGTCTGAAAACTTTATATCTTAGAAAAAATTGGCTGTCTTAGCTACTCATGATGAACTGAAACGTAGAAGGCAGGGTAACAGCAAAGCAGAACTCACCCAGATGGTTCAGATGGAAAATCTTTCTTAATGAAGATGTAAAACCAAAGAGGATGTCCAGAACCTTGGATGTGGGCTGCCTTGAGAGAGGTGAGTGAATAATGAAGCATCAGGTGTCTGCTGCTTCCGCCTTCCACTCTCCAGTGAATGTGTGCATTGCCAGCTGGGAAAGGAAGCATGGAGAATGTTGTCTACAGAGGCCATCCTTCTAGGGGTCTGAAGCTTAACAGAAAAGTATAAGCATGGATCTGGGAGACAAAATAGCAAACAATTAGTTTCTGAGGGTTATTCTGAAAATTCTCTCTCAGCTACCTTATGTCCCCTATTTCTAATAGATACCTGTTGTATAATGAGCTGCACAGCTTCAAAGGCAGAATGTTAAGAGTGCTTTAAAAGGGCAGCATTTTCCTCAACTAAAATTTATTGAGCAAATCTCTGAAAGCGCAGTTTGTAGGTGCTGTGGGAACAAAGGAATGAATCTGGTCCGTGTTCTGGTATGTAGAGGTTATGTTTTGTTTGTGGAGGACAAATTTAATATTTTTAAGAAGGTAGTCTATGGTAAGGACTTCAACACAGATAAAAATGGTGTGCCACAGGAGAGCAGGGTGGGTGTTCATGTCAGTCTTTGTTCGTTTGTCCCCTTCCTCCCAGTCACCCCAGCTTTCTATAGCTGGGACCACTGATGCCCTAGCTTACGCGGCTAGGCCAGCTCAGTTCCTGAGTCAGTTCTAAAAGAAGAAATAATGTATTCAATTCATAATATCTGCCACAGTTCTATCCAATAGGACTAAGAATTTTTCTGGTCATGGATTCAGAATTTATTGGCTTGTATTAAAAAAAAATACATGTTAAGACGCTGGACTTTTGATGAGGCCAAAAACCTTGTCTCTTTGAGGATTAGATCAGCCTCGGGCACCAAAGAAGTTCCAAAGTCACCTGTTGTCTCCTTTACCTTTCTATATGTACATTCATTCATTCATTCTTTCCTGAATGCTCACCCTGTGCCAGAGACTGCACTAAGACCGGGAGATATAGTGGTGACACAGACCCACAGGAACTGTCTCTGTCCTCACGAAGATAATGTTCTTGTGGAAAAGATAAGTTGAAGTACATAAACATATATGACAATATTTCAGAGGGCCATACAGAAAAGCAGGAGCATTGATTAATAGAGTAACTGAGAGTGAAATGCATACGCAGGAGGGTTGTCTCTGAGATGATGACACTCAAGCTGAGATTTCAGAGCCAAGAAGATAACTGACTGTAAAAAGAGCCAAAAGAAAGAATGCTGAGAAAGAGGGAAGAACAGTGAAACGCCTGTGAAGTGAAAGAGTTTGAACTGCTTAAGGTATAGAAAGGAGATTACTTCAAAAATGATGAGTTCGTGTCCTTCGTAGGGACGTGGATGAATCTGGAGAACATCATTCTCAGCAAACTGACACGAACAGAAAAGGAAACCCCGTATATACTCACTCATAGGCGGGTGATGAACAATGAGAACACATGGACACAGGGAAGGGAGCACCACACACTGAGGTCTATTGGGGGAAATAGGGGAGGAACAGCGCGGGGGGAGCGGGGGAGGGACGGCATGGGGAGAAATGCCAAATATGGGTGAAGGGGCAGAAGGCAGCAAAACACACTGCCACGTGTGTACCTATGGAACTATCTTGCATGTTCTGCACATGTACCCCAAAACCTAAAATGCAATAAAAATTAAAAAAACAAAAGACTTAAAAAGATACTCAAAATAGGAAATTTTAATATATAAAAAAAAAGAAAGGAGATTACTGTAGCTAGAATGTAGTAAGAGAGGGGGAGAGAGAAAGAGATGCATCTGGAAAGACAGAAGAGAGCTAAATTCTGCAAGACCTTCTAGACCAGAGCAGAGATTTAGGGTTTTATTCTAATTGCTAGGTATTTTAAGCAGAAGAGTGACATAATTTGTCTTACAATTTTCTGGGTGAAGATGGAGTCTAGGTAAGAAGAGTAGACTGAAGAGGTGTCAATCAGAGTTGTTTAGGCAAGAGATAATCATGACCTTGCCTAGGGTGGAGGAGTGAAAATAAAGTGGACTGAAATATTTTGGTTATAGACGAATAGGATCTGTATAAGCAGAGTCAGAAGTGAGGTGAAAGAGAGGAGGTACACCTCCTAGAAATTTTTCACCTGAACAATCTTCTCTTCAGTGTCCCTGACACATTATCCTCTGGTTTTAACTAAACATGTTCAATGCTGGGGTTCTCACCACTTTGTGAGGTCATCCTTCCAGCACATCATAAGGCAGCTCTGGTGGTCATAGTGTCCTCTAATGTAAATCAACTGGGCCAGTGATGTAGTTTTTTTAAACAAAAATTTGAAATTTAAATACATAACTGATTTAAACTCAATGGTCTTTTATGTTTTAGCTATTTATTTCTGGAAACTATTAGTGTAACTAAATCGTAGTTTTTCTGCACATGCCTCAAGGTGTGCATAGGAAGCTCTAAGGAGTCCCATGAAGCCCTGCGGCCAGTGGGTTGAAACACCGCTTCCGTTGTCTTCTTCCCAATGTGGTTCAATGAGGGGCTTTTGACAGTTTCAGCATGATGGTCTTCTTCAACTCTGTCTCTGAGTCTGTTAGGCAATTGCTCCTTCTGTAAGAGGGAAGAGGTGATTGAAGGAGTTTACCTTTTATTTGCGGTAGTCAGACACCAAACAATCACTGAGGGACCATTCTTTGCATTTTGTGAAGAAAGCAATGCGTAAAAAGAAAGTACAGAAGCATACTATAAAAATAACAATAAAATAATATTTGTCCAAGTTATTATAAAATCTCATATGGGTTTGCTTTGTGCACAGGAAAGAATATTCTATATTTTACCTGATGATTGGGAAAATGTGTAATTTTATGCTCGTTCCAGTAAAGTAGATTGTGGCAAAGCTGTACAGCAAGTAGTAGTAAGAACTTACATTTTTCTTGTGCTTTTCATCCCAAAACACTCCAGAGAACTGTATGTATTAAATGCAAAGCATATGGTAAAGCACTGTCAAGATGTGCGTATGAGAGATCACCAAACAGATGAATTCCTTCACTGAGATGAGCCAGCTTTGCTCTGCGTAAGGTGGAGAGGCTCAAGCTGAACAATGGACATCATGCTGCTTGCTGTTTGCTCTACATTTTTTAAGTCAGTCAGCTTGCTTTGAGTAATCCAGTGTCTAAGGAAGAGGGGATTAAGTAATGCAAAGTAATGCTTACTTAGTGTGCCTTATGAAGCCGGAGTATTATTCTTGGACATTTCATGGACGGGCGTACATCTGGGTGAGAGGAAATAAAACAGCCCAGAGGAGCAGCTTGAGTAAATTGGAATACTCTGGAAATGAGGAGGCCCTGGATATGGCAATGGAGTCTCCTGTGAGCCAGGGCGAATAGCACAGACTGGCTAGTGTTGTTCTGGAGCTTGTATTAGTGTGTCAATAAAAAGTGAATGCAGACAGCAAGCACAGACATTGCATAGGAAAAGCATTTTATTTTATTTGGAGCTGAGATTACAATTTAGGCTGTGGCCGTTAGGAGACAAAGAAGCAGTGGGTTGAAGAAAATGCCGGCGAGTTTAAACGGCCCTTTCAGGTCATCAAGGGCATGTGGTCTGCTACTTGGCATTTGCTTGCTTCTCAGAATTGGCAGATCAGTTAGTTATACATAGAGCTGATTCCAGTGTCTTGTGACTAAAATTCACCCTCCTGGCTTACCTCCTTTTAGGAAATGGGATTTAAGGCTAGCTTTCCTAATCTTCTTAAATCTTTGTTGATACTGTTTAGAATTAGAAACCAAAATCTAATAAAACTCTATTGAATAGTTTATCTACTATTAAACCATTGTTTTATCTAAATACATCTGCTCGTCTCCCTGAGCTGTATCGTTTTTGTTGGCCATTGGTCAATTTGGTTGTTATCTTAATGAAATTGGAGGAATGTTGGTTGCTTTTTCTCAAGTAAGCATGGAAGAGCCTTACTCATACATGTCTCATTACCTACTCCTCGCTTCTCATTTACCTGCATTCTCTCCCTTTGCATGTGCTGATGGACTCTGCCCTTCGGAAAAATCAGGCAAAAGTCTCCATTCTAGCTGAATGCAGTTATCTGCAATTCTTAAATGACAATCCTTGAAATAGGCAGCAAAGTGCCATATGATGTGAGTTCAGCAGTTCAGAGGAGGGCATCTATCTTCTAAAAACTCCTACTGTGGGAAAGCCTTTTATTCACTTATTGGACAATGAAAGTATTAAAAGTGTTCTTGCTTCCTTAGAGGTGTATACTGAAATATTTTTAGTTGAAACAATTTGATTTCTGGCATTTGTTTCAATACGATCCTGAGGTGGGGAGATGGTGGTTAGATGCAAGAAGATGAGAGAAGACTGTCCGTGTATTGATAATACTTGTTGAATGTGGAGAGTGGATAAAACAGGTGCATTATTCTATTGCCTTTGCATTTGTAGATGACTAAAACATTTATTAATCAAAGTTTTCGAAAAATGAAGAGAGTTAGGATCAGGGTAAAATATTGACTTAAAGTTTACTCAAAGGCAAATTTCACAAATAAACTGTACAGTGACAGCCCTCATTCTCCTACCCATCGCAAACATCAATAATGAACTGACTAATCACAGCTCACTCCCCCTCACACCCTCCCCCATAGTGTTGAGAAGGTTTCCGAGGAGCCTTCAGGTGGCCATTGCATGATTTGACTAGTTAGCAAGTAGGATGATAACCATTTGTCACTCCTATATTAAGATGTAAAGGAATAAGGATAATTCCCTCACTCTCTCAAAAAGTAGGAGTGGTCGTGTTGGGTGCCTGAAAAAGGTAGAAAAGAAAAATTGCGGCCAGGCGCGGTGGCTCAAGCCTGTAATCCCAGCACTTTGGAAGGCCGAGGCGGGTGGATCACGAGCTCAAGAGATGGAGACCATCCTGGTCAACATGGTGAAACCCCGTCTCTACTAAAAATACAAAAAAAAAAAAAATTAGCTGGGCATGGTGGTGCGTGCCTGTAATCCCAGCTACTTGGGAGGCTGAGGCAGGAGTTCAGGTTCCTGCCTGAACCCAGGAGGCAGAGATTGCGGTGAGCAGATCGCGCCATTGCCCTCCAGCCTGGGTTACAAGAGCGAAACTCCGTCTCAAAAAAAAAAAAAAAGAAAATTGCAACAAAAAAATAAGAAATACAGAAAATACTGAGATCACTAAAGAGAAATTGAAGACTGTCTTCTTAAATGTCTCTCCAAGGATTGGCAGAATGGGTTTTCGATCCCGGGACACACTGGTCCCTCACGATGCTGGAAGCGCTGGAGGCCAGTTAGCGGTTAATGCTTCAGGGTGAAGATCTTAATGTTTCATTCTATTTTTCTGCATACTTTCCAGTTTCTCCAATAAAGATATTTTCATGAGCTATTTGTTGAAGAAACTTGAGTTCCATTATCTAATGTTTGAAGAGACATTAGAGATAGATGGGAGGAAATAAAGAAATAAAACTTTATTGGGCTTCATGGGAAAAAATATTTAAGGAAATAGCAAATTGCCTCCAAGAATCTTGAAGATTAATATAGGTCTATACTCTGGGTCTCTGTAGTATTTACCACTGCTTAGGAGTTCATTTATATTTGAATGTCGGGCCACTTCTTCCACACAAAGTACATGAACGGGTGCATTGTTAGAATAGTCACCTGTCAAGAAGATTTCCTCTTGTCATTGCATTTTGAAACCACTTCTAGTGAGGCTGCATAAGACTGCTGTCCATTTTCAGCTTGCTTCTGGTTAGTAAACTCATTTTTACATAAACCGAGCTTGGGATTTTTCCTTCTCCTTTGACCTTCTCCAAAGAGCCATAGGTGGAAGTGGAGGAAGGGGCATTGGTCCAAGAATGGTAGATACCCTGGAGAGTATGCAGTTTGCTCACACCCTCTGGTTCTGCTGGAGCTCAGTTTCAAAGGTGCCAAGTCCATCTCACAATGTATTGCTGCTGAGTCCATGAACCTTAGGACACGGGGAGTCTAACAGGATCCAGCGCCTCATGGGCAGTTCCAGCTGCATAATCATTGACGTTTCATGGTCAGGCGTCTGTTTCACTAGGGTAGAGTAACATAACAGGAGTTGCTTTTCCAAAGGTGTATAATTCTCTTCAGCAGAGGGCAACATTCTGCTTTAGAATCCCTGGGGCTGCAAAGGGCTTTTCCTGCAAACTCCCCATGGCATCTTTTTCCAGCACTGACACTTCTAAGATCATAGGAGAATAAGGTGGCAAGATGGTTAATACCACAGCCTGGGCCTGCTCAAGAGCCCTCTCCTATTCTGGTCCTCACTCAAAGCTTGTAGACTTTTGCATCACTCTGTATCTAGTCCAAAGCCATGTTTCTAGGTGCTGAATATTCAGCCACAAGGACCTGAAATATTATTCATTCGTCGTGGTAGAAAGTGCAAGATGCAATAATTTGTCTCCACTTTGAAGAGAATGGCTTGGTACAGCTCTAACTACTAAATCAATACAGATTTTATGGATATGTTTGGTCCTTGAATCTTCAGTGCTCCTCTCCTAAATTCTATAGTACACGTGCTTTCCTAAAGCCACCAGTGTGTTAGTAACCACTTGCTCATCAGGCCCAGTCAACACAATATCATCAATGTTAGTTTTCTGTGCAATGTCACAATGTTCCAATCCTCTTCGGACTAAATTATGATAGACAGCATGGGAGTTAACATATCTTGGTGAAAACCTCTAAGTGTATCATGATATCCATTCCATATGAATGCAAACTGCTTTCAATGCCATTTCTATTTGGAATAGAAAAAGAATGTATTCACCAAGTTAATGGCCCCATGCCACATACCCGAGTTTGTAATAATCTGTGGTTGCTAGGATAACCATATCTGGCACAGTGTTTGTGATTAATTGGGGCTGCTACATAGCTGAGCTAGCATTAGTGTACAGTTGTCCCTCACAAGCTATTCAGTTTCTGCAGATCCTAGTTGGTGAATTAAATGGGGATATGATATAAAAGAATGCTTTTTCATAGTGGCCCTTATCTCCACTATCACCCCCAGGATGACATCCTGGGAAATTCTGTTCTTGTTTTATTTTACAGGACTTACCACATGGCTCTAGCTTCTTTGAAACATTGTAGCATCTACTCATCCTCCCTCACTTGCTTCTCCTTCTCAGTATCCTTTGATGGTTCTTCATCACCCCCTGACTTCTAACATCGGATTGTCCTATTCCTTGGCCTTCTTCTGTTTCTTTGGTGATCTCATCTAGTCTCACTGTTTTAAATATGAATTCTTTATCTTCAGTTCAGACCTCTCCTTTTTAAACCGCAGACATGAGCATACAACAGCTGGCTTGATAAGTCTGCTTGGATATCTCACAGGCATTATGACTTAAAATATTCCAAAAATGAACTTCCACAGCAGGTCTGTCTCTGTCATTTTCCTTGTCTAACATAATGGCAGTTTAGCTATCCAGTTGCCCAGGCCAAAACCATGGCATTATTCCTAACTCTTGGTTTTCTATCCTACATCACATTCATTAGCAAAACCTTTGAGTTAGACTATGAAAATATATCTAGGGTTAAAAATCAATTCTCACCATTTCACTATGAAAATATATCTAGGGTTAAAAATCAATTCTCACCATTTGCATTACGATTGTCTTGGTTCAGGCCACTAACATCTCACCTAAATTACTGCAAGTTTCCAGACACATTTTTCCACTTTCATCCTTATCTTCTTAAAAGGTCTTTTAAAATCAGCAGCAAGTATGATACTCCTGAAATTAAGGTCACATCACTCAGAAGAGTGAGGCTCAAAGGCCTTTTTTCATTTCATAATGATTGCCTACCACGTGCCAGCCAAAGGGATACTAGTGTGCACAAAATAAACGTCTTGCCTTCCTGGAGCCTGCAGTATATCAGGAAAGATGGAAAATAAGAGCATAGTTAGTCCATAATAATTCTAACAAATGTCATGAGGGATAAATACAAAGAACAATGAGAATATATAAAAGTGAATAGGTAATAAAATAATACCTAATAAGGGACCCCAGAAGAAACACTATTAAATTTAAAATCTGAAGGATGGGTAGCACTGTGTTGGAGCTATGAGTGTAGAAATATCACATCATCAGAAAGTGGTGAAATGAATATTCAAAACCAGGTGAATATGTCTCTCACCTTGAACTTTTATAATAGTTCAAAAGCATCATGTTCTAAAGCATCATGTAATATTATTCTTGATGTTAAATATGGTGATCGTAATTTATCAAGATTGTGAGGCCTACAGGTAATGAAGTCTGAACTTAACTACAGAATCAAGGGTTCTTGTTTTTAAACCTCAGTGCCCTTCAGTCAGTTTTATGACAAGACTTACAGTTTTAGATGGATAAGAAGAGAATTTTATTAAGAGCTATGCTCAGAAAATTCAGCTCAACCACATATATGTTATATGGATCCGTCATAATCATAACCACCTTTATATAGAGCTTGCTGTATACTGGGCACTTTGCTGAACACTCTAAGATGAACTATTTTATTTAAATTTCACAACAGCATTATGAAATATGGTCTGTTATTCCCATTTTACTGACTTAATAGCTGTGTTATCACTGTGAATATTTCTACATTTTCAGTGACAGCTGTTGGCAACATCAACTCCTAATCATGCTTGAGAAAGTGGTAGTTGCAAAACATGGAGCACTATTGATTTATTTATTTCAGTGGTTATCTACCTATCCCTGGCACTCATCCACATCCATTGCCTCCAGAAACAAGTGTGCTTTGGTAGCGATTTCAACACCTGCTAAGGAAATCACAGGAAGGTTGTGTACGAACCAGTTTGACACAGGGATTGCAGAAAAGGAGACAGTTGAGGCTCCCTGTGTTGGTGTGTGAGTGGCAGGCTGCTTGCACAGGCTCCACAAACACCCCCCAATACCCTACCTTTCAGCCTGGGATTGTGAGTGGTAGGCTGCTTGCACAGGCTCCACAAACACCCCCCCTCCACCCCACCTTTCAGCCTGGGATTGTTACCCTGGTCCCTGTTGCATCATAAAATACCTTCCTATTAAAATTATCATGGGTCTTCTTTAATTATCTTAATTATCTTAAAGAGATTCTAATTTTAGATTCCTCTGTTAGTGTCAAAAATAAACACATTTGCATATATGTAAAAGCAGAGAATAAACATAACCAACAGTAACTGAAAGCGAGTACAACCCAACTTCTGAGGCATTTCTCGTGCAAACAGCTAATTGAAACATTCCTTCAATTTGTGCTGCCCAGTTTTGACAGTGGCTCTGCCCCTTGTCATAAAATCAATGGTCTTTTTTATCCCTTCCCTTCTTTTACCATCTCGCCTCTGACTGTAGGGCCTTCTTTCCCCACTCAGAGTCTTCCTCAGATCATCGGGGTTAAGTGATCTTTTCATGCCGCCTGGCCAGACTGTCACAAGACATCGAGTGGCTTTTGAAAATGGGCCATGTTAAATGGACTTGATGGGGGTTACAACCACCATTATTGCTATCACCACTGTGATAAAATGGAGCAATAATGACGGGGAAGGTACTTATCACTGTCTTTTTGAGATCACTTAAGATAGTTTGGGTCTGCAGCTTTTTGCCAAAGATAAATGGAACATGTACAAGATAAATGTTACTATTGCAGAATCTTTTGTGTGTGAACTCGCGTGGGCCTGTGTTGTTTACCTATTCGGCAGCTAGAGAGGGGAAGATAAAGACAGGTTGGTGAACTTCCAGTGGCCACTCGTCACAGCTCAGGGTTAGAGTTAGCTTCACTTGAATGGGAAAGTCAGGATGTAGAGGGTGGCACAAAATAGAATCGCATGTTGTCATTTTTTTAATTGCCAATATACCATCTATTTGACTTAAGTATGTGTGGTCGTGGGATGGATCAAATTCTGTACTGTAGAAATCTAACAATCACTATAGTTTAGATGGAGGGCTCAGGAGTAGTTATTCGGAGTTCTGGGTTCTAGTCTAGTTCTATCAGCTAACTTGCTGTGTGACCTTGGATGAAATACTTAACCTTCCTCCGTCTGTGTTTCATAAGGTGATCAAACTCATTCCAGTTGACCCTGGACTGTCCTGGTTTTAGCACTGAAACCACCCAGTCCTGGGAAACTCCTCAGTGCTGGGCAAATCAGATGGTTGGTGATTCCATTGTTTTCTCATCTACCTGGTGAAATCCACTGAATAATGTAAAATGAGTTAGAAATGTAAAGTAATATAAATTTTATGGCATGGTTATCTTATAGGTCATATCTTGGTCCTATCTGCAGACTTCACAGTCTTAAAGGAGTCTCTACATGTATCAAAAATGACCTTCCTTTTAACAAGAAATGCCTGGTCTTGGCACAGTAGAAGCAGGTAATAGGAGACAGAGGCAATTAGCAGACTAACCCTACTTTAATATATATTGGTTAATTTTACAAGAATACAGAAGACCTTTGTGAATCCATTCTGTAGGGAATGTAAACTCCAACTCATCTCCAAAGGAGTGCAGCAAAGGAAGGAGACTTGTGTGATTACAACTGAAAGAAAATAATTTGTGGTTAGAACTGTTTTGTATTTTAAACAGTTGAGCATTGGTTTCCTAAATTGTAAACAGTAAAACTTTGTAAGATTATTGCGAAGAAATGAGATTAAGGTTGTGTATGTTCCTGCCACGTAAAAGTTGTTGAACAAAAGTTAGTTTTCTTTCTAAAAGAATATAGTCTTTGCTTTATTTATACCAGAAAAAAATAGAAGTTACATGAATTTTCAAGCACACTCTCCCTTTTATGATACAGAATGCACATATATATATATGTGTGTGTGCATATATATACATACATATATATGAGAAACTTTTTTAGAGCAATTTTAGGTTCAAAGCAAATTGAGAGGAAGGTACAGAGATGTGTATATGCCCCCTGCTCCCACACATACATTCCCTCCCCCATTATTAACAGCTCTCACTAGAGAGGTCCTTGTGTTAAAGAGGGTAACCTATGTTGGCACATCATTATGACTCAAAAAGTCCATAGTTTAGATTGGGGTTCACTCTTGGTGTTGCATATTTCATGGGTGTGGATGAATAGAAAATGATATGTATTCGTCATTATAGTAATGTATGGAATATTGTCACTGCCCTAAAAACCCTCTCTGCTCTGACTATTTATCCCTGCCTTCCCTCTAACTCCTGGCAATGACTGATCTTTCACTTTCAGGATGCAGAAAGTTGATATAAGTTTTTTTTTTTACTATCTCTGTAGTTTTACCTTTTCCAGGATAGCATACAGTTGGAATCAAAGACTATATAGGCTCTATGCAGAATTAAAAAGACTCTATGAACCTTTTCAGATTGCAGATGCCTGTATTTTTGTTTTATGTATTTATAGGTTTTAATGAGGCAAATCACCTGCTGTCTTGATCTTAATTATATTACCATAAAATGCGGTATTTAAAGCAATTCTGAAATGTCTTTCATTTCTAATATTGTGCTAGTCTAGAATCATCATAGCCTTTAAGATTTTTGCTGATAAAACTTTTATAAAATACAGAGAATCGTTAATAAACTCCCATGTATTCATTACGAGTTTCACCACTAACAGCATGTTAGAATAGCTTTATATCAAGAGAAAAAAATATACAACTATAAAATATTATGTACTCATTGTAAAAGTGTATGCAATACATGAAGAAGTAAAGTGAAATTGACCTTAATTTCTCTTCCTAGAGACAACTATTAAATATATATCTACAGACTTAATATTTGACAAAGCAGTAACATCTTTAAGATTCAAAATGTAGTTCATAATCAATATCCTTCAATTAGAGACACAAAACAAAATAATGGCATAGAAATTGGCAAGTGAGAGTTCTAATCTAGAACCAGGCACCAACTACCTGCCCCTTTACCTTCAAAGGCCTCATTTCCTCATCTTGAAACTGAAGGAGTTGGATTGGATGCTGCTGAGCTTATAAGTGGTCATATATGGTAAAACAATTTGACAGATTAATTTTAACATTAATAGCAAATCAAGTTAAAATCAACCATAGTTTTGGATTACAAGGGACAATGGATGAAGTACAGGGGTGGAATCATCTTTTCAAAATTTCAGACAATACTTTTTTTCAATAGGTATATTTTATCACTACATCATTTCCTTTTTCTTCTTTTTTCCTAGCTGCTTAGATTAGGGGCTGATTAACTAACAAATATGAAATTGGTCAGTCCGTTTGGCCAAAACCTCCCCCATGTCTCTGTAGTACCAACTCCACCATAGTCATCCTTGGAAAAAGATCTGATGGCCCCAGGTGTTCAATGTAGGCCTCAGGGTTCAGTGATCTGAGCTTGCAGCTTACCTGTAGCCTGGGAGAACTGGATAAAAGGCTCAAACTCTCAGGATGCAGAGAGTCCGTGCCTGAGCTGCATGATGTGTGCCTTCCAGTAACTGCTGCTGTGTACTCTCAAGAATCATTCTCATGTAGTCTTTCTCAGCACGGTACTCCAGACAGCCTGTAAAAACAATTTGGTGGAGAGATTCTTTCCCAATCGTATATTCTTGGCATCTTTGTTGAAGCTCAATTAGCCATATATGCATGGGTCTATTTCAGAGTTCTCCGTTTTGTTGTCTGTATGTCTATTTTTATGGCAGTATCATACTGTTTTTGTATGTATACTGTATAATGTAGCTTTATACTACATTTTGAAGTCAGGAAGTTTGATGCCTCCACTTTTGTCAAATGTATAGTGGCAGACAATAGAATGATGGTTACCAGAAAATGGGCGGAGCGGAATATAGGTTGTTTCCTAGGCATAAGTTACAGTTATGCAAGATGAGTATGTTTCAGAGATCTGCTGTACAACACAGACTATAGTTAACAATAGGTTACCATAGACTACAGTTAACAAGCTATTGCATCCTTAGAATTTCATTAAGAGAGTAGATGTCATGTTAAGTGTTCTGACCACACGCATGAAAAAGTGGCACAAGAAAAATTTTGGACTTGATTTGAGGGATATATTTATTCCCTCCTTTCCTCTTGCTCCTTCCTTCCTCCCTCCTCTGTTACTTCATTTTCTACTTTTATTCCCTTGTTCATTTTTCATTTCTTTATTAATTATGTATTGAGTCTCTTATGCAAAAAGACCACATTTTAGGCACTTGGGAGTGAGGAAGTTATAAAGATGAGAAAAAAAATTAAATGCTTTTTAATGGTTTATATAATATAGTGAAAAAGGCAGACATGCAGGCCACCTTCTTGGTTCTTCTTATTTTTGTGGCAAGATGAGTTATTGCTTTGCTATATTTTATTGGTACTCTCTGTTTTATTTTTTAGAGAAACCAACATAGATATCCACTACCCATTTCCTTACTTTAATTCTTTCCACCACGATTTGTGAGAAAATGAAGGTCAAGTATTCTGATACCGTTCCCCCAACCCCTCGCAGTAGGGAGAAAAAGCTCTTTCTTCACCTCAGACTTCACAACCTGCTGCCTCTTTGCAGTTTATGTTTCTACAAATGGAAAGTGTCCTGCAGCTGATATGTGAGTGTAATGCTAGAAGTCCTTAGCGCCTCGAATCTTTGCCCTGTGGCATAGCAGTGATTACCCTACAAGGAAACATAGTAGAGTTTACCCGGACAATGCTGTGTAATGACATAGTATTTATAGGTGGCTGTGGATTGTTGTGTAATTACACTGAATAGATCCAAAAGTAATTACCAGCATCCTACCTCTGGGGTTTAGAGGGAAAGAATAATCAAGTGTGCAGACCTTGTTCTCTCAAAGCAAGTCCCTCTTGTAGGGGTTTCCCAGCAGGAAGGGAGCAAAGGAGCTTTCATGATTCTATGTGGTCAAGCACTTTGCCCAAGAGCACTGCTGTTAACCCCATTGCTCTGGTCTGGCTCCAACTCCAGAAACTGTTTTGGTGTCTCTTGACTCTCCCATTTTAACTTTCACCCCCAAAGAAGTGTCAGTTCAATGTGACTGTGTATATTGCTCTTACTCGTAAACCCAGTATGACTTGGATTCACTGCATTTCATTCTATCCGTCCTCATTGATCAACTGACATCTTCTAGGCACCACCGAGAATGAAAGGTGAAAAAGACATGGTCTCCAGTTGTATAATTTCCTACTCTGAAAGGGAAACGAAATATGCTCAGAAGGCAATATAGGGCAGAATAGAATGAGTTCCTTAGAAAGTACTGAGGTGAGAGAGGTCAGTTTTAATAACAGGAATTTTAGATGACTCCATGGAGAAAGAAAAATTTGTGCTGGGCATCAAAAGATGAGTAAAACCGGTGGCTAAGTAAAGATAATGGAAAGAGGACATGAAAAAGAAGAGGAATCATGTGAACAACTTTATAGAGGCATAAAAGTAAAGAGAAAGCTTGGAAAAGAACAAGAAGTCATGGTTCTTTGGCATGTCAGTACATGAGGAGGGCCTGTTGGAGATGTTGAAAGGTGGCGTGAGGTCAAACTTTGGAGGGCTGTGAATGCCAAAATAAAGTGTGGGAATTTTATTTCTGATGGAATTAGAAAGCTTCTGAGTGGAGAAACATTATTAGGGATTGATTTTAATACTTTTTTTTTTTTAAGACAGTTTTGCTCTGTTGCCCAGGCTGGAGTGCGTAGTGTGATCTCAGCTCACTATAACGTCCGCCTCCTGGGTTCAAGCAATTCTCCTGCCTTAGCCTCCTGAGCAGCTGGGATTGCAGGAGCATGCCACCATGCCCAGCTAATTTTTATATTTTTAGTAGAGACGGAGTTTCACCATGTGGCCAGACTGCTCTTGAATGTCTGACCTCAGGTGATCCGCCTGCCTCAACCTCCCAAAGCGCTGGGATTACAGGCCTGAGGCACCGCACCCAGACTGGTTTTAGGAAGAATAATATGGTGACACTATGAGGCATAGAATGGGAGGGAAGAAGAGAAGAGAAAAAGATTTTAGGCTGAATGGTCTGTAAAAAGTCCATGGTAATATCAAGTTGAAAGGTAACTGAATAAACTGAAACTTTATAGTCTTTGACCATCATCTCCCTATTTTTCCCTCCCCATAGCCCTGACAACCGTCATTCTACTCTCTGCTTCTATGAGTTTAACTATTTTAGATCCTACATTTAAGTGAGATTCTACAGTATTCCTCTGTGTCTGCCTTATTCCGCTTAGCATAATGTCCTATAAGCCCATTCATACTGTTAAAAATGACAGGATTTCCCCTTTTTAAGGTTAAATAATATTCTAAGATATGTATTCATCACATTTTCTTTATCCATTTATCTGGTAATGGAAATTTAGGCTGTTTCCATATCTTGCCTGTTGTGATTAATGTTGCAAAGAACACAGGAGTGCGGGTATCTCCTTAAGGTCCTGGTTTCGGTTTCTTCAGATAAATACTTATAGTCTACTCTAAAGTAAGGTGTCTATAGATAATAATAACGTACTGCATACTTAAAATTTGCTAAGAGGGTAGAGCTTATGTTGTGTTCTTACCACACAAACTATAATAATGATAATAATAACAATAAAGGCAGGGAGAGGAAGCTTAGGGAGGTGATGGGTATGTCTATGGCCCTGTTGGCGGGGATGGTTTTATGATGTATGCTTATCCTCAAACTTACAGAATTGTGTGTATTAGACATGTATAGCTTTTTACATGTCAATCATACTTCAATAAAGTGGTTTAATAAAAAATAGGTTAGTAAAAGGCAATTGGGGCCACTAAGTGAGCAGCTCTGGAAATGGAAAGAAGAGGAAACTTTAAAAGAGGTACCACATAGGTTCAGTGAGCAGATTAAAGTCAGAATTAGAAGTGAGGGTGAGAACAGAGATGATTTGAAGGAGACACAATTATGTCATGAAGATGGCACTGTTATTACTGGAGACAGTAAACACATAGGAGGAGCCACACAGCAGAAAGGTGAGTTCAACACTGATTGACAATCTTTTAGAAAAGGTCTTCAATCTCTTCTAAAATCAAGGAGGATAATTGTCCATCAAGCAGTGTTTTTCCAGGAGGCAGGAGTGGCCGTGCCCCTCTCTAGTCCTCTATTTCCACTTCTAAGTCAAACAAGAGGTTTGATGCCCTCATTCTGATGATAGTTCATTAGCTGATGGTTCAGCTAATGCATGCACACATGCTCCTTTCTATGAGGAGCTCAAGTAAAGCAAGAAGATATGAGCCCCCATCTGTCCATAATATGCTTATAAATATACAAACCCCAGCAAATCAGAATTTTGCTGTCTGTAGAGTCTCTGTAGAATCACACTGATAGAGTAACAGTGGAGATTATTCGCAACAAATTATCTCATTACAGTGTGTTGCCTATAATTACTGTTCTTCTGTTGGCTGACTTACACAACGGTCAGGCCAGGAAACAAAAACAAATACACTTATGTTAAATTATCCCTCTCTAACCCTCACTTGGGCCCTCATCTCAGTATTATATGATATGTAATAAAGATAGCAAAACAAAAAGTTCATATTTGCAAACCACTTTGTAGAAAAAGGTACTGTGTAAATGGTAACACACTGTACATTTTAAGCGCTTAGTAAAATAATCTCTACGTTTGGAGTATGTGAAGATATATACGTATTAATAAGGTCTTTTGGAATATATTAGGTTCCTTTTTTGTATAGATTTGGTTTTCCTACCACTGAAAGCAAAATGGACGTCCAGGATTCTAGTTTTCTTGTCTTTTATTAAATAGAGATTGTTAGACAAGCCAAAGAACAAATGACCTTCTCTGTACACTATTTGTGTTCTGTCCTTATAAGATTTTGATAGAAAAAAATCTCCTTATTTATGATGCTTATATTTACAAGGAAAACCTTCTTCAAAATAATGGAGACAACAGATAAACTATAGAGTAAACTTAATTTTGAATATATGCCGGTCTATTGTATTAGTCTGTTTTTATGCTGCTGGTGAAGACATATGTCAGACTGGGTAATTTATAAAGAAAAAGAGGTTTAATGGACTCAGTTCCATGTGGCTGGGGAGGCCTCATAATCATGGTGGAAGGTAGAAGGTGAAAGGCAGGTCTTACATGGTGGCAGACAAGAGAGAATGAGAGCCAAGTGAAAAGGGAAACTCCTTATAAAAGAAACTCCTTATAAAACCATCAGATCCCATGAGACTTATTCACTATCATGAGAACATATGGGGAAACCACCCCCATGATTCAATTGTCTACCACCAGGTGTCTTCCACAACACGTGGGAATTATGGGAGCTACAATTCAAGATGAGATTTGGGTGGGGACACAGCCAAACCATATCACCTATATCTTTATTTCATAAATGGAGATAAACATTTGATTTAACTCAATATGACCAAAATATCATTTCAATAAGTGTATTAGTTTGCTGGAGTTGTTATAGCAAATTACCACAAGCTTGGTGAATTAACAGAAAATGATTCCCTCTGGAGAATAGAGATGTTTGGAGGCCCAAGTCTGAATCAGTGTCACTGGGCAAAAATTGAAGTATTAGCAAGTCTGTGCTCCCTCTGGAGGCTCTAAGGGGGAATCTATTCCTTGCCTCTTACAGCTTTTGGTGTCTACCTGCATTTCTTGAGTTGTGGCTCCATCTTTCCAATATTTGCCTCCATGGTGACATTGCAGTCTTCTATTCTGTAGTTGTCTAAGCTGCTTCAGCTCAACTTCCACTTATGAGGAAATGTGATTGCATTTAGGATCCATCCAGATGTTTCTGGGTAATCTCCTTATCTCAGAATCTTTAATTTAAGCACATATGTAAAGACCTTCTTTCCAAATCAGGTTACATTTACAGACTGCAGAGTTTAGAGCCTGACATCATTGGGTGGACATTATCCAGGCCACAACACATAATTAATATAAAAATTAGTAATAAAAAATATTTTTCATTTTTAAATGTCTTTGAAATCTAGTATATATTCTCTAATCATATCATATCTTAATTTGAATGCTATGTTTTTAATGGATTAAATACGATGTAGTCTTACCTTATCAATAAAGTTGTATTTAGTGAGAAAATATTTCACACTGCTTTAGGTTTTTACATTTAAATTAATCTTTTTTTTTTTTTTTTACATTGAAGGTTCATTTCCTTAGTGATAGTGTCCACATTACTGGGGCTAAGTAGCCATATTAGGCATATCAATAGTGGCTACCATTTGGATAGTGCAAGTCTAGAAGACCCTTAATTTTTCCCCTTTTTCCCTAAGCCAATCAGATATATATATACATATTTATATGTTTTATATATATATTTATATGTGTGTGTGTTGTTTGTGTGTTTATGTATATATATATATACACACACATACACATGCATATTCTATGTATAATTACATAAATACACATCATTTTTCTATGAAGAATTTATTTTTGAGCCTCAAATCCACCTTACGGGCAGCTGTTACTTGCTGTACTTTGTAAATGAGTTAACAGACTTAGGATGCAGAGGTTGACAAAGACACATAGGTCTTTAGTGGTGGATATAAACTTGACCCTAGCAGTATTTCCACAGCACCATACTGTGTTGTTTTTCTAACATCATATTTTTAATGAAACCATGAGAACTTTCTTCCCATTCAGAAGTTAATGCTTGGTTTAGCAACAGTTTTGCCAAAGGTTGAATTCTGCCCCCAAACACTGCTAAATTAGATGAATGCATGAAAACAGTGGTATCTAGTTTTGTTGGTTAAGAATTGTAATATTTGGATAAATTAAAAGAAAACTGCAAAAAAATATGGTTCTACATTTTGTGCAAATGATACTTTTGCTTTGTTGTAAAACTATGATTAAGTGATACTGTAATAGTATCTTCAATATATTAGATTGCATCAATTTCATACATTTGGTTAAGAGAAGTAACAAGTATATGTGTTATTTTCTACTTTTTGTAGTATTTTTGATACATAATTTCATTTGATCTCCTTAATAGCCCTCTAAATTAGATAAGAAAAAAATTACTTTGTAAGGATATTCAAATATACAGTTTTAGAGACATAATGCATTATGGCATATGTTGAGTGAAAGAAATAATAGAGAAGAGAAATAGATGAATAAATTAATATAAAATAATTAAACTTACTGAAGACTAAAGACAGAAACAGAACGTTTCTAGTCTGTGGATATAGCAGTCAGTGATGTTAGAGTTCACACGTATGTATGTACTGTAGCACTGTCAGTGTCAAAATTCTGATGACTCAGTTCTTTTTCAGTGGCTGCTTTTGACATTTCAGCTCTGCAGTGTTTTGAGGACCCTCTTCTGTGTCAAACAGATATTCCATCTTTTCAGCTGAGCCTCCCTCATCACTTCACTCCTCCCCTCCCCATCCTCACTTCATGTGGTGCTGTTGCTGGTGATATTGACAGACTAAAGGATTGTTCATTCCCCATGGCCCCACAAGGTAAATTAAAAAAAGGAAAAGTCAAAGCTATTTCTGGACCCTCTCGCACTTAGGGACTCCCAACTCAATACGTCTTGGTTGCCTGGAAATGATGCTTATTAATAAGTGAGGAAGGTACAGTTATTTCATGAGGCTTCAGGGTCACCTATTTAGGGGATAATTTACTTCCTAAACACACTTTTGCTTTGGATCCTTGTAAGCTGTTGAGCACAAAATATTTAAAATTAGGCAATTACTATTACCAGATCTGTGAATGCAATAAATGATCAGAGAAGCTGAGGACAATTTCTGAAATCTTTGCAAGCTCCAATATGTAAAATTAGCCCACCAATCAGTTCAAAACGGTGGTTACGGTTATTTACAGGATCATGATATGTCCACATAAAATTAGATTAAGCTGTCACTCCTTCTTTCCAGAAAGTAAGAATAGCAAGAAACAAAAATATGTACACACACACACACACACACACACACATACACACATACATATGTTTATATGTATATACATATAAATACAGGCAGAGAAGAAATGTGATAGCAGTTTATGAAATACGCAATCAAGTGGGTGAGTGTTCAGGTAATGTGGTACCTTGAAATTGGATATGTAATCTCTTAAATATGATATTGAACCTCTTAAAATGACCAAGGCTGTATAATGTGAGAGAAAAACCTGCATTTGAGTTGGAAGGTAGGAAAGGCTATCATACATATGGACCCTTCAAGGAATTTCTAATACATACGACATAAAAAGTAGATGAATGTATCTGGCGAGGATGGGAAAATAAGGTACCTTTACTTGCCCTCCTGAAATAGACTAAACATAGAATAATTAAAGCAGAAAACTCCATCTTCAGTCATTCTAGAGAGTAATCACACCTCAAGGCTATGAAAAAGAATATTTGGGGCCTGTGAAAACAGACGTAGTCAAAGGTAGAAACCTAGAACAGATTCATCCCCTATAGAATTTGAGCCCTGTGCAAACGTCTCCAAAAGAAGGTTAGACATACTCAAGGGCAAAAATATATGGCTGTTAGCTTAAGACGCAAGGCTAGGTATGTGGAGGGCTTCTCAAACAACCTTTTCTGAGACTACCGACAGAAAAAGAGATGGGCTTGATTTAAAAATATACATCACGTTTTCAGAAAGCAGGCTATATGGCAGTGGCCTTGAAAGATGTTCATGTCCTAATCCCGGGAACCTGTGAAAATTCTAGGTTATATGGCAAGGGGGAGTTAAGATTGCAGATGGAATTAAGGCTGCTAATCAACTGATCTTGAGATAGGGAGATTATTCTGGATTATGAAGTCAGGTCCACTGTACTTACATGGTCCTTATAAGGGAAAGTTGGAGGCAAAAGAGTCAGAACCAGAAAGCTCTAAGAAAAAGACTCTATTGGCCATTGCTAGCTTTGAAGATGGAAGAGACTACATTCCAAGGAATGCAGGCAAGTTACAGAAGCTAGAAAGACAAGGAAATGGATTTTCCGCTAAATCCTTAGAAAGGAATGCAGTCCTTTAGACATCTTGATTTTGGCCCAGTGAGATCTATTTTGGAGTTTTGACCTCCTGAACTGTAAGTTAATAAACACATGTTTGTTTAAGCAACTAAATTTGTCATAACTCGGCACAGGAGCAATAGGAAAGTGATACATGCTATGACAGAGTGAAGGAGAAACAGTGGATGGTAAATCAATCTTGCAGATGATAAGCTTATTTTATTTTTAACTTTTTTTTAAAGTACAGGGTTACATGTGAAAGCTTGTTATACAGGTAAACTTATGTCATGGGAGTTTGTTGTATAGATTCTCTTGTTACCCAGGTATTAAGCCTGGTACCCAATAGTTAGTTTTCTTGATCCTCCCACCTTCTGCCCTCAAGTAGGCCCAAGTGTCTGTTGCTCCCTTCTATGTGTCCATGTGTTCTCATCATTCAGCTCCCACTCATAAGTGAGAGCATGTGGTATTTGGCTTTCTATTTCTACATTGGTTTGCTAAGGATAATGGCTTCCGGTTCCATCCATGTTCCTGCAAGAGACATGATTTCATTCTTTTTTTATGGCCACACAGTATGCCGTAGTGTATATGTACTGCATTTTCCATTTTCTTTATCCAGTCTACCACTGATGGGCATTTAGGTTTATTCAAACTTCCTTGCTATTGTAAATAGTGCTGCAGTAAACACATGTGCATATATCTTTATGATAGAAGAATTTATATTCCTTTGAATATATACCCAGTAATGAAATTGCTAGGTCGATTGTAATGTTAAATTACTAAATATTTACACCAAAGATTGCTAAATGGGGTTTTTCTCTAACAATAAATACTATTAAGCACCTGCTGTGTAGCGCACACTGTACTTTGTGTCTCACATAAATTATCTGTATCTGTGAAGTGGGTGTTATTGTTACACAAATTTTTAAAATTCAGATCATGAGGCTCAGAGAGTGAAAGTAACCTACCAAAGTTATAGAGCTAAGAGCTGGCACCAGAATTCAGAGCTGTATATTCTGATTTCAAATCCAGAGCATCCTACTAGCCCAGAGCAAAGATACATTTATAGAGTATCGGTGCAATAGACTGAATGTTTATGTCCCCACAAATTCATATGTTGAAATCCTCATCCCCGGTGTGATGGTGTTTGGAGGTGGCAGCTTTGGGAGATAATTAGGTAATGAGAGTAAAAACCTCATAAATGGAATTAGTGTCATTTAAAAGGGACCCCAGAGAGCTCTCTTGCCATCTTTCTGCCATATGAAGTTACACAAAAAGTTGGCAGTGCGACCAGAAGAGGGCCCTCACCGGAACCCAACCATGCTGGCACCTAGTCTCAGTCTTATCCTCCAGAACTGTGAGAAATAAATTTGTTTCTTATAAGCCACCCAGTCTATGGTACTTTGTTATACCTGTTCAAACTGACTAAGACGATTGGTCGATTGGTAAGGAAGAGATTGCGGACTATCACCCAAGCTGTCTCTTAATGCAACTCAGTTCTGTTCTCGTGATACATCAACAAATAGTTGACCATACGAACAAATGCAAATGGTCCTCATTCGAAGTAATAGCGAGAAAACCATAGACATAGTCCCCACTAGACACTATAAGAAACGTAAAAAAAATAAGGTTTAATGTGTATACCTTTACTATAAGGTATACACATTATATCATGAAGCAGATGGCAACTATGGGTTAACACACCCTAGGAAACTAGGAAAATCAAAGAGAAAATAACCTTTTGACACAGTATTAAAAAAATTGATACGAGAGCTTAAGAAATAATAAGACGAAGGAATATGACAAAAATTAAGGTGATATAATTCAGAAATCAAAAGTAGAAAAA
The DNA here is from genome assembly GCA_028533165.1 of Leontopithecus rosalia. Lineage (NCBI taxonomy): Eukaryota > Metazoa > Chordata > Mammalia > Primates > Cebidae > Leontopithecus > Leontopithecus rosalia. Next base: position 15,098,747 of record CM052667.1, on the reverse strand, counting down.
TTTTATAAATGAAAGTCACATTAGTAGCAACAACAACAAAAGGCAATAGGTGCTGTTGAAACAGCAGTAGAGATCGTGGAAAATAGGATGGAGAAAAGCAAACACGTCAATGGAAATTAGTATGAGAAAAGCAAGAGACATGAGATTCATATAAAGATCTAATAGGTGCATCACTGGTGTCCCTTAGAGAGTGAACAGGACAAATAAACATTAAAATTTCAAAGTTATGGCCGGGCACCGTGTCTCATGCCTGCAATTCCAGCACTTTGGGATGCCAAGGAGGGTGGATCATGAGGTCAAGAGATTGAGACCATCCTGGCCAACGTGGTGAAACCCCATCTCTACTAAAAGAAAAAAATATATACAAAGATTAGCTGGACATGGTGTCACATGCCTATAATCCCAGCTAGTTAGGAGGCGGAGGCAGAATAGCTTGAACCAGGGAGTCTGAGGTTGCAGTGAGCCAAGATTGTGCCACTACTCTTCAGCCTGGTGACAGGTGAGACTCTCAAAAAAAAATATTCAAAGTTATAATATAATAGAAAAATTATGAAATAGTTGAAATACTGGACTTGTAGTGTCTTAAGGTATGCAGTTATAAACACCAAGACACGGCTCGGTAAAGTTATTATATATCAGTGATAGAGGGAGAACTATTGATAGAAGCACTGTCTGAAATGACCGCTTATTAAGAATCAGACTAGCATCAGACTTAACCACAGCAAAATTTAGCACTGAAAGTCAGTGGAATAATGTCTACAGAATGCTAAGAGAAATAAAAAGCCAGAAATCATCTCAACCAAGGCAAGAAATAGCTATTTTAAGCATGTAAAAAGCCTAGAAATTAGCAGTCATGAGCACTTTAAAGTGAGTATAAGAAAATTTCAGACACCTGAGCAATCAATAGAGAATTCTTGGAAATAGTAAGGTGGTAAAATTAATATGGACTAAGCCTAAACCACTGAAATTATAATGATAAATAAAAATATAAGTAAGTATGCCAAATTTTGATACAGTGGAAAGAGAGTTGAAAATCGTAGAAATAAGTGTTTTCATTTTCAGACCGGAAGTGCTAACATACACCATTAAAAGTGGGTGAATAAAAAATCACTGTTTAAGTATATTACTGTAATGAATAAGGATGACCATTAGAAGAACTGAGATTGAGTGGTGGAGGGAAAAAAATGAGAAACGGAGATATCAGTGTACAAATACCATGTCTTCTAATTGTTTAAAGATTATGTCTCCAACAATAGAGGTTTAAGGACATTATCTCAAGTTGTAGAGCTCATATCTAGAATAAATAAAAAGACAACAAACCTCCAAATTGCCCAAAGTAAAATCACAAACATACAAATCACAGCAAATTCATAGCATGTGGTAGAGAAATAACAGCAGGACTTTAAAACCTGAAAACACAATGGTAGAGTAAGACCAAATCTCTGTCATATAAATGTTAATTGGACATACATATTAAAAATTAGAGATTAATAAAAAGGAAAGCCCAACTGTATGAAGGGTAAAAGAGACATGTAAAGCAATGATCTTAATCAAGTTAGGTTAATCATAGGAGCATATATGATTGGTTTAATGTTAGTAAATCTATATACTATAATAAAAGTATATACTATAAAGCCACATGCAGTTATTCTAGATGACAATAAAAGCAGTGAAATATGTCATTGAATGTTATGAAAGCTTAATCATTTTTAAACAATCACCCCTCTCCTCTCCTCTTCCTCCTCCTTTCTCTCTTTCCTCGTATAATCATATATTTTGATTAAGATCTAATATTAGGTTTAATAAATAACACTAGTACCGTGTTCCCTAAAATTAACTGTACATAAGACAACTATATTACCATATTTACTATTACATTGTTAAACAGTGTTCAAAAATTGGGTGTACTTGTCAGTTAATTAGATAAAAGGTGTAACAAATGAAGGAGGAGACAAAATTATGGTCTCGACTTAGGATTGTATTTGTGAAAGATTCAGAAGGAAACAAATAGTGGAATTTATAAGAGAGTTCAAACAAATGATAGAGTACAAAATTAATATTCAAAATTAAAGAACTTTCTTGCATACTAATAACAGTCACTTAGAAGAAAAGATATTTGCAATAAAAAGAGAAATGATAAAATACTGAAGGTTAGGCCTGTTAAGGAACATTTTGGACCCTTATTAAGAGAACTGTAACCTTTCTCCTCCCGATCTGAGAACATAAATTGATCTTTTGTTTTTTAAAAAAGATATGCTTCTACTTGGAACCAACCCAAATGCCCATAAATGATAGCTTGGATAAAAAAAATGTAACAGATATATACCGTGGAATACTATGCAGCCATAAAAAAGAATAAGTTAATGTCCTTTTCAGGAACATGGATGAAGCTGGAAACCATCACCCTAGGCAGACTTACACAGGAACAGAAAATCAAACACTGCATGTTTTCACTCGTAGCTGTGAGTTAAACAGTGATAACACATGGACACAGGGAGGGGAACATCACACACCGGGGCCTGTTGGGAGGTGGGGGCAAAGAGGGCAGAGCATTATGACAAATACCTAATGCGTGTGGGACTTAAAACCTAGATGATGAGTTGATGGATGCAGCAAACCACCATGGCACATGTATACCTATGTAACAAACCTGCACGGTCAGCACATGTGTCCCAGAACTTAAAGTACAATAAAAAAGATACACTTTTAAAATAGAAATACATATTACTGTAAATATGTCAGTTGTCTCTTCTCTCTTCTATAATCTTAAATTTATTGCAAATTCAATAGAAATATCTTTAAGATTATCATTTGTGGATAGATGAGAAATTTGTATGATTTATTTCTATAAAAGAAGAGAATGGAGGTGTGGACTAAATCTACAGTCTATCAAAAGTTATTTTCCTCAGTCTGTATCTGGGCAATAAAGAAAAAGAAAAAGAGTCGTTGTTACTAAAACTTGTTTAGTACTGGCGTATAAATGGGTAAATTAGGAGAATGAGATAAAAGATGCAGAAATAAATCCAAGTACATGTGGGCAGTTAATACGCAGTAATAGTGGTATTTCAAGTCATTGGTAAAAGTGATAAATTTTTAAATAAATAGCTTATGTACAACTAGTAGATCCATAGAGGAGTAGGGGTGAATAGTATATGAAAATATTCTTACTACTATGCTGTTAGAGAAGGAAACTAGAAAATTACATATAAAGTATTTCTATTTATGTAACACTGTATGTATATGTATGCGTGTATATTACATGGACATTGTTTCTCTGCCTTTTGGCTAAGATCAACCATAGCATAGTATATGGACATATATCAAATTGTGAACATAGATATACCTAAATTTTTAGATTAAAAATACTTTCTGCCTTCTGTATAGGTCTTTTTTTTTTTTCCTGAGGCAGAGTCTTGCTCTGTCATCAGGCTGAAATACAGTGGCACAATCTTGGCTCATTGCAACCTGCACCTCCCAGGTTCAAGTGATCCTCGTGCCTTAGGAGGATCCTCCTGTCCCAAGTAGCTGGGACTACAGGTGGGAGCCACCACGTCCAGTTAAGTTTTTATATTTTCAGTAGAGACGGGGTTTCACCATGTTGGCCAGGATGGTCTCCATCTCTTGACCTTGTTATCCTCCTGCCTTGGCCTCCCAAAGTGCTGGGATTACAGGCGTGAGCCACAGCACCTGGCCCCTTCTGTATATGTCTTAATGGTTTTCAATGTTTTGCTTTTGAAATTGCATAAAATATGTATTGCTTTCTGGGATTAGAGAAAATATTACATTGGAACCCAAAAGGTGTAATACACAGTAAATACGGCTTTGTCATTTATTTCTCTGTCACCTATTTATTACACACCTATTAAGTGAGAGATACTGTGCCAGACTCTGACTTGATCAGCTATTTGTGTTGTTTTGTTGTTATTTATGTAAAACCCTGAATTCAAAAGATCTCTACAATTTTTTATCTTGATATGGAAGCATGAATAAATAACTAACTTACTGATAATTTATATTTCATTTTGGTCTAAGAAAAACTAAGTCAGCTTAGATCAATTTCAGTTTTTATAAGCAGGGACAATTAGACAATTGATTGTCTTTGGATGATTGGAGTTGTCTTAGCTGGAGATGCCTGGGAGTTACAGCAGTCCCTGTCACCTTATCTCATGTATGTAGGCAGTATCTGACAGGTGCACAGGTATAAAACTCTGTTCTCCTCAAAGTAAGGCAATCCAGACCTTCCCAAGAGATTAGCGATGCTACAACTCACCTGAAGCCACCACCTGGGTTAGCTTCTTACCTTTCCCTATTCTGTTCAGAAGACACCAAAGATACCAAGAATCAAGAGAGACAGAAAGGCTTTCTGGCCCCAGTAACACTAAAATTGAGGCCTAGAGTCCCGGAAAGACACGGAGTTCGGGAGAAACTGCAAGAAATTTTGTTTCTGAAAAACAGTTAAGTGTGGTGTAGAATTACAGCATGCAAAAGCAATATCGTGTGTTAGTCAAAATAATAGACCCTGGAGCCAGACCCCTTGGGTTTGGGTCCTGGCTCCCACACTTATAGCTATTGATTTTGAGCAAGTTATTTCCTTGTTGTACACATTTCCTCATTTCTAAAATGGCGGTAATGGTTCCTACTTTATAGGGTTGTTGAGTTGGATGAGTTGATATAAATAAAGCACTTAGAGTTGAGTCTGCATATAGTGAATTCAGTATACACACTGTATTGTGAAGTGTCTTACAGAGCAAGCTAAATCAATGTAGGGTGTATTCTATAATAATATAATTGACCTGATAATATCTGTGCTTGGTCTCTGGTGGACAGTGATGTAGAGGATGAATTTCATAGAAAAGAAGGCAGAAAATCTTGCTGGCTAAAATTAAAAATGTAAAAGAATATTGAGTTTAGGATGTTTAAGGTTGTAGAGATTTAATTTTCCAGCAGTCAGTGGAAAAATCTATGTCTAGTAGCTAGGGAAAGAAATCTAGACTAAGAGTGGTGATATACCTTTGCAGACATGGAAGTAGCTGAGTAAATGGAGAATAAATGTGAAAGCATGAGGTACAATGAGACTTAAAGAGAAAAGAAGCTCAAAGACAGTTATTATGGTACAAGGTGAACCATAAGCAAATTATGTAATAAAATTTAGGGAAAGAGAGATTTTCACAAATAAAAGATGATCAACATCACTAAATACTAAGAAAAGATCCAATAGGATAAAGACTTAAAATGTTTTTTAATTGAAAATGGAACGATTATTATTGAACCCAGTTTCAGTGAAAGCAGTGCAGAAGTGCAAAAGATCAAATTTAAAAGAGAGTCAAGGGACGATTGAGAAAGGCAGGTGCAATGCTTGAGAAAGAAGGAGGGAATCAAAATTCAGAGCGTGAGATCCCTTTACATCTGAGCTGGAAAAAACAGAAGGAAAATGAAAATATAGAAGCTCTTAAAAAGTTGAACTATTACATTATTAAAAACCAACCAAATGAAAATTTTTATAGGAGTAGTTAAAAATTCTACATTTTAAAAAAAGGGTAAATTTATAAGAATGACCTGGTTGAAAAATAATCAGACATAATGAAATGTGAAACTCTGCTTTTATACAGTTGCAAACTCAGTGTCTGATGAAATTGTGAGAAAAATATTTCAGTTAATATGTCAATGGAACTCCTAGTTCAAATCCAATATTATGATGGATTCATTGTATTTTGATGAGATTACCTCACACCACCTGAGTGTGTTGGTCATTGGGGTACCAAGGGTAAAAATGTTAAACCTCAGCTCTCATGATAAAGGCTGATGATTGGGCAAACTATGACTATTGATCGATTTTGGAAAATTTTATCTGGGGAAGGGAGTATTTTGAGAGTGATATCCCTGGAAGTGGATGCTATTACTTGAAGAATTGTATTGCTTTCATATATACTATTTTCTCACCTAGTATTATCAAGAAGGTATTGCTTTAAAAGGCTGAGACACATATTTGTTAAATAAGTGAATGGAACTGTGATCGTGTCATGTTGAACTCTTGTCTGCTATGGCACTGCTCCTAATTAGTCTCTTCTTCTGAGAAAAAAGACGGTCTATTATCTGCAAGTGAGTGGAGTCCCCTGACCCAAGGGTAAAAGTGAAACTGTCAACTCAACAAATGAAATAAGTGAGTGGTTTTTCTGTATAGGCATTACACTCAGTGTTGGGTGTGATTGTAAGGTGGTACACTTCAAGCATTATAAAGATGAAGCTTTGGGCCCGGTGCAGTGGCTCACAGCTGTAATCCCAGGACTTGGGAGGCTAGGGCAGGCAGAACACTAGATCAAGAGATCGAGACCATCCTGGCCAACATGGTGAAACTCCGTCTCTACTAAAAATATAAAAATGAGGTGGGCATGGTGGTGCGTGCCTGTAGTCCCAGCTTCTCAGGAGCCTGAGGCAGGAGAATCTCTTGGATCCGGGAGGTGGAGGTTGCAGTGAGCTGAGATCGTGCCACTGCACTCCAGCCTGGTGACAGAGCAAGACCCTGTCTCAAAAAAAAAGAGAGAAAGCTTCACAAAATTATGTTAATAATTGAGCTGTCCAGTTTAAAAAGTGGTATGATCTGTATCACTGGAGACATTCTAAGGGAGGTTGTATGAGCATTTTTCAGGCATGTTTGAGAAATCTTTCATTAGAAAATAAAATATACCGCATAGCATATTGTAAATTCATAGTAAATGAATTCAGGGACTCTAAGACTTCAGTGCTACAATTGGGCAACATGCACGAGCAGAGCCCCTCTACATTCCTGACGGACTTCCCACTCCTGTGCAACTTTCTCCCTCTTATCATATCAGAACCTGAGTTAGTGCTGGTACCACCCAGTTTTTTGTGCTTAACCAGAAGTCACGTTGTCTGACCACCAATTCCTCCTTTACTCTCTGTAATCTTTCTCTCAATGAAATATTCCCATTTTAGCTTGCTTCACTCAACTTGTATAAAGTCTAGCATCTCTGTGCAGTGTTGGAAGGTTAAGATGAGGAAGAAGATACCTGGGATAGAACTGTTAGTTCATTCATTCATTTATTCAACACATCGGCACCAGTCACCCATGGTGGTACAGCCACTCTACCAGTGCTCAAAGAGTTCAGTAAACAATTTCCATTTACTTAGTTCAATTTCCTCTACTGGTATGCACACATAGTTAGCTTTACTTCCACTTACTTAAACTTTTCTTTCATGTCTTCTAGATCATTGCTATAGCAATACAAACCTTTTATTTTGACTTAAAAATAAAACAAAATCTTTTGCTATTTCATGACAGCATGGCTTGGTTGTTATTTAAATATGCAGGTATGTATGTATTTATTTTCTTAAGAGGAAAAGTTAAGACTTGGTTTTGATTTTATAAAGACCACTTCTGGGATACTTGGCTTTCTCTTTTAATGCTGGTTTCAGGTAAACCCCCAAATCCTCAGAAGCCCACTTGTACTTACAGAATACCTTTCAGCTATATACTCAATAAATATTCAAGTAGGACCAGCCACTCCTAATTTCTGTGGAAACAGCAGTGAACAAAACATAGTCCCTTCCCTCATGGAGCTTTTCTTCTAGTAAAGTTCTCTTTATGGAAAAAGCCTTGGGGTCATCTCCAAATTTTAAAGGATGAAAAATACAAAATATATGTATTATATCTCTACTTATATATACACACACTATATCTCTGTTTATATTTATCTATATCTATCAGTCTATCCATGGATCTATCTATAGAATTAGAGTCAGATTACATCCAATCATTAAGTACGTCATTATGTAAATAGCTGAAGTGAAGGCTGGGCAGTAGAAGAGAGAACTTGCTACTATAGAAAACATTTTCCAGCTGGAAAAGTACATTTGCTTTTCCCTGACCTAGATTAAAAACTTTAGACCTTCCTATCTAGATGTTCTTGAAGCAAGACCTGGAGAGAGGAAATAGCCCATCCCCAAGAGGAGCCCCAAATTAGCTCCTTAGTTCTGCCTTCATGAAAGAAAGGACGTGCAGGACGGAATGTCTAACCTAGGTCAGGCCTCCTGAGGTCTGTGGTGGGAAGCTCTGCTGGAGTTCTTAACCTGGGCAAAGAGATTCTTGGAAAGAATTCACAAATGGTAAAAAATTACATCTTCATTTTTTCTCACTGCTAACTAGAATTTAGCATTTTCTTCCATTATGAATGTAGGAAAGAAATCACCGCTTATGGCTGTCATCAATAGAAATAATAGACATTTTCATACCACATTACAGTTGTTGCAGCTGTCTAGGAATAACATTTGTGCTCATCACTGCTTTGAGATTATGGTGGTTATTAGACCCACCACTAGATCTTATTTAATATGTTAATAAAGGCACATATGGTCCTACATCACAATTTTTTCATAATTTGCTAACTACTTCCATATAATTAGTTTTCTTTGCAATTTATGAATTTTATGTCTTGCATTTCAAAGCACTACACAGCAAAGGACTCTCTAGGCTTCCTTAGCCTGTCAAAGGAGTATGTGGTATCAAAAAATTAAGATGCCTGGGCTGCAGAGAAGATGATCCTAGTAGAAACACTGGGGCTAAAGAATCTCTTAAGTTCTGTGCAGCCATATTCTTAACTCCTCATATTTTTTAAAAAAAGGGGCTAGGATAGGGATGAATGGACATGGAGGGATGAAAGGAAGGGATTAATCTCCCTCCTGCAGAGTTGAGACAGAGGGAAAGAACTTCTTTCTCTTAGAGTTTGACTTATATATCTATAGAATAAAAGAATACTGAGGAAGAACAGGCAGGGATATTGAGGCCAATTTCAATTTGATATGGGGAGGTTTGGAGTCAATGCCACGGCAGGGTATAATAGAAATGGAAAGGCCACCCTCTCTCTTTGCCATTTGGCATGTATACTTAAAGTCCTTTCTCTAAACACATATTTATTCTTAAGAGTAGCAAAATTTAGAAAGGCAAGGTGAGGCAAAACTAAACGTGGTTCTACTACACGCCTGAGGAAAACAGATTACTTGCTTGAGATTTAATGCTGAAGTACAATAGGAGGTTGATCACGATAACAGGTGAGATTATGCAGTGAGGATGAGTGGAGACCCAAAGGCAGCACCTTGTGAAAAGAATGTGGGTCTCACCACAGTCCACTTTCATTGCAGCATTTTAAAGGGGGAAGGAAACACACAAAAGGGAGGCATATAACCCAAATAATCTCTTGACCAAATGTGTCAAGTATATTCGATTCATTTTGAAGCTCACAGCCTGTCAGACAGAATCATGCTGCCCTAGTAGCTTTGCTTTCATAAGCTTTCCTTATTTGAAAAATGAGAAGAGTGGAACAAATTGTTTCTAAGGTTGAGATTAGTGCTCACTTTTCTATGTTTAGCGCTTGTAAATTCTTTAAGAGGCAGATACAAAGCCCTATAACTCCTGTTTTCCAGCTGCTCCCTCATCCCCTACCCATAGTATAATGTCCTAAACACATTTCTCAGGTCGGTACTGATTTCGGGAAGCAGAACCACTGACTATAATAGATAACGTGCAACAAACTACTGTGTGCCGGGAATCGTGCTAAATGACTCACCCATACCCCATTTAAGTATCCTGTAACATCACTAATGGGTAGATGTGTTCATTTGGAAAATGAAGAACTAGATTCAAAAACACAGTGCTCTTAAAGGTACAGCCAGGATTTAAAGCCAGGTCAGCCTGACTACAGAGTCTGTCTGTTTCATTATGTCAGTGAAGTGTGATAGGTGGAAGTATGAAAGGTGACCATCGCCGACACCAGCACAAGAGTGGATTCTCTGTGTCTTGCAGCCAGATGACTGCAACTTCAGCAAGAGCCAGGACAAGCTGGAAGCAGCTATTGTTTGAACCGTCTAGATAATCATCGAATCCTCTGTGTGGACTAATACTAGCTTAAGGTGAAATTTATTTATTTATTTATTTTTGAAACGGAGTTTCGCTCTTGTTACCCAGGCTAGAGTGCAATGGTGCAATCTCGGCTCACCGCAACCTCCGCCTCCTGGGTTCAGGCAATTCTCCTGCCTCAGCCTCCTGAGTAGCTGGGATTACAGGCACGCGCCACCATGCCCAGCTAATTTTTTTGTATCTTTAGTAGAGACGGGGTTTCACCATGTTGACCAGGATGGTCTCGATCTCTTGACCTCGTGATCCACCCGCCTCGGCCTCCCAAAGTGCTGGGATTACAGGCATGAGCCACCGCGCCCGGCTAAGGTGACATTTTCAGTGACTCTTCTACACCCAGAAAGGCACCTGTTGTTCTGGGCTGGAAAATAATTTTTGCCCAATAGTTTATAGAGGCCCTGAGAAAGAGAAGTTGGATGCTAAGAATAACCAGTTACCTTGAAAAACTGCTAGCATAAAGTAGATCTCTATTTATATGACAGCATGAATAAAATAGACTATTTTGCATTTATATAGTGCCTTTCCTCTCATAAGAGCCAAGGGGCTTCACTAATACAGCCTTGCAATGAGACACAGTCACCTCTGGGAGACCACCAGGCAGGCACCTACAGCTGTGCAGGCTGTAACGACAGTGGGGGAGGCATGCATGAAGCTGAGGACATCAGATGCCTATTCTAAATTGCATTAAATTGAACGCTTTGATAACAGTATATGCTTTCGGCACCGCAATATAGACACCCTCATCAGTTCTTGAATTTGCTGACAGAAAGGAGAGAAGTAGGTACAAATGTTCTGTTTTGTAGATTGTGAAATAAAGCAATTGTCTGAAACGTTGCAATTGAAATTTAAGTAAAAATGGTATAATACCATTTCTGAAATTATAGCTCCTAATCTGTATAAGTAGCTCTAAATCTGTGCTTATGTGTCTGTATGTGTGTGTGTTTATGTGGTTGAGATTGCTTTCTTCACTTGCCATTCTGTATTTCTGCATATGATGGAAATGATATAATTTAATGGCACATACTATATTTCACTTTCTATATCATAATCCCATAATCCACTTAACCCTTCCCTTTATGTTCTTTCTTTTCTTCCTTTATAAATAGTGTAATATCTTTGTGTATAAAGCTTTGTCTATATTTATTTCATTTTATTTTCCTGGAAATAGAATGACTGCATGAAATGGGATGAGCATTTTTAAGGCTATCAATACGCTTTGCCAGATTGATAAATTAATTTTCTGAAACTTGTACAAATTTATATTCTCAGAAGTATCGTACATGCCTTTGTCCATCAGCGCTGTGTATTATCATTTAAAGATTGTTTTCAAATTTGATAAAAATATATATTCCTTCCAAAATTGTGTGATTTTTCAAATAATTTATTAGACATTTCTTTCATCTTAGTAAACTGTCCATTTTTGTATTAAAATATGGTGATATTGTACTGATTCAAAATAGCTTTTTCATATACTAAGAATATTAACTCCTTTTCACTTTTATTAGAGGTATAGCTTCATGTTTTCAGAGAACTATCTTTGGAATCATTCAACCTTGACTTCCAGGCTCAGCTCTGCAATTTATAAACTGGGAGATCATGGATAAGTTACTTTACTTTCCAAGCTTCTATTTTCTAAGTTACAATGTGGGGATAATCAGAGGTAGATTTGCCATAAATATAATAAAGGACCCTAGAACTGGACTTGCATGATTATATGTTTTTTTAAAAAAAATTTGCAAAAGTAAGGCATTTTAACCACAATAGTTAAGACAACTCTCTCTTTCCGTTGCAATTGCCCCTTGATCACTCTTCTCCTCCACCACATATTCCTTCAATAACATTTCCTCTTATGGTGGGTGGCATTGTGTTAGCTGCAGGCATTTGGGGTTTCAGCTAAGAAGCAATTGAGTTGGGGATGCATTTAATTTGGGTTTAGTGAAATACTTTTATATGGCTCACCACCACCTTCATGTATAGCTAGTCCTACTGGTGGAGGAATGGTTTCTATTGTGCCAAACTGCTGGTATTCTGGCACTAAGATGGGTAGGTAGAGTTTCTTTCTTTCTTTCTTTTTTTTTTTTTTTTTTTTTTTAGACGGAGTTTCGCTCTTGTTTCCCAGGCTGGGGTGCAATGGCACGATCTCAGCTCACCGCAACCTCCACCTCCTGGGTTCAGGCAATTCTCCTGCCTCAGCCTCCTGGTGGGTAGAGTTTCTAACACACTATGAGTATGTTCCCTGATGCTTGGCACTGAAAGTGTGTGATTAGTAGGGGAGCAACAAGTCTTTAAATGTAGATAGCCAGAAAGTAGCCTGTGGGAAATTCTCCAGATCTTGCAGATCATAAATGAAAGAAACGTGATAAAGGTTTTCCCAAAACTGACAATAGTTCTAAAAATTTACATATTATTAATAATAATTTGAGAATCTGAAACTTCTTTAAATTATCTATATTAAAAATACAATTGCTGTGTTTATGAAGAAGTAATCAGAGTATGTAGCCAAAATATGTACAGGGAAAAGTATCATAAAAGTGTCAAACAATTGTTTAATTTAAAGATGTTTTTCTAGATTTTATGATATTTGTGCAATCTATTAGCTTTTGAAAGCTTGTGGTTTTTGAAGTTTGTGATTTTTCTCATCCTAAGTTAAAATTCATTTTCATAACTTATTTTGTATTCATAACAATCTGTTGTTTTTCTTAAAGAGAGACTCAATTGTGATAACTTATGCCCTTCAAAAATCTGGGTACATGTAAGCCTACATATATACATATATGGAGTGAGGTAAAGATGAAACTTACCTTTATTTGTAGCTAATAATTTTTTGCCACACTGTTTATTGACTATCACTCCTTTTCATTAATTTACAATGCTTAATTTATTATTTGTTGACGAGCTTATACATCAGAAGCTGTTCTTGGCCTATTTTGATTTTTGAGTTCTTTGTATTTTTGGTGCCAGGAGCACCAGGCTTTTATTTATTTTTTATTATTTTTTAAATTGCATTTTAGGTTTTGAGGTACATGTAAAGAACATACAAGATAGTTGCATAGGTACACATGTGGCAGCATGATTTGCTGCCTTCCTCCCCTTCACCTATATCTGGCATTTTTCCCCATGCTATCTCTCCCCAACTCCCCATCCCCCACTGTCCCTCCCCTATTCTCCCCAACAGACCCCAGTGTGTAGTGCTCCCCTCCCAGTGTCCACGTGTTCTCATTGTTCAACACCCACCTATGAGTGAGAACATGCGGTATTTCATTTTCTGTTCTTGTGTCAATTTGCTGAGAATGATGTTCTTCAGGTTCATCCATGTCCCTACAAAGGACACGAACTCATCATTTTTGATTGCTGCATAATATTCCATGGTGTATATGTGCCACATTTTCCCAGTCCAGTCTATCATTGATGGGCATTTGGGTTGTTTCCAGGTCTTTGCTATTATAAACAGTGCTGCAGTGAGCATTCGTGTGCATGTGTCCTTATAGGAATATATTAGGAATATGCCTTCCCTTGCTGGGCGTGGTGGCACACACCTATGGTCCCAGCTCCTTGGGAGGCTGAGGCAGGACAATTGCTTGAATTTGAGAGATGGAAGTTGCAGTGAGTCAGTTGCACACTACACTCCAGCCTAGGTGACAGAGTAAGAGTTCATCTCAAAACAAAAACAAAAACAAAAACAAAAAAACCGAAAAGAATATGTTTTTCTGTCTCTGAGGATAAGCCTTCCCATTCATGATCACTTTGATTTTTATGAAAATGTTGATTGTCTCTTGCTTGTTATTCCTAATTGTTTCTAAGATCATTTTTTTTCTCCCAGTTTCCTTCAAAATCCCCACTGATATTTCAATTCGTATTACAAGAAACTTTTAAAATGTTTAGTTTAGACTGATGTGTTTACAATATTGTCTCTTCATCAAGGAACATAATATAGCTCCATAATCCAAGTGTTTTTTTAATAGTGCTCAGTATTATTTTGCAGTTTCTTCAAAATATGTTTCTTAAACGTAAAAAAACCCTATATTTTTCTAGAAAGATTTGAATTACCTCAGTGTTAATTCAGCAAGACCTAGTTGGGTAGTTGCCTGGTGTATTGGAGATTTGTCATTTTCTAGAGCATATTAGGATCCAAAAATGACTTTTTAGGTTTAAAAATATCTTTCTAGTTATTCACATTTCCAATCCTGCTTCTTTTCATTAATTCATTTTTTGCAATTCTTTTAGTATTAGTTTTAACACATTTGACTGTGAGATTGAGAATCTCAAAAACAATTCTGGCTTTATGATCTTTCTAAAAGACCTTTCAGAACATCTAAGTTTTATAACATGTATGAGATAAAATCCTGCCTGCTTAGAATCTTTTGTGTCTTTTAAACAAACTTGTGATTAATTTAGAAAATACAAATATAAATGAGAAAAAACCAAACACATGCCAAGTCTCCATGCAATCAGTGGTCATGTTGATGGCTACAAGACTGATTTGTTCACTGGCTATGTTCATTGGTCATTCTAATGATAGCATCAGAGTCTCATTCACGTTTCCATGATTGGAATATTTGGGCTATCAATACTGTGGCTCTGCCTTATCAATCAGAATGACATAATTAATAGGTAAATTATTGAAATTTTCCAAAGAAAACAAGAGTAAATTGTTGGCATTTGGAATACTTTACAACTCATCTAAAATGTTATGTACCTGTTATTTTCATATTTCAATATTATTAGAAAATTGATGAAAAATTTTTTAGCCATTAAGTTCTATTCCTGGGAAAATGTTAAGAAAAGGTAATGGACAAACCAATTAATCACCATCTAAAATTAAATAGATAATGTAAAATGAGAAACTAACTTAAAATATTTTTAAGTATGTCTGTATTGGGAAGCCACAGAACATGAAAACTGTGTAATCCAACCACATTATGCTCTCAGGGCCACAGTTACTTCACCTAAAAATGTTGATAATAAGTGGGATTATTGAGTCTTCTCTCAGAGAACTGCTTGATTTTTTTTTTGTTTGTTTTTTGAGAAGTAGGTTTATGAGATTGCTTAAATACTATGGTGAATTGATGGCTGATTTTATACAAAGGAAATGTTGTGGATCTAATCTCTTACATCATAGTTAGGCTTTTGATTGTTTTGGATGATATATATGTATCCATTACCTGAGTAGGCATAATAGGCCATATATACGTATTAAGGTGGATAGCTATTACTAGTGAATATGCAAATAATTAATATCAATGGGTTATGTTAATCTGGAATGACATATCAATTGATTTTTTGTTACAATTATTCCTGCATTTAATGGGATTTAATAGTTCAATCAATAATCTGAATGACCATCTTCATTAGGTGTGCAAATGATACTATACTAGTTAGTATAGTGAGCATTAAAATTCAGTACAACTAGAGCACACTTCAAAGCTATAAAAAATACAGAATATTTAATAAGAGAAAATACACTTATAGAAAGACAAGGTATATAAAAGAATATAGAAAATTACATACATTTCTCAGACATATCTGGGAGTCAGCACTTAGTGTGGATCACAAAAGAAATCTGAAACAAATCTCACCTATTTTAAAGAAAGCACGAAGTCTCCTCAATTCATAGTACAGAAACAAGTTTTAATGTAAAATAAATTAAACACAGTTTTGCAATCTATAAAAACAAATGTTATAAATTAATTCAACTGTTCTCGAGTCTGCTTCTACACTTCTGAACACTTACAGTAGTTTATCTGATATGAGCTATTTTAAGCAAACACAAAATTACAGACAGTTACATAATTAATACCTCCATATTTACTACTCAGCTTAAGAAATAAATTTTTTAAAATTAAAGTCTTTTCCGCATGAGGTCAGTTATTTGCATTTCTTTTATGCACTATTGTCTCTTGTAAATTAGAAACTCTCAAGCCAGGGAATAAGTCAATCAAGTCACAGCACTTTACTATATATATACATTACGTTGTGATAATAATTATTACAAAATCTCAGAGTGTCATACCCAGGCTTTCTCTCTCTCTCTGTTACTTATGCAAAAGTCAATGATGTCTCCAAATATAATTTTAATAAGACATAGAAGACATATGAGTAAAAGCCACAGAAATTTAAGTTTCATAGTCTAGAATAAAATCAGGGGGACCATCTATAAATAGACTACAATATAATAGTAATAAAAAATATAAGTAATATGCAATGGTAAAAAGAATGAAAGTTATTTTAATAAATAGAGATAGCTAACAATTATCTGCGAGGTGTTTGGTTATAATACTACCAAAGCACTAAGTCTTAGGGATTAAGTTAAGTGCTTTTATGTGGACTATCTTAATGAATATTCACAATAACCCCAGGAAAAAGGTTTTATTACAGCCATTTCACAAGCAATAAAACTGAGGCTGGAAAGAAAGGTTAAATTGTGGAAGACCAAACATTACAAGGAAGAGGGCTAGAATTTTATCCTAGATAATTTGCCCCCACTCCTAATTAGGCAAAACATCTCCTAAATTATTAGGAACTTTGATCACACACATGCAACATTCATGCTTACATGTGAATGTGTGTTATGTGCCTTTATACATATTACTAAACAATTCAATGCTTCTTCAATTGCTTCTCTCTTTTTACTGTTCCTTTGTCATTTCTCTGTCTGCATTACTAAAACATTTTGATTATACACCATGGGTTACTTCCATGATTCCCCCCAAAAGAAAATTGAGTCAATAAGGTATATTAGTTCATAGTATCACAAAAGTAAGCATTATTTGAATAAGTTATTTTATCAAGAGTAAAGAACATTAAATAATGAATCAACAGGGACAGGAAAGAGGAGAGAGACTATGACGGTTTACGTGTTGAATGAAGTTCTGTTATCAATTATGAGGCCATTACTTATATTGGATCACTCAGAGATTGACGTATATGAATAAGAAGAACCAACCAAAGCAGTTGAAGAACTAGGAGTGGGCTCTGGTTGAAAGCTAATAATAGAGAATTTGAGGACCACTGAAGAGATAATTTAGATATCATGGTGGAATCAAAGAGCAAAGATGAGTGGTCAGATCTGCATCTAGAGAGAAGCAATAAAGATAGAATAGTGTCCATTAGACAACCCCAATGTAGTTGACAGCCAAAGAAAAAACAGAGTGTAGAAAACTGGAGCCTCTCTACAGCCAGTGTTATACTCAAGCTTCTGTAAAACAAAGAGAGTATTGGGCTACCCCTGGTACTAGCCTGGCCCCCATTATCCTAAGGTCCAAGTCTGCGCCAGCACCAAGCTAGCTTTTTTATACTCAGTTTACTAGCCTGGCCCCCATGGCCTCAGGCTCCAGGCTCATTCAAACACCAGAACAACCCACATAACCCCAGCCTCTAAGCCAGCTCCTAGGGACACAGGACCCAGGTACACATCTGTATGGTGCTCCAGTGTCACCCTAGGGCTAGGCAAGCTCCTGCAGACTCAAGTTTGAGGCTCACCCCAGTGCCAGATCAGACCCTCTAAACCCAGGCTTCAGGCTGGCCCCCATATACCGACTCAGTGGTCTCACTCACCTTCTGATTCAGTCTGACCTGAGAAATCTAGTGGTAAGCCTGCCCATAGACCCTGCCAGATGGCCCACTCAGAATCTCTGGCCAGGCTGACTGTTGTGGAGCTATTCCTGCCAAAGCTAGTCTATAAAGACTGGAATTGGTACCTACTTCTTCAAATTCAAATCTACAGTATTAGGCTCACAAAGAATCTGGGAAACATGATACCACAAAGAAACAAAATGCCAGTAACTGATTTTTAAAAATGGAGATGTACAATCTCCCTCACAAAGAATTCAAAATAATCATCTTGGAGAAGCTCAGTGAGCTACAAGAGAACAATTATAAATGAAACAAAATTAGGAAAACAATATATGGGCAAATAGAAATTTCAAGAAAGTGAGAGAAATTATAAAAAATAAATCTTGGAACCGAAAAATACATATAAATTAAAAAATTTTATAGAGAGCTCCAACAGCAGACATGATCAAGCTAATGAAAGAATCAAAAGCTTAAAGATTATTTAAAATTATAGTCAGGGGCAAAAAAATTAAAATGAAAAAAAGTGAAGAAATCTGAAAGACTTATGGGACACCATCATATGAATCAATATATAAATTATGTAAGTCTCAGAAGAAGCAGGGAAAGAAAAAGAAAAAATATTTAACGAAATAATGACAAACATCTTCCCAAATCTGAAGAGACAAATGAACATGTAGATCCATGAACATCAAGGGACCCCAAATAGATTAAATATAAAGAGACTTTTACCAAGACACATTACAATCAAATTTTCACAAGTGAAAGTAAACTTCAACTTTTTTGAAAGCAGCAAGAGTAAAGTAATTAGTCACATAGAGAAAATCCCCATAAAACTTTCAGAAAATATTACAGTAGATACCTTCGGTATTTTGGAAATCAATCCCTTATTATAGTTGAAAAATATTTTCTCCCATTCTGAGTTTTCTTTTTTTCTCCTTTTTCTCTGAAAACTTTTTAGTTTGATGTAATCCTAAACATATGATATATCCTGGACAATGTTTTATGTACACTTGAGTAGAATGTGTCTTCTGCTGTTGGATAGATGGGATGTTCTTTGTGTTTATCTTAGGTTTATTTGATCTATACAGTTGTTTAAGTTCTCTTGTTTTTGTTGATTTTCTATCTAAATGATACATCTACTGTTGAAAATTATATATAATATGTATAACCAATATAATGTGTTAATAAATACACAATATAAAAGATGTAAATTGTGAAGCCAATAACTTGAAATGTGAGGGGAAGGAGAATTAAAGTATCAAATTCTTATAAGTGTTTAAAGTTAAGCTGTTATCAAATTAAAATAGACTGTTAACAACTAGAAGAATTTTTATGTAGGTCCCATGGCAACCACGAAGAACAAAAAATCTGTAGTAGATACACTAAAGATAAAAAGAAAGGAATGAAAATATACTGTTATAAAAATCAAGTCACAAAAGAAGACAGCGATAATGGAAGACAATATGCTAAGAAAGGGTAGGATAATATATTCAAAATGTTAAAAATATCTGCCAGCCAAAAAGGCTGTAACTGACAAACTCTCCTTGAGAAATAAGAGATAAACACTTTGATACACAAAGAAAAGCTAAGCAAGTTTGTCACCACTGAACCTTCCTCTCTGGAAATGCAAATGGAAGTTCTTCAAGTTGAAATGAAAGGGCACTAACAGCATGAAAACATAGGAAATTATAGAACTCTTGATGAAGGTAAGAATATAGTCAAGTTCAGAATACTCTAATACTAAAATGGAGATGTGTATTACTTTTAAGTAACTCAAGGGGTTAATTTCCAAAATACCTAAGGAACTTAACAATTCAATAAAAAGAAAACAAATAACCCTATTTAAAAATGGGCATGGACTTGGAAAGACTGTCTTTTTTAAAAGAAGACATACAAATAGTTGAGAGACATATAAAAAATGACCAACCTTACTAATCATCAGGAAAATGCAAATCAAAACCCCAATGAGATGTGACTTCATACCTGTTAGAATGACTACTGTCAAAAAGACAAAAATTGAAAGTATTGGTAAGGATGTAGAGAAATTGGAACACTGAAATTAGTCTAGCCATTCTGAAAAACAATAAAAATATTTTGTTTTTAAACAAAAAATTAAAAATAGATCTACCATATGATCCAACAATTGTATTTCTGGGTATATATCCAAATGCATTGAAATCAGAATTTCAAACAGACATCCATACCCCCACGTTCATTGCAGCATTATTACAATAGCCAAAATAGGAAATCAACCTATGTGCCCATTGAAGAATGAGTAAATGTAAGATTTCCTATATGTCTATATGAAATAAAATATTATTCAACCTTTTAAAAAAGAATTTCATTTTATTTGCAAAAACATGGTGAACCTGGAGGAAATAATGCTAAATTTAATAAGCCAGGCAACAAAAGATAAATACTACATGGTCTTCCTTATATGTGGAATGTAAAAAAGTCAATCTCATAGAAATAGAGAGTAAAATGGCCATTACTATGGGCTAGAAGGTAGTGGGATAAATAAGTAGATATCAGTCAAAGGGGGCACAAACCTTTGGATATTCAGGATGAATAAGCTCTGGAGATCTGATACACAGCATGGGGACTATACTCAGTAATACTGTGTTCTATACTTGAAATTTGCTAACAGACTATGTCTTAAATGTTCTCACCACAAAAATAAAAAGGAAACTATGTAAGGTGATGGTTATGTCTATTAACTTGATAGGGATAATCATTTTATTGTGTGTGTGTGTGTGTGTGTGTGTATATATATACATATATATGTATTCTATATGTGTGTCTGTGTGTCTTCATACCTGTTAGAATAACTACTATCAAGAAGACAACAAGTATTGGCAAGAATGTAGAGAAATTGGAACCCTTACACACTATATATACATATACACACACACACACACACATAAATTTGTATAAAAATATATAAATTTCCATTTGTCAATTATACCTTAATGAAGTTCGAAAAAAAGACAAGGGAGTATTATGTAATTGTTATGCTTGCCATCACTACTCCCCAAACTTCCTGCTTGACTTTTGTTCTTAAGGGTACTATGAGTAACTTCTGACTCTGGGGATCTCGGGAAGTCTCTGGCAGGCTTCAAAAACCTGTGAAAATTGTAATCTTTCTCTCATGCATGTCAATGAACTCACCAGAGGAACTCTTGTGTCCCTCACTAGCTCTGGGAACATATATTTCCCTTTTTCAGTCCATCCCACCTCTCTGTTGAAGTAGCAACTAAATGACAGGTAACACGTAAACTTTTGGTTGGATAAATAGACAGATAATCTTTAGAACATGTTGTGTTCTAGTGACTTCATTTCCCTCAGATAGAATGATACCTGGAGATTTAATCATTTCCACTGGTGACTGGATGCACAAAAATACAAGACAAGGCAAGAGTGCTACAGCATACAGGAAATGCTCACATATAAAATCCGTCTCTGACTTTTAGTCAGCATTTGTTAGAAACGGGAAAACTTGAACCTGTATGATTTTTAAGAAATTTTAATCCAAAGAATGTGGAATTAGAGCAATTCATGCTTATTTTGTTTTTATTAATACTTTTTTTTCTGATAAATAAAATGCAATATTGCCATTTTGAAAATTCATGGATGTAGATTATGCTCCATACTGAGAAGATGGTAGGTATTTGTAACTTGTTCTTAATGCCAGAGCCTTAGGGTTTCTTGACCACAAATCTATTGATGCATCACTTACTGAGTTTGTACTGCGTGATGAAAAACATTCAGAAAATAAAATATACTTGCATGTCACTTTGTTTGCTTTCATACAAGTAAACTTTTAAAAACATCATGAAATTGGAGACGTCTCCAGCTAGAAAACTTTATTGTGGAGATGTTATTGCCAGTATTTCTGAATATTCTCAAGCATATATTCAGTCTGAGAAGTGGTAAAGTGCTATAACATTGTAATTTTATGAGAGTATATAGAATCTATCTGAATTCTTGTATGTAAAGATTATACCAATGACATAAATTTTCTTAACACATTCTATTTAGAAAAATTCCAGAATGTCTTTTGCCATTTAATTTATTACTCTGAGTAATTTATTTATTCATTCAAAATTATCTTTATTCTGACTGATTAAATTTAGAGAGAAGGGCAAAGTTTTGAGACTGAGCCCTAGTTTTTAGTTTGAAGTTACTGAATAGATCTCTTATCTTTAACTAGAATGAAAAACCCAGGTGGATGAGCAGGCTTAGGACGGATTTTTGTACTTAGCCTCTTTGAGCTCTCTTAGTGAATGGCATTATCATCATCCTGTGCTCAATCAAAATCTCAGATGCATGATTTATATTCTTCTTCATCAACCAAATACAATCACAGAGATCTGGTGATTCGAACTCCAAAAAAATCTTTAAAAATATAGTAATGTGTTTTTAAACAGCTTTATTGAGGCATAATTAATCTACAATAAACTACACGTATTTAAAATGTATAATTTGATAAGTATTGAGATATATAAACAATCATGAAATCATTCCTGGAATTATATGAATGAATATATCCATCATCCCCAAACTTTCCTCTTGCCCCTGTGAGATCTCTTATCCTCCCTGCTTTGCCCCTTTCCATCCTCAGGTAACCACTGATTTGTTTTCAGTCATTAGAGATTACTTTGCACACTTCAGAATTGTGTATAAATGGAATCAAACAGTATGTGCTCTATGTTGCTGGCTTTTTCACTCATTGTGATTATTTTGAGATTCATCCATGTTGTTATGTGTTTCAGTAGTTCACTTCTTTTTATTGCCGATTCGTAGGCTACTGTTTAGCTATATCCACAATGTATTTATTCATTCACTTGTTGATAGACATTTGGGATTTTCCAGTTTCTTGCTATTAAAAAAAGTGTTTATGAATACTAGTGTAAATATTCTTATGGACATATGCTTTATTTCCTATAGGGAAAATACCCAAGAGCAGAATAATTCGATAATATGGTAGATACTGGCTTAATTTAAAATACAAAAACTAAAAACACACCAGACGATTTCTAAAGTTGTAGTTGTACAATTTTACATTTTCAACACCAGTGTGTGAGAGTTCTAGTTCCCCCACATTCTTGTCGACATTGGTATGGTTGGTCTTTTTAGTTTTAGCCATTCTGATACCCGTGCAGTGGTATCTCACTGCGGTTTTTGTTTGTGTTTACCTAATGACTAATGATGCCGAACATCTTTTTTTTTTTTTTTAAGATGGATTCTCACTCTGTTGCTTAGCCTGGAAGGCAGTGGCATGATCTTGGCTCACTGTAACCTCAGCCTCCTTGGTTTAAGTGAATCCCTTGCCTCAGCCTCCAGAGTAGCTGGGACTATGAGCATGCACCACCAAGCCCAGCTAATTTTTGTATTTTTAGTAGGGAAGGGGTTTCATCATGTTGTCCAGGCTGGTCTCAAACTCCTAACCTCAGCCTCCCAAAGTGTTGGAATTACAGATATGAGCAACTGTGTCCAACTGATGCTGAACATCTTCTCTGTGCTTAGCTGCCACCTGTGTGTCTTCTTTGGCAAAGTGTCTTTCAAATCTTTTGCCCATTTTTCTATTATTTAAAAAAATTCCTATTATTGAATATTGAAAGTTCTTTATGAATTCTACATATAAAGTCTTTATCAGATTTAGAATTTGCAAATAATTTCTTCCAGATTGCAGCTTGTCTTTTCCTCTTAACAATGTCTGCCAAAGAGGAGAAAGTTTTTTATTTTGATAAAGTTAATCAATTTGTTAGATTATGGATATTCCTTAGGTGTCATGTCAATAATATATTTGCCTACTCAATGTTTCTAAATTTTCTTCTAGGTTATTTTCAAAACTATTTATAATTTGTGGTTTTACATCTAAGTCTATATTTCATTTTGATTGATTTTTGAATCTATAGATTGCTTTAGGGGAAACTGAAATCTCAATAATATTGAGTCTTTTAACCCAGGTATGTTGTATATGTCTCCATTTATGTAAGTCTTTTTTAACTTTTAATTTTTCTCAACAGTATCTTTTAACATATAGGTCTTATGCACCTTTTATCAGATTTCTTCCTCTAAGTCTTGATGCTTTTGTAATTAGTATTTCACAACTTAATTTCTGATGGTTAATCGCTAATATTTAGAAATACAGTTGATTTTTATATGTTGATCTTAAAAACTGCAACCTTACCTACTCCTTTATTAGATCTAGTAACTTTTTTTTGTAGATTCCATTGGGTTTTCCACAAATAGACTCATGTTGCCTGAGAATAAAGGCTTAATTTTTTTCCAGTATGAATCCTTTTTATTTGTATTTTATGAAGTTTTCACTGAAATATTTTATCAGGAATAGTTGTTGAATTTTGTCAAATGCTTTTAGTGCATTTATTGAGAAAATAATTTGGTTTTTATTTTTAACTGTGTTAATATGATGATTTACATTGTTTGATTTTTTAAAATATTAATTTGGATTCTTGGGATAAATGCTGACATGGTTTGGCTGTGTCACCACCCATAGCTCACCTTTAATTGTAATAATCTTCATATGTTAAGAGTGAGGTCAGATGGAGATAATTAAATCACGGGGCAGTTCCCCTGATACTGTTCTCATGGTAGTAAATAAGTCTCACGAGATCTTATGGTTTTATACATGGGTGTTCACCTGCTGCCATGTAAGATGTCTCTTTGCTCTTCCTCCATCTTCCACCATAATTGTGAGGTCTCCCCAGCCATGTGAAATTGTGAGTCCATTAAATTTCTTTCCACTATAAATTACTGAGTCTTGGATATGGCTTATTTTTATCAACATGAGAACAGACTAATATAGTAAATTGGTACCAGGAGTGGGGTGCTGCTGTAAAGATATATGGAAATGTGGAAGCATCTTTGGAACTGAGTAACAAGCAGAGGTTGGGACAGTTTAGAGGGCTCAGAAGAAGATAGGAAAATGGAGGAAACTTTGGAACTTCCTAGAGACTTGTGGAGTGGCTTTGACCAAAATGCTTATAGTGATATGGACAATAAAGTCCAAGCTGGGGTGGTCTCAGTTGGAGATGAGGAACCTCTTGGGAACTGGAGTAAAGGTCATTCTTGCTATGCAAAGAGACTGGCAGCATTTTTCACCTACCCTAGAGATCTGTGGAACGTTGAACTTGAGAGAGATAATTTAGGGTATCTGGAGGAAGAAATTACTAAGCAGCAAGGCATTCAAGAGAAAGCAGAGCATAAACGTTTGGAAAGTTTGCAGCTGACAATACAATAGAAAAGAAAAACTCATTTTCTTGGCAGAAATTCAAGCTGGCTGCAGAAATTTGCATATGTAATGAGGAGCCAAATGATAATTGCCAAGACAATGGGAAACATGTGTCCAGAACACATCAGAGATCATTATGGCAGCCCCTTACATGACAAGCCCAGATGCCTTGGTGGAAAAAGTGGTTTTATAGGCCAGGCTCAGGGTCTTGATGCTTTATGCAGTCTCAGGACTTGGTGTCCTGTGTCCCAGCTATGGCTAAAAGGGGCCAACATAGAGCTCAGGCTGTTGCTTCAGAGGGTGCAAGCCCAAAGGCTTGGCAGCTCCCATGTGGTGTTGGGTCTGGATGCATGGAAGTCAATAATTCAGGTTTTTGTAATCTCCACCTAGATTTCATAGGAAGTATGCACATGCCTGGATTTCTAGGCAAAAGTCTGCTGTAAGGGTGGAGACCTCATGGAGGACCTCTGCTAGGGCAAAATGGAAGGAAAATGTTGGGTTGAAGCCTCCACGCAGAGTCACTACTGCAGCACCACCTAGTGGAGCTGTGTGATGAAGGCCACCATCCTCTAGACCCCAGAATGGTAAATCCAATGACAGTTTGCACCACGGGCCTGGAAAAGTTACAGACATTCAATACCAGCCCATGAAAGCAGCTGGGAGAGAGGATGTACCCTGCAAGGCCACAGAGGCAGAGCTGCCCAAGACCATGGGAACCCATGTCTTGCATCATCATGACCTGAATGTGAGACATGGAGTCAAAGGAGATTATTTTAAAGCTCCAGGATTTGGCTGCTTCTCTGAATTTCAGACTTTGATGGCACCTTAGCCTCTTCATTTTGGCCAGTTTCTCCTCTTTGGAATGGACATATTGGGTAAATACGTCTAAGCCCCCATTGTATCTAGGAAGTAACTAACTTGGTTTTGATTCTATGAGCTCACAGGTGGAAGGGACTTACCTTGTCTCAGATGAAACTTTATACTGTGGATTTTTGAGTTAATGCTGAAATAAGACTTTTGGGGATTGTTGAACAAACATGATTGGTTTTAAAAGGTGAGCACATGAGGTTTGGGACGTGGCAGGGAAAAAATGATACAGTTTGGCTGTGTGCCCACCCAAATCTCGTCTTGAATTGTAAGAATTCCTACATGTCAAGGGCATGGACAGGTGGAGGTAACTGAATCATGGAAGCAGCTTCTCCCATACTGTTCTCATGGTAGTGAATAAGTCTCATGAGATTTGATGGTTTTATAAGTGGGAGATCCCCTATACAAGCTGTCTTGACTGCTGCCAGGTAAGATGTTCCTTTGCTCTTCCTTTGTCTTTCACAATAATTGTGAGGCCTCCCAGCCATGTGGAATTGTGAGTCCATTAAATTTGTTTCCTCTGTAAATCACCCAGTCTTGGTTATAACTTTATTAGCAGCATGAAAGCAGATTGATAAACATAAGAGACATCATAACCAACCTCATTTGGTTATTATGTATTATCTTTATATTTCGGGTTTGATTTGTATTTAAAATGCTTGCATCTGTGTTCATAGGGGTTAGTGATCTATTTTTTTATTTTGTAATGTCTTTAAGTTGTTTTGGTATCAGGGTAATGATGGGGATGTATCCTCTCTCTTTAATTTTTTTAGATGATTTTGTGTAGAGTTGCCTGATACGAATTTTACCTTCTTGGACAAATAAGCATATCCATATAAATAAATATTCAACTTTATTAATATCTCATTTGAATCCTCATTTTTATAGATTAAGAATGTGAATTACATAGAGGTTAAGTAACTTACCTAAAGCCACGTGCTGGTAAATGATAGATCCAAGATGTGAAAGAAGAGTACTGAGTGCAGAATTTGTGCTCTTAGCCAATACGCTGTACTCTTTCTCAATTATAGCATGATTTTGTAGGTCTGCCCAACTCTTAAGATTTTAAGGAAAGCAACACTGTCTCTCCCAGAATGACACAGTGTTGTAATGTGTGTCACATAAATATTTCTCTAATTCTTTTGGCCAACTTCTCATCTCCTCCCCATGTCCTTTCTTTACCACAATAAATTAGGATGATCACCTCTCAGGCTAACATAACACATCCCTTTGAACATAAACTTACTTTCTAAGCTCAGTGTGTCTGCCCCATAATTGTTGGCAGGAAGGCATTAAAGTAATTAAGGACGTTGCTTCCAATATACATTTTTCGACTAGATGCATTTTGGGGAGGGGAGCAGCTATTGAGCTCAGCTTCTGCCATTTTTCCTCTTCCTGCAGCTGAAGGCACTTGACTTCTACCTGCAGGCTTAACTGCAACATGACTTTTAGAACAACTTCTTGGAATGGATAGAGGAAATGGACTCAGTAACATGTGATGCAGATTTCTTGGTCTAGTTTTACCATCTAAGCTCTTAACGTATTCCTGTGTTTTTTCTGTATTTGATAAGGATACTGTGGCCTTTCTTTAAATGTATAACTGATTATACCAAACTCATTCCACCTTTCCTAGACTATCTGATTCTAGGATAGGAAGTAGACAGCTGTCTACTCAGAATGAGCAGGTCTGCATAGAATGCATTATATAATATTATTAATAGAGTGCTGCCTATGGCCCCCATCCCTATGTTAGTGATTCTACCATCTGTGGAGATACTTTCTGTTGCTAAGTATTTGCCTGCTGTTTGAGTCCCTGGCTTCATCTGTCCACTTGCCATATAACTGTATGCCTGAATTAATGCCTGCAGTATCATGCCCGGTTCCGTGACCATCATGCCCTGCTGTGAGGCTGTTTCCTTCAAGCACTTGCAACTAGGTCTTTTTCCCTGGCACTTGTCTGGCCAACTGGGTTGTGGTGGTTTCAGACCCCAGATTCATTGCTGCCCAGTCCTACTATAATTACCGTAACCACATCAAGCTATTAACAGAATAACAAACTCAAAGCAAAAATGGCACTTTAGAGTTTATCACCTCCTGATTTACAAGTTTCCTCTTCAATCCTGTGCACAAGTCATTATCCTATTTCCTCTTAAAGATCTCTGGAGGGCTGAGTGTTGTGGCTTATGCCCAGGATTACAATCCCAGCACTTTAGAAGGCCTTGGCAGGTGAATCACGAGGTCAAGAGATTGAGACCATCCTGGCTAATGTGGTGAAACCCTATCTCTACTAAAAATACAAAAAAATAGCTGGGTATGGTGGCACGCACCTATAGTCCCAGCTACTTGGGAGGCTGAGGCAAGAGAATGGCTTGAACACGGGAGGTGGAGGTTGCAAGGAGTTGCAATCATGTGCCACTGCACTCCAGCCTGGGCAACAGAGCAAGACTCTGTCTATAAAAAAAAAAATGACCTCTGAGGAAGGGAAATTGACTATCTAAGGAGCCACTCTTTTCTAGCAAGCTCTCTTTGAAAATTTATTATTCTATTTAGCCAGGTATCAATTTCTTTTAGTTTTTATCCTTTATGAAGACCCAATGGTCAGGCTTAAGGCCATTAATTTTAACCAAAATGTAAACTCACAGTGTTTGAATTTCAATACAATTATATAGCAGAAGTCATGAGTAGGACTTATTAGTTCTACTGGCCAACAGCATGCTAGGCTTTACTTGGGCATTAACCAGCTGGTAACCGTGGGCAAGTAGCTTAGCTCCACTTTTTTTTTTTTTTTCGGTAAACTGAGAAGCCGAACTAGATTCATGGTTCCAAAATTGTTTATTAGATGTCTTAAGATGTTTACAGACTTTCTAAAAATAAAAAGTGCTCTGAGAAATAAGATTAGAAAATTCTGGGTTAAACAAATGAAATAGATTTTTGCTGGAAGATTTCTCAAAACTTTTAATAAGCTGATGTGCTTTTAGAACTATTGGAAGAAAATAGAATAGGCCAGGCGCGGTGGCTCAAGCCTGTAATCCCAGCACTTTGGGAGGCCGAGGCGGGTGGATCACGAGGTCAAGAGATCGAGACCATCCTGGTCAACATGGTGAAACCCCGTCTCTACTAAAAATACAAAAAAAATTAGCTGGGCATGGTGGCACGTGCCTGTAATCCCAGTTACTCGGGAGGCTGAGGCAGGAGAATTGCTTGAATCTAGGAGGCGGAGGTTGCGGTGAGCCGAGACCGCGCCATTGCACTCCAGCCTGGGTAACAAGAGCAAAACTCCGTCTCAAAAAAAAAAAAAAAAATAGGATAAAAATGTTTCACAAAATCTGTATTATAATTTTATTTACTTATTTATCTGACCATCTTTTAACAGAGTTTCACTGAATACTTCAAGAAATACTAGACCTACCTGGTTTATAAGGCTTAAATAATATGTTATGGATTAATTGGGGGTCTTCAGAGAAACAGAACCAATAGAACGAATGTATTGGCTTGCACAGTTATGGAGGTTGAGGGGGTCCCATGATCTGCCATCTGTAAGCTGGAGATCCCGTGGTATAGTTCCAAGGCCTGAGAGCTGGAGAGTCAATGGCATAGATTCCAGTTCGTGTCTGAAGGTCTGAAAACGAGGGGTATCTAGGGCAGGAGAAAATGGATGTTCCAGTTCAAAAGGCAGAATTAATTCAACCTTCCTCTGCCTTTTTGTTCTATTCAAGTCCTCAAAGAATTGGATAGTGCCCACCTCATTAACTTTACCCAGTCTACCAATTTAAATGTTAATTTTTTCTGGAAATACTCTTACAGACACACCCAGAAATAATGTTTAACCACTTATCTGGGGATACTGAGGCCCAGTCAATCTGACACATGAAATTAACCATCCCAATGTGATTCTATGGCATAAGAAAATTGCCTTAAACAGAAAGTTTAAAAATTGCCTTGAGGTAGAAATTTCATCATATATATGGGGTGTGTGTGTGTGTGTGTGTGTGTGTGTGTGTAACGTATAGTCAAATTTATTCCTCAATATTAAAATATCAATTGCTTAATGTACTTTTCAAAAATTCCCCTCAAATAATAGTATAAAACTTGCATTTTTCAGGAAGCTCTTCTTGCTGAACACTTATATATTTAGATCACTCCTGAACTGTGCATTCAGCTGATAAGAAACCAGTATGCGTTTGTTGATTCATGTATACCCAAGTGTCTCTCTCCTAAGTAGACGCTTCAAGGGTAAAAATAAGCTGCTCAGTTTTCTTTTATTCAGAGTGCCTAGGATAGGGCTCTAAGTATAAAAGGACTTGACATGTAGATGTACTCTGTCATGATTTATATATTTTCCAGTTTACTAATAGACTGATGTTTCTTCTCTTCTGAGCAGTTTCTTTCCCTAGACTCTATTTATTCTGATAATTTTTAAGAAGTGACATTTGCAATTGCTTAAATAATTCCTGTCAATAGTCTAAGTTGTTCAAAAGATGAGTTAGACTTTAGGTGATATTATTTTCTGGAGAGAACTCTAGTCTCATTTGGTACCATACCCCAAGAAAAATATGCCATGCCATTTCAGACAGATTTTAAACTTCCTGTTTATCCCTCCTCCAGTGTGCCAGCTCCTCTGCAGAATGAAATGTCTCCAAATCGCTGAGACTGTAATTTCCATGACAGTATCGTCCATCTCATTTCTTGCCTGTCCTTTCAGTTTTATGAAGGTTAGAGACATTCTTCCTGGGTGTTTGTCAAATTGTTTATCTAGTCTGCAACCAGCTACCCATGCTCTGCTCAGAATATTTTATGCAGATTCCCCCTTCCCTTGTTGCTGGGTGCCTCTGAAATCCTGCAGCCACTGAGTCAGGGAGAGAAACATCTTTGATGGCTGTTTCATTTGCCTTTAACCATATTCATTCATGTCAACGTCTGCTACTTACTGGTTGGGCTTAGAATATATGCTGCGTCAACAGGCTGGGGCACTTTCTGTTTGGTCATGAGTCTGCTGTATTTTTCTGTCTTGCTCCAGTTCAATGCACACAGCGACTCTGAAGTTCCACTTCATCAGTATTCAAACCTGTCGTTCCCATAAGGAGGACATACATACATTCACAAATTTCCTTTCTCTCTCTCTCTCTCCACTTCCTGGAAGACATTTTGTAAAAATGAAATATTGCTTCTTATACTGACCCTCTCCAAATATTTAATGGAACAGGGTCTACATAGTCATTTACTGATTCATGCACTTGACAAAGGGCTATTGAGCGTGAGTGTGTACCAGGCATTTTGTTTGTTACTAGGAACAAAAAGGGAAATAACACAATATTTTTGCCTTTGAAGAAGTTGAAGTTTTTGTTTTGGGGAGGCAAACATGGTAACAAAATAATGGGTCGTCTAGTTAGGACAGGTTCAAAGTTGGTGGCAATTCTTCCATTTTCGTTGGGGAGAGAGATTTGACTTCTCTGAAAGTAATTATTCTCTTGTGCTTTGGTAAATGTTAATAGTCTCTTTATGTGATTTTGATATGCACAGGTGAAACCATAATACTATTCCAGAATGACAAGGATCTAGGCTGAAACTTTCTCATAAAACATGGACAGTTATCTTCATGGAAGGTGGAGCTGCATTCCTGCAAAACATCCTGATGGGAAGCCTGGCCCTTGATTGAAGTAAGAAGGAAACTGACAGTTTTCCTTTCTGTTGGGTATCAAGAATAGATTTTCTTATAGGGGACCATATTTACCACTGTATTTCGATTAAGTTTTTTTGTTATTGTAGTTTTATTGTTTTTGTTTTTTTTTTTAACTTTAATTCCTCTCTGTTGACCTAAGCTATCAGTCAAGTTTTTACTTTTTATAAATGTTAAAAAGCTTTGGGAAGTTAGAAAGCAGAATAATGTTGTCATTTTGGGTAAAACAGAATGTAAAGAGCAACAGCAACTCATTATGCAACGGGAGGAGGTGACTGTGGGAGCTGAGCATCAGTTAGGTGCCAGTCTATCCTGTGAGGTTGTGGATGAAAATCAAGCTGAGTCTGTGTAACATGAAATTCTTCCTCACAGATGCCCAGAGATATCAAGGAAAGAAAAACAGTGAAGGACTGGATCCTTGCAGCCGCATGGTGTGAGTTCTCAGATTACTACTATTTGGGAAATGAAAGAAAAGGCAACCACTTCAGAGCAGGGTTCGGAACATTTTGGTATGGTACCTTCAAGGGCCCTTCAACTACATCACATCTCAATCCTACATATATTACAACAAAAAGACTTTTTGATGCATTTCTCGATGCTAATGCAAATAAATGTATCCCCTAAGGGCCAAAACAAGCATAGTTGTTTTGAAACACAGTGAGCTGAAACTACAATGAGCCATGAGTAGTGACAAAGAGCAAGCACTAGGACAGTCTTGTGTGAAATTTTAAACTAGATTCAAAGCTTGAGATTTCCTAAAATACTTAGGGAGTAGAAATCCAAGCTTCATGTCTGCATGGAGGCTAGCTTGTGGTTACCAATATTCAGAGAATATTTTGTTTCCTTTGTTCAGTGCTCAAGTTCAAGATGGGCAATGTTATAAATAGTCTCCTGGGTAGGTTTGTTCATTGTTTAACCTTATTCTGAGAGCATAAAACATCAGAGTCTTAGTTTTATGTAGTGTGGAAAGTTCAAGATCCTTTTAGAATTCCCACATGGGGTAGATGCTCAGTTGGGGTTTTATGTAGTCTTTGTGTGTGTTTCCATGGCCTGAGAACTAAAAGTCCAACCAATCTGACAGATTTTCTCCATGTAATAGAGTTTGTATCTCTGTTTTCTTCTCTGGATTCTACTTTACTTTTTACCTCTAATAATCTCTTTTATTTCTTTATTGTTAATTTAGTTATGTATTTTTTTAAAAATACATAGAGTGAGAAAGTGATACATTTTTTAAAAAGACAATTTACATGTTACTCAGCATTTGAGTTGTTTCTAGGGATGCTTTACTCAGTGTATCAAGTTTACTTCAAAACAGGTAAAATGGGAGAAAAATATGTGATATTTAAGAAATAAAGTAAAATAACTGAATAAGAACAAAATATTTTCACAATCATGATGTGTAAATAATCAGAATTGCATTTAAGACAGAGCATTTCAAAATTGATTTAAGAAAAAGTCTAGATATAGTCTTCTAGATATACATTTAAAACATAAGAAATAAAATAATATAATAGAAGAAGATATGCCGATTAAATGCAAATCAAAAATAATCTGGAGAGAATATTAAGATACAAGACGAATACAGTAATTAAAAATAAAGGCAGTTACTACATTATATTAAATAAAACATTCAGCTCACCTGGAAATACATCTAACTTGAACATGTTTCATGAAATAGCCTCAAAATATGCAAAGTAAAAAATTGTTGAAACAATAAAGAGAAGTTGACCGGTTCACAATCAGTGTTGGAGCTTTTAATACACTGCTTTTTAATAAGTGAGATACATCAGATAAGAATAGTTGAATATTGAAGTATCAATATTGTTGAATATTTAAACAATAACAACAGTAAACTTGATTTCATGGGTATATCTAAAATTTCACATGTAATACATGCAAAAAACCTAGTCTACTTAAACACCTATAAAATATGTAGGATACATAACTCGGTATTCGGCCATAAGGCAAATTTTGACAAATATAAAAGGATTAGCCATAGGAATCACATTCTCTGACAACAATGCCATTAAGTTAGAAATGAATAACAAAAAAGGCAAGTCAAATGCTCCTATGTTCGGAAATTGCAAAAGTATTTCTAACTTTTAGGTCAAGGAAGAAATCATATTATAAATTATATGAAATGAAAATCTACATATGCAAAAGTTATGGAGTAAAATAGAAGTGGCACTAAATTACATACGTAATCCTCACTACTTCTGAAGAAGGATGGCGGAAATGAATGTGCTAAGTCTAACTTAAGAGGTTAGGAAAAGAACTGCAGAATATAGCCAATGAAAGTAGAATAAAGGATACAGTAACGTTAAGAGCAGAGATCAATGAAATAAAAAACATGCTGCAGATGGAAACAAATAATAATATAAACCTCTGGCATTAGTGATTAATGAAAACTGTTCCTACAAGAGTTTCACTAAATTTTCAAGGACTGGGTAATTTCTGATTTATGCAGAAATTCTCTTCAGAGGCTTAAAGCAACAACAAAAAAAGAGAACGCATCAAAAGTCACTTCATGAGACCAGATAACCCTGAAATAAAAACCAGTTAAAAAAGCAAAAGATTGGAAAATTATAGGATCAGTCTTGTCATGAAAATAGATGCAAAACTGAGTATTGGGGAGTAGATTAAAAAATCTAAAACTATGATTATGTTCAATTCAGAAGTGTATAAAAATAAGATCAAGTCACATTATTTATTATGTTTATCCCAGGAACAATATTACATGAGAATATCTAAAAATACACTTCACCACATTAAGTGATTAAAAGACCAAAGGTGGCAATATAAAAATCTCACAAACATTTGTGAACAAAATAAGAACCAAATAAAAGAAGTAATGGTGTAGAAGTAAGCTTTCTTAACCTTGTAAAGGGTGTTTTTTAAAAGCTCAATAAAAATGACTTCATTTTTAAGGTTGGAGCATTGGAAGTCTGCTCTAAAAATTCAGAAATCAATTATAGGTCAATATTTTACTAGAGTTTCTAGTCAGCAAAGTAAAATAAGAATTAACAAATAAAACATAATTGTTTGAAATAAGAAAGTTTTAATAAAGATTAAAGTTTTTAGTAAACCTTCGTAAAAAAAAGTTTTAGTCTTTGCAAAGGATGTGATATAACGTAACTTAAATACTGAGAAAAAGAACTACTATAAAAACGTCTTGTGTTTGTTAAGAAAGGGAAAACATGAATTATGTTTGCACATATAATAACTAAATATTTTCAGTATAAGAAGAGATAATATGCTTAACTGTTACTGTCCTCATTTTGCAATGTGGTTGCAGCTTGTGTTTATAACTACCTCCTTTGCTGAGGCAAAGAACCTTAGAGGGTCGTGATTTGTTCTCTGGTGGGGTGATCCAAATTTTCATTCCTGAAGGGCCTGGCTATTAGCAATCCTGCTTGTGTTGGGTTGTGATTTTTCATTGACCTTAATTACAGGACATAGAAATACCAGCAGACAGTCTAAGGGATTTCCTGTATTCAAGACATACTCCTTCTTTATCCCATTTTGTAATAACAATACAATTTCTCCTTGATAGTTAAAAACCAATCACCCCCAAAAGTAACCTTCATTGCTTATTGATTCAGAGACAGAAGCTCAAAGTTGCCGGATGGAAGTCTCAATTTAATAGACTCCTTTTACCGTACCTAGGTAGATGCATTCTTTCATTTGGAACTAAGACCTCTATACCAGCAAAGCTGAAGGTCACAAGAACTGGAAAAACAAATTTGCTGGTAGATCACTAGAGGTAATAGTGAGAAAAACCACTCCAAATTTTATAAATTGATTTTTGGACCTGCAAATCCTGGATATGGGAGAAAATGCATCATATATTGGATGCCAGTTTGTAGTATACATCTCATCTGAGATGACACTGCCCCAGTCCTGCAAAGTATTGCCCTCTAGTAGGCACCATAGCTGAGTCTTCAAAAGGCCATTCTACCATACTGTCATACCAACTTCTTCAGGATGATGAGGAACATGGGAAGAAGAGTGAATTTTATGACAGCAAGTCTATTGCCACACTTCATTTACTATAAAATAAATTTACTGGTTAGAAGCAATGCTGTGTGGAATAACATGGTGGTGGAAAGGCTGTCTGTAAGTCCACAGGTAATAGTTTGGGCAGATGCATTGTGGGTAGAGTAGGCAAATATCTATCTAGGGCAAGTTCTAGTAAGAGCAAAGTGCTACCCCATTCGTGATGGAGGTGGTCCAGTGTAATCAGTTCTCCATCAGGTAGGTCACTGACCACCCTAGGAAATGATGCCGTATCAGGAATTCAGTGTGGTCTCTGATGCTGGTAGATTGGACACTCGGCAGTGGCTGTAGCCAGGTGGCTTGCTCCATGTTACTGAGCCCATGTGTAACCTTCATTGCTGCTACCATGTCCACTTTCTTTATGAGCATATTGGATGATTAAAGGAGTGGCTGGGAAAAGATGCTGCTTATGATTCATAGGATGAGCCATTCTATCCAGTTGATTATTAAAATCCTTCTCTGCTGTGTCACTTTTTGGTGAGCATTCATATGGAACACAAAAATCATGAGGCCGGGT
>CM052667.1:14974235-15062775 GCA_028533165.1 Leontopithecus rosalia | reverse complement strand
CTGTAATCCCAGCACTTTGGGAGGCCGAGGCGGGTGGATCACGAGGTCAAGAGATCGAGACCATCCTGGTCAACATGGTGAAACCCCATCTCTACTAAAAATACAAAAAATTAGCTGGGCATGGTGGCGCGTGCCTGTAATCCCAGCTACTCAGGAGGCTGAGGCAGGAGAATTGCCTGAACCCAGGAGGTGGAGGTTGTGGTGAGCCGAGATCACGCCATTGCACTCCAGCCTGGGTAACAAAAGCGAAACTCTGTCTCAAAAAAAAAAAAAATCTTTACATTACTTGCCTATTCAGAGAGGTCTGTCTATGTAGCTCTTCCCCAGACTCCCTTGTTTTCAATTTTTTGATCATGATCCTTCCAAGGACCTGACCAACCAGTGAAATCACTGACCACAGTCCATGAAATGGTATAGATTAATGACAGATGATTTCTTATCCTGAGAAAGATAAAAAATTATGTGTACTGCATGATGTCCTGCCCAATGGGAGGATTTCCTTTCTCATTATCCTTCAGTGGTAGCCTTGAGATTGGCTAGGATTGTCTACTTTCAGCTAAGTGCTTCCATATCATGCAGAGCTACCAGTATACCAGGCTTCAGTTATTTTCCTCCTTAGTAAGCTTGTTACACAGGACTAGACATGACAGCATAGGTGCAGGCTGACAGTTGTGTGTAGCGGGAGTCGGGCATTGACATTTGGGCCATTTCTTCATGAATTTTACTTGTGCATTTAGGGTCTGCTCCAATCCAATGTCATGTATACCAGTTTCATTTGACGATGGAGTTTGGATGTGCACACCCAGCCATATGATTTGGTGGGTCAGACAATACCCAGTTTATGATGGGAAGCTCAAGTTGCATGATAACATAGTGGCCCATGGTTAACTGTTCAGTTTCTGCTAAGAGCCAGTAACAGGCTAAAAGCTGTTTCTTCAAAGAGTAGTTATTCCACATGACATGGATTTGCTCCAAAATCCTAAAGGTCAGTGTCATAGTTCACTTATATAGGGCTGGCAACATGTCCAAACAGCATTGCTGTTTGCCACTGACACTTCAAGCACCAGTATATCTCCTGGATCATATGCCCCAAGGCTAGGCCTGCTGAAAAGCTTTCTCTCGTTCTGGACTCTTCTCAGAACTAGTACCTCTCAAGTCTCTTGGTAAATGTGTTACAGTGGTATATCCAAGTGGGATGAACCCCAAATTCAAAGAGGCCACCTGCAAGAGGAACCAGATGTACCAATTAATTGATCACCCTGGAAGAAGTATTTTGACATGGTCACTATAATTGGACCACTAGAAGTTTTACTGAGCTAAAACGTTCCCGGATTTTTGTGGATTGACATTAGAAGAGTGGGATTAAGGTAATTTGTTATGCAGTAATGGAAAACTAATGTGTCTAGAATCAGAACTTCAAAACCTAAGAAATATAAACAAAAGCAGGATGAGATACAATGAGAGTTGATAAAATGCAAATTTTAAAAAAAGCAGATATAACATACTCTTACTTGTATTTCTAGCAGAGGAAAAATAACACAAAAAGAAAACAAATATTTATAATTATAATCCAGGAAAATAGTCTTGCAATAAGGCAAAATCGCAATGCACATGTTAACAAGAGCCCATTAAATATCAGAGAAAATTGACACAGAATAGTCAACTCTAGGACAGCTTTTAGTAAATCATTAGATGAAAAAAGACAATTTGATTAGCTTTAGAATCTTGAAATAAGAGCAGCACTTAACATGAGGCATCTGTGGTAAACATTTTCAAGAATCTCAAGGAAAGAAAATATGAACCACAAATTTTATATGTAGCTAATTTGTTCCTTAAAAATCAAGGATATGGATTAACAATTTAAAGTATAGAATAACCCAGAGAATACTATATTCATAAACACTTCATACAACCAAGATACTAAAGGATGAGATTCATTTAACCAAGGAATGAAAATAATAATGTGTAATGATGAGCATTTGTCATCTGTAACAGTGGATTCAAAATCAAAGCAAAGGTAAAGACAGGGTTAAAATTGTAATATATAAGCATTACATGTTCTGACAAAATAGAAATAATTAAAAATATAAGTAGAAGGAAAAGAAAAAATAAAACAATAAAATAACTTATAAAGTTGATAGATGGGAGTCAAGGAATACTATTTTTGCAAAACCAGTTAGTAAAGTACTACATAAGAAGAAGAAAGGAGGTGGACTAGAGCCACTAGAAAATGTACAGATAAAATTATAAGCACTAGAACTAAAATGTAAACCCTAAGTACCAAAAAAGAAAGATAAAAAGATCACAGAGAAAACATACCACTTAGAAACACAGTAAATGCAGCATAATATACACAGTAATTATAATATGAAATCCTGGCAATATTTGAGAACAAACATATTAACATCATTAATTAAACAAAATTGACTTTACTGCCATAGTAAAAAGACAAAGATTTAAAAACTGGTAAGTAGAGAAAACCCAAATGTATATTGTATAGACACAGCCCTATAATAAGGTGATTCTTAATGACAAAAACTAGAGGGATGTGCAAAGATGTGTCAGACAAACAAAAAAATAAAAGCAGATTTCATGATACTCTTATCAGACAAAGCAGACTACAGGTCAAAAACACAAATTGAAATAAAGTTGAACATTCTGAATACTAAAAATCATGGTTTTCAGTGAAGATATCATACTTATGAATATTTCTACACCAATAAAATGGCAATGGCCTAAAGCAGAAACTGCACACTACTTAAGGAAAAAATCCATGGAAACATATTAATAAAAGGGGACTTGATCACCACTGTCAGTCTATGACAGGTCAGATGGATAAAATAAAAATTCCCTAAGGATATTGAAGATACAAATAACATCATCAACCAGACTAACATTGTGGATGTGTGTGTGTACAAAACACTGTGAAAACAGAGAATATATCATACACCTTCTCAGTTGTGCATAAAACAATCACAAAAGTTGATCATGAAAATCAATTTCCATAAAAGAAAAATATTGCAAATGACAATGTCTAATCACAATGTATCAAAACTAGAAATCAAAAATACTAAGTTTAAGAAGAAGAGCTTTATATGGCAAACTAAAGTTAATTAAAATTGATTAAAAGGAAAATATAGATTACAAAATATTTTTACAATAACGATGATGAGAATACTACAAATCAGAATTTATAAATTTAAAGCTGTAATTAGAGGAAAATTCACAGGCTTAAGCACCTTTATAAATTCAAATAAAACAATACAAAGAAAAAATTAAATTTCCAACTTATAAATCTAGAAAGTCTAGAACAACTTAGTAAACTAAGAGAAAGTACCAAAAAATTTAATGAAATAAACTGATGAAGTAGGAAACAGGACAACAGAAGAACAAATCAATAAATCAAAATCTTGTTTTTTTGAAAAAATGGACAAAACAGACAAACCACTAGTCCATGTAATCAAGGCATAAGGAAGAATACACAAATAGAGGCAACAAGAAACCATAAAAGAAAAATAACTATTGGTACAAGATTGGTAAAAAAAACTTATCAATTAGTTTTATACAATTTTATGCAATAAATTTGAATATCCAGATAGATCATTTCCTAGGAAATTATATCAAACCAAAATCGACTATATTAGAGTCAGAAAACTTAAAACTCCTTTTGCCATAGAAGACATTGAAAACATTATCAAGAGTTAGGCCACCAAAAAGAAAACAACAAGATATACAGAAAATCACCAGGCTCAGGTTATTTCAGGGGAAATTCTGTCAAGCCTTTAGATCCCAGATCACTCCAGTGTTAAATAAATTTTTTCAAAGCATAAAAAACTAAGTGAGAAACTTTTATATTCTATTATGAAGCAGCTATAACATTGATATATTTAAACTGGATAAATATGGTTAAGTAAAATTCCAGAATAATACAACTTATGAAATTAATGAAAAAATTTAAATAAGGTATTAGTGAGCAAACTCTACCACCAAATTGTAAAAAATAATGTACTAAAGCTAAGTGAAATTTACACTCAAAATGCAAACATGGTTCCGCATAAAGAAGCCTACTCTAGAATGTATCATCTTAATGCACCTAAGGTAAACAAAAAAATCATAATTATCTTCTGTAGATGCTGAAAAAGCCTTAAAATAATTCAATAGATTTATTATAAAAACACTGTGAAATAAGAACACACTTTTTAAATGCCAATGCCAACATCGTACATATGGGAAAAAAACACAAGCGTTCCCACTTAGGCCAGGAAAAAGACAAGGATGTCCACTACCCCTATTATTATTTAAGACTGTTGGCCAGGTGCAGTGGCTTGTGTGTGTAATCTCAGCACTTTAGGAGGCCAAGGTGGGTGGATCACCTGAGGTCGGGTGTCCAAGACCAGCCTGGCCAACATGGTGAAACAACATCTCTATAAAAATTAGCCAGGCATGATGGCGGGTGCCTGTAATCTCAGTTACCTGGGAGGCTGAGGCAGGAGAATAGTTGGAACTCGGGAGGCAAAGGTTGCAGTGAGCCGAGCTTGTGCCATTGTACTCCAGCCTGGGTGATAGAGTAAAACTTCAACTCAAAAAAAAAAAAAAAGAAGACTGTATTGAGGGGATTAGCCAATGCAAGTAGAAAAGAGAGAACCACTAGAGGCATAAGAATTGCAAAAGAAAGAAGTTTGTCTCTATCTGCAGATGATTTGATATTGCTGGGGAGTGGGGGCAGGGGAAACACAAAACCAAACCTTAAGAATCAGTGGCAAAGCTAATCCAAACAAATCAAAACAACAACAAACTGAGCAAAACATGAAGATATAAATTTACATGTAAAATCAATAGCTAGTGAGAAAATATATTGGAAGGAAAAACTCATTTTCAGTAGCATCAACAAGAAAAGTTAAAATGCTTAAATATGTACTTAACAAAAAATGTCCAAAACCTTTATTAAGAAAATTTAAAACACTCCTAAACACACAAATGGAGAAATATCCCTTATTCTTGATAGACTATCTCAACATTATCAGGAGGTCAGTTCTCTTTAAGTTAATTTATAAGTTTAAGGTGACCCCAATATGAAACATTACAAGTTTTTATGATGTTAGAAAACTGATATTAAAGTTAATGGAAAAAATAAATACACAAGATTATCTGAGGGAAAACTGGAAAGGAATAATGATCAGATATTAAAACATTATGCAAAGTTCTAATTTAAATAGTATACTAGTACTAGTACCTCAATAAATTATCAATGAAATAGAACAGAGAGAGAGTTCATAAATAGACTCAAGTGATAAAGGCAGCATTCTGAATCACTAGAGAAAAGTTGAAACTTCTTCGTAAATATTTTAGGACAATTTAGTAGTCATTTGAAAGATATAATAAAGAACAATTTATCACACTGTGTATACACAGAAATCAGCTCTTAAAGAATCAGAAGACTTAAATGAAACTATAAATATGCTAAAAGTTAACATGGTTGAATTTCTTTATGACTTGAGCATAGAGAGGGCATTCTAACTAGGACTTAGAATTCAGGTGCAACTCAAGAAAAGCTTAACAAATTTAACTATAAAAACTGAACATCTTTTGCATGGCAGACAACACTATAAGTAATGTCAGAAAGCAAATGACATATTAGGAGAACATACTTGCAATATATATTATGGAAATAGGGCTAATATCTATTATGTATAGTAGACATAGGGCCTGTCTCTAGTCTCTATAGAGCCTCCTTCATGCCTTTAAATTTCAGTCATCTTATTGTAATTATTTACAAGTCTGTTTTCTCAGGAATACAACCTCTGTATCCCCAGCAGAGTGCACAGTGCTTTACCTAAGCAATTGTTTCATAAATGCTTGTTGAACAGTCGTTGGAAATATTTGCATAGCTCTCTACAATTGATAACACACTGTCATATACAAAGTCATATGAGTTCATGTGGCAAATCTCGTAAGTTTTGGTACATTTCCTCCTGAGGAGAAACAGGATATTTTACAGCAAACTTTTCCTGTGACAATATAGTTTCTTCCAAAGGTTTGGGACCATATTGGGTGGCTACTGCTGCCGCTGTTCCATTCCCACATCCTCGTGCTCTGCTTTCCTTTGTACCACTCCACACTGTGGTATTACAGAAATAATTGGCTTTGAAGAGGGAGTTTAATGAACATATAATTGTCAATCACTAGGGCTAAAGTAACATAGCTGGTATGTGTCAGACCTCCTTCTAAGTGTTTTAAATATATTAACTTATTTACTTTCTCATCAGCCTCATGAAGGCCATACTCATAGATCCATTTTCATGGAGAAGGAGGCTCAGGACAAGGAAGGTTAAGAAACTTGCCCAAGGACACAGCTGGTCAATTATAGAATCAGGAGTCTTAACCAGGTTTTCTGGTTGTAGAGCCCTCTTTTGTTTACCCCTGTTACAGTGTTTCCCAATTTTCAAATAGTGACTCTGTAGTGAGTTGTAAAATCAGTTCAAGGGTCCCACCCCATATTTAAAATGGCCGAAGAGGGAGATGGAGCAAGATGGCAGAATAATAAGCACCCCCGATTGTTACCCCAGCAAGGACACCAAGTTAACAATTATCTACACAGAAAAAACATCTTCCTAAGAACCAAGAATTAGATAAGCACTTATACTACCTGGTCTTAACATCATATCACCAAAAAAGGTACTGAAGAGATTAAAAAAAAAAACAGTCCTGAATCGCAGACACCACCACTTTTTGCCCCGGGCAGTGGCAGCCTGGTATGGAGAGTGTCTCTGGGTGGTGGGTGAGGGAGAACACCGCAACTGTGAGGCACTCCACTGTGTCATCCTGTTAGAACATAAAGTAAGGACAGGCGTGGTGTCTCAAGCCTATAATCCCAATACTTTGGTAGGCCAAGGTGGGCAGATCACAAAGTCAAGCGATCGAGACCATCCTGGCCAACATGGTGAAACCCCATCTCTACTAAAAATACAACAGTTAGCTTGGCATGGTGGCATGCACCTGTAGTCCCAGCTACTCAGGAGGATGAAGCTGAAGAATTTCTTGAACCCGGGAGGCAGAGGTTGCAGTAAGCCAAGATAGTGCCATTGCACTCCAGCCTGTGACAGAGTGAGACTCCATCTTTAAAAAAAGAACAGAAAGTAAAGCCAGCATTTAAACCAGCCTTAACCAGAGGGGAATTGCTGATCTCAGTGGTCTGAACTTGAGTGCCCACAAACCTTGCCACAAATGAAACATCTGCGGTAGTCTGACGGTACTCCTCATGGCTTGGGGTGGCAGTGGCTAGTGGGTGAGGCTGCTCTGCCATTGGAAAGGAGAGGAAAGAGTGGGAAGGACTGCCTCTTGTTTGAGAGCAGTTCAACAGAGCACCAGGTAGACTTCTAAGGATTTTGACTCTAGTCCCTGACTCCTGGATGGCACTGCTGGACCCACTGAGGACCTGGGGAGCCTTGCTTCCCTGAAGAGAAGGACACAGGTCTGGCTGGCTTTGCCACCTGCTGGTTGTAGAGTCCCACTACTGATTGTAACAGTAGCTAAGGAGTGGTCACAGAAGACGTTGGGTGAGACACAGTGCTCTGCTGGCTTCAGGTCTTAATGCAGTAATAGTGGTAGTGGCCACAGGAGTGTTTGTGTCAGTTCACCCCTAGCTTTAGGTGGTTCAGAACAGAGAGAGAGAGAGAGAGAGAGAGGTGGGAGAGAGAGACAGAGAGAGAGGAGGGAGAGAGAGAGAGAGAGAGAGAGGAGACAGAGAGAGAGGAGGGAGAGAGAGAGAGGAGGGGGAGAGAGAGACGGGGGAGAGAGAGAGACAGAGGAGGGAGAGAGAGAGAGAGAGAGAGACAGAGAGAGAGGAGGGAGAGAGAGACAGAGAGAGAGAGAGAGAGAGACTCTGTATGTTTGGAGAAAGGGAAGAAAGAGAACAAGAGTCTGTCTAGTAATCCAAATAATCCTCCTGGATCTTGTCCAAGACCATCAGGCAGTAGTACCTTTGTGAATCTACACAACCATAAAACCATAACATGACTGGGCTTGGGTTGTCCCCTACAGCAGACACACCTTAGATCACAACAGCCCAGTCCTTTCAAATATAAAGAAAGCCTTTTCAAGAAGAATGGCTACAAATGA
The DNA here is from genome assembly GCA_028533165.1 of Leontopithecus rosalia. Lineage (NCBI taxonomy): Eukaryota > Metazoa > Chordata > Mammalia > Primates > Cebidae > Leontopithecus > Leontopithecus rosalia. The sequence continues at coordinate 15,054,657 of CM052667.1, read as the reverse complement.
GCCCAAAAAATGATGACTGCAATAAATACTTAACTCTTCAATCCTCAGATACCAAGGAACATCAACTAGCATCACCATCACCCAGGAAAACCTCAACAAATGAACTGCATTCGGCACCAGGTACTAACCTGGAGAAACAGAGTCATGTGAACTTTCAGACAAGTAATTCAGAATCGTTGTGTTGAGGAAACTCAAAGAAATTCGAGATAACAGAGATGGAATTCAGAATTCTATCAGACAAATTCAACAAAGAGATTGAAATAATTAAAACGTATCAAGCAGAAATTCTGGAGTTGAAAAGTGCAATTGGCATACTAAATAATGCATCAGAGTCCTTTAGTACCAGAATTAATCAAGCTGAGAAAAGATTTCATAAACTTGAAAACAGGCTATTTGAAAATATGCAGGCAGAGGAAACAAAAGAATTTTAAAAAGTGAAGCATGCCTACAGGATCTACAAACTAGCTTCAAAGGGGTAAATCTAAGAGTAATTAGCTTTAAAAAGGAGGTAGAAAAAGAGATAGGAGTAGAAGTTTTATTCAAAGGAATAATAACATAACTTTTCAAAGCTAGAGAAAGATATCGATATCCAAGTACAAGAAGGTTGTAGAACACCAAGCCGACTTAGCCCAAAGAAGACCACCTCAAGGCATTTAATAATCAGCCTCCCAAAGGTCAAGGATAAAGAAAGGCTCCTAAAAGCAAGAGAAAACAAACAAATAACATAAAATGGAGCTCCAGTAAGTCTGGCAGCAGACTTTTCAGTTGAAACTCTATAGGCCAGAAGAGAGTGGCATGAAAAATTTGAAGTGTTGAAGGAAAAAAGCCTTTTATCCCAGAATACTACATCTGGTGAAAATATCCTTTAAGCATGAAGGATAAATAAAGACATTTCTGGACATACAAAAGCTGAGGGATTTTATCAATACCAGACCTGCCTTAACAAGAAATGTTAAAGGGAGTACTTCAGTCAGAAAGACATTGTTAATCAATAAGTAATCACTTGAAGGTTAAAAAAAAAGGCACTGGAAATAGTAATTACACAGAAAAGCACAGAAGGCTATAACACTGTGATTGTGGTGTATAAATTACACTACTTACACTAATTCTAAATAGAAAGACTAAACAATGAACCAACAATAACCACACAAACTTTTCAAGACATAGTCAGTACGGTGAGATACAAATGGAAACAACAAAAGGTAAAAAGTGGGAGGAAAAACTTAAGGCATAGAGTTTTAATAGGTGTCTTTTTGCTTGTTTGTGTCTGCAAATAGTGTTAAGTTGTTATCAGGTTAAAAAGATGGCTTGACCGGGCGCGGTGGTTCACAACTATAATCCCAGCACTTTGGGAGGCCGAGGCGGGTGGATCATGAGGTCAAGAGGTCGAGACCATGCTGGTCAACATGGTGAAACCCCCTCTCTACTAAAAATACAAAAATTAGCTGGGCATGGTGGTGCACGCCTGTAGTCCCAGCTACTCAGGAGGCTGAGGCGGGAGAATTGCCTGAACCCAGGAGGCGGAGGTTGCCGTGAGCCGAGATCGCGCCATTGCACTCCAGGCTGGGTAACAAGAGCGAAACTTCATCCCCCTGCCAAAAAAAAAGATGGCTTATAAGATGGTATCTGCAAGCCTCATGGTAACCTCAAACCAGAAAACATACAATGGATACACACAAAATTAAAAGCAAAAAACTAAATTGTATCACGAGAGAAAATTGCCTTCATTAGGGGAAGATGAGAAGAAACATAAGAAGGAATAGAAGACCAGAAAACAAATGACAGGATGGCAGAAGTACATTCTTATTTATCAATAAAAACATTAAATGTAAATAACTCGTCAGTCAGAAACATAGACTAACTGAAAGGATGAAAAAACAAGACCAATTGATCTGTTGCCTATAAGAACATACTTCACCTTAAAGACACACATACACTGAAAATAAATAAATGAAAACTGAGAATGAGAAAAATAAAGAAATTCCATGACAGTGGAAATAAAAAACGAGCAGGAGTCACTATACTTACATCAGACAAAATAGATTTCAAAATAAGCACTATAAGAAGAGATAAAGAAGGTCACTATGTAATAATAAAAGGGTCAATTCAGCAACATGACATAACAATTTTAAATATTTGTGCACCCAACATTGGAGCAACCAGATATATAAAGCAATTATTATTATAGGTAAAGAGAGAAGTCCCAATACAATAGTAGCTAGAGACTTGAAAATCTGACTTTCAGTATTAGACAGATCTTCCAGACAGAAAACCAACAAAGAAACATCAGACTTACTCTGCACTGTAAATTCAATATATCTAACAAATATTTATAGAACATTTCATCCAAGGGTTGCAGAATGCACCTTATTTTCATCAGCACATGGATTATTCTAGAGACCTGATGGCTTCACTGCTGAATTCTACCAAACACTTAAAGAGGAACAAATCCCAGTTCTACTCAAACTATTACAAAAAATGGAGGAGGAGATGATTCTTCCAAACTTATTCTATAAGACTAGTATTACCCTGATGCAAAAACCAAAGACACATTAAAAACAAACAAAAAACTATAGACCAATATCTCTGATGAATATTGATGCAAAAAATCCTTAACAAAATATTAGCAAACTGAATTCAACAATATTTTAGAAAGATAATTCATCATGACCAAGTGGGATTTATCCCTGGGATGCAAGGATGGTTCAGCATATGCAAATCAATCAATGTGATACATCATATCAACAAGATGGAAAAAAAATATGATCATTTCAATTGATCTTGAAAAAGCATCAGATAAATTTTATTCTTCATGATAAAATCCCTAAAAAAATTGGGGTTAAAGGGAACAAACCTCAACATAATAAAAGCCATATATGACATACACACATTTAGTATCATACTTAGTGGGGAAAAACTTAAAACCTTTCCTTCAATATGTGGAACATGACAAGGATACATGCTGTCACCACTGTTATTCAGCATAGTACTGGAAGTCCTAGGTAGAGCAATCAGACAAGAGAAAGTTATAAAGGGCATTGAAATTGGAAAGAAAAAAGTCAAATTTGCCTTGTTTGCAGTTGATATGATTTTATATTTGGAAAAACTTAAAAAGACTCCACAAAAAGAGATCTATTAGAACTCATTTAAAAATTCAGTAAAATTCCAGGATACAAAATCAATATACAACAATCAGTAGCATTTCTATATGCCAACAGTGAACAATGTGAAAAAGAAAGAAAAATATGAGTAATCCCAATACCCATTTATAAAAGCCACACATAAAATTTAATACCTAGGAATTAATCTAACTAAAAAAAAATCTCTGTTGTGAAAATTATAAAATCCTAATGAAAATAATTGGAGGACACAAAGAAATGTCATTGGTATAATGCTTATTCTTTCAACCCAAAACCTTCCATGTTCATGGGTCAAAAATATTAATATTGTTAAAATGTCCATACTACCTAAGAAATCAATACTAACTAATATTTAATGTAATCCCTATCAAAATACCAATGACATTCTTCAAAAAAATAGGAAAAAAATCCTAAAATGTACATGGAACCACAAAAGATCCAGAATAGCCAAAACTACCATGAGGAAAAAAAAAATTAACAAACACCACCACCTCCCCCCCAAAAAAACTGGAGAAATCACATTACCTGACCTCAAATTATACTACAGAGCTATAGTAACCAAAACAGCATGGTACTGGCATCAAGACAGACACATAGACCAATAGAACAGAAATCAGAACCCAGAAACAAATCTACACATTTATAGCAAACTCATTTTTCACAAAGATTTCAAGAACATACATTGGGGAAAAGACAGTCTCTTCAATAAATGGTGCTGGGGAAACTAGGTATCCATATGCAGAAGAATGAAACTAGATCCCTATCTCTCACCATATACAAAAACCAAATTAAAATGGATTAAAGACTTAAATGTAAGACTTCAAAATATGAAACTATTACTAGAAAACTTCAAGGAAACTCTTCAGGACATTGGTCTGTGCAAAGATTTCTTGAGCAATACACCACAAGCACAGGTAACCAAAGCAGAAATGAATGAATGAGATCTCAAGAAGTTAAAAAAAATTTCTGCACAGCAAAGGAATCAATCAACAAAATGAAGAGACAACTCACAGAATGGGAGAAAATATTTGAAAACTACTCATCTGACAAGGGATTAATAACCAGTATATATACGAAGTTCAAACAACTCTAAAGGGCAAAAAATCTAATAATATAATGAAAAGTGGGCAAAAGATCTGCATAGACATTTATTTTCTTTTCTTTGTTTTTAGACAGAGTTTTGCTCTGTCACCCAGGCTGGAGTGCAGTGGTGCAACCTCAGCTCACTGCACCCTCCACCTCCTGGGTTCAAGAGGTTCTCCTGCCTTAGCCTCCTCAGTAGCTGGGATTATAGGCATGCACCACCATGCTCAGCTAACTTTTGTATTTTTAGTAGAAATAGGTTTTCACCATATTGGCCAGGCTGATCTTGATTACCTGAACTCAGGTGATCTGCCCACTTTGGCCTCCCAAAGTGCTAGGGTTACAGGTGTGAGCCATTACACCTGCAGACATTTCTTAAAAGAGGACACACACATGACAAACATATAAAAAGCTGCTCAACATTACTAATAATCAGAGAAATGCAAATTAAAACTACAATGAAATATCATATTGCTCTAGTTAAAATGGCTTATATTTAAAAGATAAGCAATAATAAATGCTGGTGAGGATATAGAGAACCCTCTTGTGCTGTTGGTAGGAATGTAAATTAGTTAATACAATCACCATGGAGAGCAGTTTGGAGATTTCTCAAAAAACTAAAAATAGACCTACCATATGATTCAGCAATCCCACTGCTGTGTATATATCTCAAAGAAAGAAAATCAGTATGTCAAAGAGATATCTGCACTCCTATGTTTGTTACAACAGCTAAGGTTTGAAAGCAACCTCAGTGTCCATCAGCAGATGAATGGATAAAGAAAATGTGGTACATATACACAATAGAGTACCACTCAGCCATAGAAAAGATGAGATCCAGTAATTTGCAACAACATGGATGGAACTGCAGGTCATTATTTTTTTAAATTTATTTTGTTTTTATTACACTTTAAGCTCTGGAGTACATGTGCAGATTGTGCAGATTTGTTACATAAGTATACTTGTGCCATGGTGGGTTGCTGCATCCATTCTGCCCTTGATCTATATTAGGTATTTCTCCTAATGTTAACCCTCCCCAATCCCTCCACCCCCTACTGTCCCTCCCCTAACCCCCCTGACCCTCCTGGCAGACCCCAGTGTTTGATGTTCCCCTCCCTGTGTCCATGTGTTCTCAGTATTCAACACCCACTTACGAGTGAGAACATGCAGTGTTTGGTTTTCTGTTCTTGTGTCAGTTTACTGAGAATGATGGTTTCCAGCTTCATCCAAGTCCCTGCAAAGGACATGAACTCATCCTTATTTATGGCTGCCTGGTATTCCCTAGTGTATATGTGCCACATTTTCTTTATCTAATCTCTCATTGATGGGTATTTGGGTTGTTTCCAGGTCTTTGCTATTGTAAACAGTGCCACAATAAACATACATGTGCATGTGTCTTTATAGTAGAATGATTTATAGTTCTTTGGGTATATACCCAGTAATGGGATTGCTGGGTCAAATGGAATTTCTATTTCTAGGTCCTTGAGTAATTGCCACACTGTCTTCCTCAATGGTTGAACTAATTTACACTCCCACCAACAGTGTAAAGTGTTTCTATTTCTCCACATCCTTCCAGCATCTGTTGTCTCCAGATTTTTTAATGATTGGCATTCTAACTGGCATGAGATGGTATCTCAATGTGGTTTCATTTGCATTTCTCTAATGACCAATGATGATGAGCTTTTTTAAAATGTGTTTGTTGGCTGTATAAATGTCTTCTTTTGAGAAGTGTCTCTTCTTATCCTTTGCCCACTTTTTGATGGGGTTTTTTTTTCTTGTAAATTTGTTTAAGTTCTTTGTAGGTTCTGGTTATTAGCCTTGTGTCAGATGGGTACAGTGCAAATATTTTTTTTCCATTCTGTCAGTTGCTGGTTTGCTCTAATGGTAGTTTCTTTTGCTGTGCAGAAACTCTTTGTTTAATTAGATCCCATTTGTCTATTTTGGCTTTAGTTGCCATTGCTTTTGGTGTTTTAGTCACGAAGTCCTCTCTATGCCTATGTCCTGAAGGGAAGTGCCTAGATTTTCTTCTAGGTTTTTATGGTTTTAGGTTTTACATTTAAGTCTTTAATCCATTTTGAGTTAAGTTTTGTATAAGATGTAAGGAAGAGGTCCAGTTTCAGTTTTCTGCATATGGCTAGCCAGTTTTCTCAACATCATTTATTACATAGGGAGTCCTTTCCCCATTGCTTGTTTTTGTCAGGTTTGTCAAAGGTTAGATGGTTGAAGATGTGTACTATTACTTCTAAGGCCTCTGTTCTGTTCCATTGATCTGTATCTCTGTTTTGGTACCCGTACCATGCTGTTTTGATTACTGTAGCTTTGTAGTATAGTTTGAAGTCAGGTAGTGTGATGCCTCCAGGTAAGTTTTTTGTTTGTTTTTGGTTTTCTTTTTTTCTTTTTTTTTTTTTTTTTGCTTAGGCTTGTCTTGGTTATACGGGCTCTCTTTTGGTTCCATATGAAGTTTAAGGTGTTTTTGTTCAATTCTGTGAAGAAAGTCAGTGGTAGCTTGATGGGCTTAGCATTGAATCTATAAATTACTGTGGGCAGTATGGCCATTTTCATTATATTGATTGTTCCTAACTATGAGCATGGAATGTTTTTCCATCTGTTTGTGTCCTCTCTTATTTCCCTGAGCAGTGGTTTGTAGTTCTCCTTGAAGAGGTCCTTTACATCCTTTATTAGTTGTGTTCCTAGGTATTTTATTCTCTTTATAGCAATTGTGAATGGCAGTTCGTTCTTGATTTGGCTCTCTGTTAGTCTGTTATTGGTATATAGGAATGCTTGTGATTTTTGCACATTGATTTTGTATCCTGAGACTTTGCTGAATTGCTTATCAGTTTCAGGAGATTTTGGTCTGAGACAATGAGGTCTTCTAAATATACATTCATGTCATGTGCAAATAGAGACAATTTGAATTCCTTTTCTCCAGGGACAGAGAGACAAAAATCACATGTTGTCAGTTATTTGTGGGATCTAAAAATCAAAACAATTGAACTCATGGATATAGAGAGTAGAAAGATGGTTACCAGAGTTTGGGAAAGGAAGAGGGGGTATCACAGGGAGGTGGGTATGGCTAATGGGTACAAAAAATCAGAAAGAATGAAATAAGAACTACTATTTGATGGCACAGTTGGGTGACTGTGGTCAACAATAACTTAATTGTACATTTTAAAATAACTTAAAGAGTGCGATTGAATTGTTTTAAATCAAAGGCTAAATGCTCGAGGGGATAGACACCACATTCTCCATAATGTGCTTATTTCACAGTGTATGTTTGTATCAAAACATCTCATGTATCCCATAAATATATACACCTACTATGTACCCATACAAATTAAAAAGAAATAATAAAATAAAAAAGCTGGAAACTGGTAAGGGCATTCCGCAAAGTTAGGGTAATTATTTGTTAGAGAAATGTATACACATATGTAGTTTCAGTATGGTTATGCAGTTTGGGTACTCCACAGAGGCACCCCGCTATGGGTCATGGGCAACAAATGCAGCCATCTTCCTCTGTGCAATGTCATGTGCCACAGGGGCTATGTCTACAAGAAATGGCATCTTTTTTTTCTGATTTGCTCATACGGAAGGAACAACTTCATTGAATTTTCAGAAATTATCACATAAGCTAGCAGTGTCTCTGCACACACATATGTGTGTGCTAAATCATGATTTAAAATATCTTCCGTATTATGGGCCAAGTGTGAAGAAATCTTTTTTAAAAAAGTCTCTACACCATACCATCAACATGAAATTATGTGTTTTAAAACAATGAAGAAAAGAAGCATGTAAACCTCATATCATTCATTCCAAAGATAGGATTTCCTAACGCTGAATGGAACATAGAAATGAAGCAGATGTTGGCAGGATTTAGAAGCAGTTTCTTTAGCAATTGTCAAGCTCCGATCATAGATACTGGACATAAAACTCTTGAATCGTCCACATGCTCTTAGGACATAGGTAATTTTTACCATTTGGAACTTAGGGTTTAGCTGAACTATTTTTAAGAAAAGTTCTATTTGAAAATAAAATGTGAGGGCCGGGCGCGGTGGCTCAAGCCTGTAATCCCAGCACTTTGGGAGGCCGAGGCGGGTGGATCACGAGGTCAAGAGATCAGGACCATCCTGGTCATCATGGGGAAACCCTGTCTCCCCTAAAAATACAAAAAAAAAAAAAATTAGCTGGGCATTGTGGCGTGTGCCTGTAATCCCAGCTACTCGGGAGGCCGAGTCAGGAGAATTGCCTGAACCCGGGAGGCGGAGGTTGCGGTGAGCCGAAATCGCGCCATTGCACTCCAGCCTGGGTAACAAGAGCGAAACTCCGTCTCAAAAAAAAAAAAAAAAAGAAAAAGAAAATAAATGTGCTTGAACTTTCTGTAATAATAGTAAGGATGAAGAGTGGTAGCAGCTAACAGATACTGAACACTGAGTATGTGAAAGGCACTATTCAGAGTACTTATAAATAGGTCTTGTCACAACAACGTGATCAGCAGTTTCTCTCATTATCTTCATTTTGCATGTGAGGCTACTGAGGCACACAGGAGTTAAAGAACTTACCCAGGTTCACATAACTAGTCAGGGCTACACCAGGGAGTTTAACCCAACCACTCTGGCTTTAGGATCAAGATACCAAGCATTATCTATTCTAACTCTCAAAACTAATTAAAATAAGGTTATTCTGGTTCCATGAGAGCCACTGAAATGAATAAATAATTTTTAAACTTTCTAAGCTAGATTTTCATGAAATATTTGTGATCCCATGGCAAAATTCTAAACAGTCCCCTCAGTGCTTGTGTATCACAGAAGGGCTATTCACTCTCTTATCATTAAAAATACCATGAACAAAACAGGATGTTATGGTCAAATAATAATGCCAGACCACTAATCAAGCGCAATGGCAGGTATTGCCCTTGGGGGTGTGACATCATCATGTTTGCTACCTCCACTAAGAAGGAGACTGCCCTTTCAATAGAGTAAGTCTTTAAGAGGCCAAGGAAAAGGAGCGCTGAGACCTCATGATCTCATTTCAACACATATGCCAGCAAGTGCTAAAAACCTGAGAAGTGAAATAGAGAACCATCAGTTGATAAAGAAATAAAATTGTCTCTAAGTGCTATGTCTTTCAAAGTTTCTCAGGATACATTCCTGTGTCTGTAAAGACAGCTTTTCCTTCTTTAAAGACAGGGTCAGTCAAGGGCAGCCAGTCATTTATCTCTGAGGTGGCAGAAGTCTATAACTTGAGAACACCCCACTTGAAAATGACAGTCATCTGGAGGCCCCTTTTATGATATCTTCTTCTTTTAAGCTGATAATAGAACACAACTTGGTAAGGGCCACTCCGTGCCGTGAATCAAAATGTACTTCACAAAAGTCATTTCCTATTGATGTTTATGTGCCTGTTCCTCATTTATATTGATCAGTGGACATTTGTTTGCCAAGATCAAAGTAAAAGAGATTGCTTGGATGGCCTGTGACATTTTCAAAGAGGAAAATGCGTTTTTTTCCCCAGCATTCTGTATATGACTGGGTTTCAGAAAGTTGGCCTTACAAATCTACTTTAGAGAGATGTCTGGGATGGAATGAGGAAGAAAATGTTCCTGGGTCATTTTCTGTTTCCCAAGGGCCATTTTTACCAAGTTAAAGTATGAGGATTAAAAAAATAATAAAACAAAAACCATATACTTTTCGACTTCAGTTAGGTTTTAGGATTTAGCTGTTTGTAATCAAACATTGGCACTTATCACATACAGGATATTTGAGCTCCAGAAAATCCTTAGAGCTGTGCAACTATTGTAGATGAAGCAATGACTCATAGCATATACTCAAGTAAAAGTCCTAATACGTATTGTGTGCACACACACAAAGACACACACACACACACACACACACACACACACACATATCTGTGTAGATATACGTGCATATCTGTCTATACAGAAATAGATAAGCAGTGCCCCTTGAAACTGAGTAGAAAATCTGGATGTTGACTTGTTGAGTTGGACAGAGTGCTTATTTACACTCAGTTCATAAAAACAAGTGATCAAATCCATAGCTCTAGAAACACTGATATCCATACAACTGTTATATCACAACAAAGTTGTTTGCATAAGTGGTTTATCAAAATCAAATATCTGCTTTAATTTTAAAAAAGGCTACATTGAGAAAGAAGCTAAAAGTCATGAATTAATGCATTCAGAAGTGGAGGCTCAAACCAAATGCCCATTAAGCAACAGTTACTGTATTTCATCTTGACAATGAAATGTATAAGGGCATTGAGAAATTGACCTTTTGTGGTAATACTGTATGACAACACTTCTCTCCAATTGATCTTGGTGATACTTCAGGTCACATACAGATCTTTTATGACCACCTGAATTGGCTAGCAATCAAACTCAATCACCAAATTGAGGAGAACAAGATGCTCTTTTGAAGGTCATCACTGATGTTCTGATTATAAAAATCTATGACCTTTCTTCAGTGTTTGTAATGTCTACATTTCCTTAATTTCTGAAACTAAACATGGTCATTCTACACAAAGTTTCCTTTCTTAATGTTTCATAATGTATGCTTTATTTTGAAGCAAATATTCCGACACTTCTTTTTGCTACCTCTTCTTTGCCTTTTTCAATTAAAATTGGGATTATTCCAAGATGTAGTCAGTACGTTTCTCTTTCTGTAGTGTTTCACGTAGGGATTTTATTTATTTGAGTAAATACTCACTTGTGTCATTTGTGTTATAATTTCTGACCCTGAGGCTTGGTTAGCCACAACTGACTTCTAGGCAATGTTGAAAAGCTAAAATTTCAAGTTCAAGTACATCTATAGAGCCAGGAAATGGCATAATTTTACAATATTGGAGAAAGATGATTTGTTGGCTATCCTATATCTGTATATCATATCGTATGTGTGATATATATACACATATGTATATCATATGATATATATATATGAATACAAATAATATGAAAATAAGGAATATCAAACCTACCTGAAAGCTAATTCTAAATTTTCTGATTTTTTTTGATATCACATTAGAATGTCAAACCCAAGATATCAGCAGACAAACTGATAATACTCGTCACTGGATTTGCTACCGTTTGGACTTTCTTTGTGTTAATACTACCACGACTGTAGAAAGGGAAGCACATATCTGTTCCTGCTTTGGATAGGCTCTTCATTAGGTAAAGTTCTTTACTATGATGAATCTATCTGTCCAACTGCCTTTAGGCATAGTCCCTGTTTTTACGTATTTCTTGAATAGTCAACACGTGAGTTCAAATATTCTAAAACTCACTCTGCCAGGCTCTCTAGTTCTACTTGGATAGAACTTGGATAGCGTGGTTTCATTTTCCCAACGTATTCTAAAACTCAGTTGTAACGAGGCATAATGGTGATCCTAGGCACACCCAAGGATTATTTTTCTGGGACACCCTTTCCTTGTGAACACTTTGAATATTATTAATCTATAAAACCAATGATATATCTAATGCTTGAATTTCATCTTTTTAGTGTTTCTTAATATTTACATATCTATGCATTCACTCATTACCTCATCAGAATTCATTTCCTGTCTATTTCTTGTCAGGTATCATATTAGTCACTGGGGATACAAATCTAGAAACTATAATATTCCTATTCTCAAGAATCTTCAGTCTCATAGAAGAATCAAATATATTAATACATTGAGGACAACGTGATGTAAATCAAAGTGTGCCTGGGGCGATATGTGAGACCAGACAAGCAGAGCGTTGTCATCTAAGAAAGTAGGGTAGCAGAAGGGTAAGAAATCCTTTCTAGATAAGGGCCTATTGGAGCTGAGTTTGGGAAAGTATCAGGATTTAGCACAATTATAGGGAGTAGGGGATACAAAGGAATTATTTGTGAAGGTTAGAGCATATGCAGGACCCTTGAGACATGAAACGTAGGCCACAGTTTCTATAAAAGCAAAGGCATTTGTTGAAAATTCAAGGAGGTGAGTGCAAAGAAGGCTTGAACTACGCCGTGAAGGACCTCGTGTTTGGGTGACGTGCTGAGGAATTTGAACACTATCCTGAAAACTGGGGGGGAAACACTGTATACTTTTTATTTTTATTTTTTTTGAGACAGAGTTTCACGCTTGTTACCCAGGCTGGAGTGCAATGGCGCGATCTCGGCTCACCGCAACCTCCGCCTCCTGGGTTCAGGCAATTCTCCTGCCTCAGCCTCCTGGGTAGCTGGGATTACAGGCACACGCCACCATGCCCAGCTCATTTTCTTGTATTTTTTTTTTTTAGTAGAGACGGGGTTTCACCATGTTGACCAGAATGGTCTCGATCTCTTGACCTCGTGATCCTCCCGCCTCGGCCTCCCAAAGTGCTGGGATTACAGGCTTGAGCCACTGCGCCCAGCCACACTGTATACTTTTAAGCAGAGGAGTGGCCCGGCTCCTGTAGATGAGCATTTTAGAAAGACAACTTTTGTCAAAATGTGGAGAAAGTGTTGGAAGCCAGTAAAACTAAAGGTAGAAAAAATCATTAGAAGAATACAATAACAATCAAGGAAAAATATGTTGACAGGTCGAATTCAGGTTTGGGATAGTAAAATATAGAGGTAATGACACATTTCAGAGGCATTTACCTGGCAGAATTACAGGGGACGTGGTGAGTAATTGGATTTGGGGGTTGAATGAGTGGGAGGAGGAGAGAAAGCTATGATGAATTACAAGTTTTTTATTTTCATGGTTGGATATGTAGTGACTTTTTTCACTGAGATAAGGCATAGAAGACGAGGAACAGGTTTTGGGGAAAGCTGGTAAGTTGTGTACCTGTGGAAATTGAAGTGTCTATGAAATGTCTAACTAGAAGTGTCATACACGCTTTTGTACCAGTGGCGATGTTAGCATGTTGTGGGCAGGGCTGCTGGCATCCATATGCTCATTTGCGCCAGCAGTGGTGGCAGTGGGGGGTGTGGGGGGCAGGAGGGTTAAGCTCACCCTGGCAGCAGTGACACACCAGGGTATGTGGGCACGTGTGTCAGTGGGAAAGCGGAGGCAAAGTCTGCCTAGTGTGCTCTGGCCAAGTGGTGGGGTGGTGGCTGTGTGTGAGTACATGCTGACAAAGCAGGGCAGGGAGGCTGTGGTGTGGGGAGGGTCCAGGTGGGGTGGTGCGTGTTGGTGGCGGCCCCTCTGCTGGAGCTCTCCGAGTCAGGGATGGTCTGCCAGCAAAGGAGCTATAATGAGAGTCCCCAGGAAGCACCACGGTTGGGCATCTGAGGCTGTGCCTCCAGCCAGTGGGTCAGGCTGGGACCCCAAGAGAGGCCAGTAAAGAAAGGGTGTGCTCAGATTGGACTGGCCCTGTCTCATGGGCAAGACTGCCCTGCTTTTTCCAGGTCCAACAGTTACCCTGTGGCTAAAGTCTTCTAAAGGAGCATTGGGAGCCTTGGTGAATGGGCATCCCTAACTGTGCCTCACTGCAGACATTCCTGCACCAAACACTCTGGGCTTCACACAGGCTGGAGTACTGCTCTTACCACCTCTCTAAGCAGCTCTCCCTGCCAGCTCCAGTGTCCATGGGGGTCATGGAGTCTCCTGCTGCCCGGATTGCAGACGTTCACAGTGAGAGCTGGCCATTCCTTGCCTGTTCAACTCACTCCTTCCCTAGGAGTCGTTGGGGGCCAGGAACAAGTCTCAGTGCTGCGTAGCCCTTTGTAGGGTTCCAGCTCCTACCCCCTTCAGCTCAGTGTCTGCATTCTCCCCCTGTCCACTCTCAATGCCTTTCCTCTGAAGATCTGCCCGGAGCGTGCCAGTCTTCCCAGTGTCCTGGTCTCTTCATGACAGATGTTTCTCTTGGCTGTGTCTGGTTGGCCATCTTAACTTCTAATGTATTTTTAAATCGTTCAAGAAAAAAGATAATAGATAGAGATGAAAAAGAGAGAGAGGCAGTAAGAGACATTATAATAAGTCAAATTGTCCATAATGTAAATAATTTGTGAATCTTTTTAAGAGTGTACAGAAATTCCTTGTACTCATCTTGCTACTTTGCTATTTTTCTTCAAGTTTGAAATTATATCAAAACAAAAATACACGAAAAGGTATAATATGATATGGACCAATCAGTACACTGATAATGGGTCAAAACATTTTTTTTAGGTTAGGGATATGCCCCTTTTGTAGTCCTTCCCATTTCTCATCGGCTCAGTTCATTATGTTAACACCTTTCTTTCATTCTCCTACTTCCTCTGTCAGTCTTTTGTGTGATCAGGCCATATGGGGCAGTGGTTAAGAATGAGGGCTCTAGAGCTAGGCCATCTGGTGTGGCTTCGTGACTTTGGAGAAAACACTGAATATCTCAGTTCATTTGTTTTGTTGTTTAGTCTACAATTAGAAAAAATAAGAGCACCTATATGATAGAGTTATTATAAGGTTCTTAAGACTCCGTAGCACAAACTAAACAGTTAATAATTTCAGTCCCTTAGGGATGAGCTGAGAGGAGTGTAAAATTTAAAAAAAAAGTAATAATAATTTCAGTACTTGGTGTGTGGTTTTCGTTTGCCAATTCCTTTCTTTCTTCTTCTCTTTCCTCTTATCTTCTTTTCTTTTCTTTTTTAAATAACAACTGACTTCGAGAGAGAGTAACTGCTTGGGAATTGTATTGTTTCCAAATTAATTCATATGGTGTGATATGCTATCAAGCCTTTATCTTCCTGGGTGGCTCTATGTTATGCTGCCATTTTTTTCAGCATAATGGTATAATAATTCCAGATGTTAACTATGTTTACTGAGGTAAATGTTCTTCTCATGTATTCTGACCGAAATATTTCTATTATTGTCTCAATAAGATCTAGAATGCTTCAATGTGTTAATGTAGTCTCAACCCAGAAAATCTCATTAGTTTAAATAGGCCAGGCAAATATCTGTATAAGATTATTCTTTAATAATACCCAAAGTAGAATAATTTCTGCTTTGGAATTTTCTATTCATCAGCAAATAATTATAAGCAACACTTATGTAAATACGGCTAAAAAATAATATATGTTACTTAAATTGAAAATACAGTTAGTAAATGTAAAAGAATAAATATGTGAAGCCATACACAGAGGAAATAGGACTTTTCCTCTCAAGCTTCCTTGGCACAACTATTTTAAGAGTACCTATCATGTGATGAATACTTTGTTTTGATGTCTTGATTTTAAAGTGGTCCCATCAAATGAGTCAGGTTTACCTCTCCATTCACTGAAATTACCTAATAATGTAAAAGAAAGAGTGTCAAGTGCTTTTCCTCAGTCACTATCACACCCAAGTCACCTTCTCATGTTGGCAGAGAAAGTAAGTAGTATTGACTTTATTCCAATGGCATAGCTTTGGAGGACTTTAATATCTTCTGATCATCTCTTTCTCTTTTTACTAAATTACTTTGGCTGCTATTTTAAACAAACAGAGGATAGCATGCATGAGCAACTGAAGAATATATTTCAGAAGTTCAGTTAAGAAATAACGGTAAAAATTGACTTCTATCCATTGAGACCCTGCATTTTTCTCACTATCTCAGTAGGTTATAGGTGACATTTTGGAAGTGGAGTAGATAGGACCTGAATGACTTCATTCTGTAAATTCAAGGATTTGGAATCAAAGCTCACACTTGAGTTTTGGGCGTGAGAGACTGATTAGACAGTGATGTTATTTAGTGATATAGAGAAGAAAAGAAACAGGTTGGAATGTTAGGAAAATAAACATTTATTTTGGTGATAAATCACTAAATTTATGCAATTTGCACTTTGTTCAGATGATATCTGCTTTTCATGGGTGACAGATGTGTTAGCGAGTAATCTATCATATTATTATTAATTCTATGCTGAATTAACATGCTGATAACGTAACCTAACATACTTCCTTAGTGTGGCTATATAAAGTTAATTCATACGTCTTTTATTTACAAGAAAACGCAACAACCATGAGCTAGCCAGGACATCTTTATGTGATATTTCTGTCACATGTACGACATGTGTTTTGAGTAGGCTGGTCTCAGCGACCCTTTCTGTAATGTTCTGCCAAGACCAGCACAAGTGTCCAGAGCTCAATCAAAGATATCAATTGCCCCTATTAATGCAGGACATTTTTCAGGAAGCTATTGTTATCTGCAGAATTAATACCAGAATATAAAAATTTCTGGCACTGTCAAATCAAGTAATCAGAGCCCCGTAAGCTGCTGAGACAGCTGACTTCCCTAGGCTGCCACTCCATTCCACCTTGGGTTCAGCTTCCATGCCAGAGGATAGACAATCTCAGGCTGCTTCAGCTGAGTAGATCAGCAATATCAATAAGCTCTACTGTTTTATTAGGTTTATCAAACAGCAGTCTATCTGGTCTGCTGGCCAGGATGTGCCGAAGTGTTATCATAACTCTATCCCACTGTATCTCACAACAGTTATCTGTGAATAATATCTCACAATCATGCTTAAAATATGACTGGCATTTCATTAAAGCTCTACGAGAGTCCATTCAAAGTACAATGGGGCAAGGGTGGTGAGTCATACACATAAAAGGAAATAGATCCTGATATGATTCTACTTCAAGAGTAATAAAATTAAGTTCTGGGGCCTTGACTCCTTTCTGAGGAAATAACTATTACATTTGCTTGTTATTGCATAGGAAAAGAAATTACTGGCATTTTTTGGTTAATATTTTATATTTAACAAACTACTTTTATATTTTATTTGATTTTACCAATAGCTTAGGTTTTAACTAGTTTTTTTGTGCCAGTATTAACGACTTTTACAGATAGGAGAACCGCACGGTGTTAGTTGATTAAGGCACTAACATGAGGATGGCTAGTGTGATCTCAGCGCAATGTTATACTTGGGAGTATAACCCTCAGCAACACGAAGCACATTGTCCACACAAATGCTGTATTTTCTAATGCAAAAATGTTGTTCTTAAATATGTAGAATGTCTGTTTGTAGATGTCATTCAACCTCTCTCCATAACCACACTTTCAACTTGATCAAATGACAGATTAAAGCAGTTTTTCTACTGAATGAATGAGAAGAAAGAGGAAGGAGGAGGAGGAAAGGGAGGAAGAGGAAGAGGAGACCAGAAGTAGTTTACTAATCTCTTTTCTCCAGGTATTTATTTTTCGCGGGATCTTGTGAAAGTTCAGAAATATCAGGTGGTAATTAGGTTTACCTACCCATTAATGACATGTGTCTTCAGATGCAAATTATAATCATGTGTCGTATTACCTCACTCCTTGTACCTGGGAGCCATAAAGTGTTTTGTCTAGCTTGACAAACTGTACTGTTTTCCTAAAGAAGCCTTCCATATCCCCTCAGGTAGTTTCTTGTTCCCTTTTTTGTGCTCAATTTGACCCACCTACATACATGCATTATCACACTGTTGTGCAGGAAATTGCAAATAGGATTTCTCCTCTGCTAGACTCTTACGGTCTTGATGAGTTTTACCTTTATCTTTGAATTATGGATACCTAGTCTGGTGACAAAGTAGCTCTCAGATGCAGCCTTAACGCATTTTGTTGAACCTGATAGAATGTTAATTAAGATGGAACCCCTAACTCAGTACTTCCGCAGAGACCAATACAACAGACATAGGCACCAAAGAGATTGTGAGAAATACTCTTACCAACACCCCTAAATCCCATGTAGAATTTACAAGAGAAAGATCTGTAAATCGAGTAATTCATAATTCTGTGCCTTTGCACAGATCAAGGAAATAAACTGAAGAGAGGATTGTAGAGAGGATTTCTTCAGAGAACCACTGTACTCTGATCTCCACAAGACTGGAAATGCGAGGGGGTTGCTACCCTCATCACCTGACATCCAGAGTACAGCTTAGAGTTAAGCAGAAGTAAAAGGAGGGTTGCAAAATATCTAGGGGTAAAAAGCCATATATCTCAGATTTTCCAGAACAGTTTTAATATCAAATAGCTGGCCTTGTTGTCCCCCTTAAGTATATTTATGCTGTCAGACTACATGTTACAATTTTTGCAGTATAATATATAGTCACTCTATCTAACAGTGACTCAGAAGTTTAAAAATGGTGATAGGATTTTCAGATTTCATGTCTGAGGAGCTTGAAAGAAACGATAAGGAGGAAAATGATTTGGCAGTTCAGAAAAAGCTAGGCAGTGAAGGGATATTACTAATTATCCTTTTAGTCACAGAGATTCAGAATCCTTGGGAGTTTACTTCTAAAAGGCATCTGTTAGCTTGGACAGTTAGCCTACATTTCCAATAAGGCCAATGAAATTCTAAATATCTTTGCTTTAGTCAGAGTCAATCAAACCCAAGAAGAAAAAGACAAGGGTGGGGTCGTTATTGGAAAGGAGACTAGAGGCATGAATATGTCACGAAACTTAGCCAGTAATATGGTTGGAATTTGGAGAAGTAAGTAATAAGGAACATGAGAAATATTCTTTCCATTTTTCATTTTGACTTCATCTGCAAGTCAGTTTCCTTCTTTTCTGTTTGTAGATTCCCTTTCTCTAATACTCAAACTCCCCTCGTTACTAGCAGTTATTGAGCACTTGCTTTATGCTTCATTTACCTAGTAGCTAGTTTAATGGCCACACAACCTTATGAAATATTCCCATTTTACAGATGAAGTGATTAAGGCTCAGAGAGGCTAAGGAATTTTCCCAAACTGGTTAATTATAGAGCAAAATTTTGAAAATAGTCCTGCCTGACTCCAGGACTAGCACTATTAATCATAATAGAACATTCCTTCTACTTGGTAGTAGCTGCTAATTCAAATACCAAATTTACACAATTGGAGCTCAAAGTACTGGAATCACATTAACTCTAGTTCCTAAGGCCGAGTTCTGAATCGTTGAAGGACAGTCTGTGCCTTGTCCAGATTAAGTGAGATGGGCACCTCAAGAGAGGTGGTCATGTTTTATGAACTTGCCAGCTGAGAGTACATTGTCTTTAATCAGAGGATCTTGTTTTGAGTCCTGATCCACTCCCTGAAAATGGGGACTCATGCCCCAAAATATATTACGTATCTTTTTCTTTTTGCAAATGGCATTCCAAATCTCTGATTTCAGGTTGATCTGATTTGTTCAATGAATATTTATTGAACACCTATTATGCATCTGGCATTATTAGTTGCTTGATTTAGCAAATAAAAATATAGGACACCCAGCCAAATTTAAATTCCAGATAAACAACGACTACATTTTAGCATAAGTATGTCCAAAATATTGCGTCAGTATTCTGTATTTTATATGGCAATTCTAGGTGTTATATTGTGCCCTTAGTGTGGTGAATAATAAGGAAATTAATCACCAATTTTTCTTATTCCCTTAAACTGAACCCAGGCAGTTTTGGTTAATGTGAAGGGTACTATTCTCATTCTCTTTATTTCGGTTTGGATTCACTCCCAGTATCAGCTATCACTTTCTTTTCTGGAAGGATGAGACTATTACCCAGCTTATTACCTGTGGGGATATTTTGGTAGTTAGAAAAGGAATTCGCTCATTCAAGAGTCCCCCAGCCAGATATCATTAAAATCACAGACCTTTGAATTCAGCATAGGCGCCTACAATTTTGAATCAGTTCCCATGTCTTATTTAGGAAATTAATTATTTAGAAATATTAAATGGGTCGGGAATGGCTAATTTAAAATGATTAAGTGGTCACTAATTAAAAATCAACTTTATGTCCAGGAGAGACTTCCGTCCAGATGTATGTTATGACAACTTGGCTCTCTAAATATCAACTCATTAAAAAGTGTGTTCACACTGCCCGTCTTACCTTCTCTCACTTCACTGTTTCTCTTCATCTCCCCTTCACCACACATCACACACACACGCACGCATGCAAACACACACATGTACACATGGCACAGTTGAGCATGAGCTGGATGGACTGCCTTGATTTTGCTTAGAGAATGGTATGTATGACTCCAGCAATGTGCACCTACCTTACCATAGCATTCACCTGCAAAATTTCCCCTCCTTTTATGTCTGGCTCCAGACCACATCCAGTATACCTGAGGTACCGGCTGTGCTTTATGAAGTCTAAAATTTTCGGCTGGTTGTGTCTTTCCATGCAAACTCATTAGGCACTATTTACACCCGCTGCAGCTGCGTAGAGAGAGGTTCTGAACTCTGGCATTCTACAGTAGGCTTTGTTTCTCATTTACATTTGCATATTAAAGTGTTTGCCTGAAATAGGCTATTGAAATTAATTCAGGATTAATTGGTGTCTTTATCTCATTAGGACAATCTAATTTAAGGATGATGAAATTGTTTAGCCTCCCGTTTGCATAATTAGATTGCTTTGAATTGCTGTCATTATTGGCTCTTTAGCATCATCTGTAGGCCTCAAACAGACAAGAGCTTCAACCTCATAAAGACCAATCATGTGTTACAGCAGAGGGCTGTTAACCCCTTTTAACCCAAACTCAGTTGGATTAGCAGTCACAATAGACAGGGCTTGGTCCCTGAGAGCCTTGAATGCCTTCCTTTTTGAATTCTTGATACTCAGATTGATAAATTTCTTCTATTTATACATGTGGACATGGAAACTGTTATAGCATCTCTTCTGGGATCCAAGATGTTCAGTAGACTCACTCCTCTCCCTTCAGCTCTACCTTCAGTGTCATAGTGACTTCCTTTCATTGTAAATTTCTACTTTCTCTATTTCCTTAGCTAATTAGAAATTCTTGAAAGAATGTTGGGCTTCTACCGGGCCTGACACTCTTGTCTCAATACTCAGCAACAAGTATTATTTCAATGAAGATCCAGAATAAATAAGACATGGGGAGCCATCTGACATTCATTTAATTATTTATTCATTCAACATTTAGCAAGTGTTTTATTGAGAACCTTTGATGTGCCTGAGATTGTGAGAGTCACTGGGAAATGCTTGAGAAATAAGTCACAGACTCCTCCTGCATTCTGTTTTGGGGAGACAAGAACATAGAATAAGTGACTAGAGAGCTGGGTTCTGGCACCAGCTGACTGCTTTGAGAAGGTACAAAACATGAGTAAACTTGAATTTCTTCATCTTGTTTCATTAATGAAGGTTTGAACTACATTAATGGTTCTCATTTCTAGCTGCACATTGTAATGACTTGTGAGCCTTTGAAAAATACCTATGCCTGGATGTGCATAAGTTAAATCACAATCTGTAGGCATAGGTGTGGATTCTTGTATCCTTCAAAATTATGATTTTTAAGGTTGTGTGTAATAACTAACACAAAAAACAAATAGTAGTCATACTTTATGCTAAACTGCAGGTAAGAATGATTACTGAAATATAAAAGTTGAATTCAGTTTTTCAGCTACTAAGAAAAACTAAAATTACAGAATAAAGAGAATTTTTAGATTTTAATCTGAAGAAAACAAAAACTCCCCAAATCAGTGCTTTATTTAAAGAAAACATACCTGCAGAAGTAAAAGAGTCTTAAATCAAGAACATAAATAATACAAAACAAAACAATAACAATTACCAAATGCTAACCACTTGTTAGTATTTTCTTTTTTTCTGAAAATTTGAAGTGGCATAGAATTCTTACTGTACTTAAAGATGCTTGCTTTTTACATCAGGTGTTTTTCTCTTGTACTCCTCCCTAGCTCTGCTGGTCATAAAAGAATAGCCAATTGCTAATGAAACAACCCTAATTATGCCACTAAGAGTAAGAGCAAACAAGAAAGAATTTTTTAAAAATTGCCATAAGATTAGAAATTAGATAATGCTATAGACTTTTTCAAAGATAATTTAAAGGACTCTTTATGGGGACTCTTAATTGACGTGTCTTACAAATAATATTATCATATAGTGATATATAGTTACTAGGACTCTAGTTTTATAAAATAGAAAACTAGAATTTAGAAAAGCAACAATTCACCATGAATGCTTTAACATCTGACTTTTGAAGTCTGTTTTCACTCCAGTGAACTTTGCATTAAATGTAACCTAGCTTTATATCTAAAGGGCTAAGGTGACAATTATGTATTTTTACTATGTTCAGATTATAAACTATTGGTTTTCTAAAGAAATGACACAATGAAGCAGGAGGCTGGAGCCTTGGCTTTAAGTAACAAACGATCTGAGCTTGGATGATTTGCTTAACTTCCATGGCCTAAGTTGCTTCAACTTTTCAAATCTTCAAAATGCTGGAGAACGTGTAAAAACCCAAATGACTTCAAAATTTGCTGTATCTACAACTGCACTCTGGAACATTTACTGAAATTTACTGTATCCTACGGCATCAAAACAAGTCCTAACACATTTGAAAAAATTGGAATCATGTAAAGTCAGGCCATAGATGTTGGGAGGGAGCAAGAAGAGTAGATTGACATGTCATTTTCTCCCATCACTGTGTACAAAGAACAACAGCATAACAACAGCCACCATTGCGACAACTAAAAGATAAAACAGAAGTATGTCCACAAATGTCAGTAAATTCCACACAGGAGTTCAAGTCACAGAAAATATCTGTGGAGTAGGTGACAATGACCACACCAGTATTCAGCTTGAAAAATATAATTGGTCCTGAAAATGACTGACTTCATTCTGGACCACCAAGCCCCCCAGCTGGATATGAAGAACTCCATGGACCACCAGCTTCTCTGAGTTGGGAAGAAAGACAAAGCAGGAGAGAGGCTGCTTTATGAGTCAATTCACGTTTGGCAACATCTGGTTATGTCTCATCACATTGCAAATTTATGACCCTGGAAACAACATGTTGATGTTGATGATCCTTTGCGAAGAGAAGCCTGCACTATAAACTTATGACCAGAGCAGCGGCAAGGGGCTGTGGCTGTTTTCTCTGATCTGACAACTCTCTTGCTTGGGTCAAACAGATAAAGTCTTGGACTGCTGACCCTTCCTAAGCAATGTCATGGATGAATACTGAATGAAGAGGACTCGCTGACAAAAGAGCAGAAGGTTCTGAGGAAGGAAGGCTTAACTTCCCCCAGAAGAAACCTAGTGAGATTTAGTGGTGGTCAAACCTCACAGAAGTCAAGAAATGAAGAAGACTTATCACAAAACAAGCCTGGAATATTTATTAACCCACACAATGGTTGATTCATCAAATTACAAAGCACATTTTTTTCTCAGGAAATATCTGGGTTTGCTTTTTGATAAAGCTGAAACCCGGGTGTTGAAGACAAGCTGACATGCATGTGTATTATAATTACCTTAAACTTCTTATCATAGCCATGTTATAGAATAAATATATTATAGCTCTCACCCATTGTGTTTTCAACAGCAGGGGAAAAGAGAGATCCTTTCAACTAAGGTTTAGCCTTTGAAATATTTCTTGTCTTATATAAAACTCAAGACTTAAAAATTTGTTATTTTAATACAGTATATCCAAATATTTCTCAATGTTTGCTTGACAATCTAGGTAACAGAAGAATGATTTTATTTCTGTGTAATACAGTATTAAAATGTCCTATTTAAAAAAAATTACTTTAAGTTCTGGGATATGTGTGCTGAACGTGCAGGTTTATTATATAGGTATACATGTGCCATGGTGGTTTACTGCACCTATCAAGCCATCATCGAGGTTTTAAGCCCTGCATGCATTTGGTATTTGTCCTAATGCTCTCCTTACCCTTACCCCCCAACCCACAGGCCCCCGTGTATGATGTTCCCCTCCCTGTGTCCATGTGTTCTCATTGTTCAACTCCTACTTATGAGTGAGAGCGTGCGGTGTTTGGTTTTCTGTCCCTGAGTTAGTTTGCTGAGGGTGATGATTTCCAGCTTCATCCATGTCCCCTGCAAAGGAAAATGTCCTATTTTTAAGACTGGTGGTAAATGACAATGGAGCAAAATGTTTATTCCACACCATTTTTCCTGAAACTTACTCCACGAAAAACAAAAAAAGAAGAAAATGTATTTTCTACCAAAAGTAAACATATCTGCCAAATAAGAGGAAGACTAAAATGAAGGCGTGCTGTCAACCAACACAAACTACTCAGCCCCAGTGCAGTCTTCTTCATGAGTTAGAAAGTCCTGGAAGATGCAAGTAACGATAGTTTCCTTGGCATGATGAGAAAGAAGTGTATACATAGGTAGCCAAACCCAACAAACAAAAAATGTAATGGTAAAATATTTATAAAGAGAGCACAGTAAATAACTCTGCAGTTCTGGGCACAAGTCAGCTGAACAGAGAGAAATACAAACTGATAAAACAAACAAAAACATTCTGAGTATATCATGAAGTCATGATACCAGGATGGTTTGTTCATCACAAGAAGAAAACTTGGCAAGTGTGGAAGAGCTGTTCACCAGGATTCAAATATATGAGATTCTTTTTTAAAGGATTTTACTTAAATTGAAGAGATAAACTTTCCAGTTCATTTTTTCCCCCAATTTATCTCTACTGATGGGCTTAAATAGAATTTTCCTTTTTAAAGAGAATTAATATGTGAAAGTATCCAATGTTAGTTCTATGCACAGCAATTAATTTGAAACAATAAAAGGTGACGACACAATTTATGAGAAGAATTGCATAAGAAACATATACATTTCTTGTTTAAAAATAAATTATAGAGCATATTATCTCATGCAAAGAAGAAATGTAGGCACTCAAGTAGAAAAATAAGGCCATGGAAGTTGTTAAAAATAGTTTGGCCGAGAAAAAGAAAGAAAAGGGAAAATATGTATATGAATATATATATATATATATGAATATGTATATGAATATATATGTATACATACACACATACATATATAGGTATATAGTTATGAAAATAAAAAAGCATATTGGAAGTATTCAGAATTAGAATAGATATTGTTTAAAAGAATAGAAGTCATAAAATATGACTTAGTATAATAATTTAAAGCAAAATAGATAAGAACAAAAAGTACAAAATTATGTGAGGAGAGAAAATGGAGATGCAATATTTATATAATTGGCTTTCTTAGAGTGAAGACAGAACTGAAACTGTACATCAAAAGGATGAGTTAACAGTATGAGAAGTTACTGAACTCCCAGATTCAAGACCCAAGAAAGAAAACTATTAACATCAAAACAGAAGAATTAGACCACAAAAAACTGAAAAAAACTTGATAAGCTTTCAAATAGAAATGTAACATCATATTTAATGGTGATGTAATAGAAACAGTCACATGGAGAACAAGGACACAAGAAGAGTGCTCACCATCATTATTATTTAAAACTCCTCAGCAAATAAGGGATAAAATCAGTTTTTAAACTCTGATATTCTGATTCATAGAATTTATAGGAAGTCTATCTGAAATTCAAATTGAAGTTATTTTATGCCTGAACTCTAATTGCCTACAGTTCACCACAATTCTTCAATAAAGTCTGTATAATTAGCAGCATTGATTTAGTGTTGTTATAAAGAAAGAAGCAAAAAGGGTTACAGTCTCAGAATTTCAAACATGTGGAGCATACAAATGAGCACAGTCCTCATTTACAGAAGTAAGAAAGGATAAGAGATTATTATGAACAATGGTATGCCAACCAATTAGATAACACAGAGGTAATGTACCATTTCTTAGAAAGATACAAACCACCAGAATTGACTCAAGAAAAAAATTGATTTTTTTATCTGACATCAACAAGTAAAGAGCTTAAATTAATAATTTAAAACCTCCAACAAAGAAGAGCCTAAGCTAAGGTGACTTTAATCATGATTTCTAACGAAAAATTTAAAGATGAATTAATATTAACTGTTTACAAACTCTACCAAAAATTCTAAGGTGGAACACTTTTTAATTCATTTTGTGTGATTAAGATTACTCAGATAACAAAAGCAGAGAAAGAACACTATTGCTTTAAAAGAACACTATGTATTATTATACTTTGCAAATAGATAAACACAATCCTTAACAAAGTATTGACAAAATGAAATGGGCCAACACATAAAATGTGTTGAAATGTACACCGTCACCAAGTGGAATGTGTCCCAGGAATGTGAGACTGTTTTAACATCTAAAAATTAATGTAAGAATATGTTACTATTAATCAGATAAAAATCAAACCTCACACAGTCATCTTAATAGATGCTTTTGTCAAAATCTGATACACTTACATGCTAAACACACTCAACAAAATAGAAATGGTAGGAAATGTTCTCAACCCAAAAAGGGGCATCTACCAAATCACCACAGCTAATAGAATTAATGAGAATGATAGAATGCTTTCCCACTTAAATAAGAACTGCTATGAAATGAATGTTTTTCCATGCCAACATTTATATAGTAAAACCCTACTGCCCAATGTAATGGTGTTTGGAGATGGGCCCTCACAATTAGATCAGTGTCCTTATAAGATGAAGTGTGAAAGAGCTGGCTTTCTGTCTGCTCCCTCTCCGCTCTGTGAAGCTATGAGAGGATGGCCGTCTGTGAAACAGGAAGAAGGCCCTCAGCAGATATCAAATCTGCTGGCACCCTGACCTTGGACTTCCAAGCTCTCAGAATTGTGGGAAGTAATTGTTTACTGTTTAAGCCATCCAGTCTATGGTATTCTGTCATAGCAACCTGAACTAAGGCAAGGACCACCAAGGATGTCTGTTTTGAAACTTCTACCCAATATTGAATTGTAACTTATAGGGCATAAGTAAAAAAGGAAACAAAAAATTCTCTTATCTTTATTCACAGATGGCATGATCTTGTACGTGGATAAGCATAAGAATTCCTCAGAGAAACAACCTATTAGAGTTTAATTAATGAGCTCATCAAGGTGGTAGGAAACAGGATAAATATATAAAATCCACTGATTCCTAAAACATATTCCACACAAAAATTCATACACAACATTATTCATAATAACCTTAAAATGGAAACAATCTAAATATTCATTTGTGGACCTTTATATCCATGGTGAGGATTTAAAAGTTTGGTAATGCTCCATTACGCAGTGCTGGGAATGTTAATAAGAGCAAATATTTTGGAAGGCAATTTGAATAGATAAGATGTAGCTATAGATATAAATATAGAAAAAACTTCAACATTTGACATTGTAACCTAGCAATCCTATTTCTAGAACCATATTCTAAACATCTACAGCCAGATAAACATATAAGAATATTTAATGCATCACTGTCTGGCATAATGAAAAAATGTAATTTAATGGCAAAATGTAGTTTATTGATATTCTTTCATATATTGCATAAACTTTTATGTTCATAAGCAGATTATGGTTTAAATTCATATGTTTATAAAATTAAATGTAACGTATCGATACATGAAAGAATATCAACACTAGTGATGTAAAATAGGATATGAAAGTGGTGAGAAGGGTAAGTGGCAGTAAAATAGTACAATATAACGTTTATTGAAAATAAAGATAATTCAATAATAAATTAATGTACTACAGAACATACAAAACGCTCAAACAACTTAACAGTAAAGAAACAGATAACCTTGTTTCAGAGTAGACATTTCTCAAAGGGAGACATAAAAATGGCCAACAAGTATCTGAATAAATGCTCAGTATCAGTGCTCATCAGGGAAATGCAAATCAAAATTACAATGAGCTATCATCTCATCCCAGTTAGCATGGCTATTATCAAAAAGACAAAAACATTGCAAATGCTGGTGAAGATGTAGAGATAAGGGAACATTTATTGTGGAAAACAGTGTGGATATTCCACAGAAAGCTAAAAATATAACTGCTATATATCTCAGAAATCCCACTACTGTTATATATCCAAAAGAAAGGAAATCAGTATATTGAAGGGATATCAACACTCCTATTTTTTATTGTAGCTCTACTCACAATAGCCAAGATATGGAATTAACCTAAGTGTTCATCAACTTAGGATAAATTAGGATCAGCTTAGGATTATTAGGATAAACTTAGGATGAATGGATAAAAAGTGTGATATCTGTAGACAATGGAATATTATTCAGACATAAAAAGACTGAAATCTTGTAATATACAGCAATATGGATGGTACTGGAGAAGACTATGTTAAGTAAAAAAAGTCAGGCACAGAGACAATGCTGTATGATCTCACTCCTATGTGCAAGCTAAAAAACTTGACCTCATGGAAATTAGAAAGCGGTTACTAGAGGGTGGGAAAGGTATGGGGGGTGGGTGGGAGACAGGAAGAGATTCATTAATGAATACAAAATTACAGCTAGATAGGAGGAATGTTATAGTATTCTATAGCATTGTCAGGTGACTATGGTAAAGAGTAATTTATTGTATTTTTTCAAATAACTGGAAGAGCAGATTTTGAATGTTACCAACACAAATAAATGGTAAATATTTCAGGTGATGGATGTGCTAATTCTCCTGATTCCATTGTCACACATTGTATATATGTATCGAAATGTCACACTATGCCCCATAAAGAAGTACAATTGTTATGTGCAATTAAATAAGTATTAATTGTACTTTATTTAATTGCTATTAAATAAATAAAGTATATAAATGCTTTTATGTGTGTAGAAAATGTCAGAAAAGATAGGCATGTAACTTGAAAGTAGGTACTTCTAGGGAAAGGATGGAAATCTTTATGCTATATATCAAAGCTTATAATTTTTATGACAAATATCTCATAAACATATATATTGAGTTGATGTCACCCTGATGAAACATAAATGATATTCCACAGCTAATGATGTCTATATGGTGGACATTTTTTCTCTTATTATCTTAATATTCCCAGTGGTTAGTCATATAATTTGAATTCGAAAAACAGACTAAGTCCATAGTTAATGAAGACTCAGGCTCCTTCTATCTTTCTGCTCTACCATCCGAGCAGATTATAGCCTCAAGGTCAGTGCATGACCTAAGATGGAGGCTGAAGCTCCAGGCATCACATATTTTGTCTTAACTTCTCGGCCTCCTATTTAAAATGTATTCATTTAGAGTGGAGTGTTAACAACTATTATCACAAGAATGGTACAACTGGCCAATTTATTTTATCATTAAAACGTCAGGGGTTAGAAACTATGTTTACTTTAATCTTTTTCACAATTGGTTTGGCACTTCTTTTGGCTTATAAATTAAAACCAATAAAAGGACAAATAAATGTATAAAGGAACCTAATTATATCAAATACATTCTATATATTTTTTTCTGCTATTCAACAATGTACCTTGTCTATTGGTCCCCTCAAAGTTCCTGTCCACTAAACACGTTGTTTTTCTAATTCTTCATACTTTCATATCCAAAAATCTAAAAATCTGGGTGTGCTATAGCAGAACATTGAGTTTTGACACTTGGTACATCATCTCTGGTTTTCACATCTGGCAGCATTATAAAGTGACAGGTCTTTCATGATTTCTTTTGAATTCACTCTGGTAATGTTAATCATAAGTGATGAACTTTGTATATTCTATGGACATAATGGGCAATTCTATATGACTGAGACTCTAATTTTATTCTCTACTAATGGGCACTAATTGTAACAATCAGTGATTATGTCAGTTAAAGGCAGTGCTGATGGCAGTTGACAGCAGTGAAAACCCGACACCATTTTGGAACAGAACTTGGAACAGCCATTTGCAAAGATGGGAGATCAAATTGAATATCAAACAATTACTTTCCTTACACTCATTTGTAAGTTTCTTCTATTTTTGAGCACCATGTAGCATGGTGTTCTGAAATGTCGATAGTTTTCTCAATTCAGTTTTTTCTTACCCATTAGAATTTTAGTTTTATTGTAGTAGATGCATTACTCTCAAAACGCAAGTGACTTAAGGGATGTTTAAGAGAAAGATACCTGTAAAAACATAACTCTGAATAACATTGTCTCTGAAATTAGGAGCAAATTATGGCTAAGGAAAGTGACAGATGACTACACAACTCCCAATGGAACATCTGGATTGAGTGACATGCTAGACTTACTTTCTACTTCCCTTTCAATATTCCTGGGTGTTTACAGGTCTTCTGCTACCCACAAATAAACACAATCCTTTTCACAGATACTAAATTTGCATTGTATCTATTGATAGGGTTAGCTCCAAAGTTATAAAATATTTTCATAAAAGAGCATTACTTGACAATTAGGTAGAGAACAAATAATATTTATGGACACAAAATAAAGTGAGAAAGCAACATAATGATAGTAACAAAAGAACTAACTTTTATTGAATATCTACCATTTACAGATGCTATGTTAACTTCTAAAACAAATTTATGGAAGACAGCTGAATAAAACAGCTCTAGAGTGCAGTTCCCCATGAGAACGCAGAGGGTAAGTGATCACTGCATTTCCAAATGAGATTTTACTGTCCACAGACCAGGAGATTCCCAGGCATAAAAGCGCCACAAGTTTCCAGCATGGCTGTTTCAGCTGGCACAATGGGCTCTGCACAAAAACTTACACAAGTCTGGGCAGCTGTCTCAACTGGCTCCTGGAATGCCTGAGAGACAGAGTCACTCATTCAACTGAAAAAAAGGGGGCTGAAACAGGGAGCCAGGTAATCTGGCTTCATAAGTCCCACCCCCAAAATGACCAGCAATCTGAAGTACTCTGGACTGAGAGTTTCAGATTAAGAACTGGAACCGGGATGGTCCAGCTCTTGGGGGGAAGGGCGTCCACCATTACTGAGGCAGTCCATCACTACTGAGGTAGTCCACCATTATGGAGGCAGTCCACCATTACCGAGACAGTCCGCCATTACCGAGGCAGTCCACCATTACTGAGGCAGACTGCCATAACCGAGGCAGTTCTAACTATACCTCTGTAAACAAAACCACAAGGAGGTTCACACAGCAGCTGGCAGAGCTCATGGCAGCTCAGCAATGCCTCTGCTTTATGGACCTTCTTTCATGTCCTTCATGGACCCTTCTTTGACAACTTCCATGTGGAACATGGATCTCTATCTGCATGTTGCTTTGGTGTCTTGTGCTTCCTTTCATTGTGCTTATCACAGTGCACTAAAACTTTCTCTTCATCACCTTGGCTGAATTATGACTTCTTATCATAGTGAGGTTTTCTTGTTACTTTTGTAGCTCTAGTCCCTTTAGCATAATATTGAGCGTATAGTAGATACTCGGCAAACATTGAGTAAGTAAATAAATGTGAATGAATAGGGCAAAGATTATCAAAACAAAGTCAGTATCTAAGGAACCAAACACATGATGTGGTCAGGGAAGGGTCTAAGAAATTTTAAACCACACAACCTCTCAAAACTCCTCACTGCCTTACATAGTATGGTTTTCTAAGTAGATACACAGGATATCAGTGTTTCTATTTGGATTAGTCTAACTTTACCTACTACACTAAAGATGTGCTACACTATGACACTGGTTTCTTTAAAAGGTTAATGAGACATTGTAATTATAAAAGACTTGAAAATCTTTACGAGAAGTACAATTTAAAGGTAAAGGTTTATTACTCAATTTATTTCCTGTGCTCAGTATTCACCCTGAAGCTGATAAGAAAATCATCAAGTTTAAGTTTCCTTGATTCATTTTTGGATTCTTCAGGATGAAGATAATAATAGGAACTTATAAAACTACTTGAAACAAATTGATGTTTAGCAAATCAGTTTCATTCTATTCTGTGAAATCAGTTATATAAAATTATAACACAACTATGAACATGGTACATGTGATTTTTCTATGTATATACATATGTATGTGTATATGTATGTGTATTAACAGCAGTTATCTTTGAGTACTAGCTATTTAATAGTTTACCTATTTTTTCTAGCCTTTACACATTTTCAGTAGTATCCATTATTTATATTAGTAATAAAAATATCTAACATTCGAGGAGCACTTATCTGATAGATACTGTGCTAAAATTATTATGATTTATCTTATTGAATAGTCCACCATCCCTCTGTAATCTGGATATTATCTCTATAAATTAGGAAACTGAAGCTTGAAGCAATGCATTGACATTCCTGAGGTTAACAAAGGATGGTGACAATATTTGAACCCAGAGCCCATTCTTTAAATCATAAATGCCAGATTCACTGGAAATGGAAATGAGAGAGAAATGGAAAGAGAGATAGGCTGACAGAAAGATGGAAATAGTTGGACATTCTATAGTTGTTTTGCATCAGCAAGGCAATGTTGTTTTGGTAGAAAAGTTGCTAAATTGAATACGTTGAGCTATGGATTCATTTGGACTCATCTTGTTTTCTGAAAGTAGCTAATGTGGGCTTGTAACAAATAATCTCTAATGTATTATCCAAACTTAAATTCTGACAGTTCAAAGCTCAGAGAACTTGGGTGCTTGAGCCCTTGATAGGCTTAAACCAAGGCTCTCTTATTTGATAATATCACAGAGAAGACATTACTATCACTTAGTAATAATTATATTTAGAGATCATTATGTTTGTCACCTGAGTGGAGCTTTTTTGACTCATGGAAACATGCCTCAATAACCTTATAACCTGCTTCTGATATTTTTAAAACAATTTTGAGATGAACTGTTTTTAGTGTGCTGTAGACAGAGCAAAGGAACTGAAAGATGAGAGGATGCAGGGAGAAATGGAAGAAGAGAGACAGCAAACAAATTGTCGGAAGGCATTTCCGGAGCAAATGTGTGACTGTAACAATTGTATGACTCTGAGAATTGCCATTGAGAAACTAAAGATGAATTGTCGCAGAAGAAAGCAGGAAACAAATTCCAGAAGTGAAAACTTGAAAATGGAAAATATATGATGTGGTAATTGGCAAGATATACATGGAGACCAACAGCAAATTATTCTGGTCACAGAGATTATACAAGCCAACATTTTACTTAGCAATTCATTCTCTTCTGTTTTCTGCATAAGCAAATTAGATGTGGATATTATATAGTTGCTATTCCAGGGACTCGAATCTGCTCAGAGAAGTGTGCATGAGTGCAGCTTGTGCCACACCGGTGGAAAGTGCTTGGTTGCTCTCCAGGCTGATTAAGCCTAAGAAGTCATCTACCACATTTATTTATTTTTTTAGAACAGTGAAGCAAATCTATGAAAATAACAATCAAGAGTGTAGAGTTTCTCATCTTCAGATCCTGTCAAATAAAAAATAGCAGCAGTTTTAGTCAATATTGGGAAGCAAATTGAGAGAAGAATAGCAAATTATGACATGAAAATCTTAAACCTGATGATGATGGAAATGCATCTCTGATTTCAAAATCTTTTATTTTTTAGAACTTGAAAATTGATTGGAAAAGGTAGAGATTTTGTGATTAGTCTGGGAAGAGAACACAAATGAGAAACGTCATTGACTTCAAATATTAAAAGCTCAGTAAAAGAGAAATGGTTTCATTTTGACTCAAGGTTACAACTGGAATGAAAAAGAATACAGAGAGGCAGACTTTGGTTTCATATTAGGAAGACTTTAAATTAGAATTTTTCAATACCAAAATAGACTACTGCACAACTTGGGAAAAGTTCTTTAATGGGAGGTGTTACAGAATCTCTTTGAATATCTGTATAGATGCTAATAGTAGGATTGGTAGGCCGGGCACAGTGGCTCACGCCTGTAACCCAGCACTTTGGGAGGCCGAGGCGGGTGGATCACGAGGTCAAGAGATCGAGACCATCCTGGTCAACATGGTGAAACCCCGTCTCTACTAAAAATACAAAAAAATTAGCTGGGCACGGTGGCGCATGCCTGTAATCCCAGCTACTCAGGAGGCTGAGGCAGGAGAATTGCCTGAACCCAGGAGGCGGAGGTTACGGTGTGCCGAGATTGCACCATTGCACTCCAGTCTGGGGAACAAGAGCAAAACTCCATCTCAAAAAAAAAAAAATAGTAGGATTGGTAAATTAATTAGAATTTTGTACAGAAATCTGATCTCTCTAGCCTTTTAAGACTTCCAATGTAATAAAAGCAATGGTTTGAGACCGCATTGGAAAAATGAACAACAATTATAGGAGCACCTAGATTCTTCACAGCTCCTTAACCCTGCCTGGAACCAGTGTTTGCAGGGGTTGTGGGGAAATGGAATAGTGCAGGAGGAGACATAGAAGATATAACAGCAAACAGTGACAACGATATGTGTGGAATTTCAGTGAAATAAACAGACTCGTGATCATAATTGTACATAAACCTGCATATTCAAATTGTGCCCATTTTCCAATGTCTACTTCAAGGATTCCTCAAAGGAATACCGCTTTAACTTAAAGCAGCTAATAGGTACAAACACTGTCTCAAGCAATGCACTTCAGGCTGATTGCTTAAACACTTGTGGCCTCATCTGCCACTGAAAACCTGAAGGCTAATAATGATTTAAAATACTAAAGTTCTTTAAAAATATTATTTTAAAAGCTCTGTAGCTACTTTATCTAATCATCAAGCTGCTTTACCTCATTTTAACGTTTCTTTCCCTCAGTAATCTCAGTTCTTAGATCCTTGATGATCCAAATCTTATTTTGCTAAATACTCATCCTTGTTGTTTGGGTCTAATTAAGTTTCCAGGTTGCTTAGGAAACTGAACCTAGGCAGCTGCTGCCAGTCTTTACAATGAGGTCCCACTCCCATTCAGCGGCTTTGTCAGAGGTTAAATGGACGATATATTTTATTTCAGAAGAAATATTTTTAAAATAGTGTGTTTAATTGAAATGTAAAATATATTTTGCAATGTAATAGTCCAAGAAATCCTTTTTTCTAATGGTTGCTGAAGAAAAAGAGGGCTGCGTTACTGTTAGAACTACATATTCCGGGAGGTGACAAGCCATTGTATCAGATGCAGGCAGTGTTGGGGACCTGGCTGGCAGTAAGATGGGAACTGTATTTGCAGGAGTGCCAGCATCTCTAGACAGCAAATGAAAACCACCTGCCAGAGCAATGATGCCCAGGAGCCTTCGTCAGGCCAGGCAGGCAGAGTCAATTGTTCTTGGAAAATGAAGAAAAAAAAAGACTTCTGTGTCATAGAAATTAAAATGGTTCAAGAGATGAACAACATAAGGATACTGATTTTAACAGAGTTATCAAGATCTCATGGACTTTTTTGCATGTTTTATCATAATTCAGAATGATTTATTAAAGAGCAAGTGATTTGTATCAACTGCCTAGGCATAATATCAAAAAGGTATATCATTTACTATCAAGTATCTTAACATTATTAACCATTATTTGTGCCGTTTTTGAATGCATAGCTTAATTTAGTCAATACACATTTACTGAATGCCAGGTACGTGACATGAATTGTCATGTGCGAGTGACACAGAGGAAGTGGAGGAGACAATGCTGGTAAGAAAAGGAAAGAGCAAATGATGAAGGATTTTGCAGGGCATGTTAAAGGTATTTTCTTCATCAGGAGGATAACAGAGAATTATGTAAATATTTTACAATACAAAAAATGGTTCATTTGATAAATAATTCATATTCTTTATGGAGCCTGGATTAGAAATGGGATAGTTGGTCAGGTGTGGTGGCTCATGCCTGTAATCTCAGCACTTTGGGAGGCTGAAGCCCATGGATCACGAGGTCAAGTAGAAACGCTGTCTCTACTAAAAAATACAAAATATAAGCTGGATGTGGTGGTGTGCACCTGTAGTCCAAGCTACTTGGGAGGCTGAGGCAGGAGAATTGCTTGAACCTGGGAGGTGGAGGTTGCAGTGAGCTGAGATCGCTCCACTGCCCTCCAGCCTGGCACCTGGTGACAGAGCGAGACTCTGTCTCAAAAAAAAAAAAAGAAAAGAAATGGGATAGCTGGAAGTAGAGACATGAGGAGCTGTTACTGAAATCCAGTGGTGAGATGCTGGTAGCTTAAGCTATAGTAGCAGCAATGGAGATGCAGAGAAATGGATAAATTTGAGGTAGAATTTGGAAGAAAATTCAACACAATTGGCTTTTGGGTATGGTCAGTGAGTGAGAGAGAGAAGCTAAGGTATAAGCTAAGATTTCTGACATAGGCAGGTGGTGCAATATTAAGATAATCCTTTGAGGCAGAGAAACATCAGAAACAAAGCAGACCATAGCAAAAAGATTTACTGAGTACCAGCCCTGGGTAATGTCTTTCTAGGCATGAGACATAGTGAAAAGTAAGCAAGAAAACGATTTTGATATATGTAACTCATATTCAGGTTGAGAAATCAAAAGGAAACAAACTGTCAAGTATGTAAATATGCCAATCGTATGGTGGTAAGATATTGGTGTCATAGCGGGAAGTGCTAGGAAGAAGACTTATAAGAAATAAAAGAACAAGATGTGATGGAGAACATAAAAATTAGATGATCAAAGAAGTCTTCTCTAAGAAGTTGTTTCATGGGACATTCAGCAACGAGAGGGAAATTGCCTTGTAAAGATCTGGGAACACAGCATCCAAGGCAGAACTAGTGAATGCAGAGATCTGTCTGATTAAAGGTAGTGAGCAGGTGCATTGAAAGAGTGGAAGGTCATGAGACCTACACAATTAATCAGGTTCCCCAACATGTAGAAACTTGTAGGCTTTGTAGAGTTTTAATTTTTTTCTGACAGATGAAAGATAATGAAAGATTTTAGATAGGCAGTAACATGGTGGGACTTTTAATTGACTTTTGTGTAGAAAATGGTTGTTTTTTTAAAAAGGGTTAAGAAAGCAGGATACCAAGTAAGAA
Organism: Leontopithecus rosalia; assembly: GCA_028533165.1. Lineage (NCBI taxonomy): Eukaryota > Metazoa > Chordata > Mammalia > Primates > Cebidae > Leontopithecus > Leontopithecus rosalia. The sequence continues at coordinate 15,018,011 of CM052667.1, read as the reverse complement.
GGATGTCACTATAGATACAAATAGATTGGTAAATATGATGGTGATTAGAGACTGTTTTCTTTCTATTCCTATTATTTTCTCTAAGGACTATAAAGAAAAGTATTGATTGAAGATAAGAGGTGAGGAAGAGGTTTTTGGGATTTGTGAGAAGAGGGGAGGAGCAATATTTTGTTGCTTGAGTGCAAGTGAAAAGTAAATTCATAGTTGGATTTACCCAGATTTGGAATTCTGCTGACAGTATTAGGGAGTTGACGATAAAGAAATTGATAATGTTTACAAGTACATGATTATAATACTGTATCATAGAATGTGCATAAAGGAGAGATGGATAGTGAAAGATGGAAAAAGCATAGGTAGCCTTTAAATTAGGGAGAAATTATTGGACTGGAGTTATTAGAGAAAACTACAAGCAGAGGAGGTATGAGAGAGAAAAAGAGATGGAGGTAAACGACTTGAAATTCAGAGAAAGTACAATTGACCATGACATAGAATTGGGTCAGTAAGATGGGTAAAGAACTTGGTCAATGGAAATAAGATTTTTTAAAAAAGAGAGGCCAGAATATTGGTGGACTATTCGATTAAGGGCATTAGCAGGCATCATGATGGGAGCAGGAGTAGAAAATAAAGTGTGTCAGATGCTAAAGTCATCAGTCAACAAAGGAAGAGTCACCAGGATCACAAGCATAGAGTGGGAATATAATTTGATTATGTGAGCTTCAAATTATCTTGGGTATTTTCAGGAGAAGTGGAGAAGAGTCCTGTTGCCATGTATGTGGCTTTACAATCATTCCTTATATGTAGTGTCATTAGGAAAGGACGAAAGTCTACAAGATTGCCAAGAAGATTTTTTAGTATGCATCTAGAAGTCAAGGAAGTGAGATGAGTAACAAAAGATTTGGTTACTTGATGACAGTGGAACACAAGAGAGTGTTGAGCTTAGCAAATAAGAGTTTTGGAGAGCATCACCCTTTAAAGGAGACAGAAAAGAAGAAACAAGGAGAATAAGAAACATCTAGAAGGGCAGAAGTGGTACCACAAGTAGTTCCATAGAACCCAGGGAAAGATAACACTTCAAGAGGGAGGTAGTCATTGGCACTATGAAAGATAAGACAAAGATAACAGTGAAAGAGTGTCATTTTGATATATAAATGTAAGATCATTAATGAATCTGTCAAATGTAACATCAGTGGAATGATGAAGGTGGAAGTCAGATTGCCTTAGATTGAAGAGTGAATTGAAGAAAGACTTTAGTCAATAATTGTGAATTATTCTAAAGAGGTCTGATATGAAGCTTGCAAAGGAAAGAACAAAGATTGCTAAAGATAGCAGTGTGGTTTAGAAATAATTTATTGTTGTTTTAAATAAAGACCTTGTAAATGAATACATTCTTCTCAGTTCACACTCTTAGGACGTCTTATGGAACTGAATACATTCAGTGACAATTATCTCTTCACAAACCTAGCATCTAAATCCTATTGTGAGTTTATCAAAGGTGGTAAACATACCCTTTTTTTATTTGTGCGTGTGTGGGATGGAGCCTCGCTCTGTCACCCAGACAGGAATGCAGTGGTGTGATCTTAGGTCACTGCAACCTCTGCCTCTCAGGTTCAAGTGATTCTTGTGCCTCAACCTCCTGAGTAGCTGGGTCTACAGGCATGCAGTGGTGAAACATAATGCTTATATGTTCCACTGTGGTAGAAATTTGGGTATCAAAGTTAAATAAAATAACTTTGATACCCAAATATCTACCACAGTGGAACGTTAAGCATTAAAAATATTCTTTTTGCATTGATTTCTGCATAAAAACTGTATTTTGGAAGAATGGAGAGATTAATAGGATTAAAGTAAAACAGCAGCAGAAAAGAAGAATTCAAAAATGATTTACAATGGCAAGATAAAGAGCTTAATCTTTATGATATTATGTTTGACAGGAAAATAGATATCCAGAAAGAAACATCAGAAAGACTCCCAAGTATGTAAGTCTAAATGACTTGGTATTTGTGGGCAGCTGGCAGATAGAGAGTCATGAGTGAATTGGAAGTTTAGGAATCACTGGAGTGGAAGGATAGGTGATCATAAAGGAAAAATACTCGATGTCATCTAGAATTGAGATGAGAGAAGTGAGGAGTGAAGTAGATGCTCTCCTTCTAAACAAATAACCATGTAGCTGGGAATATTATTTAAACACACAAACACAATCATTTAAAGTCTCTGGAAATTGTCTTAAGTGCACACAGTAAACAGAAAAGTATTTATTCAAGAGAATCCATAAAATCTCTGTAAGAACAAGAAGAGACAGGCATGTGAGTCATGACCGACATCCCCCCATATCAAGCTATTTCTAATAGAAACTACTAGGAAAACTTGAATCCACTTGGATGTGATCAAGAAAATGGGGATTCCTCTTTTCCTAGTGCCAAATCTGGGACTACAATTTAACCCCAGAAAAGGTACACTATTAGTATTTCTTATTTATCTCAGCCCTGGGTTAGAGAAGCTCTATTCTGGGCAGTCACAAGACAATTGAACTCTTCTCCTCTACCCTGTCTTTATTTATAGGGCAGAAACTCTAACCCAGATACAGAAAGGTGAGAACACTATTCCCTGATCACTCATGCCCCAGCTCACTCGCAGGGTGTAGTTTCCACATCGGGAACACATCACAGGTAATGTAAACTGCTTTGAAGAGGGCCAGTGGTTGGACTTAGCAGATAAAGCCTTGAAAGTAGCTATTGTAAATATAGTCAAAGACTGAAAATCACACTTCCGGTGTGATTTGAAGGAAAGTATGGTGATAATATCTTGTTAAACAAATAATCTGTATAAAGATAGAAATTATTTAAAAAAAAAAAAAACACCAGATAGAAATTCTGGCCTGGTGGCTCATGCCTGTAATCCTAGCACTTTGGGAGATCACTTGAGGTCAGGAGTTTGAAACCAGCCTGGCCAACATGGTGAAACCCCATCTCTACTAAAAATACAAAAACATTAGCCACGTATGGTGGCAGGCACCTGCAATCCCAGCTACTTGGGAGGTTGAGGCAGGAAAATCGCTTGAATCTGGGAGGCAGAGGTTGCAGTGAGCAGAGATTGCACCGCTGCACTTGGTCTAGGCAACAGAGTAAGACTTTGTCTTCAAAAAAATATTCTGGATTTGAAAGTACAAGTGTCTAAATGTGGGACACCATTTTGTGCACCAACAGCCACATAATTTGAGTAGAAAGAGGAAAAAGAACAGAGAAAAGAGAAAGGGAGAAAGTATATGAAACCAAGTAGTGACTTAAAACTTTCCAAATCTGATGTAAAACATTAATTTAAACATCCAAAAAGTACAACAAACTTCAAATTAGATAAATGTACAGAGATCAACTCCCGGGCACATCACATTCAAAATGTTGAAAGCAAAAGACAAAGAGGAAATCTGAAAAGCAGCAAGAGAAAAATGACTCATCAAGAACAAGAGAACTCCAATAAGATCAGCAGCAGACTTCTTATCAGAAAAAAATAGAAGCCACAGGCAATGGGATGACATAGTTGAAATGGTCAAAGAGAAAAAAAAATCTTACAAACATAACAAGGAACATTTTATAATGAAAAAAAGGTATGTTCACAAGGAAGATATAACAATTTTACACATTTATGTACCTAACAACAGAATCCCCAAATATCTGAAGCAAACGCTGATAACTGGGGGACTAAATAGACAGTTCACAATAATGGTTGGAGACGAATACTCCTTTTCAATAATGGATAGAATAGCTCAGTGAAGATTCAACAAGTAAATGGAAGAATTGAATGATACTATAAAAACTAAATTTAACAAACATCTATAGAGTATGCCACTCAACAACAGCAGAATATGTATCCTTCTCAAGTACACATTTGAACATTCTGCAAGACACAACATAGACAAGGTCATAAAGCAAGCCTTAATATATTTACGTGTATTGAAATCATACATAAGTATTCTCTCCAACCACGATAAAATTAAAATCAGCAACAGGAAGATATTGGAGAATTCACAAATAAAATTTGTTCAAATAAGGAATTAGAGAGCACTCTCAGAAGAATGAAAATGGTAAGGTAGCATACTAAATCTTGTAAGATTCAACTAAAGCAGTGCTCCGAGAGAAATTTATTGCCGCAAATGCCTATGTTAAAAGAGAAAGAAAGCTTAAGTTAATAACTTAATCTTCTACCTTAAGGCGTAGGAAAAAGTAGAGAAAACTAAACTCAAAGCAAGCAAAAGAAAGAGAATAATGTAGGTTAGGGTGAAAATAAATGAAATAGAGAACAGCAAAGCATCAGAGAAAATCCATAAAACTAAAAGATGTTTTTTTGACAAAGTCAAAAAAATTGACAAATTTTAGCAAGATTAATCAAGAGTGATGACTGAAATTGACAAAATCAGGAATGAAAGAGGAGACATCGCTGTTGGCCTTACATAAGTATGGATTAAAAAAGGAAACTATGAAGAACTATATGCAAATACAAGTAAATTAGATCACTTAGATCAATAATTCCTTTAAAGACACAAACTACTTAAACTGACTCAAGAAGAAAGAGAAAATCTGAATAAGGTTACAAAGGGCAAAAATAATTAATAACTTTATAACTTTCAACAAAGCAATACCCAGGCCAAGATGACTTTGCTTTGAATTCTAGCAAATATTCAAAAAAGAATTTAAATCAATTTTTACAATCTCTTCCAAAAAAATGAGAGAAAACTTTCAAATTTTATATCATCATTATTACTTTAATACAGAAAGCAGGCAAAATGTCACAAGAAAATAAATCTACAAATTCTTATTCATTCTAAAATAGATGCAAAAATTCTTAACAGACTAGGTAAGAAAAAATGATCTAGCAATATATAAAGAGTTTATACCCAACAATAAAGTAGGATTTAATACAGAAAATCAAGGTTAATTTACATGTAAAAAAGTCAATGTAATATATTGTTTTAATAGAAGAACAAAACCACTCTATTATTTTCAAAGACGTAAGAAAAAAATATTTTGCTCATTAAATCTAACATACTTTCACAATTAAAACGAATCAACAAATTAGGAATAGAAGGGAATTTTTTTAATCTGATAATGGGCATGTATGAAAACCACAGCTTACATCAATAAACAATTGGTGGATGCATTTCCTTTATATTTAGGAATAATATAAGGATTTTCAGACAAGAAAAAAAGCCAGTCATATTAGAAAGGAAAAAGTTAAACTATCAATATTCAAAGATGACATGATCTTGTATGTGAAAAAAATCTAAGAATTCCAAGAATAAAACTACCAGCATTAAGAAATGAGTTCAGCAATGTATTAGGATTCAAGATGAATACACAAAATTAAATTATGTATCTAAACATGAGCAATGAACAATCCAAAAATAAAATGAAAAATGTGTCCCTTATCTGGGTGGAGTGGCATCTGGTTGCTAATGTTCATCTCAAACCAGCCAGGGACAAGACAATATCTTGTTTATCCCAACTTGGCTTTTGGTCTATGTTCAAGACTCATTAATGCCTTGGACATATGGATTTCTTTTTTTTTCTCTCTCTTTTTTTTGAGACGGAGTTTCGCTCTTGTTACCCAGGCTGGAGTGCAATGGCGCGATCTCGGCTCCCCGCAACCTCTGCCTCCGGGGTTCAAGCAATTCTCCTGCCTCAGCCTCCCGAGTAGCTGGACTACAGGCATGCGCCACCACGCCCAGCTAGTTTTGTATTTTTAGTAGAGACGGGGTTTCACCATGTTGACCAGGATGGTCTCGATCTCTTGACCTCATGATCCACCTGCCTCGGCCTCCCAAAGTGCTGGGCTTATAGGTGTGAGCCACCGCACCTGGCCAAGGCATAGGGATGTCTAAGGGAGAAAAATTAAGAAAAAATTTAATTTATAATAGCATCAAAAGGGATAAAATTATTAATAATAATTTAACATAAGAAATGCCAGACTATACAATAAAAACTATGAAACTTTTTGAAATATATTAAAACAGACTTAAATGTAAAAGTAGTTTATACTGATATGGTATTGTTAAGATTGCAAATTAATCTATGATTTAATGAAATCTTTGTCAAAACATCATGTGGCTTTTTTTTTTTTGGCAGAGAATGACAAGCTAATACTAAAAATTCTTATGGAAATATAAAAGACCCAGGACTCAGATTGGCCAAAATGATCTTAAAAAGCAACAAAGTTGAAGCACTCACATGTCCTAATTTCAGAACTTTCTACACATACACAGCTGCAGTAGACAAGAAAGTGTGATACTGGCATAGGAAAAGACACATAGATCAATAAAATAGAATTGAGAGTGCATAAATAAATTTTTTTACATTTATGGTCAATGGATTTTTAACATAGGTGCCCGGCCATTTCATTGGGAATTAGGTAGTCTTTTTAATAAATACTGCTAGGACAACTGGATATTCACATGCAAAAGAGTAAATTTTGTCTTTTAACTCACATCAGATACAAAAAATTATTTAAAATGGAACAGAAATGCAGGAGCTAAAACTATAAAACTCTTAGAAGAAAATATAGATGTAAATCTATATGGCCTTCAATTAGGCAATGCTTTCTTAGATAGGACATCAAAAGAACAAGTGACAAAATAAAAAGAGTTGATAAATTGGACCTCATCAAAATTTAAAACCTTTGAGCTACAAAGGATATCCTGAGAAAGGGAAAAGACAACCCTAACAAGAGGAAAAAAATGTAGAAATTTTATACAATAAGGGACTGAGGGATACAAAAATGTATTAAAAACTCGTAGAACTCAATAATAAAATGTTAAATAATTCAATTAAAATATGCAAAGGATTTGAATATATATGTCTGAAGAAGGTATAGAAATAACCAATAAACACATGGAAAGGTTGGTTTTCAATGTTTTATAGGGAAATGCAAATCAAAACCACAGTGAAATACCACTTCACATTCAACAGGGTGGCTACTATCAAAACCAAACAAAAAACAGAAAATAAGTGTAGGCAAGAATGCAGAGAAGTTGACACTTTCATATGTTGCTGTTGACAACGTAACATGGTGCAGCCACATTGGAATACAGTTTGACAATTCCTCAAAACTTTATAAAGTTACCAGATGTTATAGTTATTTTATTTTCTTTTTTCTTTTTTCTTTTTTTCTTTTTTTTTGAGAGGGAGTTTCGCTTTTGTTACCCAGGCTGGAGTGCAATGGCGTGATCTCAGCTCATCGCAACCTCCACCTCCTGGGTTCAGGCAATTCTCCTGCCTCAGCCTCCCGAGTAGCTGGGATTACAGGCACGCGCCACCATGCCCAGCTAATTTTTTGTATTTTGAGTAGAGACGGGGTTTCACCATGTTGACCAGGATGGTCTCGATTTGTTGACCTCGTGATCCACCCGCCTCGGCCTCCCAAAGTGTTGGGATTACAGGCTTGAGCCACCACACCCGGCCAGTTATTTTATTTTTTTACTTGCATGGATCAGAGTATGCGCTGGCCTACATTATTTCTGAGTGTGCCTGTGAGGGTAGTTTCAAAACAGCTTGGTTTTGAATTAGTTGACTGGGTAAAGCAGATTGCCCTCCCCAATGTGTGAGTACATCATTCAACCCACCAAGGGCCTAAATAGAACAAAAAGACAGAAAAAGGTTGAATTCTCACTGCCTACTGCATAAACTGACACATTGGTCTTCTCTTGCTCTTGTGCTGAAACTTGTACCCTTCAGTACTACTGGATTTCAAGACTTTGAACTCAGTCCAGAATTTACATTATCAGCTTTCCTGAGTCTTCCAATTGCAGATGGAAGATTGCTCAACTTCCATGATTATGAACCAATTCTATCCCTATCTAACTGTCTATTTATCTACCAATCTACCTACCTATCATCTAGCTAGCTAGCTACCTACCTACCTATTATCTGTCTATCTATATCTCCTATCATTATATTTCTCTGGAGAATCATAAATAATACATACTTTGGTACTCAGAGTCGGGTATTTGCTTATATCAATTCCTGGACTGAGGGAGATAGCAAACCAACCATTTATAAAAATCGAGGGGCTAGGTGACTGTACATGATGCTTTGAACATTTTCAGGAAACTGAAGAATATAATGAGGTTGGCTGGTTGCTCCTAACATCACTGGAAAAACTGGTAAGATAAAAGAATGACCTTAGAGATTAAAATCCCCTGTTCAAGAGCCATATAAATAATCTGAGGGTATCTATGTATGTCTCAAAAGAGAACTTTATATACTGTAGTTGCAGGAATGTGATTGCTGGAATTCAAATATAGAATCTGATCTGAAATTGGCTCTATTACAATGCAAGCTAAACTTCCAGGCTTACAGAGTGCCTACAGTTAGTAAGAACATGGATTGAGAAAGCATGGGGTCTTGGAATGGAGACCGATGGAAAGATCCTGATAAAGCTGAAGTCATTAAGCCCTTAAATTCTGATGAGCCTTCCTTGACAATGAAAGCTGTCTCCCCAGCTACAACAAAAGGGGAAACAGCAGGAGTAGCAGCCTCACCATTCTCAATAGAAGTGACTTCCCCATTTAGTGTTATGAATCTTTTCACCTCCATCTGAGACGCTTAACCCTGCATTGCCTGAGGAAACTGCAATGGCCTCCTCTGAGGCAGTTGTCATGCAAGAAAATGCTGTTTCTCCCAAGACCCATCTCAGCAGCCCCTCTTTGTGTCTCTAGATTCAAGTTCTAGCAGGCTGGTGCATGTGATATACAAAGTGTGACCCATGAAAAGGTGGGTCAAACTGCAAAATAACTACTTGAATGTTCTAATTTATACTAACATAAATCCAGGGGAAATGTGAAGGAATGAGTACTAAGGATTAGGGATAATGACAGAAGAAATTATAGAGTAGTATCAGGCTATGCACTGATATGGGCTCACTAAGCAGAGATTCTGCATTTAATGTTACAGCATGGGGAGTTAGAAAGACTAATTGATTGGCTGAAACAAACAAAAATGTGGTCCACAGAGGGTGAATTGAAGATGCTAGACCTGCTTTGGTTTAATGCAGAAGAAAGAATTTAAGTTCTTAGGGAGATGTAAATATTAGAGTAGATTTTTAAACTTAAACTAAAAAGCTTCTGCACAGCAAAAGGAATAATCAACAAAATAAACTGACAACCCATAGAATGGGAGAAAATATTTACAAATCATGCCTCCAACAAATAATTTATATCCAGAATTTATAAGAAATTCAAACCATTTATCCAGAAAAAACAAACAATCCCATTAAAAACTGGGCAAAGGACATGAACAGTCATTTTTTAAAAGAAGAAATACAAATAGTCAACAACACATTTAAAAAGCTCAATATTAATAATCATTAGAGAAATGCAAATTAAAACCAAGATGAGATCCCATCTTACACCATCCAGAATGGTTTTTATTAAAAAGTCAAAAATATCAGATGTTGGCAAGGCTGTGGAGAAAAGGGATTGCTCATACACTATTGGTAGGAATGTAAATTAGTTCACCTCTATGGAAACAGTATGGAGACATCTCAAAGAACCAAAAATATAACTACTATTTGACACAGCAATCCCACTACCAAAAAGACATCTGTATGTTTATCGCAGCACTATTTACAATAGCAAAGTCATGGAACTAACCGAAGTGTGAACCAACAGTTGATTGGATAAAGACAATATGGCATGCATATGCTATGGATATCATGGCCATCAAAAAGAATGAAACTGTGTCCTTTGTGGCAATATTGATGGAGCTGGAGACCATTCTCCTAAGTAAAGCAATGCAGAAGCAGAAATTCAAATATCACATGTTGTCACTTATAAGTGGGAGCTAAAAAGAGAATGCATATGGACATAAAAATGGGGAAAATAGACTCTGGGTACTCCGAGGGGAGGAAGGTTGGAGGGCAATGAGAGTTGAAAAATAACCTGCTGGGTTTAATGTCTAATATTTGGATGATGGGTACATTAGAAGCCCAACCCTCACTATTATGCATGTAATATTCACATAGTAAACAAATAAATATACCCCTGAATCTAAAATAAAACTAAATTTAAAAGTAAAGTAGGCTATGGTATATGTATATAACTCAATAAAATTATATGTATATAGAACATTGAAAAACAATAAATTTTAATACTGCAAACTTTTTGTATATCTTCTTATTGTATCCATAGAAAACACAGTGCTTAATCACATGGTGAGTAGAAAGAAAAATTACAAAATTCCTAAAACTGGAAATTGTAGAAAATTATTCTCTGATCATATCACATTTAGAACTGTAAATAAACTGCCAAAAATTTAAGAATGTGGAAAGAAAACACCTCTGTACAACACTGTGAGGGTCCAGAAGACATACCTTTCACAAATTCTGAAACAAATTTGTGTGGGGAGTCCTGGCATCCTCGAAGAGACCCATGATAGCTATTTGTGTTAGGCTGTATTTACAGTGAGAATTGTAGCCACCAAGCTGGCAAACCGAAATATAATGAAAGTAATTGGTTCTCAGGTGGCAGAGACTAAATAGAGGCTCTTAAACACCAAAGACAAGGAGAGTGAGTGTTGTTTCTATGTTGGACAACAGACTCAAAGTAGCAATCAGAATAGTCTGATAGTGTAATGTGTTGGCTAGTTGAGCATGGTGTGTTAAGAAGTGAAATAGATGGGAAGCCTACTAAATTCTCTCTTGATCTATATAAGCAGAAAATTTATAGGTCAAGTGAAAAAAATCTAACCTAAATAAAAAAGAGGCAGTCATGGCCATTCAGGCAATTCCTAGAGTTGAACCAGTTTACAAATCCAGAACCCCTTGAATGAAAAGGAGGCCAAGTCCACTTGAGGAGAAAACCATACTACACTACCTAAAAATTATGTGGTTTAATTTTCTCTCAGCATTTCCCAAAGAAACCTACCACCATTTACCAGGATAACTATGCATTGAGGAAAAGAAAATGAGAGCTTTTGGGATGACTAAACACCAACTTTGAACTGATACTATTCCAGGACATCCCATTGTCACTGCGGCCTTCTAAACAGAGTAGTGGCTTATGAAGATCAGGTAATAAATGATGTTTTAGCTCAGGTCTGTTTCACAGTGTGCTTATTAGTTCTCTGTTTCAAGAACACATAATTGGAATAGACATACTAAGCAGATGGCAGAAACCTCACATTGTTTCTGACTCACAAAGTGAGGACTATTACAGTGGGAGAAGCCAAGTGAAAGCCATTAGAACTGTCTTTACCTAGGAAATAATAAACCAAAACCAATAATGCATTCCTGGATGGATTGTAGAGATCAGCACCGCTATTAAGGACTTGGAGGATTCGAGATTGGTGATTTTCATCACATACCCATTCAACTTGACTATTTGGCTCGTGCAGAAGAAAGATGGATCTTCGAGAATGACAGTGGATCATTACAAGCTTAATCAAGTTGTGACTCCAATTGCAGCTGCTGTACCAGATGTGGTTTCCTTGCTTGAGCAAATTAACATATCCACTGATACCTGGTATGCAGCTATCGAGCTGGCAAATGCTTTTTTCTAGTTACTTGTTAGTAAAGACTGCCAGCTGCAGTTTGCACTCAGATGGCAAGGCTAGCAATACACCTTCACTGTCCTACCTCAGGGGTGTATCAGCTCTCTAACCCTGAGTCATAAATTACTTTGTGGGTATCTTGATTACCTTTTCTTGCCACAAATTACCATATGTGGCAGCTACTCTTGACTAATTCATAAGAAATTCGTGTGTCAGAGGATGAAAACTGACTACAATTCAGGTGTCTTCTGTCTCAGTGAAATTTCTAAGCATCCAGTTGTATGGGCATGTCAGGATACTCCTTCAAGGCAAGAGATAAGTTATTGCACCTGGCCCCTTCTACAATCGGAAAAGAGGCACAGTGCCTAATATGCTGCTTTGGACTTCACAGGCAACATATTCTCATTTGGGTGTGATACTCTGGTCTATTTACTGAAAGACCTGAAATGCTGCTGTTTTTGAGTGAGGTCCAGACCAAGAGAAGGCTCAGCAAGAGGTCTCGTCTGCTGCCCAAGATGCTCTGCTGCTAGGGCTCTTTGGTCCAGCAACTCTAAATGTGCCTCAAGTGGCAGTGGCAGTCAAGTATGCTATTTTGAACCTTTGGCAGCCCCCTATAGGTGAATCAAAGGGCACACCCTTAGGAGTTTGGAGCAAAGCCCTGCCATCCTCCACAGATAACTGCTCTCCTTTTGAGAAAGTAGCTCTTGGTCTGCTAGGGGCTTTAGTATAGACTGAATGGGCCACCAAGTCACCATGCAACCTAAGCTGCGTCGTGAACTGGGTGTTATCCGACCCATCAAGCCATAAAGTTGGACATGAACAGTAGTATTCTATCATCAAATGAAAGTGATATATATGTCTATACAGGGTCAGTCAAGAGCAGGCCCTGAAGGGTCAAGTAGGTTACACAAAGAAATAGTCCAAATGTGCATGCTTCTATCATAAAAGACCCAGCATTTTTTTTCTTACTGAAATTAATACTTTCTATGAATAGATATTTGTCTTTCCTGTATTCTGTGCTTTTGTCAAAACTACCATTCATGGACTTATAGAATGCCTTATCCATCACATTAAGGTATTCCACACAGCATTGTTTCCATCAAGAAACACAACAAAATAGTGCCTCAGTGGGCCCATGCTCAGGGTATTAACTGGTTTCACCGTATTCTCCATCATTCAGAGGCAGCTGGCTTGAGGAAAATGTGGAATGGCCTTATGAAGACGAAGTTACATTGTCAGCTAGGCCGCAAGGCCTTGTCGGCCTGGGTCAGGGTTCTCCAGAAGACCGTATATACTCTGAATCAGTGTCCAACATATGGTGCTGTTTCTCCCATAGCCAAGATTTTTGAGGCCAGGAATCAATGGGTGGAAGCATGAGTTGTACCACTCATTATTATGCCTAATGATCCACTAAACAATCTTTCATTTTCTGTTCCGGTGACCTCATACTCTGCTGCACTAGAGATCTTAGCCCCAGAAGGAGGAATATTTCCACCAGGATTACTTATTCAATTATTCCATTGAACTGGAAGTTAGTATGGCCACCTGGCCACTTTTTAAGGCTCCTCATGACTCTGAATCAACAGGATAAGAAGGGAGTTACTGTGGTGGGTGAGATGAGTAATTGTGACTACCAAGAAGGAGGGCCAGGATACAATGGAGGTAAGGAGGAGTATGTTTGGAATACGGGAGATCCCTTAGGGCGTCTCTTAGTATTACCATGCCCTGTGATAAAGGTCAGTGGAAAACTACAGTTTAATACTGGCAGGACTAATCATCGACCAGATCCCTCCGGAAGGAAGGTTTGAGTCAACTCACCAGATAAATAACTACAGCCAGCTCAGGTGCTTGCTGAAGGCAAAGAGAACACAGAATGGATAGCAGAAGATGGTAGGTATAGATACCAGCTATAACCGTGTGACCAGTTATAGAAATGAGGACTGTAACTGTCATTAGTATCTCTTTCTCATTTTGTTACAGATGTGTGTGCGTGTGTACATTATCTGTGTGTATCCTACTGGTTCTATTTCTCTGGAGAACTTGGGCTAATACCTGATGTGATTCAGCATTTCCTCTCCGAAACATAAACCCAGGAAAATTGAAAACATATGTTTACACAGAGGCTTGTACACCAATGTTTATAGCATTATCATTCATAATAGCCAAAAAGTGGACACAACCTAAATGTACATCCACTGGTAAATGGATAAAAACACCTAGTAGATCTATATAATGGAATATTATTCAGCAATAACAAGGAATGAAGCACAGATACAAGCTTGCACTCTGAACCTGGAACATTACATTGCATGAAGGAAGCCAGTCACAAAATGCCACACTCTGTTATTTTATTTATATGAAAAGTTCAAGTAAGCAAATCTATAGAAATTCAAAGTGCATTAGTGGTTGTCTACGGAAGAAATAGGGGTAGAATGGAGAGTAACTTCTATTGCATAGGAGTTTATTTTTGGGGTGATAAAAATGTTCTAAACAGATTATGATGATGGTTTCACAACAACGGTCTTAATCTCTTAATATTATTTATTATTGCATTGTATATTTTAGGTGAGTAAATTTTGTGCAGTATGAATTATTTCTAAATGGTGCTTTAAGTAGAAAATAGGTTGATGAACGTATAAGACAATTTTAAAGAACGGCAAGTTGTTGATTTGGCTGGAGCAAATGATAAGAAACAGCATGTGTGGGAGGGGGTGGGGGGGTCTGGGTAGTGAGAAAGTAAACTGGAAATACAGAATGCAGCCAGATGTGTGCCTATGGATGTCACTCTGATGATGTCACTCTTCTGCCTTATGAATAATGAGAGTCAATGAAGGCTTTGGGCAGGAGAGTAATGTGATGCAAATAGTGCTATACGATTGATTTTGATATGGTAGGATTTTTAGTTTAGATACGTATTATTCTTACATTTTAAAATGCCTTATTATATGCCAATACTAATTGTCAGTTTTTGGTCAATGCAGCTCTTCTGTAGGAAACAAACTTACTTCTTCACTGTGTCTCATATTTAAATTGTATATATTTTTCCTGATTCAATTCACCCCAACTGGAAATCACTCTCCTTTGCCCTCTGCTAATATTTTCAGGCCGAATTTGAAACATGTTTCTCTAGAAACCTACCTTCCCTGATTACCTTCTATTCAATTCTGATTATTTCGCTACTCTATATTTCTCTTTCAAAATGTATACATTCAATACATACTATGCTGCTGATGTATTTTCTCTTCTATAATTACATAATTTTGATATATGTTTTTATAATATAAATTGAAAGTCAGTGCTGCTACTATGATTTCTGTTGAATGTGTCCTAAGTAGCCATAGTATAAGATTCAGTGCTGGGCCAGGCGCAGTGGCTTAAGCCTGTAATCCCAGCACTTTGGGAGACCGAGGCGGGTGGATCATGAGGTCAAGAGATTGAGACCATCCTGGTCAACACGGTGAAACCTCGTCTCTACTAAAAATACAAAAAATTAGCTGGGCACGGTGGCGCATGCCTGTAGTCCCAGCTACTCAGGAGGCTGAGGCGGGAGAATTACCTGAACCCAGGAGGCGGAGGTTGCAGTGAGCCAAGATCATGCCATTGCACTCCAGCCTGGGTAACAAGAGCAAAACTCTGTCTCAAAAAAAAAAAAAAAAAGATTCAGTGCTTAAAAGGTTACTCGAAAAATGTTCTAGCTAGCAAACTCCTTGGGAGGAATATTTAATATTCTTTCTGTATACCCTTCTGTGATAAACTGAATGTGTCCTCCCCAGACTCGCATCTTGAAACCTCAACTCTAATGTGATGGTATTAGGAGATGAGGCCTTTGGATTATAATTAGGTCATAAAGGTGGAGCCCTCATAAATAGAATTAGTGCCCTTATAAAGAAATTATGAAAGCTTACTCTCTAGCTTGCGCTCTCTCTCTCTCTCTCTCTCTCTCTCTCTCTCTCTCAATGCCTGCTACAGGAGCATACCCTAAGAAGACAGCTGTCTGCAAACCAGGAAGAAGCCCTTTACTAGACACTGGATCTCCTAGTGCCTTGAGCTTGAACTTCCTAGCTTAAAACTGTAAGTAATAAATGTGCACTGTTTAAGGCACATTTACTCTATATCCAGTCAAATATATTCTGTTATAGCAGCCTGAACCAAGACACCTTTCTTCAGATCATTTGGCCAAATCTAATTTTCTATGTGTGACTTTTAATGGCTACACTCTCAATTTTCAGAATGTATGATCTATTATATACAGATGGTCCTATTGTTACAATAATATTACAAAACACTTAGTCTTTCTAACTTTCTCTGACACCTTCTGACTAGTGCTGCGTCCAATCACAGTGGGCTGGTGATGACATGACGTGCTTAGAAAACTAAGTGTCATATCATCGTGACTTCCTCAAAGGTGCTAAGAACAACTGTGTGAGGCACAAAGGGAATTCTCCTTCGGTGTCTTGCTCAGGAGGTGTATGCTACAAATTCATTGGTGTTTGGCTTCATTAATAAGCAGTTTTAATGAGCAAATTATCTGAAGGAAATGACCTTTTATGAATCAGAATAGCCATCATCATTTTGGCCAGGATATGAGACCCTAAAAAGGTGGCTCTTCTTCTGAGGAAGAAAAGACCTGGCTGATAATTAGGACCCAACTGCAAAAGTGAAGCTCTAGCCCTCCACTGCCTATCTGAAGGCCACATACGGAAACATATAAATGAATACAAAATGTTCTTTTGCTTTTTTTGTCTGAATGACAATAACATTTTTATATTTATTTTATATTTATTTCCATGCCCATTACCTTTAACAAAAAATAATATTTTTGTTTTTAAAACAAAAAAATTGTTTTCAGTGATAAAAAAACCTGCCCTAAATTGAGAAGACTTTAATTCTGACTTTGAAATTCTGGCTCTTACTCTATATTTTTAAACATGTTGTAAAACTTGCAGAACTTTGGTTCCAATTGTTCTACCAAAATTTTTAAAGAATAGTTATGAAGATCAAATAAACTAACGCTAGAGAATTGACTTCTAAATTATAATATTCTATAGCTAAAAGTTAATATTATTTTACAAGATAAAAATGTCAAATATATATTTCAGAGGAATAGAAAGTCTAAACCTAAGTAATGAAATATTTTTTAAGAAAAGTCTTGAAAAATTTAATCTTTATTTTATCCATTAGCTAAAGTAACATATAAGCATGCAAACTTAAATATCAAATTCTTAGCCATGCCACCTATTTCTAAAACGGGAAAGCAGGTTCTTTTTAAGTGCAATGAAATCATTTCAAATGGGTCAGACTTTGTAATCAGAAGTAAAGTGCAGCAGATGTTGGGGGAACAGATCCAGCTATAGAAGCTAGAAGGAAGTCTTGTCAAAGATAATGGCAATAAGTAACAGGTGGCACCCGTGTGGAATTATTGGCATGAGAAAGATTCAGTTGGTTAACAGGGGTATCTATAGGCATTAATTCAAAGAAATGTGGGACCTAGGGGAAGAGAGAATTTGTGATGTCAAACTGGTCATGTCTATGGCAGTTGACAGGGCATCGGATACTTGATGGGGGATCCAGCATATGACAACAAATGGTATCAGGGAGAGAAAAAGTAAAAACAAGGTAAAGACCTGAACTTATTTGGGAAGTAAGACGTTTATCAAGACAGGATCTCAGTCACAGGGAAATGAGACTAAGATCTAGTTAACAAGACTGCATCCAAGATGGGCAGTTTGTCTCTGTACTAAGGTACGGGTCTAGTTATAATAATGATGGTCAATAATAGCAATGATACATTAATAGTGGTACCAATGCGTGTTTATTGATTACTTAATACATGCTGGATATAGTTATTTGTGATACATACTTTATTTTACGTAGTTCCTATTGCATCCCTAGAATTGAGTTTTATTATCATACTATTTTATAGATGTGAAAACTGAGGCACAGAAGGGTTAAACATGAATAAGTCAAACAAAGAATTCCCATCCACACATCTGGCTCTAAGGACTCAACTACTAACCACTGCATTATGCTATTTCTCAGTCCTTTGAATGACCCCAGATTAAGATTATCAACAAAGGTAATTTCATGCTGTCTGATGTAAGTGTCATCCTAGTAGCCAGAGAGAATAAAGTTAAATTGGAAAATTATTATTGATTTTCCAGAAGCCCAAGTAAGAACCATGATAGCCTTTTCTGTATCAGGTTTAAACTATATGAGAATGCAAAATCAGAGAATAAGGAAATACAGAAAAAAACAGAGAGGCATATAGGATGAGATAAGCTTTAGAAATGGATTGAGGCATGGAGTAAGGAGATAGACATTCTATGATGAGGCCAAGACATATGCAACTGAGGCAGGTACAGCAACTTACAAGAGATGGATTGGACTGAAGTGTGCTAGATCCAAAACATGTGGTTAGCACTTATTAAATAACTCCTGCCTGGAATAAGAATTGGACAGTTTAGGGTGGTCTTACCAGCAAGGAGAAAAGGCAAGCAGGATGATCTGCCTTCATATCTTCTGCTTAGCTTAATTAGTATTATTCATTTTTAGAGAGAGTTATGATTCAAGGCAAGTATACGCCCACACCTTCAGCTGTATGTAAGAATTAAACACAACCGGAAGTTCAATCGGTTTCACTGTAGCACATACTCTAGGGAAACTGACTGGAAATTTTGTAATTGTACGGAAATAACCTGGGAGGTTTACTTAGAACTTTTCAAAAAATTCAACAATATGTAATACATCATGCTTTGAAAGCTTCCCTTCCTGATGGCATATTCAGGATATTTTCACATTTCCTTGGAAGGAGAAAATGTCCTCTCCTAATGTTCCCCCTCCCTCAAAGAAAAAATAGAAACAAAGCTGGAAGTATACAAAATAAATCATAATGAAAGGGGCTCAACATTCTCCATTAACCAATACCAGATTATGTGTATTGCCTAAAAGGCTTATTTTAAGATAATCTCAGTAATGGCTCAAGGCAGGGCATTCAGGCCTTTGAATGGGTTGAACCCATGAGTCAGTGGATTTTTGGAAATACTATAGAGATCTTCTCTATGTAAGCATTCAATTTAGTTTAACAAATATTTATTTCATCTCTTCTAATATTAGGCTTTGGGGAAACAAGACAATTAACATATGATCCCTGCTGCCGCTGTACTTGGTATTTTTCTGCCATGTAAAAAGTAAGGGTAAGAAGTCCAGGGGCTCCTATGACAGTTTGAGATTTTGGAGACACAGATTCTTCTACCTTTCTTTTTGTTACCTAGGTTGGAGTGCATTGGCATGATCTTGGCTCACTATTTCATTATGTGCTGTTGAATTGAGCTTGAAAGATTTTGTTGAGGATATTTGCATCTGTGCTCATCATAGATATTAGCTTGTAATTTTCTTGTCTTATAGTGATTGTGTCTGGCTGTGATATCAGGGTAATTAATGCTGGCTTTGTAAAATAAGTTTTAAATTTTTCCTTATTTTTTATTTTATTTTATTTATTTATTGTTGACATGGAGTTCTGCTCTTGTTGCCCAGGCTGGAGTGCAATGGCACTATCTTGGCTCACTTCAACCTCTGCCTCCCGAGTTCAAGCCATTCTCCTGCCTCAGCCTCCCGAGTAGCTGGAATTACAGGCATGTGCCACCATGTCTGGCTAATTTTGTATTTTTAGTAGAGATTGGGTGTTACGCCCACCTTGGCCTCCCAAAGTTCTGGGATTACAGGCATGAGCCACTGCGCCTGGCCCTCTCTTATTTATATTTTATTTATTTATTTATTTGTTTGTTTATTTATTTATTTATTTTGAGCCACTGCGCCTGGCCCTCTCTTTTATTTATTTATTTATTTATTTATTTATTTATTTATTTATTTTGAGCCACTGCGCCTGGCCCTCTCTTATATTTATTTATTTATTTATTTATTTATTTATTTATTATTTTGAGACGGAGTCTTCCTCTGTCTCCAGGCTGGAGTGCAGTGGCGCAATCTCGGCTCACTGCAACATCCGCCTCCAGGCTTCAAGCGATTCTTCCGCCTCAACCTCCTGAGTAGCTGGGACCACACGCTCGGCTAATTTTTTTTTTTTTTTGTATTTTTAGTAGAGACGGGGTTTCAACGTGTTGGCCAGGATGGTCTCGATCTGTTGACCTCCTGATCTGCCAGGCTTGGCCTCCCAAAGTGCTGGGATTACAGGCGTGAGCCACCGCGCCCGGCCCCCTCTCTTATTTTTTTAAAGAAGAGTTTGAGAAAGATTGGTTAGTTTGTTTTAAAATGTTCCATAGAATTTAGTATTTAAGCTCTCAGGGCTTGCCCTTTTCTTTGATGACTGTTTATCATGGACTCAATCTTGTTACTCATTATTGGTCTGTTCAGACTTTCTACTTCTTCATTATTCAGTCTTGGAGGCTGGTTGTGTCTAGAAATGTATCCACTTCTCCTAGGTTATCTAATTTGTTGCCACATAATTGTTCCTAGTAGTTTCTCATGATCCTCTCTATTTCTGTGGTAGAAATAGATACTTTATACTTTCATTTATACTTTTATTTACTTGAGGCTCATCTCTATTTTTGGTTAGTTTAGTTAAAGATGTATTGATTTTATTTTTTCAAAACAACAACTCTTGGTTTGGTTGATCTTCTATTGCTTTTCTACATTATATTTCATTTTCTTCTGCTCTGATCTTTAATTGTTCTCTCCTACCGACTCTGGGGGATTTTTCCCCCCTCATTCTTTGAGGTAGAACATTAGATTGTTTATTTGAGAGCTTTCTTCTTTTCTGATGTAGGCATTTACTGCTATTCTAAGAGGGAAATATTCTAAGTTCCCTCTTAGAATGCTTTGGCTGCATCTGATAAATTTTGATATGCTATTTTTCCACTTTGATTTGTCTCAAGGTATTTTTAAATTTCAGTTTTAATTTATTCTTTGACCCATTGTTCATTCAGGAGCATGCTGTATAGTTTCCACCTATTTGCTAATTTAAAAAATTCTTTCTGTTATTGATTTTTAGTTTTATACCATTGTGATTAGAAAAGATACTTGGTATAATCTCAATCTTCTCAAATGTTTAAAACTTGTTGTTTCTTTTTCCCTAACATATGGTTTATACTGAGGGCTATTCCATGTCAATGATAAAAATATGTATTCTGCTACAATTGATAGCATATTCTAAATCTATCTATTTGGTCTATTTGATCTAAAACGTAGTTCAAATCCAGTGTTTCCTTATTGAATTTTATCCAGATGAGCTCTCTATTGTTGGCAGGGCAATATTGAAGTCTTTTACTATTATTATATCCTCTTGATGAATTGATCCCTTTATTATCACATAATAACCTCATCTCTTTTTACAGTTTTTGACTGAATGTCTATTAATGTCTGATATGAGTACAGCTGCCTCTGCTCTCATTGGTTTCTTCTTGCATGGAATACCTGTTTCCCTTCCTGTACTTTCAACACATGTGTTCTTAAAGGTAAACCGAGTATCTTATACCTACTTTTATTTTTGATTCAATAATTTAATCTATTTACATTTGGGGTAATTATTTATAGGTAAACATTTATTACTACCATTTTGTTAATTGTTTACTGCTTGTTTTGTAGATCTTTCGTTTCTTTTTTTCTCTCTGAATGTCTTCTTTTGTGATCAGATAATTTTTCCTAGTGATATGCTTTGAGTCTTTACTTTTTCACCTTTTTGTGTCTACCATAGGTTTTTGATTTGTGGTTACCATGAAGCTGACATCAAACATCTTATAGTTATAACAAGATATTTTAAGCTGAAAACAACAACGTCAATCATGGAAAAATAACAACAATAAAAACTATACTTTTACCCTGTCTACGCTTCATTTTATGTTTTCAGCATTACAATTCACTTCTTTTTATTTGCATTTATTGACAAATTAGGGTAGCTATTATTAATAGCTTTATCTTTTAATCTTTATACTAAAGATGAGTGATTTATGTACCACAATAGCATTATTTTATTCTGAATTTAACTATTTGCTTTTACCAATGAGTTTTCTACTTTCATGTTTTCATGCAGCAAATTATTGCATTTGCCTTTCTTTCAATTTTTTGTAGAAATCCCTTTAGCATTTCTTGTAAGCCAGGCCTGCAAGATTTCTACTAAGCAATGTGCTGTCTGAAGTTCTCTTCTAGTGACAAATGGCTTTTTTCTTGCTGGTTTCACAATTATCTGTTTGTCTTTGACTTTTGAGAGTTTTATTTTGTACCTTGGCTAATATCTCTTTAATCTATCTGGTGCTTTTTGGCCTTCATGCATCTGGATATTCATTTTCCCCTTCAAATTTAGAAAGTTTTCTGTTATTTATTTTTTCTGCCTTCCATAATTTGTATATTGGCTTACATGATGATATTTCATACATCTTATCGGCTTTTTTTCCCCACTTTTTAATTATACTTTTTCGTTGTTGCTGTTCTTCTGATGTTTCTTTTCAAATGATCTGTTTTGAGCTCACTGATATTTTTCTTCTGCTTGAATGAGTCCATCATTGAAACTCTCTCTAAAATTTTTAGTTTAGTTATTGTGTTTGTCAGCTTCAGTATTTTTTTAATGTTGCTATCTCTTTGTTGAACTTATCATTTTGTTCATGTATTCCTTCCTTGATTTCATTTGGTTATATATATGTGTTCTCTGATAGCTCACTGAGCTTCTTCAAGATGATCATTTAGAATTTTTTGTCAGGCAGTTCATAAATCTTCATTTTTAGAATGTTGTCTACCAGTGCTTTATTTTGTTTCTTTGTTGGTTCATGTTTCCCCGATTGTTTGTAATCCATGCAGCAATGCATTAGAGTACACAAATTTGAAGAAGTAGGCCCTTATTTCAGACTTTATAGACTGGCTTTGCCAGGAAAGCCAGCAGTATTTAGTAGTCTGTCAATCCAGATATTCTGGGCAGGCTGCCTGATATGGTCCATGGTGGGCTTGCTGCTGAGGTCCTTGAGAGGGCTTGCCTGGTGCCTGAGGCAGTAAGGGGGTGGGCCTAGTGGATTAATCTGCAGGGTGAAGTGTGAAAACTCAGTCTACTAAGGCAGGCCTCACACCAGTATTCACTGTGGAGGACCTGTGACTGGTTCCATGAGGGCGGGCCTGGTGTCTTCGTCTGTGAAGGCCAACTTGGAACCTCGATCTATGGGGGCAAATCTAAAGTCTGATACCACAAGCACTAACTTGGCACTGTGTGGACCTGGATCCTGTGTTAGTAGGAAACATACTGAACACTGGGTCCATGGGTGCTACCCTGGTACCTGAGACCATGAGGGCTGGCCTAGAGCTGGAGTCACCAAGTATCAACCTGGCACTGGCATGGGACTAGAGACTGAGTGTGCAGGTGCTAGACTGGACTATAGAGTTGCAAGTACCTGGTGCTAGAACAGACCTGAAGCCTGGGACTGAGTTAATCTTGGACTGGGCCAGTCAAAGGCCTGTGGTGGGCCTGGAGCCTGAGTCAATAGGGTGCCATCCTGGAGCCTGGGTCTGCAGAGGCAGACCTGATGCTGAGCGGCCTGGAATCTGTGTCTGTGGGTGCTGACTTGGTGTAGGCGTGGGCCTGAAGCCTGGACATCAGAGGCTAGCACTCAGGTGGGCCTGGAGGTTGGGGCTGTGGATTATAGCCTAGCACTGGAGTTTGATTTTTAATTCGATTGTTTCACTATTTTAGGTCTTGTATATTCATATATATTTTAGAATCAGCTGAAAATTTCATACAAACCCTTTTTGGGTATCTTAAAACTTTTAAAATAAACTGCTTATTTTGGAAATGGTTTAGATTTGCAGAAAAGTTGCAAAGATAATACAGTGAATTTCCATGTCAAACTTTCCTTTTAAACACCATAGATTAGTTTGGTGCATTTGTCACAATTCATGAACCAATACTGATAAATTATTTTATACCAAAGTTCATCATTTATTTATATTTTCTTAGATTTTATTTGATGTCCTTTTTTTGTTGTTTGTTTGTTTTTGGATCCTATCCAGTATATCACATTACATTTAGCCATATTTCCTTAAGCTTCTCTTGGCAATTTCAGTTTTTCAGGATCTCCTTGGTTTTGAGGACTATTGGAGAGGTATTTTATAGAATATTCTCCATTTGGGATTTTTCTGCTGTTGTGGTTATGAGTAGGTAGGTTTTTAAGAAGATGACCACAGAAGTAACGTGCCATTCTTATATCATATCAATCAGCATTATTTTTACTGCTAATGCCAATCCTGATCCTCTGGCTGAGGAAATATTTGTTAGTTTTCTTCACAAAGTCCATTTTTCCCCTTTTCATAACATAATGTTTGGAAGTCACTATGCACAGCCTACACTTTACGGGTCATAATTTATGGTTTACCTTCTTGAAGCAGCACATCTACATACATTATTAAGAATTCCTTTGAATAGGAAATTTGCTTATTTTATTTATTTATTTATATCAGTGTGGGCTCGTGGATATTTATTTTATCCTTTGGATGATAATACAATACTACTTTATTTGGTTTCACTTGGTTGACTCCTGTATCTTTTTGACATATCTGTTTGAGCACTTAGTTTCTTTCTGACATTACAAAATGTTCCGGAGGCTTATCTTGTATATTTCCTTCCTAAGTTATAAAATCAAACATATCTCAAAAGAACCCTGACTTCTTTTGTTTGAATATAACTTTAGAAATGAACATTTAGACTCTGTCTTCTAGAATTTTTATTTGAATCTAAAGTTCATTTTGAAAAAAAAGTTACATATTAAAATATTAATTGTCCAGTTAATTACTATAGCATGTTTTGCAATTCATTTGGATTTTCTTAATTTCTCTCAGCAATGTTTTGTAGTTTCCAGTGTAAAGGTTTTGCACATCTTTTATTATACATATTTGCATGTTTCGTTTTATTGATTTTATTATTTATGGTGAGGTTTTTTTGTTCTTGTATTTTGTTTTGTTTTAATTTCATGTTCCAATTTTTTTGTTGCTAGAACATAGAAATACAATTACTTTTTAGGATATTGACCTTGGATCCTATGACTCTGCTACATATCAGTTCTAGTGTTTTTTTTTTAAATTTGTTTTGTGTTTTATTTTTCTCTGTACTTGCTTTGGATCTTCTATGTATAAAATCATGGAGTCTCTAAAGAGACTTACATTTTTTCATTTCCAATCTTTATACTTTTCAATTATTTTCCTTTTCCTATTACACTGGCTGGCACCTCCAAGATATTTCCCAGTCTTTGAAGGAAGTGTTTAATATTTCACAATTAAGTATGATTTAGAGTTTTATTTTTAGACACCCTTCATCTGTCTGAGTACATTTTCCTTTATGTTACTGTCTTAGTCTGTTTGTACAGCTATAAAAATATGACTGACCAGGTAATTTGTAAACCACAGAAATCTATTTTTCACAGCTCTAAAAGCGAGAATATCCAAGATCAAGATGCTGGTGGGTTCAGTGCCTGGTGACAGCTCTCTTGTTGGGTCCTTACATGGCAGAAGTGGGGAGGACAAAAAAGGACCTAGACTATTTAACTCCAGTATTTTAATAAGGTACTAATCCATTCATGAGGGCACAGTCCTAATGACCTAATTACGTCCCAAAAGGTCCCAAATTTTAGTACCTCCAAATACAGATTAGGTTTCAACATGAATTTTAGAGTTTATACATTTACTCCACAGCAGTTAGTTTGCCAAGAGTTTTTACAGTGAACAAGTGTAGAACTTTGTTACTATGTGTGTGTGTGTGTGTGTGTGTGTGTGTGTGTGTGTGTGTATACATAATTGCACTTTAGGTTCTGGGGTACATGTACAGAACATGCAGGATTGTTGCATAGGTACATACATGGCAATGTGGTTTGCTGCCTCCATCACCATCACCTATATCTGGCATTTCTCCCCATGTTATCCCTCCCCAACTCTCTACCCACTGCTGTTCCTCCCCTAGTCCTCCCCAACAGACCCCAGTGTGTGATGTTCCCCTCCTGTGTCCATGTGTTCTCATTGGTCAACACCCACCAATGACTGAGAACATGCGGTGTTTGATTTTCTGTTCTTGTGTCAGTTTGCTGATAATGATGGTTTCCATATTCAGTCATGTCCCTACAAAGGACACTAACTCATCGTTTTTTATGGCTGCATAGTATTCCATGGTGTATATGTCCACATTTTCTTTGTCCAGTCTATCATGGATGGGCATTTGGGTTGGTTCCAGGTCTTTGCTATTATAAACAGTGCCACAACGAACATACGTGTGCATGTGTCTTTATAATAGAATGATTTATAATCCTTTGGATATATACCTAGTAATGGGATTGCGGGGTCAAACGGAATTTCAATTTCTAGGTCCTTGAGGAATTGCCACACTGTCTTCCACAATAAAACTAATTTACAATCCCACCAACAATGTAAAAGTGTTCCTATTTCTCCACATTCTCTCCAGGATCTGTCTCCAGATTTTTTAATGATCACCATTCTAACTGGCGTGAGGTAGTATCTTAATGTGATTTTGATTTGCATTTCTCGAATCATCAGTGATGATGAGCATTTTTTCATATGTTTGTTGGCCTCATATATGTCTTCTTTTGAAAAGTGTTCATATCCTTTACCACTTCTGAATGGGTTTGTTTGTTTTTTTCTTACAATTCTGTTTTAGTTCTTCGTAGATTCTGAATATTAGCCCTTTGTCAGATGGGTAGATTACAAAAATTTTATCCCATTCTGTTGGTTGCCAGTTCACTCTAATGATTGTTTCTTTTGCTGTGCAGAAACTCTGGAGTTTAATTAGATCCCATTTGTCTATTTTTGGCTTTTATTGTCAATGTTTTGGTGCTTTAGTAAAGAAGTCCTTGACTATGCCTATGTCCTGAATGGTTTTGCTTAGGTTTTCTTCTAGGGTTTTTATGGTGTTACATCTTCTGTTTAAGTCTTTAATCCATCTGGAGTTGATTTTAGTGTAAGGTGTCAGGAAGGGGTCCAGTTTCTGCTTTCTGCACATGGTTAGCCAGTTATCCCGACGCCATTTATTAAACAGGGAATCCTTTCTCCATTGCTTGTTTTTGTCAGGTTTGTCAAAGATCAGATGGTTGTAGATGTGTGGCATTGCTTCTGAGGCCTCTGTTCTGTTCCATTGGTCTATATCTCTATTTTGGTACCAATACCACACTTTTTTGATTACTGTAGCCTTGCAGTATTGTTTGAAGTCAGGTAGTGTGATGCCTCCAACTTTGTTTTTTTTGCTTAGAATTGACTTGGCTATGCAGGCTCTCTCTTGGTTTCATATTAAGGCATTTTTTTCCAGTTCTGTGAAGAGGGTCATAGATAGCTTGATGGGGATAGAATTGAATCTATAAATTACTTTGGGCAGCATGGCCATTTTCACAATATTGATTCTTTCTAACCATGAGCATGGAATGTTTTGCCATCTGTTTCTGTCCTCTCTTATTTCCTTGAGCAGTGGTTTGTAGTTCTCCTTGAAGAGGTCCCTTATGTTCCTTGTTAGTTGTATTCCTAGGTATTTTATTCTCTTTGTAGCAATTGTGACTGGCAGTTCGTTCTTGATTTGGCTCTCTTTAAGTCTGTTATTGGTGTATAGGAATGCTTGTGATTTCTGCACATTGATTTTGTATCCTGAGACTGTGCTGAAGTTGCTTATCAGTTTCAGGAGATTTTGGGCTGAGACCATGGCATCTTCTAAATGTACAATCATGTCATCTGCAAATAGAGACAATTTGACTTCCTCTTTTCCTAATTGAATACCCTTTATTTTTTTTCTTGCCTGATTGCTCTGGCTAGAACTTCTAATACTATATTGAATAGGAGTGGTGAGAGAGGGCATCCTTGTCTAGTGCAAGATTTCAAAGGGAATACTTCCAGTTTTTGCCCATTCAGTATGATATTGGCTGTGGGTTTGTCTTAAATAGCTTTTATTATTTTGAGATACATTCCTTCAATACCTAGTTTCTTGAGAGTTTTTAGCAAAATGGCTGTTGAATTTTGTCAAAGGTCTTCTCTCCATCTATTGAGATGATCATGTGTGTTTGTCTTTGGTTCTGTTTATGTGGTGAATTATGTTTATAGACTTGCGTATGTTGAACCAGCCTTCCACACTTGCCTTCTTACATTCTGCTCTCAATACAACCTCAGGAGTGATACCATTAAAAAGGGAGTTAGACTAACTCACCTCTGCTCACAATCCTCCACTTTCCAATCATTTTTTTGGTATAAAAACAAGGCCTTTCCCTGACTTTCATGGCAGCCTACTGCCTCCACACCACCCTTAGTGCCTCCATAAGTTTATTTTCACTTTTCTCCCTTCAATGCTCACTCTTCTCTAGTCTGTTTGCTTCTTAGCACTCCAGGAAAGCTCTTCCTGCTGCCACACTTCCGCTGTATAATATTTGAGGGCATGAATGCACCACAATATTGATCTGCTCTATTTTAGATAGATATTTGGATTGTTTCTGGGTTCTGGCTATTATGAATAACATTACCAGAAATATTCTTATGCAAGTTTGGTTGTATGTAGTCTCAAATGAAAATTGAATATATGTATTCAGGTTCACATATATATAGTTTCATGTCATAGGGTACTTTTAAGTTTGGTAGATTCTGCCAAACAGTTTACAGAGAAGAATCTAAGGATCTATACTCCACCAACTTTTGTATGAGTAATCTCATTGTTTCAGATTCTCACCAACCCTTGGTATCAGCAGGTTTTCTGATGGATGTGTAATGGTGCTTCACTATACATTTCTTTAATTACTAATTATATTAGAAACTTTTTAATATGTTTAATGGTCATTCAGATATCATATTTCATGAAGGGCTGTTTAAGTTTTTTACCATTTTAAAATTATCTTTCTTATTTATATTAACAGTTTTTATTATTGTAGATATGAGTACTCTGTTGCCTTTTATTCTCTTGTTCTTGAATTAACAGAAATTTTCAGTTTTAAAGAAGTCCAATTTATAAATACCTTTCTTTGTTATAAGTGTTAATTGTGTTATTTAAGAAATCTTTTTTCTAATAACTTCAGTGTGGTGAAGTTAGGTGAGTTAGGTTAAGGTTTCTCTTTCTCACTATTATATATATGTATATATAAATATATATGCAAAATAATATCCAGGCATATTATGTGTACATATACATATTGCCTGTGTATATATGTATATAAAATGTAGAAATATATATAGCATGTGTGTATATATTTATATAGATATAAAACTATAAGTTGGCCTTGCAACAGTGATTGAAACACTCAGGTTTCCTTAATACAGTGAAATTTTTCTTATAAGTAAAATGAGTATGTATGAATATGTATCTGAACTCTCTTTTAGTTTCATTGATTTTTTTTTATCTTTATGCCACGCTGTCTTAATTACTTCAAATTATCACACTTTGTTCCTTTTCATGATCGTCTTGTCTATTTGAGGTCCTATACATTTTAAATTAGAATTTGATTAAGATGGCATTGAAAGTATAAACTTAAAGAGGAATGACATCTTTTTATCTTAACTTTTAAGTTCAGGGGTCCAGATGTAGGTTTGTTACATTCCTAAACTTGAATCATGGGGGTTTGTTGTGCAGATTATTTTATCACCTGGTTTTAAGCCTAGTACCCATTAGTTATTTTTCCTGATTCTGTACCTTCTCCCACCCTCCACCCTCCAAAAGGCCCCAGCGTATGTTGTTCCCCTCTATGTGTCCATGTGTTTTCTTCAGCTGGCTTCCAATTACAAGTGAGAACATGTGGCATTTGATTTTCTGTTCCTGGGTTAGTTTGCTAAGTATAATGGCCTCTAGCTCCATTCATGTTCTAGCAAAGGACATGATCTCATTCTTTTTTATGGCTACATCGTGGAATATGTCTTTATACTATGGAAATTTTTAGTACATAAACTTGGTATATCCATTAATTTTTCTTAGTAGTATTTTATAGTTTTCTCGGTAGAGGTCTTAGATATCCTATTATAATTATTTCTAAGCATTTAATATTTTTGTTATTGTAAATTATATTTTTCCTTTTTAAATTTTACTGTTTTATTATCTGTTCTGCTTTGCATTTTTACCAGAGCACTTACCATGCTGTAACACACAATATATTATTTATTTAGTTAGTTATTAACTATGTTCTTTCACTACAATGCAGCCATTGTAGAATTTTTTTAAATTCACTAGTCTAATCTAGTACCCAGAATAGTAGAGAGTAGGATTTTAATAAATGTATTAATAAATATATTATTCTTTCAAGATTCTGGACCAAGAGAAAGGAGAAAGATAGGGTGGTAGCTGAGAGATGTGAAGTTTTGTTTTATATTAACGCTGTTTCTGAATATGTTAGCATTCTGAAGTGGTAGAGCCAGTATCAAAGAACTGGTTGAAGATATGATGTAGTGGACAATAATCAATTTCTATGTGGAGGTAGAGGAAGAGCTTTATAAGATTGGAACACCTTGTTTTAAAATGCAGAGAAGACTGGAGGGAATAGGTAGTAATTCTTATTTAGATAAATTTCAAGGAGCTTTTCAGAAGTCAAAGAAGTTCTTTTAAGACGGGTTAAAAGACTCTCCTTACAAACCTTCTCTCCCAAGCAGTCTCCAGTTTCTGTTGTCCTCTTCTTTGTGTCCATATGTCCTCAGTGTTTAGCTCTTATTCGTAAGTGAGAACATGTGGTATTTGGTTTTGTATTCCTGCATTAATATGCTTAGAATAATGGCCTCCAGCTACATCCATGTGGGGGAAAAGGACGTGATTCCATTCTCTTTTATGACTGTGTAGCATTCCATAGTTTTTTATCTAGTCCACTGGTGATGGGCATCTTGGTTTATTACACATCTATGCTATTGTGAATAGTGCTGCAATGAACATGTGAGTGCATGTGTCTTGTTGGTAGAATGATTTATTTTCCTTTGGATATATACCCAATAGTGGGACTGCTGGGTCAAATAGTAGCTCTTTTTTAAGTTCTTTGAGAAATCTCCATGGTGCTTTCCACAGTGGCCAAAATAATTTA
Organism: Leontopithecus rosalia; assembly: GCA_028533165.1. Classification (NCBI taxonomy): domain Eukaryota; kingdom Metazoa; phylum Chordata; class Mammalia; order Primates; family Cebidae; genus Leontopithecus; species Leontopithecus rosalia. The sequence goes on along the minus strand of CM052667.1, from coordinate 14,987,467 downwards.
CATTCTGATCAACAATGTATAAGTGTTCCCTTTTCTCTGCAACCTCACCAGCATCTGTTGCTTTTTGGCTTTTCAGTAATGGCCATTCTAACTGGTGTGAGATGGTATCTTATTGTGGTTTTGATTAGCATTTCTCTAATGATTTGTGATTCTGAGTATATCTCATAATTCATTGACCACGTACATGTCTTCTTTGAGAAGCATCTGTTCATGTCTTTTGCCCATTTTTTAATGAGGTTATTTGCTTTCTGCTTGCTGATTTAAGTTCCTTATGGATTCTGGATATCAGACCTTTGTCAGATGCATAGTTTGTAAATATTTTCTCTCATTCTGTTGTTTGTCAGTTTACTCTGTTGATAATTTCCTTCCTTCCTGCCTTCCTTCTTTCCTTCCTTTTTCTTTTTCTTTCTTTTCTTTTCTTCTTTTTTTTTTTTTGCTGTGCAGAATCTCATAAGCTTAATTAGGTACTACTTACCAATTTTTATTTTTGTTGCAATTGCTTTTGAGGACTCAGTCCTAAATTCTTTGCAAAGGCTGACATCCAGAATGGTATTTCCTATGTTTTTATTCTAGAGTTTTTGTTGTTTCAAGTCTTTAATCCATTTTGAGTTAATTTCTGTGTATGGTGAAAAGAAGTGATCTAGTTTCAATCTTCTGCATATGGCTAGCAGTTTTCACAGCACTATTTATTGAATAGAGAGTGCTTTCTCCATTATTTTTTATTGTCACTTTGTCAAAGATCAGTCAGTTGGTTATATGTGTGTGACTTTACTTCTGGTTTCTCTATCCTGTTCCATTGGCCTATGTGTCTGTTTTTGTACCAGTACCATGCTGTTTTGGTTACTATAGCCATGTGGTATAGTTTGAAGTTAGGTAGTGTGATGCCTCTGGCTTGACTTTTTTTGCTTTTATTTTATTTTATTGGCAATTCACGCTCTTAATTTGTTCCAGATAAACTTTAGAATAGTATTTTCAAATTCTGTGAAAAATGGTGTTGATAGTTCGACAAGAATAGCATTGAATCTGTAAGTTGCTTTGGGTAATATGTCGATTATAACAACATTAATTCTTCCCATGAATGAGCATAAAATGTTTTTGCATTTGTTTGTATCATCTTTGTTTTCTTTCCACGGTGTCTTGTAATTCTTGTAGAGCTCTTTTGCTTCCTTGGTAGGCTGTGTTCCTTGGTGATTTATTATTATAGTGGCTATTGTAGATAGGATTGCATTCTTAATTTGGTTCTCAGCTAGGACATTATTGCTGTATAGAAATACTACTGACTTTTGCATATTGAATTTGTATACTAAAACTATACTGAAGTTATCAGTTCTATAAGCCTTCAAATGGCATCTGTGGACTTTTCTAGGGATATAATCATATTGTCTGCAAAGAGAGATAGTTTGACTTCTTTTCTTCCTATTTGCATGCCTTTTATATTTTTCTGTTGCCTGATTACCCTGGCTAAGACTTCCAGTACTGTGTTAAATAGGAGTAGTGAGAGGTGGTATTTTTGTCTTGTTCCAGTTCTCAAGAGAAACGTTTCCAGCTTTTGCCCATTCAGTATGATGTTGGCTGTGGGTTTGTCATAAATGGCTCTTATTATTTTGATGTATGTTCTTTTGATACTAATTTGTAGAGGGTTTTTACCATGAAAGGGTATAATTGAATTTTATCAGAGGCCTTTTCTGTGTCTTTTAGATGATCATGTAGTTTGTGTTGTTAATTCTGTGTGGTGAATCATATTTATTGATTTGCATGTATTAAACCAACCTTTTATCCCAGGACTAAAGCCTACCTGATCATGGTGAATTAGCTTTTTGATTTGGTTTGCTAGTACTTTGATGAGGATTTTTGCATCTGTGTTCATCAGAGATGGTGGCCTGAAGTTTCCTTCTTTGTCATGTCTCTGCCAGTCTTTGTTATCAGAATGATGATGGCTTCTGAGAATGAGTAAGGGATGAGTCACTCCTCAATTTTTTAAAATAATTTCAGTAGAATTGGTACTAGCTTTGTTTTGTACATCTGGTAGAACTCAGCTGTGAATCCATTTGCTCCAGGGCTTTTTTTGGTTGGTAAGTTTTTTATTACCAATTTGATTCTAGAACTCATTATTAGTCTGTTCAGGATTTTAACTTCTTCCTGGTACAATCTTGGGGGGCTGTGTGTTCCCAGGATTTATCTAATTTTTCTAGGTTTTTTAGTTTGTGTGCATAGAGGTATTTTCACAATTATGAGGATGTTTTGTATTTCTGTGGGGTCAGTTGTAATGTCGCCTTTGTTGTTGCTGATTGTTTATTTGGATCTTCTCTTTTTTCTTTTTTTCATCTAGTTAGCAGTTTATTAATTGTATTTAATCTTTCATATAGCCAATTTTTGTTTCCCTTGATCTTTTGATTGGATTTTCACATTTCAATTTTCTTCAGTTCAGCTCTGATTTCAGTTCTTTTCATGGGTTACTTTGATGAAATTGTATAGGAGTTCATCTGCTGAAAATAAGGAGAGTGATAAATGGGCAGGGAGAAAAGAGACTTCTGGAGGAAACAGATAAAGCCTAGGAACAGTCACTGAGGAAAATGGGAATAAAGAATGATCAAAGACGAGTAAGCAAAGGCCAGGTGGAAGCTTGGAGATTGTGAGTTGTTTGTGACTCCAAACAAATGATTGTATGTTTATTGTGAGTTTTTATTTTCTGTTTGTTTGTTTGTTTGTTTGAAGAGCTGCTTCCCAAATTAAAGGGGCAAAGTTTACATGATGGATAGGAGTTTGGGTTTTCTGAGTTGGGACAAAAGAGGAAAATCGGCACAGGAGTGAAAGTATTAGCGAGAAAAGTGTTTCCGTTGATCATACATTCAGTCTAAGTTGATCACCTAAGAAAGCTGAGTCTCTGGTGTTGACAAATAGGTTCTATCATAAATAGGTGACTGACCTTTTAAAAAGAAGAAGTTTTCACCCACCTCTGGTTGTAATTGAGGGGCATGAGCAAATAGTTTCCAACCAAATTTTATCTCCTGCACTAGTCATCTAGCTCTCTAAAAATCACCATATTGTTGCCATTCCTAATAACAAATGAAAATCAGGCCTCACAATCAACTGTCAAATATATCCGTACCCCTGGAGACAAGGGACAGAGTATTTGAAACCAGGCCTGTCCCAGAACATCTGGGAAGCGACACCTCCTCCATCTATGAGACTCTGTTTTACACCAAGGGTTCTGAAGACTGTTTCAATGCCCCAAGGCCCAGTGCCATTCATCCACAGAATGAGGCAAATCAAGTGTGCATAAATTCACCAGGGTAAGAGGCAAAATGTGAATGGATAAAGGGTGCTCTGGTTTGCCTTTCAAGAAGGGTTTTCCCATAGGAAGCAAGTTTGCCCATCCCCACCAGCTACAGCTCAACATGGATCTAATTAGGAAAGCCCTAGAGTTTCCGTAGTAACTGCAGGACTTTGAGGAATACTCCACGCTCTGTTTGGTTACTAGGGAAACAATAGCAGGGACACCAGGGAAGCTAGGCATGGCAGGTAGCTGCTGTTTGCAAGGTCCGTGTCCTATGGGAAGTCTATTCCAACTCCTAGGCTCTCAGTTGAGCACATTTTACCATCCCTGAATCATCAGTTATGAGCAACAACAAATAAAGATTTCTGATTTTAACAGGAAGCCTGAAAAGCATTTTCTCCTTAATCATCCCTCCTCTCAGTCAGATTTGTGTGTGAGTGAAAATAATTAGCAATAATAGTCATAAAATAACTGTAAAAAGGTTTTACAGTTTACAAGATTTTCCAGCTTACAAGATGAAGATTGCCTCCTGTGACGTAAGGCACTTGAGGGGCATCTGATTAGAGAGGCCCATTGGGGAAGAGCTTTGCAAAGTTTGAGAAATGTCTCCTGTTATTTGTGAAGCAATATAGGAAAACTTCTCAGACTGAAACAAGAAAAGCAATTAGTATTCTGTTCAGAAACAAAGAGACATCTGTGCAAAATATGCTAGACTATCCACAAGGGGCAGGTACTGTATATGAGAAATATATTTCAGCTGTATACATTTCCCCTATTCACCCACAGTTCAAAAGCCCTAGATAGCTTCAAGTAGAATTATTCACCACGATCTAAGGAAAGGACAGACACAGAACTGATTTCCAGCTTTCTCAAGGGCACGAGAAAAAAATATGTGCTGTGGACCCTACTTAGAATATTTACAGACAGTTTAATAAGATTTGGGGGACTCTGAACCTCACAAATTGAGAATCTCCTTATTTTTCAGAAAAGGAAACTGAGGTCCAAGGACATTAGTAACTTATCCAAGTTACAAAACAGGTAACTGAGACAGCAGTTAGACCCACATTATCTGACAATATTAATTACCGAACACTTCATGTGTCTTCTACCACATATATATTATTAAATTATCAGAAACATCCAGCTAAGTGTGTATCACAATCTCTACTTTACAGAAAAGGGAATAGATTCAGAGAAGCCTTCATTACCCAAGGTCACAAAAATGGTAAGTGGCAGAAAGTAGATTCAAACCCAGGCCCATCTGACATTAAAATCCAAGCACTGTTTAGTATATTATTCAGCACCTCTCATTTCAGAGTCTGGGTGACTTTCATAAAACAATATGAAGGTCCCTGGCTGGTGAGATATTCATGATAGAGGAGAAGAAGCTAAATTATGTAAGCAAGAATTTGAATATTATCCTAAGGCCCTAGCTCTCTCCACTTTGCTGCCCTAGTTGAAGAATTATAAGTAATAAACTTCTACCCTGTCCCTCTTCTGATATAAGTTTCCCACCAAATTCCTGACCCTGCTTGAACTTGTACCAGGCACAGGCCTAGTACATAGAAAATATTTGCTAAGGTTCAGACCATGCCACTCTTTGCCCTTACCTTTGAATGCTGTTTTCCCACTTCAAGCCCTAATTCTAGCTCCAAAACCCCTCACCCTCTTACAAATTATTTACCATCTGTTTCCCCCACCTATTATTTTAATCTCCAAGATTATGTACTCTTACAGGCTTTTATTTGTTTTTTTTTTTTTTTACTATTTTATTAAACGGTATCACCAGAGAGGACCTGTACAGTCTCTTTCCTTGCCTAAACTTCATTCTCCACTAAATTAGCAAGGAGGCGTTATGTAATTGACTAATTCGGAGAAGGAAGATTTTTGTTCAGATGAGCCTTGAACAAAACCTAACTTGAAGTAGGATTGAGATATATTACCTGCTAATATTATATAGTCAATTAAATTTATTTTAAGAATTTTGTATTATCAATTTTTATCACCTGTTCTAGGAAACCAATTGTCACTAGTGCTTGTGAGGCTATTCTTCCTAAGTTCAGTAGTTGATATTATGATTGGTGTTGTAGATTCCCTCCCAGATATTCATGATGGGGGAGAATATTAAAAATAACAGGTCATAGCTCCTGTAGACACCTCGGTTGCTTTCTACTGGGTTCATTAATGCATCTGTAGTCAACTCTATGGTAATATTTTTAAAAGACTGTTTAAAATGAAAGGAAATACTTGAAAGTCAAAGTTAAAAGAAAAAAAATAATATAAAACTACATGTAGTCTATGACCATAGTCAAAAATATTTTCACTCAAGTACATAAAAATAAAATAGAAGTGTACCTGACAACATGTTAACGGTAGCACTGTCCGGGTGTGGAGATTCAAGTCGTTTTTATTGCTTCTTCATGCTTTTCCAAATTCATATTTTTTTTTGCAAAGAACATCATTAAAAAATAGAAAAAGGAACAACTTGTGCTATTTTGAGAATCAAGTAGCAATGGGAACAACATTTCTTTCCTCTCCTCCTTTGCCTCTTAGGACAGAATTGAAATACTGGAAATTTCCAATGGTGGGCAAACTGCAATAGGAAAATATGAACATCAAAAGTAAAAGAATTACAGAAATATAAATCAGTAATAAAGTGTAGCAGTTTTGCTCTCAGGACTAACCAGCCCTGCCTTGTTTGCTACTGTCTGGCAATATTTATGTTCTACCCCCATGTGACCAACAGCTCTTTACATTTCCCTACCTTGATTTTATACTTCCCAGCAAGAAACCTACCTCCAAATGAAGGATGCAGGCAAGTGAATTCCCCAGTTCAGGACCCTCTCTGTGAAACCTTCAGTTTCTTCAAGGTCTATACCATGAGAAGTAAACCTTAGTGTACTCAGCTCTTGGGCTTTTGCTTCACTTTTACTTCCTAGTTGGAAGATGTTTCATATCTGCCATTTTACCATTCAAGTAAAACCCTGTCCTTACCTATGGATGTAATAATTGAATGATACTTTGATTGTGAAATACCCACCATATTCGTATCCAGAAAAAAATATTTGTTAATATCAACTATGTACTTGGGTCACAATGGAGAGCAAAACAGAGTCCCTGCCTACAAGGAGTTAATGTAGAAAAACCATAATATAATACTGCAGCTTTAAACTCTTTTTACTGTGAAAAATACATTTACACCAAATTTCAGTACATGCACACATTCACACATGCACACACACATACACATGTATCAAGACTACAACAAACGTTTCACAAGACAGTGCTGACTCTTACTATGTGTGATACTCAGATATTTTTTGGTAATTTTATGAGGCAAAAATAAGTAATGGCCAGGTGAGATGGCTCGCACCTGTAATCCCAGCACTTTGGGAGGCTGAGGCATGAGGATCGCTTGAGCCCAGGAGCTCAAGATCGGCCTGAGCAACATAGTAGGACCCCATCTGTACAAAAAAAATAAACAAAAATTAGGTGGGCATGGTGATGCACACCAGTGGTCTCAGCTACTCAGGAGGCTGAAGTGGGAGGATTCCTTGAACCCTGGAGATCTAGGCTTAACCGAGTTGTGATCACACCACTGCACTCCAGCCTGGGCCACAAAGCGAGACCTACCTCAAAAAAAGAAAGTCACAAAAAAGAATAAGTCACAAACCCAGGGTTGAACAACTCTTGTGTAGTAGAAAGAATAGATGATTCGAAGTCAAAAAGATCTGAGTTAAATTACCAAGTCTACTATTTTTGTCCTGGCAGATTATTTACATTTTTCTGAGTCTCAGTCTCCTTATCTATTAAATCAATATGACAGCACCTATTTCAAAGGGTAGTTCTAAGGATTAACTATTATAATATTTTTGAAGTCCTTAGCACACACCTGGTCCATAGAAAACATTTGCTAAATGACAACTATTATTATTATGATCAGTGCTGTTACTATTTAGGCATTATTATGGCATGCCAGTGAGGTATGTAATTCCCTTACTTGTGATGTAATAGAAAATTAGGTGCTCAGAAAACGCATAGTGGTAGTCTGGTGTGTAGGTGATGATTCTTATGTTAGGTGTGTGCTACTAGACAGAGGCAGAGAAAATGGATTGTGAAAACAAGCACTGATCCTTCCAAGGGAAGTAAATGTAAAGGAATCCGGCAGGCATCTCACATCTACAGAAATATCCCATCACTCTTTCCTTTTTTCTGTTGGTTTACGACAATGTGGATAATCTAGTATAAGTGTATGATTTTTTTAAAAAGGGTTATAGAACAGGAAAATGATAAAGGATATGTAGTCAATGATGAGGGTTTAACTTAACTAGTTTTTGAGGATGGTCTTTGAAAACTCTCAAGAAAAATCTGGCTGATTTGTAAAAATTATTGAAACCCTAGTGTTCAAAAAAACCGTTTAATCTGGGAGTCATGATGATTTGAGCATATAGGGACACTATGTGAAAGGGGAAGAGAAAGTCCTGCTAGAGAAATTACCTGGAAACATATAGAAACAATTATTTGATGAAAATATATAATTTTCAATCTAATATTGTGAGACCACACTGCTCTGACTCAGATAACTCAGTGAAGCTCATCTACCTGCAGGACAGCACCTATGATTGATTTCCCTACAGTAAGAGATGGTGGAGATTGGCTCTGTGTCTGTTAATTGACCATCTAATATTTCAATATAAAAGTGATCATTAGAAATCTTTTCAAACTACTTACAATTCAAGATGAGCATTAGCATATATTTCTCTGTTCCATAAAAGCTTATTAACTAAGAAAAAGAGGTAGAAGAGAAAAATGATAGAATAAAGAATCCCCCACCCCAACCTTTTTAGAGTTATCCAAAGCATTTACATTAGCCTGAGTGTGATAAATGGCGGTGTCACCTCATTGAGAGATAAAAATCTCTGACCTTACAATGCTTGGATAAACCTTTAGGGAAAATTATGAAAAAGCAAACTTCAGTACTAAAGCAAGAATTATCCCTTTTTGGATCTCAAATCTCTGTCACCTATTTTTCCATTCCTCACCCTCTCCCTTTTTATTCTTTATTAGCTTTTCAAAACCATAATCTGGATGAATAGGAATTCCTCCATGGTGATTTATGTAATTTGATATATGATCCAAAAATTAAGTCTCTCATTATGGCCAGACTTATGAATAGTGAGATGCCTTGGAAAGTCAGATAGGCAGGCATGCTTTTGGTATTGGCTTAACCAACTGGCAGGTTCCATAAAGTATGTTCTTTGGCTAGTAATTCTGCAAACAGAGTAACAGCACTGAAGTTTATTGCCATTGAAATTTGAACTTTCAAGAATGGTTAGGCAGATTAACTCCAGATCCCTCATTTTCAGTGAAGTTGAAGGGTCCAGAAGACAAAAAGATTTTATCAAATGTCACAAAGCTAGTTCATGCCAGGCCAGGCCTCCTGATGTCTGGTCTAGTGCACCTCCCAGAAGGTCATGGTGTCAAACCTATAGAAGAAGTCTTCTTGTTTAATGGATTTAAATGAATCTGAATAAACTTTTCTCTGACATTTTATGATGACTAAGAAATTACTGATTATTTAGATGTACATAGTTCTTTGCTAGTAGAAATTGAAAGAAAAACAAAAACCCACAAAACTATCTTAATATGGAAAAAAAGTCATTGGAAAACAATATGTGCATATAAATTCTGTGTCCGTGAAGGGAGAAGCACAGTTCCAGAGGCTTTAATTTTCAAGCAAATTAACTGATATTTTCATGTGACTGGGTTAAAATGAAAACAAACCATGATTTATGGATTGCATCTGAAGTCAGAAAAGAATTTTAGTGTCACTCTGTATGTTTGTGAGGATCTAACTCCTGCATATTTATCAAGCATACAGAAGAGATATGTTCTAGTTTTTCCTTTTTAATATTGTAACAGTTTTATTGGTGTACATTATATCATTATTTCTGTCTTGGTGGAAGAAGATGGAGGAAAATGTGCAGAGATATGAAAGGGAAAATCAGGGGCAGTGTGGAAAATTGAAAGTGAAATAAGAATAAAACAAAGTGAAAAGGTGTGGGTAGAGAAGAGTAAGATTCAAGTTCAGTTTTGAAGACATTTATGTCCTGTTTTATAAAATCGTCATGTGACTCTCCTAATAAAAAGAAGAAACAAGAAATGTTTTATAAGCTTATATTTCCTACCCAATAAAGTAGCTATTTACAATCTGTTAACAACCTACTTTTCCAAATTTCCAGTCACTCTGCCTGAATACTGTGCTCTGGTCAAAATCTTTTATTCGTCATTTGCCAAATATGCCATTCGTTTTTATATGTTTCTCTGTATTCTTGCCACTGTATATTTAACCTGCAATGTCCTCTTGTCGGCAAACAGTTTTTACTTCAAAACATAGAACATTATTTATTTTCACCAGCCAGAATTAGTCTCACCTTAATCTATGTCCCCACAACATTGTGTCCATACATTTTATAATACTTGCCATCTTCTTTTAAAAGTTATTTATTGATGTGTTTATTTCCTTTGATAGAATGTGTTCCTTAAAGGTAGGGATGTGTGGTTATCTATATCTGTGGTCGTAGTATGTGCCTGACACACAGGTAGTATATGTTTATTGAAATGAGTTTTCATTTATTATTGTATTCCCTGTAAGAGAGTAAGGACCAGATTGAAAGTGGAACCTGGTTCTCTGTTGAACGGCATGGATCCCTCAACTTTCCAGCTCTTTTTCAGAGCACTTCCTCACCTACCCCAGCTGGAGCAGTCATGCTCTAGTGACTCCAGATGGTTGGCAGGAGCCTTGGGCAGCTGGGTGGGGAATGTACCTTCCATCTGATTGCACTCACCACGGGTGGACAGGTGCCCTCTGTCAGGATGGCTGTAACCAGAAGCCAAATGGGTGGCTCACTGAGGTAAAGGCAGCAAACAGAAATTGCTTTGGTTCCAATTCCAATACTGACCTTAAGCTTAGAAGATACTATGTCACTGACCTTGAAATAACTGGCCCCTTCCTATGCAGATCATTTCCATTATCATTGCCTAAGGGCTTGTCCTCTTCCTCAGACCTTTTTCTCCTCAGTTCCATGTCCAGCTTGAGAAATAAGCCATCAAGGGCTACAGTGTCTTATCTTGTAGGTTATCTGGAAGGCTACCAATTTCTCCTTAGGTGGTAGAGGTTTCCATTACAGGTAAACAAAGGAGGTGGATAGGCCAACTTCATCCAACTCAGGAGCACTCCTAGAGGGGCTGACCAAGCTCTTCCAAGCTGGAGCTTTCCCTGATGGATCTGACCCTTTTTTCCATTTCCAAGCTGCCAACATTTGTCTCTGGATATTGCAGTAGCCTCTTAACTGGTTTCCCAGCTTTTGCCTTTGTATGTCTGTATTTCCCTCATGACAAAGTGTTGTTGTTGTTGTTAACAGAATTCAGCCCAGGTCACTCACTGCACAGAATCTTTCAGTGGCTTTCTATTTACTTCTGAGTAGGTCTTAAAGTACTTATAATGACCTACACGGCTTCATGTAGCTTAGTCCCCACTACCACTCTGACTATGTTTTCTGTGATTCTCTTCCTCCCTCCCTGCTCCTGCAGTGCTGACCTCCCTGCTCTCCTCAAACATTCCAGTCAGTCTCCTGTCTCAGGGCCTTTGAGCTGGCTGTTCACTTTTGCTTGAATTTTTTTCCCCAGCCCTCGCTTAGATAACTGCACCACCAACATCTCACCTACTACGAGCCTCTCCTGACTGCCATTTATAAAATCAAAGCACTTTTCCCAACGATGCCGTTCATCACTCTTCCTGCCTTGTTTTTGCTTGTAATACTTATGTTACGAGCCAATGTACATAGTTTGTGGACTTATTGTTTAATGTCTGTGGCATCCCTATAGAATGCATGCTCCAGGAGGGCCAGGATTATTTGTGTTTTGTTCATTGCTATATCCTATCTCTAGTACCAGACTGCACCTAGTAAGCAATACCTTCTGAATGAATACAAGGTGTTGAAGAGGTTAATCACAGTGCCTGCTATACACACAATCCTCTTTCAATGAACAAAGCATTCATAGTCATTGCTAAGATAAACCTTTTTTTTTTCCTTCAGCAGTTACATGTTCTGTACCACATAACTCTGTGGTTTCACCCTTGTATGACTTTACCTTAGATGATTGAACCAAGAGTGAATACATGACAAAAGGTCAATCAGTCCATAGACTGCTCAGTGATCTGGATAAAAAAACTAACCTAAACAAGGGTGAAGTGATTAGCTAGGTTGATTAGAGTCTCTCAGGAATCTGGGTCAGAAAATAAGAGGAGAGTTACTCAGTTGGAGGTGAGAGGGAATGAAAGAGAGAGAGAAAAAGAAAAAAAAAGTAGCTAGCTCCCAAGAATGTCAATGCCCAAGGCTTATGGGAGAGGAACCCTTGCTTTTGAAGGAATAACACAGCTGTAAGAGTTTCTGAGGATCCCCGAGATTCCCACCTTTCCTATGTTTGACCTCATAATAAGTCCTTATAAATAGAAGAATTTGAAAAGTCTGTATTCTTTGCTGAAATAAAGAACCCTAAAGCTACCTGGCTGCACCTTTGCCTTATTGTCAAAATACTGCTCTAACTAAGGCCGAAGGATCTTCCAGATTTAAATTTCTTAATATCCTGCAAAAATTATTGAGCACTTATTGTATGTCGGGCACTGTGCTAATCACTTCCCACATGATTTTACACAATTGCTTTTATAGTCACACTAGGAGATATAGGCACAAAAGTATTCTGACATCCATTAAGTGTTGCATAAATATCCAAGTCACTGTTTTCCTACAACTGGACCACTAAATGGCCTCCAAATTGGTCTCCCTGTTTCCATTCTCTGTATAGAAGACATATCAAGAGTAATTTTTAATGAGAATAGTCAAATTATGCCAATTCTTTGCTCAAAACCACCCCATGGATTTTCATCCCATGTGGAATTAAATTCAGGCTCTCTAGTTAGCCACAAGGCCTTTAGTCTTCTAGACCCTGCCTACGTTTCCACCGCATCTCCTCTCAATCCCTTCTTATTCCCAACTTCAGCCACCCTACCTCCTGGAGCTTCTTGAGTCTACCTCCTAGGGCAGACTCAAGACTCACACACCAGCTGATCCCTCTGTCTAGCTGCTTTCTTCTCAGGATCCAGGCTGTTAAGGCAAATGCTACCTTCTTAGAGAAGCTTCTCTAGTTATTCTCTACACCTGCATTGCCCAATATAGTAGGCACCAGGCACATGTGGCTATAAGCATGTGAAAGGTGACTAGGCTAAGTTGAAAAAGGGCTGCAAGTATAAGCAAAAAATATACACTGCATTTTAAACACCTAGCATGAAAAATAAATACAAAATATATCATCAATATTAAATGTTGAAATTATGATATTGGGATATATTGGGTTAAATAAAATATCTTAAAATTAAACATTGAATTTACTTTTTTTTAAAATTTATTTTTATTTATTTTTATTTTTATTGTATTTTAGGTTTTGGGGTACATGTGCAGAACATGCAAGATAGTTGCATAGGTACACACGTGGCAGTGTGTTTTGCTGCCTTCTGCTCCCTTACCCATATTTGGCATTTCTCCCCATGCCATCCCTCCCCCACACCCCCCCCCCGCTGTCCCTCCCCTATTTCCCCTAATAGACCTCAGTGTGTGATGCTCCCTTCCCTGTGTCCATGTGTTCTCATTGTTCATCACCCGCCTATAAGTGAGTATATACGGTGTTTCCTTTTCCGTTCTTGTGTCAATTTGCTGAGAATGATGTTCTCCAGATTCATCCATGTCCCTACAAAGGACACGAACTCATCATTTTTGATTGCTGCATAATATTCCATGGTGTATATGTGCCACATTTTCCCAGTCCAGTTTATCATCGATGGGCATTTGGGTTGATTCCAGGTCTTTGCTATTGTAAACAGTGCTGCAATGAACAT
>CM052667.1:14953370-14973735 GCA_028533165.1 Leontopithecus rosalia | reverse complement strand
TCTTGTGTCAATTTGCTGAGAATGATGTTCTCCAGATTCATCCATGTCCCTACAAAGGACACGAACTCATCATTTTTGATTGCTGCATAATATTCCATGGTGTATATGTGCCACATTTTCCCAGTCCAGTTTATCATCGATGGGCATTTGGGTTGATTCCAGGTCTTTGCTATTGTAAACAGTGCTGCAATGAACATTCATGTGCATGTGTCCTTATGGTAGAACGATTTATAGTCCTTTGGATATATACCTAGTAATGGGATTGCTGGGTCTTTTTTAAGAGCTGAAGTCTGTTCTCTGTTGCCTAGGCTGGAGTATAGGGGTGCAACCATGGCTCACTGTAGCCTCTACTTCCTAGGGTCAAGCTATCCTTCCCCCTCAGCCTCCAAAGTAGCTGGGACTATAGGCATATGCTATCGTGCCTGGGTAATTTTTTTTTTGTATTTTATAGAGATGACAAAAAATGTTTGTTGGGCAGGCTGGCCTCAAACTCCTGGACTCAAGTGATTTTTCTGCCTTGGCCTCTCAAAGTGCTAGGATTACAGGTGTGAACCATTGTGCCCAGCCTAAAATATTTATTGTGCTACTAGAACATTCTAAATTGCATATGGGGCTTGTACTATATTTCTATTGGACAGTACTGATCTACACCATTATTCTGTTTATTTTCTTCTCAGCTTCTGTGACTCTGAATTGACTGTCTGTGTGCTTATTTCCTGATGCCACCACAAAAATTAAAGCTCCAGGAGGGCTGTGTTCCCTACTATACATCAAGCACTAAATAATGACTGGCAGATAGTGCATGCCAAATAAGATTCATGGATGATGAAGGGATAAAGCAATAGGGACTTTTTTGTTATTGACTCCATTCTCCTTTCAGTGAGTTCTGTTCAACTGAGCTCTAGTGCCTTCAGACCAAGAGTAATTCTTACATATGATGTAGTCACTATTTATATAGACCAAGGATCAGCAAACTTTTTGTGTAAAGAGCCAGTTAATTATTTTAGGCTTGCTGGGCACTTTCTGTGGCACCTACTCAAATCTGCAGCTGTAGACTGAAAGCAGCCATAGACAATATGTAAACAAATGAGTATGGATGTTATCCAATAAAACTTTGCAAAAACAGGTGGTGGGCTAGATTTGGCTGTGGGCAATAAATTTGCTGGCTCTTGATACATACAATCTAAAGATAACATTTTAGCTGTAGAACTGTTGAATTAATATGCACACACAGATTTTGTTAAAGTGTCATGGTAGGAACAGACATAAATAAAATATGTCCTCCATTCTCAAGTGATTACATATTAGCTGCAGATACTAGACATGTAAACCTGTATATAGAATTCTTAACAAATATATCAATATTAAGGCCACGTTAGAAAACCTTCTAATAAGGGTTATGACCCCTTTCCTAACCTGATCTACTGGGAATACTGAGTTGGATGTAGAGAAGTTATAGACCTTGAACATTCAAATAGCAAAAGATATTCCTTAAACTTAAGTACTAGGAAAATAAAGACTAAATTTTATTCTCCAAAACAAGAGTTGAAGAAGCCTTGAGTTCTACTGATTCCTTTTGAACAGACTGAATCTTGGTGCATACAACACAATCAGAAACTCTTTAAGGTGTTTAGTATAAAATTTTAAGTTTTAAAGAAAAATTTCTTCCCCAAACATCTGTCTGACCATGTATGTTTTCATAGGGCCAATTTAATATTTCTTTACAAAACATGAAGTAGAAAAGGCAAACATAATACCATTTGAATTCGACTGACTTAATGAGCTGAGTAAAACAGGTTGTAAGATTATGATTTGAATAATTTATGGTTAGATATTAGGGAATTATGTTTCTCCAGGTCCTCTAACATGTAAAATTATCCCAAATTTTCTAGTATGTACAAATGAATATGAGTGCATTCCAAATGAAACTATAGATTCTCTAAATACCAGGGAAGATACCACTTTTTTAGAGCCAATAGTTCCTTTCATATAATTATTGGATTAGTCACCTAATTATTGAAAAAGTCACCTACTTCCAGTTAAAATATTACTTAACCTGGTGGTTTGAGTTTCCAGGATACACCCCCTTCCTTCAGTAGAAGGGAAGAGAAACAAAAACTCTGCCTAAAGAAAACTTTACTGTTATTCAGATATGCTCTCATTGTCTATTATTGTGCAAGGTCTATCTCTCTCTCCTTTTATCTCTGACTTGTGCCCTTTTATTATCCATCTTGCTGCTGATGAAACATCATTCCTGTGGTTTTTCCAGGAAAGAAAGGTGATTACCAGCTGAATGACAATTGAGTTAAACAAGTCTGCATTGGAGAGCCAGCTGCTGAAATCTGACATTATAACTACTACTTACAGTGGCATTTCTGGAGAGGAACTTACAGATAATCATTGAATTCACATCCTTTGGTACATTTCCATGCAAGAAGGACAAGAGTACAAACAGCAGGGAGAGAGTTACATAAATGAATAATATTTGTATAGTGCTTTACAGTTTTCAAAGTACTTGATATACATTATCACATATGATTTGCATAAAATATCGTGAGGAGGTACTTGCATTCACATTTAAGTGAACTGCCACATGTAATCATCCAGTTACACTGAATATTCTGGTGGAATGACCAGAGTGGAAGATTAAGGTAGAAAATTAATGGACAAAATACGGAATAGTAATTATGACTTAAGGCAAGGGACGTACACCAAAGCCACGTACCTAGCTGGAGAGGGAGCTGGGAGCAGAATCAAGAACCATACTTCTAAGATTTTGTCCTGTAAACTTTTCTCTCTAGAATTTAAGACTGAATTCTTGGCGTAGAGAAAAACTAGGCAGATTTGAATATATAAGCAAGGGAAAGATAACAATCAGCACTAAGAAGGTATTCCTTATTCAGTTATCCTGCTCATGCAACAGGACCTAATGCTCCACATGGCATTATTCCTGATCATGCATTCTGTTTCTTAAAAAAAAAAAACAAAACCTGAAGTGAAAAACACAAGAATTTGTGAAAGTCCTGCCTTTCTTACCGATACCTAATCACCATTTTAGATTTTGGCAGAAGGCAAGAAAGAGAAGTAGAGAAATCTGAAAAAAGGAGAAAAAGAGTGGAGACATCCTGTTTGTAAAAGCCTGCTCGGTTTGGTTATACTCAAAAGATAGACCAGGTTCCTCTTCTATCTGAAATCTACTTTTTTTGTTTTTTGAGACAAAGTCTTACTTTGTCACCAGGCTGGAGTACAGTGACACGATCTCAGCTCACTGCAGCCTCCACCTCCATGGTTCAAACGATTCCCCTGCCTCAGCCTCCCTAGTAGCTGGGACTACAGGTGCGCACTTAATTTTTAAATTTTCTTTTCTCCCACTCTTTTCATCTATTGCTTGTTTTCCTTCTTTTACACCTTGTGTCTTATACCTGCCAAGGACTGCACAGATGCTTTTAACTCCCTTCACAAGCTGTTCTCCCCACCCCACCTGGCACCCCACACCTGGCTGGGGTAAAGGATGGGGAGAAATTAGGAGTATGGTTTTATTGAGTTCACACTAACACCTCACTTGAAAATCGCAAGATTTGACTAGGTGAGGAGTCCATACCATTTTGCTGCTTGAGATAAGGGAGGCTCAGAGCTAGAAGGGATCTGAGAGAGACTTCAGCAGCCTTCTCTTAGAACAATGCGAGAAAGAAACAATCTTTCAGTTTCAGGTCATTCTTTCTCCTTCCCCCTACATCCCACACAAAGTCCTTGTCTAAGAAAGTAATCAGGTCTTTACAAGATGTAATTTCAAAGCTTCTGTGGGGTCTTTGTGTAGCCAGGTGAACAGCCATTAAGAGGTACATGGATTGGCAAAAAGTCCTATTCCTCACCCTGCCAGGCCCAAGGGGGCACCGTGTTCTAGGGAGAGGTATGAATGAGTGAAATTAATGTTGCTTTACTTGAGAATGGAAAACACCAGTATGGCAGTAGGAGCTAAATCCTTACACAGAGGTTACTTTGGAAAATATTTCTCTTCCACCTTTAGTTTTAGGTGATTGCTTCTGAAGCTAAGGATTTCTGAGGACTGCCTGATAAAGGTTTGGTACACCTAAGTAATAATAATGTAAAAACTGACCCAAGACGCTTTAAAAGCTAGAGTAAAACATTACATAGCTATTAAAGTTTATTTAATGCACAAGAAGTATTTAACAGTAAAAACGTATTTATTGAGAGCCTACTCTGTGCCAAGCACAGTCCTAAGTGCACAGGATACAGTTGTGGACAAAACGGTTCCTGTTTGTGGAGCTTAGTGGGGTATTTACTAATGGACTAAGTAAGGAGTGTGAGAGAAAGAGTGTTACAAACTGATCTAAATCATTTGGTCATGTGCAACATTTAGTTTATTCCCCATAGCCAATTATAGCTGCACAAGAAGTCTGAAGTTTGAGGGGGAGCTATTTCCACACCACCTCATTATAAAATGTCTGATTATAATAAGCAAAATCTCAGACTCAATTTTGTGATGTACTGAGTTATTTACTGACCACATATTTTTTTGGCAACAGGCACAAAATATTTTATAGACTCACCTAGACATACTTAATGAAGTCAAACTCTCACATGTTGTAAGAAAAATGAACTCTAGGCAGACCAGGCAACTTTTCCAAGGCAGGAGACAGGATTCTATGTGCTATAGTCAGAATCATGCGATCAGAAATTCTAAATTACTGGCTGGATATAAATGATTAGGAATCCAACCTCATGAGACTCATCCCTAAGAACTGCAGAATATGGGAGTTGAATATTTGCACATAGGGTGGGGAAAATCTCTGAGCTATTCAAGCCTGTCCTTGAACTGTAAAGACTTTAATTTTATACACACACACACACACACACACACACACACACACACACACACACCAGCCCACTTCTAACATCCATCATGCTAATTAATAGGTTGCTAGTTTAACAAATAAAAATCAATCAGCAAATGCTGGTTGTATGCTAATCAGCAAATGCTGGTTGCCCAATGAGACAGAGATAACAGAAGCGCTTGTGGTGGCTACTTCTGGAGTGACATTTTGACTCATAAAATACTGACTGTCTCAGAACTGGGAATTTTTCATAGTATGTTAGCTAACTATCCCTCAAATTTAAGCTTAATATTGCTAGAATATTTATACTTTCTGATTAAGTATATTTACTGATTGTACTTAATATTCTAAACTAAATTATAGATGTCAAAATAGGTAGAGGAGAGGCTACTGAGAAGACTAAAGTTTTGGTCTCAGTAATGGAATAGAGTTGCAACTTACGGGAAAGGTACAAATCCTGGGAACCATCAGTTTCAGGAGAAAATCAGGAGCTCATTTTCACATTTCAAGTTTGAAATGACTATATCGAGTGAGAGTGTTGAGAAGGATGTTAAATATTGGAGTCTGGTGCTCATAAGAAAAATAGGACTAGACACAGAAATTTGGGGATTATCAAGTGTTTTATGGTAATTAGTCATAAAATTGAGGAAATCACTGGAGGAGGGATATAAACAGAATAAAGGAGAAGGTCTGTAGAATGACCTCTGGGGGCACTTTGATCAGTATAATAATGATGATGTTGATGATAATTGAGATAATGAGATAGGGGCAAAAACAGAAGCCTAAGCACTGCCGTCTTATAGAGGAGCCACCTGGCCCCTGGGCAGAGGTGTAATTCTCGAAACTGTTATTGTACTGCAGTTCTCAGCGGTGTTAAGGGTAAAAATTTCCACTGCTACCCTACTCCCCTTGCAATAAACTGCTAACTTTAGCTTCTGTACAGACAGCTTGCCTTGCACACCCCTGGGACCCCTGAACAAGGACGTGGTTTTGCAGCTTAGATGCTTTGCTCCCTGTGAGCTCGGGAACACGGGTTGGATAGACATGAGTCCTCCGTGGCCGCCGTCAATAAAGACCCTGCAATTTGGCATACTTTTGTCTTGGTGTTGAATTTTCACTCGCTGCGGTGCAACAGTAATGATCATGAGGAGGATGATAAAAGCGACACCACAGAGCACTTACCTTGTGCTGGACTTGTTTAAGTAATTTAAATGTATTTGTTCATTTAACCCTCAAAACAATCCTATGAGTCAGATACTGTTACTAATCCCACTTTATATATGAGGAGATTCAGAAAACGTAAGTAATTTCCACAAAGTCATTGCTAATAAGATAGGGGAAACCAACAAAGGAGACAGAAAAGGAGCAGCTAGTGAAGAAGAAGGGCCAAGACAGACTGAAAAGGAGGGGAAAATCTAGTATCGAGTGTCTTAGGTCAAGTTAATGCAATGTAGAGGCATAGCCATTGGGAACGTTCCTAAGATCAGTGTAGGGTGATAGAAGCCTAACTGGAGTTGAAACAAGAACGAATGGAGGAACAAAAATAGAGATACAAAGCATAAACATCTGTTTTTAAGGAGTCTTTCTGTAAAGGAAGATAAAAATAAGGTAGTGCATAAAGATGTATGTGGCATACTTGCATCCTCATGTGAGTGACTACATAGAGTGAGAGATTGTGATGGCAAAGGAGAGAAGATAAAAGTTGGAAGAGGAGTGCTATTTTAGATGCAGTCACGTTAAGACCCAGAGAATAAGTGGAGAAATTTAGTTTAGATAGGGGCTGGGAAAGTTTATGCATCAATGACTGGGGAGGTAAAATATTATATAGGGACATTCACAGATTGCTTGGCACATCTAGGGGTAGGGGTGTGGAGGTTCTCATTTGATTGCTTTCATCTTCTCAGTGAGATAAAAAGGATTGTCATCAGATGACAATGAGATGGAAATTGTGGTGGTCTGAGAAATGTGAAGGAAGTATGAAATATTAATTTAGAAGACTGAAAAGTGAACTGACTAGAGAAATGTAGCAGTAGAGCCAAGTGGCTCTAACAGTCGACTTGGGGCTATTGGTCAAGAAATCAAAGGAAGACGTGGTTTGAAATTGCACACCATGTTAAAAGTGAAGCTTTGTCAAAAAACCTAGATGCAATAGATGCAGTAAGCCAAAGTGATGGGCCGGAACAAAATGCAAACTATCTAAACAGGTGGCTATAATGTATGCAAGTTTTCAGCGGGACAGATATGGTCCACAGCGGCAAAACATCACCTTGGAGATGTTTTCTGTTCTGCTCAAGAAGAGAACCTAGAAACTCAATGAGAGTTCAACAGAGCCATTCTAGGTGTGGAGTGGGTCACTAGTGAACCATGGAATGAGGGGAGAAAGGCCACTTCAAGGAAAGTCCTGTCGATGTCACTAGAGTTACAATGGAAAGGGCCCATACAGGGAAGAGCTACTTAAGAAAAAGTCTAAGAGAGAGTCCGTGTTTGCTCATCTGCCCACAGAGAGCCCTAGACTGGACGACAACTACACTGCCCAAGTAGGACTGGCATCTTTTGCTACAGTCTTCTCTCTCCAGAGTGGTTAAAACAGCAATTATCTAACTGGGACACGAGAGGAAATACTAAGCAAGGAAAGAAAAAAGAAGGGCCAACTAACTCCCCTATGTAAGCAGCCAGTGCACAGAATGCCTATTGTGGAGAGATTTGTCACGAAATCAATATTGGAGTTCAATGACTTACTTATGAACTGAGGTAGTGTCTGTAAACTAAAGTAACCAAAGGGCTCTCTGTTAGTAAACAGCAAGCAGAAAAGTCACAGTACTAGCCCTCCAGCTCCCTATTTTTATTTTTTTAAACTCAGGAAGAGGTTTTTCCTACTCAAGAAATTTTAAAGTCATAGTAAAAGATTAAAACACATGTAACAGAAAACGAAATATTACCTGTTCTCTAAGTGGAAGATAAACTTTGGGTTCACATGCACATAAATATGGAAATAATAGATATTTTATTAATTATTAATAAATAGATAATATTAATAGGTTAGACATTCATTCTATTAATAGATATTAATATTATATTAATAGATATATAATATAGATATTATATATAAATAGATAATACATATCTACTATGTATTATCTATTAATAAATAGATAATTGGGGGCTCCTAAAGAGGGAGGAAGAAAGAGTGAGGGGGCCAGGGAAAACTTATTGGCTACTATTTTCACCATCTGAGTGACAGGATCTATAGAATCCCAAACCTCAGTATCACACAGTATACCCTTGTAACAAACCTGCACATGCACCCCCGAATCTAAAATAAAATTGGAAATTCACGAACACTGAAAAGTATTTCTTTACATTATTACTGAAGTATTTTTATGTAGCTCTAAAATATTACAAATAATGGCTTTTTGATCTTGTTAAGTGAGAGAAGTCAGGTAATAACAAAAAGCAAAATTTTGGTGATTAAAGTGGTTTCACCATAGATCAGATTTGTAAAATGAAAAATATTAGTAACAACCTTCACATTAAAAAAAGTTAAATATTTTGGCCCAAAGTGGTAGGCACACCATTTATCATCAGTTCAACCACTGGAACAAGCCACTACTGCAGAGCTAGAAATGCACTAAGAAAAAGCCACTAGCGTAATCTTTGAAACTATCTGTACTCCCATGTTGGAAAAATAGGGTAAAATTTGATTATATTCATAATCCACTATTTCTTTCAATAGTGAATTGGGATGATGAGTCATATGTTGGACAATACATAGTTGCATGGATTGGCCTTCAAATGTATTTTCTTTTTATTCTATACCTGTTTTTCTGTTAGTATTGATCACAATATGTCACTTTCAGTTTATATCATGTCTTATAATCAAAAACCTTATATTGTCTATACATCATGGCTCCTTAGTAATTAACTAAACTGTCATCTAATATTTCTCCCTCATATTGGTATTAGATACATGTTAAGAGCTGTTTCATCCTCTTCATGCCTGTCATTTCTTCCTCACATAAAACTCAGTATCTGCCTCCAGATATAAAAAATAGGATTTGTTCTTTCACTTTGTGCCATTGATGTCCAAACAGTGTCATTCAACTCCACAATCGCTAGTGGTTGATTCTGAGTTAGCGCTAAGGAATCCCTCTGTCATTACTATTTCACAAGTTTTATGATACGCACCTGAGCACCATGTAGAGTGCTCATCTGTCCAAAGAGTGTAACTTTGAATAATAGCTCTAAGAGTTTTCTCTTTTTCCTGTTTTTTGTAATGATTTTTTTTTTTTACTGTAAGGCATTATGTTCATTTCGTTCATGGGGAAACAATGTTCTGGAAAGTATACTGTGCTTCATTCCATAATGACACAAAACTTCAGTAACTTTACACTACTTATAATAACATATAAGGCACCAGGGACTAAAGGTGAAGGGATCTGCATTCTAGGAAGATTCAGTGTTCAAAAATTTATCTTTATACTTTGATATTCTTTTTAATTTTGAAACCACTTGGTATAATTCCCAGACTCACAGATGGACTTGTAGCAGTATATACTAGAGTCCTGTTCACAGCTCATCTAACTATGGCTTCTGGTATTTATAGTTATTACTTTATCACTTCTTCATTTTTCCAAAAGCTACTTTTGAGACATTGCCCTATTTTTGAGAATTGTGGGTGCGGCATGCAACAAGAGAGATGCAAGTTTAACATAAACGGAAATAACATGAAAATACATTGGCTGAAATGAACTGTACCCTGATAAGTGAATGCCATTGAAGGTGAAATTACCAGTGCAATTCCTGAGTGCACTTTGAGACTTTTAAAAAATGTTTCCTTTAAGACTCCTACCAAATGTCTTTAAAAATTATAACGTTACATTTCAAGTTTGTGAAATGTAATGAAAGAATATTGTTTATGTTTTTTCTGCATCTGTCAAATTGCAGACTACTTTCTGGAGGCCATGATTAATCAGTGGGCACACTTGGTGGAGCCGTAGTTTGCATTAAATATCTTTAAGCATTATTGTTGTCCTCATGAGGTGTCCGTGGATATGTGTTTATCTGTGTATATCTGTATTCATGCATGCATGATGTATGGTGCTGGTGGGTTGGTGTGTGTATGAGAGAGAGAGAGACCTAACATATACTTGTTGGATCATAAAAGGAATAAAAACATGTGTTTGTAAGTTTTCTCACTGGTGAGAGGTGACTAGATTTGAGTGCCATCTCCGACCCTGGAATATTTTTGGAACTTAGACATACAATTCAATATGGACTATCCTGCCTGAGTCACTGAAATATTATTTTAGGTAATATAACAGATTTAGAAAGCCATTAGAAAATCCTTTAGTCTCTGTCTTAAATACATAGATATATACAAATATATGTGTAGAAGAAAATTACTCTTCTTCACTTCAGCTATTATCTTTGTCCAGCTGCCATGTGTTTCTCTCCTGGATTATTGCAATAGCCTCCTAATTAGGCTCTCTGCTCTTGTCTGCCTACAGTATATTCTCAACACAAAATCCAGTTACGCCATTAAAATATAGATCAGATCATGATACTTCTCTATTTAAAGCCAGAGTCCTTACGATGGCACATGTAAACCCACAGGAGCTGTTCCTTTGCTCCTCCCCATCTCATAACCTACTTTTCTTCCCTTTACTCACTGTGTTTTAGCCAGACTAGCCTCCAAGAACATGCCAGGAGTGCTCCTGCCTCAGTGCGACTGCATGTGCACTCATGTAACCTGGAGTCCTAATTTTTCCTTCTACTTATTTGCTTTACTTTCTCGTCTCCTTTGGTTCTTGACTCCAATGTCAACATCTCAATATGGTCTTTCTTAAACACCGTGATAAAAATTGTTCCCTCCCCTGAGCTCCTGTATTCATCAGGCTTCTTTCTTCCTTTGTTTTTCTCCATAGAACCTATTTTCTTCTGTTATGTTGCATATTTAGTTTATCTATTTGTTGTCTACCTCCTCTCCTATGACATAAACTCTATGAAGCACAAATTTTCATCTGTTTTCTTTATCGCTACATCACCAAGGCATGGGTCATTATTTGGCACAAAGTAAGCACTTAATAAAAATTTGTTTAATGAATAATGAAATGTGTTGATGGAGGCAGGAGGATGAATATTAGAATAAGCCCAATTTCTGTGAGAAGAGATAGAACCCTTCCAAGAGTCAAGAAATGTGTGTGGTGAAAATTAAAAGATGAAGAGAGAAGAAGGTGCTTTTTCAGAGAAAATTATGGACTAGAAGGCAAGTTTTGTAACTGAACTGTACACATGAAATGTTTAACCCTGGGTACTTTCTTGGCCTATAAACGTTATATATAACCTGCCAGTTTTACTGTCTTGTTTCATGTGATGTAATTCCCTTTAGTTTTACGCAAACACAGTAAAACCAATAAACCCAAACGCAGCATGGTAGTTGTCTGAAGGAAAACACTCTGCCCACCTCCACAGAGTCCCATGAAGCAGGGGCTGACTTGTTTCAGAGGAAGTGTGTGCGGTGATCTACAGGCCATGAGCTGTAGCTAAGTGATGGTGGCCAGCCAGCACATTGGAGCAGTGGTCAAGGTCACAGCCTGGGAGCAGACATAGGGCAGTCCTCTCTAACTCCTAAATATACTAGTTAGAGGTGATCCTTGTGGGGAAAGAAAAAACCGGTTCTTAAGCTGTTGGTAGGTGAAGGGATCCTCAAAAACGGAATGACTTGTTAAGTTTCTGTAGTCTTTTAATTTTTGATCCACTGCTTTTTCCATAATTCTAAGACACTCTTCTGTATTCAGCTTATTTTTAATTTGCACATTTATGGACCTCAGCTTCTTAATCTGTAATATGGGCATGAAAATTATTATTCCTTAACTTTTGTCAATTTTTACGTGTTTTCCAAGTACTATGGACTCCCTAAATTTGACTTAAATCTTAAGAGCTTATTCAATCTAAATTTTAGCGGTTGTTGACAATGTCTTTGCTTTTGTCTACTTGGAATTTACCAATAACCCTAGTAAAAGTCAATTAAGGGAGAAGAAGCTATATACAAAAGAATTCTGTGATCTGTACAGACTGTTCTCTTTTCTCTGTCCATAATTCCACTGTCACCAATAAAATATTCCCCAAGAGAAAAGCAGACTGATATTGGTATTTTTTCCAACTTCCTAATGTCTATATTTTCTAAGCCCATTTTATGATTTAAGAAATGAGAAAAGAAAAAAGTTTATATTCGTTTGAAATAATGTATGGTTTTGTCAGTTAGAAATAAAAACAACTTCACCCAAAGACTATTAACCCAACCTTTGTATAGTCACAACTAGTAGAGGTGGACAGAGCTAGCTTTGGAAATATTGTCCAGCTCTGTGAAGTCACACAATATTGCAAATGTTCCATTGATGTGTTGTTTCTTTCCCCTACAATAATTGCCTTTCTTTTAGATTTCAGTGTTTCCCTTTTGTGTTTACGATAACAGAGGGATGCTTTATTGCATTTCACCAGGCCGGTTGCCATGGTGATCAGCAGTTGCTGTATGCTGTAAAAATAACCCTCCTTCCTTGATAGATTTCACTTGAGTGAAAATAACCCTTAAAAATAGGTTGAAATTTACATACTAACTCTTCCAGCAGGTTCAAGGGGGAAAAAAGGAATGAATTACGTTGTGATTTGACAAGCTATTAGGCTAAGGGCTACTGGTTGAGATTTGAGCCGAGAAGTCTCTATACACCAGTGTGAGGTCAACCCAACTTCAGTATAAAACCAACAAATTTACTTCTTTGTTATTGGGGCTTTCCTCATTAGTGTCGTATGATGACTAAAAGGGATATTAGAAAAATTTTAAATTTCTGTGGTCATGAGGAATAGCAAGAGCTGGTGGCTCATAGATCACGTAACAGGTTGGTCTAGACTAGAACACCACTTCTCAAACTGTTCCAGAGAACACTGTTAGATAAAATGTAAATGGGATGCTATTTCAGAAGGTGTTAATAAGATGCTCTATGGTCAAGTATATTTGAGAAACATAACATATTATACTCATAACACATATTACCATGTTGACGTTTCTGAGACACTCTAAAGCAAAACCCACTTCTCTGTGTTTAAGCATGAATATCCTGCCAAATGACATTTTGGGAAACTTTTCAGATCATTCAAGTTCTTCTTTGCATGATTTTAAATGAATTCATAAAGATGGCTTAGCAGACTGGAGGATCTCCTACTAACTTTTTTACAATATTTTTTCCCCAAGAAAAGGAAGAGAATAAAAACAGGGCATGTGGTCGTGGTAAAGTTGGAAGAGATAAAATTAATAATGATATACAAGGAAACTATACCTCCTGGGATGATTTTAAAAGAATTAATAGATTTTAGAGTAAAACTTGTTTGGAAGCAAAATCAGAATTGTCTTATACAATTACTGTAGTAATCTCATGTGAACTAATATACGAAGTACAAACAACTTACATTCCTATATAATCCTTGATTTTTTAATATTCAAAAAATGTATGTATATAGTAAGTTCACATTTATTAGATATATGAACATTAGATATTTTGATACAGGCATACACTGAGTGATAATCACAATCGAATTATTCTCTTTTCGCTATTTTTAAATGAACAATAAATTATTGTTGACTATAGTTACCATGTTGTGCTATCACATATTAGATCTTCTTTATTCTGTCTGACTATATTTTGTATCCATTAACCCAGCCCCACTTCTCTCTGCCCACACTACCCTTCCCAAGCTCTGGTAACCATCATTCTACTGTCTATTTATATGGGTTTAATTGCTTTAATTTTTAGCTTCCATAAATAAGTAAGAACATGCAAAGTTTGTCTTTCTGTGCCTGGCTTATTTTACATAACATAATCACCTCTACTTCCATCCATGTTGTTGTTAATGACAGAATTCCATTCTTTTTTATGGCTTAATAGTGCTTCATTGCACATATGTACCATATTTTCTTTTTCTATTTGGCTGTTGATAGACACTTAGGTTGCTTCTAATTCTGGCTATTGTGAATAGTACTTCAATAAACATGGAAGTGAAGATATCTCTTTAATATACCAATTTTCTTTCTTTTGGGTATATACGTAGAAGTAGGATTACTGGATCATATGATAGCTCTATTTTTAGTTTATGAGAAAACTCCAAACTGTTCTCCACAGTGGTTGTACTAATTTACATTCCCACCCACAGTGCACGAGGGTTCTCTTTCCTCCACATCCACACAACCATTTGTAACTGCCTGCCTTTTGGATATAAGCCATTTTAACTGAAGATATTTCATTGTGGTTTTGACTTGCATTTTTCTGATGATCAATGATGTTAAGTATCTTTTCATATACCTGTTTTCCATTGGTATGTCATCTTCTAAGAAATGCCTATTTGGATCCTTTGCCTGTTTTTAAATCTAATTATTAGATTTGTCTTCCTATTGAGAATATATATACTTACATATATGCTGGTTATTAACCCCTTGTCATATGGATACTTTGCAAATAGTTTCTCCCATTCTGTGGGTTGTCTCTACACTTTTTGATCTTTTCCTTTGCTTTGCCAAAGCTTTTTAACTTGTTGTAATCCCATCTGTCCATTTTTGCCTGGGTTGATTATTCTTGTGGGTTATTACTCAAAAAATTTTTTTCTCAGTCCAATCCTGGAGAATCTCATAAGTGTTTTATTTTAATAGTTTCATAGTCAGAGGTCTTAGATCTAAGTTTTTAATCCATTTTGATTTGATTTTCCTATATGGTGAGAGATAGGGGTTTAGTTTCAATTCTTCTGCATATGAATGCCCAGTTTTCTCAGCACCATTTATTGAAGAAGCTGTCCTATCCCCAAGGTATATTGTTGGCCCCTCTGTTGAAAATGAGTTCACTGTGGGTGTATGGATTTGTTTCTGCATTCTCTATGCTGTTCTATTGGCCTATGTGTCTGTTTTCATGCCAGCATCATGCTGTTTTGGTTATGTTAGTTTTGTAATATAATTTGAAGTCACATAATGTGATTTTTTTCAGTTGTATTCTTTTTGCTTAGGATAGCTTCAGGTATTCTGAGTTGTTTGTGCTTCCATGTAAATTTTAAGCTGTTTTATCTATTTCTGTGAAGAAATAGATTCAAAACATCAATATTCATTCATATTTTGACAAGGATTGCATTGAATCTATAGATTACTTTGAGTAGTGTAGAAGTTTTAACAATATTGATTTCTACAGTCAGTGAATATAAAATATCTTTCCATATTTTGAAATGTCCTCTTTAATTTCTTTCATCAGTGTTGTATAGTTTTCATTGTAGAGATCTTTCACTTCTTTGGTTAACTCCTATGCATTGTATTTTATTTGTAGCTATTGTAAATAAGATTATGCACTTAATTTCTTTTACAGCTCGTTTGCTGCTGGAATACAGAAATGCTAATGATTTCCGTATGTTGATTTTGTGTCTTGCAACTTTACTGAATTTGTTTATTAGTTCTAGTAGTTTTTGGGTGAAGGCTTTAGGGATTTACAAATAAAAGATTATATTATCTGCAAACAAGGAAAATTTGACTTCTTTCTTTAGAAGAAATTTGACTTCTTTCTTTAAAACAAGTAAAATTATCCTTGTTTGCAGATAATATAATCTTATATTTATTTCTTTCTCTTGCCTGAATGCTGTAGCTCGGACTTACAGTATTATGTTGAATAATAGTGACAAAAGTGAACCTCCTTGTGATGTTTCAAATATTAGAGGAAAGGCTTTCAGCATTTCTCCATTCAGGATGATACTAGCTGTGGGTCTGTCATGTATAGATTTTTATTATAGTGAGGTATATTTCTTCCATATCTTTTTTTTTGAGGCTTTGTATTATGAAAGGATATTGAATGTTATTGAATGCTTTTTTGGCATCAATTGGAATGATCATATAGTTTCTGTTCTTTGTTCTGTTGATATAATGTATCACATTGATTGATTTGGATTTGTTGAACCAGCCTTGCATCACGGGGATAAATCTCATTTGATCAGGACAAATGATCTTTTTAATGTATTGTTGAATATGGGTTGCTGGTATTTTGTTGAAGATTTTTGCATCAATATTCATCAAGAATATTGACCTATAGTTTTTTATTTGTTTGTTTGTTTGTTTTATGTGTCTGTCTGGTTTTGGTCAGAGTGACAATGGCTTCAAAGTTTCTGTTTTGAAGGATGACCTCTTCCTCTATTTTTCAGAATAGTTTGAGCAGGATTGTTAATAATCCTTGAGATTTTTGGTAAAACTTGCCACTGAAGCCATCAAGTCCCAGGCTTTTCTTTGCTGGGAGATTTTTATTATGGCTTTCGTATCATTACTTGTTATTAGATTGTTTAGGTTTTGGGTTTCTTCATGGTTCAATGTTGGTAGGTTGTAGGAACCTACCAAAGTCTAGGAGTATCTAGGAGTTCATTCATTCCTTCTAGATTTTCCAATGTATTGGCAAATAGTTGCTTATAATATACTCTAATAATCTTTGGGTTTCTTCAGTGTTGGTTGTAATATCTTTTCTCGTGTCTGATTTTATTTATTTGTATTTTCTGTCCCTTTTACTTGTTCTGACTAAAGTTTTGCCAATTTTGTTTTTCTTTTCTTTGAAAATAGTAGTTTTCAGGTTCATTTATTATGTATATATGTTTTTCTTTATTTCAATTTCATTTATTTCTGCTTTGATGTTTATTATTTCTTTTCTTGTCCTAATTTTGTATTTGGTTTGCTCTTGCTTTTCTAGTCCTTAAGATGCATAATTAAAATGTTTATTTGAATTGTTTCTACTTGTTTTATATAGGCGTTTATATCTATGAACTTTCCTGCAAGTATTACTGCTTTTGCTATATCCCATAGCTTTTGGTATATTTTATTATCATTTGTTTCAAGATTTTTTAGAATTTCCTTACAAATTTCTTCATTGACTCATTCATCATTCAAGAGCATGTTGCTTAATTTTCATATGTTTGTACAGTTTCTAAATTCCTCCTATTATTGATTTCTAGTTTTATTCCACTGTGGTCAGAGAAGCTGCTTGATATTATTTCAGTTTTTTTAAATTGTTTAAGACTTGTTTTGTGGCCTAATATATGGCCTATGTGCTGGGGAGAGGAATATGTATTCTGCAGCCATTGGATGAAATGTTCTGCAAATATCTATTAGGCCTATTTATTTTAGAGTGCAGATTAAATTTGATGTTTCTTTGTTGTCTTTCTGTCCATATGATCTGTCTAATGCTGAAAGTGAGGTATTGAAGTCTCTAGTTATTATTGAATTGGGGGTCTATCTTCCTCTTAGCCCTAATAATATTTGCATTATATATCTGGGTGCTCCAGTGTTGGGTACATATATATTTACAATTGTTATATCCACTTGTTAAATTGATCCTTTATCATTATGTAATAACCTTCTTTGACTCTTTGTATAATATTGTCTTGAGTGCTATTTTGTCTAATATAAATATAGCTACTCCTGCTCTTTTTTTTAAATTTTCACTGATATAGCATATCTTTTTCCATCCCTTTAAGTCTGTGTGTGTCTTTATAGGTGAAACGTGTTTCCTGTAGGCAACAAATGGTTGAGGTTTTTTTTAAATTCAATCTTTTTATGTCTTTAATTGGATAATTTAATCTATTTATGTTTAAAATTATTATTGGCAAATAAAACTTATTCCGGCCAGTTTGTTATTTGTTTTCTGGTTGTTTTGTAGTCTTCTCTTCCTTCCTGTCTTCCTTTTAGTAAAGGTGATTTTCTTTGTATGTTCTAATTTCTTGCTTTTTTATTTTTTTGTATCTATTGTATGTTTTTTGATTTCAGGTTATAAGATTTGGAAAGACTATCTTATAACTCATTACTTTAAACTGATGACAACTTAACACTGATTGCGTAAAAAACAGAGAAAACTAATAAAACTAACTATCAAAGGGAAAACTAATAAAACCACTACATTTATCCTATGCTTTGTAACGTTTTGTTGTTTCTATTTATATCTCATTTTACTATGTCTTAAAAAGTTGTTCTAATTATTGTTTTTGATCAGCTCATCTTTTTATCTTTCTACTCAAGAGATAGTTTATACACCACAATTATAGTGATAACATTCTGTGTGTTTTTTTAATATTTACTATTACTGGCTAGCTTTGTACCTTTAGATGATTTCTTATTTCTCAGTAATGTCCTTTTCTTTCAGACTGAAGAACTCCCTTTAACATTCCTTTTGAGACAGGTATTGATAAAATCTCTCAGCTTTTGTTTGTCTGGAAAAGTATTTCTTCTTTGTGTTTGAAGACTATTGTTACTGGCTATACTATTCTAGGATACAAGTTTGTTTTTTGTTTGTTTGTTGGTTGGGTTGGTTTGTTTTTTCTGTCTTTCAACATTTTAAGTATGTCATGCCGCTTTCCTGTGGCCTGTAAGTTTCCACTGAGAAGTCTGCTGCCAGATGTATTCGAGCTCCATCGTATGTTATTATTCATTTATATTGCTGCTTTTAGGATTCCTTAATTATTCCTTGCTTTTCAGAGCTTGATTATTAAATGTCTTGAAGTAGTCTTCTTTTGATTAGATCTTGTAGGTGTGCTTCATTCTTTTTTATTCTTTTATCTCATCTGACCTTGTATTTTCAAGTAGCTTGTCTTCCAGCTCACTAATTCTTTCTTCTGCTTAATTCTGCTGTTAAGCAACACTGATGCATTCTTCGATATGTCAGTTGTATTTTTCAACTACAGAATTTCTGCTTTTTAAAAAATTATTTTAATATCTGTTAAATTTATCTGATAGAAATCTAAATTCCTTCTCTGTTTTATCTTGTATTCCATTGAGTTTCCTCATAATCACAACAGCTGTTTTGACTTTTCTCTCTGAAAAGTCACATATCTCTGTTTCTCTGGGGTTTGTTACTAGCACCTTATTTGGTTTTTTGGTAAGGTCTTGTTTTCATGGATTGTCTTGTGGCTGTGGATATTTGTCAGTTTCTGGGAATTGAATAATTAGATATTTACTGTAGTCTTCATAGTCTGGGCTTCTTTGTACCTGTCTTTCTTGGGATATCTGCCCAGGTATTCAAAGGGATTTGGATATCAGGACCTAAGATTTTGGTTACTGCAGCCATGTGTGCATTAAGAGGCACCCCAGGCCCAGTAATACTGTGGCTCTTGCAGACTTACAGAGGTACTGTCTTGGTGGTCTTGAATAACATTTTTAAGAATTTTCTGGAACAAGAGCAGACACTCGTGTTCTCTTCTCATACTTTTCCCCAAACCAGTGGAGTCTCTCTTTGTGTCTCTGAGCTGTCTGGAACAGAAGGAGGAGTGACAGAAACACTCCTATGGCCACCTCCACAGGGACTGTGTTGAGTCAGACTTGAAGCCAGCACACTACTGGGTCTCCCTTAAGGCCTGCAGTAAGCACTGCCTGGATACTACCTATGTTTTCTCAAAGCCCTAGAGCTCTACAATCAGCAGATGGCAAAGACATCCAGGCTTGTGTTCTTCACTTCGGGATGGCAAGATCCTTCCAGCCCCACTGGGTCTAGAGATGCCATCTGCAGCAAGGGCCTGGAGTCAGAAACCTTAAGAATATGCTTGGTGCTCTATTCTACTGAAGCTGAGCTAGCACATCAGACACAAGAGAAAGTTCTTCCTACTTTTCTACTTTCTTTCTACAAAAAGAGCAGCCTTTCCCTACGGCCGCCACCACCTCAGACCCATGCTGAATACTGCCTGGCTACCACTGAAACTCCCTCACAACCCAACGGCCCTTCAGTCAGATTATGATGAATACTGAAAGATCTGGGTCTCTCCCTTCAGAATAGTGGGCTCCTCTCTTATTCAGGGCAGGTTCAGAAATGCCACTGAGGAACAAAGGCCTGGAATCAGGAAACTTCAAGAGCCTACTTTATGTTCTACCTTACTGTGGCCGAACGGGTACCTAAGCTTTGAGATGAAGTCCCCTCAAGATAAATCACCATAGACAACACAGCTAGGAATGAGCTAGGTTACATACACGTGAAGCCAATAATCTCTGAATCTCTCTCAAGGCCCACGGTGAGTACTGCTGGATAGCATTTCTGATTATTCAGAGTCTAGGAACTCTTCAGTTGGCATATGATGAATCCTGCCAGAACTGGGTTCTTCCTTTCAAGGCATTGGGTTTCCTTCTGGCCCAGGGTGTGTCTAGAAATGTCATGTAGGATCTAGAATGAGGACCTCAGGATTCTGACCATTGCCCTATCCAACTGTGAGTGAACTGAGATCCAGTTTGCAAGACAAAATCCGCTACTCTTCCCTCTTCTCTCTTCAAGTGGAAGGAAAGGGTCTCTCCTAGAACTGTGAGCTGTGTTGGCTGGAATTGAGAAAGGAATTGTGCAAGCACTTCTTTGCCTGCCCCAGTTTTTGTCTCACTGGGTTGTGTGCCCACTCAAGTCCACTGGCTCTGGGCCCAGCACAGTACCAAAAGTTGCCTGTAAATTGCACCCTGTGTGGCCTAAACTGCCCTTCAAGTT
>CM052667.1:14932015-14952870 GCA_028533165.1 Leontopithecus rosalia | reverse complement strand
GAAGGAAAGGGTCTCTCCTAGAACTGTGAGCTGTGTTGGCTGGAATTGAGAAAGGAATTGTGCAAGCACTTCTTTGCCTGCCCCAGTTTTTGTCTCACTGGGTTGTGTGCCCACTCAAGTCCACTGGCTCTGGGCCCAGCACAGTACCAAAAGTTGCCTGTAAATTGCACCCTGTGTGGCCTAAACTGCCCTTCAAGTTTATTTAGCTTGTAGTGGTGAGGCTGCCAGAACTCAGGTTTTGATTGTTGAAATGGGTAAGTCCCCTCTGGCTAAGACTTGTCTAAATACTCCCTCCATGGTTGCTGGCTGAGTTCTGCCCAGAGTTGATTTCCTCTGCGACAGGTCAGCACTGAGTTCCAATACAAAGTTCCACAATAACTGCGTTTTTCCCCCTGAAGTATAAAGATTTTCTCCACGCTATGCGGCCACCGTCAGGAGATGAAGCAATGTTGGTGTCAGCCATTCAGTGTCTCTTTCAGTGATGTGAAGTTAAAACCAAGTACTGTGATCACTCACCTGATTCTTGGTCCTTATGAAGGTCCTTTTTTGTGTGTGAACAGTTGTTCAACTTTATATTCTTGCTGGGAGGACAACTGGTGGAGGCTTCTATTTGGCCAACTTTCCCTGCTTTCGTTTGTCTAGTCCTTGATTTTAAAATAAGTTTATGTAAAATGCTTTGAGGTATACACATACATTATTTCTGTAGCTCAATCTAGGATAA
Source organism: Leontopithecus rosalia (assembly GCA_028533165.1). Lineage (NCBI taxonomy): Eukaryota > Metazoa > Chordata > Mammalia > Primates > Cebidae > Leontopithecus > Leontopithecus rosalia. Next base: position 14,952,149 of record CM052667.1, on the reverse strand, counting down.
TGAACCCAGAGCTATTGCTTTGTTGGCTTTCCCTGATTACATTTCCACATCTGGGATTAGCTCTTGGTTTATATATTTCACCTTACTATTGCATATTATGTTTTTCCCAACTATAGATGAAAATTTAATAATTTATTTTTCTATACACATTCCAAGGTTTTCTGGAGACAAATTGGATACTTTTTGAGATACTAGACAAACCCCTTAATTCTAAGGAGGCCAAAAGCACTTCTCAGTTTATTGATCTAAAGATATCACTTTGTACCAGTACACTGAAAACTCACCAAACAACTTGTTAGCTCTGACTTGTTATTTTCCACTTCTTTGAATTAAGAAACCATGTCGTGATCATATCTGTACCCTTGAAATGTATCAATTGAGATAAATTGTGTTTTTTCCCTATATATCTAAAGTTATCAAAATATTATGACATTTTACATATATGAATATTTACAATGCATGTAAGCACACACATTATATATGTATGTATACACATATACACACAGATGTATATACACATAGATATATATTAAAGACAGAGCTCAGTGATGGAAAAGAAAAATTCTTTGCCCTTTAACCTTGATTCCTACCTCACACCTTACAAAAATTATTTGAAACGGTCATGTACATTTTGTAGAGCAAACATAAGTGAATATATTTGCCATCTTGGGGTAGGCAAATATTTCTTAAACAGGACATAAAAAGCCAGAGTCAAAAAAAAAAGAGATTATGCTTCATTAAAATAAAATAATTCGGGGCTGGGCACGGTGGCTGAAGCCTCTAATCCCAGCACTTTGGGAGGTCTAGGCGGGTGGGTCACAAGGTCAAGAGATCGAGACCATCCTGGTCAACATGGTGAAACCCCGTCTCTACTAAAAATACAAAAAAATAGCTGGGCACAGTGGCGCGCGCCTGTAATCCCAGCTACTCGGGAGGCTGAGGCAGGAGAATTGCCTGAACCCAGGAGGTGGAGGTTGTGGTGAGCCGAGATAGTGCCATTGCACTCCAGCCTGGGTAAACAAGAGCGAAACTCCGTCTCAAAAATAAAATAAAATAATTCTACTTATCAAAGCACCTAATTAAGAAAACAAATAATACAAACTGGGCAAAAATAGTTGCAAAACTTATACATAGCAAAGAGCACATATCTAGAATATGTAAAAGCTACCATAAATAACAATTAAAACACAAACACCTTAAAAATTGGCAAAGGCTTGAACATATATTTCATAAGAGGATGTAGGAATAACCAATAAACCTGTGAAATGGTCCTCATTATTAGTTATGAAGAAATATAAATTAAAACCTTAATGAAAATGATATCAGAAAGATAGTGGAATAATAAATTTTGGTACCCACTTACCCGCCCCCCAGAAAATTAAACAACAAGTATCAAGAGGTATTCTTTTGAAAATCCCAACACCTGGCAAAAAGCTAAGACACCGCAGGTATAGTAAACTAAATAATACCCAAATGAGAAGGATAAATGAATGGTGCCACATTGACTGCACCACCCTGTTTCCCCAGAGTTGGCATAGTGCCAGGTGAATAAGATTTCTCAGGGCACAGTTTCTGCAAGGGGAAAAGGAAATTGAAGGAAGTTATCCAGCATCCTTAGCATTCTGTAGCACTTCCCAGTAAGCCTACTCTGGTCTCAATTCATGAGGAACACTAGGGGTAACAGTATGTCTTTACTGCCTGAGGTTCAGGTAGAAACAAAGAGAGTGACAAGTGACAGAGTAAAAAGAGATCTTGATGGAATACCGTTGCATTCCTACCAGCTGCAGCACTCAATCAGATACATTAGCCAACCTCATGGCAAACCTGGAAAGCTGAGCTGGTTACCTTTAGAAGCACGGTGGGAAACACAATCTGGCTTGAGGCCCCAGAATGCTAGCCTCTCTACCCAGCCTCAAAACCCACCTCAATGACCCTGTCAGACAGAGGAACTCCAACTGCCATGGATCTCAGAAAAGCAAAGGGACTACACAGGCTTGGTTGAAGAAGTCAAGCGGTGACTGCACAGCCAAAAAGCCCAGCCAATGACCTGCCCAGGCAGGGAGTCTTCTACTTCTGTAAATTTTGGGAAAATGTAAGGGCCAGACCTGTTTTATCTAGGAGGTCAAACAATCACCCAACCCAGCCTGAAGTTGCCTTATCCTGCTAGCTCCCCTCCCCTGGCATCCTCAGCCAGGGAGGCAATGACTAGGCCATTCATTCTAAGGAGAATAGACTTGGGTTCCACCTGTTCATGGTGGAATACATACATTTGTAAATGTTTAAAGAGAGTTCAGCTAACCTCAGAGATCAATTTACATCCCTGCATAGCTGCAGAATCCTAAATAGAAAAATTGCCCGGCTAGAAAATACGTCTTGTGACGAACCTGACCAGAAACCACTGCAGTACCCAGCAAGCAGTTCTGCCTAAAATTAGAACCTAACCAATAGTTTCACTGGTCAGTGGAGCCCAGCTAGTAGCCCCATCTGACATCAGAACCAAGTCAGTGGCTAAGCCAACTAGGGAACTCACAACCAGTTTGCCACCCCAGCCTCATCACCAGTTGGCACTTCCAGAATTATAGACTAGGCTAAATAGTGAAGCTGTATGCCTGTCAAAGAACACCTGTAAAGGCCAGAAGAGGGGGCTCTTTTCAAATGTGTAGACAACAATGTAAGAACTCAGGAATTATGAAGAATCAGGGCATCATAACACCTCCAGAAGAAATTAGTAAAGGCTCAATAACGAAGTCCAATAAATGGAGATCTATAAAATAACAGAAAATGAATTCAGAATGATACTTATAATGAAGTTCCATGAATTGCAAGAATATACAAATAGAAAATTTAATAAAAATTTAGAAAACAGTACATGGCAAAAAATAGATTATTGAAGCTATTTTAAAAACCAGTAAAAGAAGAACCATATAAAAGTCCTGGAGATAAATACAATGATGGAACCAAATCATTCAACAGAAAGCTTTAATGGGAGACTTGCTCTATCAGAGCAGTGAACTGGAAGACAAAACATTTGAGATTATTGTATCGGAGAAAAAAGTTAACAGAGTGAAATAGAATTTTTTACTTATTATTTTTTATTTTTAGATCATCTATTACAGATTTTTGATTTATGGTGATCATGAGGCTTACCAAAAACATCTTATAGCTGTAACAAGCCCATGGGAATTATGGGACAGTTAAGAAACCAAATACATAGGTATGAAGAGTTTCAGAAGAATAATAAGAAGGATGGAAAGGATCTGAAAAAAATATTTAAATAAATAATGGCTGAAATTATGCCTAAAGAATAAATGTCAACATCCAGTTATAGGAAGTACAGAGGTCTCCAACCAAATTCAACTCAAAGATTAGTACACCAACACATATAATAATCAAACTATTAAAAAGCAGAGACAAAGAAAAAATTGTGAAAGCAGCAAGAGGTAAAAAACACAGCACATAAAAGATGTTTCAATATGATTTTCCGTGGATTTCTCAGTAGAAACCCTACAGGCAGAAGAGAAGGGACTATATTCAACGTACTAAAGGAAAAAACAAATAAGCAAATAAACAAAAACCTGTCAAACTAATTGTTTTTTTTTTTGACGGAGTTTTGCTCTTGTTGCCCAGGCTGGAGTGCGTGCTGCAATCTCAGCTCATTGCAACCTCCACCTCCCAGGTTCTATGATTCTCCTGCCTCAGCATCCCAAGTAGGTGAGATCATAGGCATGCACCACTACTCCAGGCTAATTTTGTATTTTTAGTAGAGATGGGGTTTCACCATGTTGGCCAGGCTAGTTTTGAACTCCTGACCTTAGGTAATTCACTCACCTCAGCCTCCCAAAAGTGCTGGGATTACAGGCATGAGCCACCATGCCAGGCCCTAGATTTCTTAAACAGAGCTGTTCTGATATAATGAAGAAGAGATAACATTTTCCCGGATGAACAAAAGCTAAAGTAGTTCATCACTCCCAGGTCTGTCTTTAAAAACAATGCTAAAGGGAGTTCTTCGATCTGAAGAAAAAAATGCTAACAAATAAACTAAAAATATTTGAAAGTATAAAACTCATTGGTAAAAAGAAGTCCACCATCGTGTTCAGAATGCTTTAATATTATAACAATAGTATGTAAATCACTTCTATTTTTAGCATGACTGTTAAGAGGCAGAAATATTTTAAAAATTAAAACAATTTGTTAAGAGATATACACTATATATAGTTGGAAATTGTGACATTAAATATTCAAACTGTAAAAAGCAGAGTGTGGTTAAAATGTAAAGTCTTATCACAATCAAAGTTAAGTTGTTATGAGCTTAAAATAACTTGTTATAGTTATAAGATGATTTTGGTAAGCCTCATGATAACCACAAATCAAAAGTCTATAATAGATTATCAAAACTAAAACATAAGATATAAAAAATACTACTGGAGAAAATAACTTTGTCCCAAGGGAAAACAGAAAAGAATAGAGGATTTATAGAACAACTAGAGAACAATAAAATGGCAGTAATAAGAGTTTACTTATCAATAATCACCGTATATATAAATAGATTAAAGACTCTAATTAAAAGACAAAGAGTGGCTTAATTAATTAAAAAGCTAGGATCAATGCTGTGCTACCTACAAGTACGCTTCACTAGTAATGACATATGTAGATAGAAGGTGAAGAGATGGGAAAACATATTCCATGCAAATGGAAACCAAGAGAGTAGCTATACTTGTATTAGATAAACTTTAAATTAAAAACCATACAAAGATAAAAAGATGATTATATAATGATAAGAGGGCTCATTTAGCAAGAGGATGTGACAATCATAAATATATATGTACCCAATACTGAGGCACCTACATATATAAAGCAAATATTGACAGATCTAAAGAAAGAAATTAACCGCAACACAATCACAGTAGAGTCTTTTACATTCCAACTTACAGTAAGGAGCAGATTATTCAGACAGAAAACTGTGAAAGAAACATCAGATTTAAACTCAATTCTACACCAAATGGACCTAACAGACATTTATAGAACATTTCATCCAATAGCTTCAGAGTATACAATTTTTCAATTGGACATGGAACTTTCTCCAGAATAGATCATATGTTAGGCCATAAAAATAGGCTTAACAAATTTTCAAAGATTAAAAGCATAGCAAGAATTATTCTCACCATAAAGATATAAAACTAGAAATTACTCACGCCTGTAATCCCAGCACTTTGGGAGGCCTAGGCGGGTGGATCACGAGGTCAAGAGATCAAGACCATCCTGGTCAACATGGTGAAACCCCGTCTCTACTAGAAATACAAAAAATTAGCTGGGCATGGTGGCGCGTGCCTGTAATCCCAGCTACTCAGGAGGCTGAGGCAGGAGAATTGCCTGAACCCAGGAGGTGGAGGTTGCGGTGAGCCGAGGTCGCGCCATTTCACTCCAGCCTGGGAAACAAGAGCGAAACTCTGTCTCAAATAAACAAACAAACAAACAAACAAAAACTAGAAGTTAGTAGCTGGAGGAACTTTGGAAACATTAACAACGTGTGGAAATTAAAACAACATGCTCCTGAACAACCAATGGGCCGATGAAGAAATTAGAAAGGAAATTTAAAATATTTTCTGAGACAAATGAAAACGAAAACACAGCGTATAGACTCCTATGGGATATAGCAAAAGCAGTTCTAAGAGAGAAGTTTATACTAATAAATGCCAACATAAAAAGAGGAGAAGGATCTCAAATAAACAACATAACATTATACCTCAGAAACTCAGAATTGATAGAAGGAAGAAAATAAGAACGATCATAATAAAAATAAGAAAAGATACAAATATAAACGTTAATAAAGTGAAGAGCTAGTTTTGTAAAAAGACAAAGTAAACAAACCTTTAGTCATCTAACTTAAAGAGTGAGAAGTCTTAAATAAATAAAATTAAAGACAAAAAATGAGACATTACAAAGTATACCACAGAAATACAAAGGCTCATTAGAGGGCATTATTAACCATTATATGCCAACAAATGGATAGCCTAGGAGATCTGGATATATTCCCAGAAACATGACAACCTACCAATACTGAAAAATAAAGAGAAAATCTGAACAGATCCAAATGAGCAACAAGATTGAATTAGTAATAAAAAGTTTTTAATCAAAGAAAAGCTCAGGTCCTGATGGCTTCATTGCTAAATTCTGTGAAACATTTAAAGAACTAATTCCAACTCTCCTTAAACTCATCTAAAAAGTTGAAGAGAACAGGATACCTCTAAACTCATCCTGGAAGGGCAGCATTACCCGTCTACTGAAATCAGACAAAAACATAACAACAAAAAATCTGCAGGCTAACATCCTTGATAAAAATAAATGCAAAAGTACTAAAAAATACTAGCAACCCTAGTTTAAAAGCATATTAAAATGATTATTCATTATAATCAAGTAAGATTCATCCCAGGGTACAAAGATACTTCTGTATACACAAATCAATGAATGAAATACATCACATTAACAGAATGAAGGGAAAAAATACCATCCGGCCATTTTAATAGAGGCAGAAAAAGCATTTTACAAGATTCAACATAACTTCATAATAAAGACTCTCAACAAATTAAATAGACAGGGAATAGACCTCAGCACGATAAAGGCCATATATGAAAAACAGAAGCTAACGTTCTACTCAATAGGGAAGGTTAAAAGCTTTCTCTATAAGACCTGGAACAAGACCAGGATGTTCACTTTCATCACTTCTGTTTAATATAGTATTGGAAATTTAGCCAGAGGAGTTAGGCATGAGAAAGTAATGAAAGTCATGCGAATTGGAAAGGAGTAAGTAAAATCATGGCTGATTATGTCATGCAGATGACATAATCTTATATATAAAAATCCGTGAAGACTCAAGTAAAAAGCCTATTAAAATGAATAAACAAATTTAGAAGTTATAAAATATAAAATTAACATAAAAATTAGTAGCATTTCTGTAATAAGGAGCTATCTGAAAAAAAATTAAGAAAAAAATCTTATTTACAATACCTACAAAAAATAAATTATGTAGGGAAATATTAACCAAGAGGGTAAAAGCTGTCTACACTGAAAACTAAAATGTTGATAAAAGAAATTGAAGAAAACACATATATGCACAGGTATGGAACCATTCCATGTTCATGGATTGATGGAATTAATACTGTTAAAATTTCCTACTACCCAAAACCATCTACAAGTTTATATAATCTATTTCAAAATACCAATGATATTCTTCATAGAAATAGAAAAGAAATTCTAAAATTGATATGGAGTCACAGAAGACTGAAAGACTCTGAATAGCCAAAGCAGTCTTCAGCAAAATCAATAAAGCAGGAGATATCACATCACCTGACATCATGATAGTCTTCAAAGCTGTAGTAACCCAAATAGCATAGTACTGGCATAAAAATAGGCACATAGACCAATGGAATAAAAGAGAGCACACAGAAATAAATCCACCCACTGACAGCCGACTGACTTTCAACAAAGGCTCCAACAACACACAACAGAGTAGGATAGTCTCTTCAACCAATGGTGATGGAAAAACTGAACATTCACATTTAGAAGACTGAAGTTATAACCGTATCTCCCAGCATATCAAAAAATCAACTGAAGCCCTTGCTCCCGCTAGAGCTTGACATACATTTCCACTGTTCCTCATCTTCCACCTCTGGAGCCCCCCGTGACTCCCTCACTGCCTCTGTTGCTCTGTGATCTGCAAGTCTTTGGGAAGGCATAGCTAAGATGCCAGGACATCCTGGAAGCTGGGAAATAACCACAGCTGAGAAGTAAAGAAGGTAGATTTTGCCTGTAATTCAGAGACTACATAGAGAATCATGTTCTGCAGGCCTGTCACCTAAGTCTCAGATTCCTCCAAGATGGCCAAATAGGTACAGCTCCAGAGTGCAGTTCCCAGTGAGAGTGGTGCAGAAGGTGAGTGATCTTTCCATTTCCAACTGAGGTACTGGGTTCTTCTCAATGGGACTGGTTGGATAGTGGGTGTAGCCCAAGGAGGGCAAACTGAGGCAGGGCGGAGGACTGCCTTACCTGGGAAGTGCAGCTGGCTGGAGGATCATGTACTAATCCCCTCTGGCACTCCAGTTCAGATACTGCACTTCTCCCATGGCCCATGTAACCCACAGACCAGGAGATCCCCATCAGGCTGACAAGTGCCACAAGTTACCAGCACAGTTCTGATTGGATGCTCTGGTCAGCGCTGCAGGTTGTCAGCATAGATCTGGGTGGACTTTTTGGCTGGCACCGGGAGCACCTGCAAGATGGAGCTTCCCGCTCCCCAGAAAGGGGGAGCTGAAAGCAGGAAGACAGGTGATACAGCTTGGTGGGTCCCACCCCCACAGAGACGAGCAAACTGAAGCCCTCTCACTTGAGAGTTTCACAGCCAGCATATCAATTTGAGCTTGACCTGGGACGATCAAGCCTGGTGGAGGGAAGGACATCTGCCATCGCTGAGGCGATTCTAATCTCACCTGTGTAAATAAAAGCCAGAGGAATCTTAGCAGCTGGACTAAGCCCGTGGCAGCCCAGCAGCACCTCTGCAGGAGGACAAGGGACACACTGCCTCCTCAAGTGGCTCCCTGACACCCATATAACCAAAAAGTTGCCTCATACAGTAGAGCTCTGGCTGACATCTGGTGGGTACTCTTCTGGGACTGAGCTACCAGAGGAAAGATCAGGCAGCAACCCTTGCTGTTCTGCGACCCCCACAGGTGATTCCCAGGAAGGCAAGGTCTGGAGTGGACCTCCAGCAGTCCTATACCAGAGCAGCCTGACTGTTAGAAGGAAACTAAAAACCAAAAGAAATAGCTTCAACAGAAAGGATGCCCACTCAGAGACTCCATCTAAAATCACCCACTTCTAGGGTCAAAGGTAGATAAATCCACGAAGATGGGAAGAAACTAATAGAAAAAGGGTGAAATCACCAAGGACCAGAACACCTCTCCTCCTCCAAGACATCACAACTCTTCACCAGCAAAGGAAGAAAGCAGGATGGAAAATGAATTTGGTGAATTGACAGAAGCAGACTTCAGAAGATGGGTAATAACAGACTTCTCTGACCTAAAGGAGCATGTTCTAACCCAATGCAAAGAAGCTAAGAACCTTGAAAAAAGGTTAGATGAAATCTAACTGGAATAACCAGCTTAGAGCAGAACATAAATGACTGGATGGAGCTGAAAAACACCACACAAGAACTTTGCAAAGCATACTCAAGTTACAATAGGTGAACCGATCAAGCAGAAGAAAGGATATCAGAGATTGAAGATTAACTTAATGAAACAAGACGAGAAGGCAAAATCAGAGAAAAAAGAGTGAAAAGAAATGAACAAAGCCTGCAAGAAATATGGGATTATGTGAAAAGACCTAATCTATGCTTGATCAGTTTACTTGAATGTGACAGGGAGAATGAATCCAAGCTGGAAAACACTCTTCAGGATATTTATTATCCAGGAGAACTTCCCCAACCTAGCAAGGCAGGCAAGAACAGAAAACCAAACACTGCATGTTCTCACTCATAAGTTAGAGTTGAACAATGAGAACATATGGAACAGGGCAGGGAACATCACACATTGGGGCCTGTTGGGAGGTTGGGGGGTAGGAAAGGGATAGAATTAAAAGAAATACCTAATGTAGATGATGGGTTGATGGGTGCAGCAAACCACCATGGCATGGGTATGCCTATGTAACAAACCTGCATGTTCTGCACAGGTATCCTGGAACTTAAAATATAATAAAAAGATTTTTAAAACCTCTTTACATTTTAATGTTTTTAAATAGCTGTATAATTTACATGGGGTAAAGTGCATAGATTTTAAGTGTTCCGTTTGATGAGTTTGAAAAAATGTATGTGCTCATGCAATTACCACCCAAACAAAACTGGAGAATATTTTCATCACTCCAGAAAGCTTCTATTTCTGTTAATGCCCCTCTTTTAGACACAATCATTGTTCTTATTTCTCTCCTTCATCCTAGCTTTACTTTTTCTCTGAATTAATATAAATAGATTCATGCAGTATGTATTTTGTACCTGGCTTTACTCAGTCAACATGATGTATTTGAGATTCATTAATTGTATGTATTGATCATATTTATCAGCTATTATATGTATCAGAAGTTTGGTTGTTTTATTACTTGGTATATTCCCTTGTGTGAAAACACCATAATTTTTCAATATTCACCTGTGGTTGGACATTTGGGTTGCTTCAGTTTTTTATTACTATGTTTAAAATTGATATGAAAATTATTGCTCTAGTCTTTTTGTATACCTTTGTTATTCTTCCTGGGAGTGCAGTTCTTGGGCCACAGGATACATACATGTTCAAGTGTATAAACAATTGAATTTATTGTTTATACGGTTTCAAAGAATTTTCCAATAGGCAGCTGTTTAACAATTCTACTAATATGTGAGTTTCAGTTTTTCCACATCATTGTCAACATTTGGGTTTGTAGTCTTTTTCATTTTAATTATTTTAATGAATGCGAAATGGTGTCTCGAGGCTTTGTTTTTCATTGTTTTGTAATTGTGCATATTTATGGGCTAGAGTACAATGTTTCAATACATGTGTATGTTATGTAAAACATATCAAGATATTTAACATATACATCACCTCATATATTTATTTCTTTGTGGTTAGAACATTCAAACCTCTCTTATAGCTACTTTGAAATACACAATACGATACAAACCATAGTAATATTATTGTGCAATAGGACACCAGACTTATTCCTCCTAGCTAACTGTATCTTTGTACTCATTGAGCAATCTCTTCCTAACCACCCTCCTCCCTACCTTTTCAGTCTCTGGTGATTACTGAACCAGAGAGCAACTTCTTCAGATTTCACATAAGTGAAATCATGGCTGTATTTGTTCTTCTGCATATGGTTTATCTCGCTTAACACAATGTTGTCTAGTGTCATACATACTGCTAAAATATTACAGGATTTTATTGATTTTTGTGGCTATATGGCTAAATAGTATTCCATTGTGTGTATAATTTACATATAGAACACTTTTTAAATTTATAATTGATTCGTCTGTTGATGAATACTTAGGTTAATTTCATATTTTGACTGGTGCCTCCATAAACATGGAAGTACAGATATCTCTTACGTATACTTATTTCCTTTCTTGTGGAAATATGTCCAGTAGTGGGATTGCTGGATATTATGGTAATTCTATTTTTAGTTTTTTGAGGAACCTCCATTCTGTTTTCCATAATGGCTCTACTACTTTACATTCCATCAGTGTATAAGCATTCCCTTTTCTCCACGTGCTCCAGCATTTGTTATTTTTTGTCTTTTTGATAGTAGCCATTCCAACTGGGGTGAGATGATATCTCATTGCGGTTTTGATTTACATTTTTCTGATGATTAGTGATGTTGAGGATTTTTTTAAATACACATGTTGGTCATCTGCATGTTTTGTGATAAATGTATATTAAGGTTTTTTGTCAATGTTTAAATTGGATTATTTGGTTACGTTTTCTACCGAGTTGTTTTAAATTCTTTAAATATTCTAGATACCAGTCCCTTGTCAGATGCGTAGTTTTCAGATATGTTCTACCATTCTGTAGGCTGCTTTTTAACTCTGCTAATTGTTTCCTTGGCTGTGCAGAATCTTTTTCAGTTTGATGTAATCTCACTTATCTATTTTTGCTCTTGTTGTCTGTGCTTTCGTCCTCCTAGTAAAAAAAAAAATCCTTGGCGAGACTAACGTCATTAAACATTTCCCATATGGTTTCTTTCATTAGTTTTATTATTTTGAATTTTACACTTAAGTATTTTTAATCCATTTTTTAAATTGTTCTTTAAGTTCCGGAGTACATGTGCAGATCTTGCAGGATTGTTGCAAAGGTACACACATGCCGTGGTGGTTTGCTGCCTCCATCCCCCATCACCTACATCAGGCATTTCTCCAAATGTTATCCGTCCCCAACCTCCTCACCTCCCACTGTCCCTCCCCTACCCCACCCCTCCAACAGACCCCAGTGTATGATGTTCCCCTTCCTGTGCCCATGTGTTCTCATTGTTCAACACCCACCTATGAGTGAGAACATGTGGTGTTTGGTTTTCTGTTCTTGTATCAGTTTGATGAGAATTATGGTTTCCACATTCATCCATGTTCCTGCAGAGGTCATGAATTCATCCCTTTTTATGGCTGTGTAGTATTCCATGATGTATATGTGCCATATTTTCTTTACCTAGTTTACCACTGATGGACATTTGGGTTGGTTTGAAATCTTTGGTATTATGAATAGTGCTTCAGTAAACATACATATGCATGTGTCTTGATAGCAGAATGATTTGTAATCCATTGGGTATGTATCCAGTAATGGGCTTGGTGGGTCAAATGGTATTCCTGGTTTTAGATCCTTGAAGAATTGGCACACTGTCTTCTACAATGGTTGAATTAATTGACACCCCCACCAGCAGTGTAAAAGTGTTCCTATTTCTCCAAATCCTCTCCAGCATCTGTTGTTTCCTGACTTTTTAATGATCAACATTCTAACTAGCTTGAGATGGTATTTCACTGTGGTTTTGATTTGCATTTCTCTAATGACTAGTGATTATGAACTTTTTTCATATGTTTCTTGGCCACATGTTTTCTTTAGAGAAGTGTCTGTTCATATCCTGCACCCACTTTTTGTTGAGGTTTTTTTTATCTTGTAAATTTATTTAAGTTCCTTGCAGATACTGGATATTAGCCATTTGTCAGATGGATAGATTGCAAAAATTTTCTCTCATTTTGTAGGCTGCCTATTCACTCTAACAATAGTTTCTTTTGCTGTGCAGAAGCCCTTTAGTTTAATTAGATCCCATTTGTCAATTTTGGCTTTTGTTGCCATTGCTTTTGGTGTTTCAGTCACGAAGTTTTTGCCCATGCCTATGTCCTGAATGGTATTGCCTAGGTTTTCTTCTAGGGTTTTTATAGTTTTAGGTTTTACATTTAAATCTCTAATCCATTTTGAGTTAATTTTTATATAAGATGTAAGGAAAAGATCCAGTTTCATTTTTCTGCAGATGGTTAGCCAGTTTTTCCAACAGAATTTATTAAATAGAAAATCCTTTTATCATTGGTTTTGGTCAGGTTTGTCAAAGATCAGATGGCTATAGATGTGTGGCATTATTTCTGAGGCCTCTGGTCAGTTTGGTCTATGTATCTGTTTTGGTACCAGTACCATATGCTGTCTGGTTGCTGTAGCCTTGTAATATAGTTTGAAGTCAGGTAGCATGGATGCCTCCAGCTTTTTTTTTTTTTTTTTTGCTTAGCATCGTCTTGGCTATGGGGACTCTTTTTGATTTCATATAAAATTTAAAGCAGTGTTTTCTAATTCTGTGAAGAAAGTCAATGGCAGCTTGATGGGGATAGCATTGAATCTGTAAATTACTTTGGGAAATATAGCCATGTTTATGATATTGATTCTTCCTATCCATGAGCATGGAATGTTTTTCCATTTGTTTGTGTCCTCTCTTATTTCTTTGAGCAGTGATTTGTAGTTTTGTTTTGTTTTTGTTTATTTGTTTGTTTGTTTGTTTTTTCGGAAGAGGTCCTTCACATCTCTTGTAAGTTTTTTATTCTTAGGTATTTTATTCTCTTTGTATCAATTGTGAATGCAAGTTCACTCATGGTTTGGCTCTCTGTTTCACTGTTATTGGTGTGTAGGAATGCTTGTTATTTTTACACACTGATTTTGTATCCTGAGATTTTGCTGAAGTTGCTTAACAGCTTAAGGAGAGTTTGGGCTGAGACGATGGAGTTTTCTAAATATACAATCATGTCATCTGTACACAGAGACAATTTGACTTCCTCTCTTTCTATTTGAATACACTTTATTTCTTTCTCTTGCCTGATTTCCCTGGATAAAACTTCCAATACCATGTTGAATAGGAGTGGTGAGAGAGGCCATCTGTGTCTTGTGCTGGTTTACAAAGGGAATGCTTCCAGCTTTTGCCCATTCAGTATGATATTGACTGTGAGTTTGTCATAAATAGCTCATTATTTTGAGATATGTCCATCAATCCCTAGTTTATTGAGCGTTTTTAGCATGAAGGGCTGTTGAATTTTATCAAAGGCCTTTTCTGCATCCATTGAGATAATCATGTTGTTTTTGTCAGAGGTTCTGTTTATATGAGGGATTGTGTTAATTGATTTGTGTATGTTGAACCAGCCTTGCATCCCAGAGATAAAGCTGACTTGATCATGGTGGATAAGCTTTTTGATGTGCTGCTAGATTTGGCTAGTCAGTATTTTTTTAAGGATTTCTACTTGGTGTTCATCAAAGATATTGGCCTGCAGTTTTCTTTTTCTGTTGTGTCTCTGCCAGGTTTTGGTATCAGGATGATGCTGGCTTCATAAAATGAGTTAGGGAGGAGTCTCTCCTTTTCTATTGTTTGGAATCATTTCAGAAGGAATGGCACCAGGTCCTCTTTGTATCTCTTATAGAATACAGATGTGAATCCCTCTTGTCCTCAGCTTTTTTTTTTGATTGGTAGGCTATTAATTACTGTCTCAATTTCAGAACTTGTTGCTGGTCTATTAGGGATGTGGATTTTTCCTGGTTTAGTCTTGGGAGGGTGTATGTGTCTAGGAATTTCTCCGTGTCTTCTAGATTTTCTACTTTATTTGCATAGAGGTGTTTATAGTATTCTCTGATGGTAGTTTTTCTGTTGAATCAGTGATGATATCTCCATTATCATGTTTAATTGTGCCTAATTGATTTTTCTCTCTTTGTTATTAGTCTGGCCAGCAGTCTATCTGTTTTGTTAATCTTTTCAAAAAAACAGCTCCTGGATTTATTGATTTTTTTTTTGAAGGGTGTCTTGATCTCTTTCAGTTCTGCTCTGGTTTTAGTTATTTCTTATCTTCTGCTAGCTTTTGAATTTGTTTGCTCTTGCTTTTCTAGTTCTTTTCATTGTGATATTAGGGTGTTGATTTTAGATCTTTCCCATATTCTCCTGTGTACATTTAGTGTTATAAATTTCCCTTTGAACACTGCTTTAGCTGTGTCCCAGAGATTCTGGTACATTGTGTCTTTGTTCTCATTGGTTTGAAAGAACATCTTTATTTTTGCCTTTATTTCATTATTTACCCAGTAGTCATTCAGGAGCAGGTTGTTCAGTTTCCATGCAGTGGTACAGATTTGAGTGAGTTTCTTAATCCTGAATCCTAACTTGATTGCACTGTGGTCTGAGAGAATGTTGGTTATGATTTCTGTTCTTTTGCATTTGTTGAGAATTATGTGGTCAGTTTTAGAAAAAGTGCAATACGGTGCTGAGAAAAATGTATGTTCTGTTGATTTGGGGTGGAGAGTTCTATAGATGTCTATTAGGGCCTCTGGATCCAGAGGTGAGTTTAAGTCCTGAATATCCTTGTTAATTTTCTGTCTCATTGATCTGTCTAATATTGACAGTGGCATGTTAGAGTCTCCCACTATTATTCTGTAGGAGTCTAAGTCTCTTTGGAGGTCTGTAAGAACTTACTTTATAAATCTAGATGCTCCTGTATTGGGTACATATATATTTATGCTAGTTAGCTCTTCTTGTTGCATTGATCCTTTTACTATTATGTAATGCCCTCTTTGTCAATTTTGATCTTTGTTGATTTAAAATCTGTTTTATCAGAGACTAGGACTGAATCCCTTGATTTTTTTTTTTTTACTTTCCATTTGCTTGGTAAATATTCCTTCATCCCTTTATCTTGAGCTTATGTGTATCTGTGTTTGTGAGCTGAATCTCCTGAATACAGCACACCAATGGGTCTTGAGTCTCTAATTTTCCACTTTGTGTCTTTTAATTGGGGCATTTAGCTCCTTTATATTTAAGGTTAATATTGTTGTGTGTGAATTTCATCCTGTCATTATGACGCTAGCTGGTTATTTTGCTCATTAGTTGATGCAGTTTCTTCATAGCATGGATGATCTTTACAATTTGGTATGTTTTTGCAGTGACTGGTACTGGTTTTTGCTCTCCATATTTATTGCTTCCTTCAGGAGCTCTTGTAAGGTAGGTAGGCCTGGTGGTGACAAAATCTCTCAGCATTTACTTGTCTGTAGAGGATTTTATTTCTCCTTTGCTTATGAAGCTTAGTTTGGCTGGAGATGAAATTCTGGGGTGAAGATTCTTTTCTTTAAGAATGTTGAATATTGGCCCCCACTTTCTTCTGGCTTGTATGGTTTCTGCTGAGAGATCTGCTATTAGTCTGATGGAATTCTCTTTGTGGGTAACCCAGCCTTTATCTCTGGCTTTCCTTAACATTTTTTCCTTCATTTTAACCTTGGTGAATCTGAGGATTATGTGTCTTGGGGTCACTCTTCTTGAGGAATATCTTTGTGGTATTCTTTGTATTTCCTGAATTTGAATGTTGGCCTGTCTTGATAGCTTGGGGGAAGTTCTTCTGGATAATACCCTGAAGAGTGTTTTCCAACTTGGTTCTATTCTCCCCATCACTTTCAGGTACACCAACCAAATATATGTTTGGTCTTTTCTCATAGTTCCATATTTCTTGGAGGCGTTTTTCATTCTTTTTTCTCTAATCTTGTCTTCACATATTATTTCATTAAGTTGATCTTCAATCTCTGATATCCTTTCTTCTGCCTGATTGATTCGGCTATCGATACTTGTATATGCTTCACGAAATTCTCCTGCTGTGTTTTTTAGCTCCCTCAGCTCATTTATGTTTTTTTCTAAACTGCTTATTCTAGTTAGGAACTCCTCTAATGTTTTTTCAAGGTTCTTAGCTTCCTTGCATTGGGTTAGAACATGCTCCTTTAGCTCAGAGGGGTTTGTGTTTACCCACCTTCTCAAACCTGCTTCTGTCAATTCATCAAACTCATTCTTCATCCAGTTTCATTCCCTTGCTGATGAGGCATTGTGATCCTTTGGAAGAAAAGAGATGTTCTGGTTTTTGGAATATTCAGCCTTTTTGCACTGGTTTTTCCTCATCTTTGGGGATTTATCTACCTTTGTTCTTTGATGTTGGTGACTTTGGGTGGGGAATTTGTGTAGACATCCTTTTTGTTGATGTTGATGCTATCCCTTTCTGTTTGTTTGTTTTTCTTCTAACAGTCAGGCCCTTCTGCTCAGGTCTGGTAGAGTTTGCTGGAGGTCCACTCCAGACCCTGTTTGCCTGGGTATCACCACCAGAGGCTGCAGAACAGCAAAGATTGCTGCCTGTTCTTTCCTCTGGAAGCTTTGTCCCAGAGAGGCACCTGCCAGATGCCAGCTGGAGCTCTCCTTTATGAGGTATCTGTCAACCCTCTGCTGGGAGGTGTCTCTGTCAGGAGGCCCAGGTGTCAGGGACCCATGTGAGGAGACAGTCTATCAGAGCTCAAGCACTGTGCTGGGAGATCTGCTGCTCTTTTCAGAGGCAGCAGGCAGGAACAGTTGTCTGCTGAAGCTGTGTCCATAGCCACCCCTTTTGCCATGTGTGCTGTCCCAGAGAGATGGGAGTTTAATCTATAAGCCCCTGACTGGGGCTGCTGCCTTTCTTTTAGAGAAACTCTACCCAGAGAGAAGGAATCTAGAGAGGCAATCTGGCTATAGTGACTTTGCCGAGTTGTGGTGGGCTCTGCTCATTTCTAACTTCCCAGTGGCTTTATTTGCTCTGTGAGTGGAAAACTGCCAACTTAAGCCTCTGTAATGGTGGATGCCCCTACCACCTCCAAACTGGAGCATCCCAGGTGGACTTCAGACTGCTGTGCTGGAAGCCAGAATTTCAAGCCAGTGGATCTTAACTTTCTGGGCTCTGTGGGGTTGGGATTTGCTGAGCTGGACCACTTGTCTCCCTGGCTTCAGCCCCTTTTCTGGGAAAGTAAACAGTTCTGTCTCACTAGCATTCCAGGTACCACTGGGGTATGAAAAAAACTCCTGCAGCTAGCTCAAGTGTCTGCCCAAAGGGCTTCCCAGTTTTGTGCTTGAAACCCAGTGGTGGTGTAGGCACCCGAGGGAATCTCCTGGTCTGCAGGTTGTGAAAACTATGGGAAAAGCATAGTATCTGGGCTGGAATGCACCATTGCTCACAGCACAGTCCATGATGGCTTTACTTGCTTTGGGAAAGAGTTCCCCGACCCCTTGCACTTCCCAAGTGAGGTGATGCCCCAACCTGCTTTGGCTTGCCCTCTTTGGGCTGCACCCACCGTCTAACCAGTCTCAGTGAGATAAGCCAGTAACCTCAGTTGGTAATGCAGAAATCACCCACCTTCTTTGTTGATCTCTCTGAGAGCTGCAAATCAGAGCTGTTCCTATTCAGCCATCTTGCCAGACACAATAAAAAAAATTTTTGTCTTTAAAACTTTGTATTTCTGTATAGGTATCTATTAGGAAGCAGAAATCCAGAAAAAGGAGTCCACCCTTTATAGGTATCTATCAGGATGTTGATATAACTATTAGGATACCATTATAGGTATTCTGTATTCTTTTTCCATTGCTGCCCATTCAAGTCAGAACTTATGGCCCACAGAAAATGGAATAAATAAGTCCACAGAAGGCAGTGTACATACTCACTATTGTTTCCTTTGCTCAATTAATAGAAACAGAATATCCATTCCTTGAACCTTATAGGTGGCCGTAATTTTGGAAACCTGGCATTTATTTTTGAATGTTTGTCTTAGGACTCCAGAAAAGTGGAAATAGGAAAAACAGCAGGGTTTTAAAGTTCCCAGTTCTGACCTTTACTGTCTGGAATGTAGTTTACAATGTTATCCATGTTTTCTCTCTGACGTACTTCCTGCTAGAAGGTGGATGAGAAACGGGACTCAGAAAGAGGGCTAGATAAGGCCTAAAATTTTATTGCCAGAATCCAAAAGAATATTATTCTTTTCCAAAGTGTATAAAGTGAAAACTCTCACTTTATTTTGTTTTCTACTCTTCATGTAAACTTAAATACAAGAAAAGATGAAAATGTTTGCTAACAAATATATTGTTATTTTCTATTCTGGCAAATACAGTATCGTGTTCTGTATAATCCTTACATCTTTGACTTCCCCCTTTATTATTCAGAATTTTTTTCTAGAAAAGAGTGAAATAATTCTATTTGACACTCTTAGTGGCAGGGACTGTGCCACATTCTTCTCTATAACCACTTCACAAAGGATAGTAGCTAATACACAGAAGGTTCTCAATAAGTAGGTTGAATGAATAAATATATGAATAATACACATGTTTAAAAGTTTTTCTATGTATTACTCAAAAATTATGGCATTTCTGATATCATCAAGGTTAGAATGTTAGTATCTCTAATTTTATAGGGAGAATTTCTCTATGATTCCTCCTACGGAATTAATACCAGATTTGTTATTCATGCTTCTGCCAGAGTGAGGAGTGTTGGAACTGAAAAATTACCCTTTGTATAAATAAAATATTTTAAAACTATCTGGAGTGTAATGCTGTTTAATAAATACATATTGATAACACATTTAGAGTCCCTTGCATTCAAAGTGCTATAGAACTGGTCATCACTCCTATTGAATTTGGGGTGTAGGGAGGATCATGTAAAAAACAGTATTTATAACTGGTTCACTGTTAAAGAAAGGCTTCTTGGCCATGCATTTCAGTCTGCATTCAAGGTTTTCACTTGTCTCCATTCCTTAACTATTTTTGTTTCCTTCATTTTTATTTTCCCTCAAGAAAGGAAGAGATAATGAACTAAGTATGACTTATTTGTTTTTGTTGTTGCTGTTTAAAGTGAATACTCTTTTGAGTGAAGATTCTATTGTGTACTTGAGTTTGCACTTGGAAAGAAACAAAGCCTTTGTAATCAAAGGCAAAGACAGCACATTTAAGCATTTAATGCTTGCATCTTGATGATTTCATTATTGACTTCTATTAAGCTCTCTCTGGGCTAAGAACCAAACTCCCCCACAGCTCTACAAAGCTGCATTGCTGGATCTATTTGCTATTAAGTTTAAATCCTCATTTCTCCCCATGACACACTTATTGGCTTGGGATGATTTCCTCCCAGTCCTATGGAGACATCTGCAGATGCTGTATTAAGTTTCTAATTCTCTCTCCTTTCCACTTTCTCCAACAATACTTTGCTAAATTTCCTCAGCCACATTTCTCTCTCTCTCTCTCTCTCTCTCTCTCTCTCTCTCTCTCTCTCTCTCTCTCTCTCTCTCTCTCTCTC
>CM052667.1:14830134-14931915 GCA_028533165.1 Leontopithecus rosalia | reverse complement strand
TAAGTATATGTAACTCAGAGATGGAGTATGAGAGACACACGTCTTTGTTTGGTACCTATAACACTTGGTACAAATGGATGTCTCATTTGCAGAATCTATATTCTCCTTTTAAAGTGCATTTTGTAGGGTCAAACCTGGTCAGTTTTACTTTGACTGTGTATTAAGACAACTCTAGATGCTGTAATATACAGATTCTTTAATATCAGAGGCTTAACTCAATAAGATTGTATTTCTACTCAGGTAACAGTCAATGAGGGTGTCCCTAGTTGACAAGTAGCTTTCTTTCACGTCAAGATTCAGGGACTCAGATGTCTTCCATTTTGCATGTCTGCTACTCCCTGATGCCTAGGAGGATTTTGTATTCAGTCAGGAAATCACAACAGAAAATGTGGAGATGGCCAAATTACTTCTTAAAGTCTGCTCTGCTTTCATGTGATGCACATCACTTCTTACATTCATGAGAAATAGTCACATGGCCTCAGCTGGATATAAGGGGAGCTGGAAAATATTGTCTCAGGACAGCCTTATTTCACTCAGAGTTTATTGCTATGTGTATTAGTCCATTTTCATACTGCTATAAAAAACTGCCAAGACTGGGTAATTTATACAGGAAAGAGGTTTAATTAATTTGCAGTTCGGCATGGCTAGGGAGGCCTTGGGAAACTTACAATCATGGCAGGAGGTGAAGGGGAGGCAAGACACATTCTTCACAATACAGCAGGAAAAAGAAATGCTGATCGAAGGGGAAAGACCCTTATAAAACCACTAGATCTTGTGATAACTCACTCACTATCATGAGAATAGCCTGGGGAAAACTACCCTATGATTCAGTTACCTACTCTTGGTCTCTCCCTTGACATGTGGGGATTATGAGAATTATGGGGATTACAATTCAAGATGAGATTTGGGTGGGGACACAAAGTGTAACCGTATCACTGTGGAAGGAAGAGCAAGAATCTTTGGTGGGCTGCGAGCCACAACTTCTTCAGTAATTTAAGTGTTTTTCTAAAAATATCTTTTTTGCTAATTTTAATCCCAGGAGATAATATTTTTTATCAAATTCCAATTTATAGCTGCATTCTGTTTCTTCAGATGCACACTTCAGGAGAAAGTTTTTCTTCAACTGTGATGATGATACTATATGAATGGAGGACATTCTATACGTCAGCATAGAACACAATTACAGGTTGTGGATATTCAGGTTACAAGCTGATAGCTCAATTTGATTGGTGAGTAGCACCCAGGCCTGGCTTAAACTCAGTCTAATGGCATTTATTACGTGTCTTTCTGTGCATAAATAGAACAGAGTCAGCCATTATGCAGAAGATCCACCTACAGCTTATTAACAGTCTTTCAAAAGAATTTGGATCCTTTTCTCATGTAAATAGTAAAGACTGCATATCACTTACACGTCTCAATGACTTTCTAATTTAGTCTAGAACAGAGAGCTGTGGGAAAAACACTGCCCTGGGTGTCAGCACCTCTGCTCTGGCCTCTGTCAGTCACACTCACTCAGTGACCAGGATGTTTCTGTGCCCTAGTTTTATTCTCACACAAGTGATAAAAGTACACCAGATAAGTAAGATCTTAGGTTTCTCCCGCTACTAATACGGGTTGAGTAGCCTCATCCAAAATGTGTGGGACAACAAGTTTTTGGGATTGTGGACTTCTTCTTTCTTCTTTTTTTGGAATATTTGCATATACATAATGAGACCCACTTGTAAACACAAAATTCATTTGTTTTATAAGACCTTATATATACAGCATGAAGATAATCATAGACAGTATTTTAGATAATTCTTGGCCTGAAACAAAGTTTGTGAAAATGTAACCACAGAAGGCAAACAGGTCGCTGTGTCACGATCTCAGTCACCCATATGAATGACCTGTTGTTGTTCGACACGATTATGATTCCTGACCCTAAATGTATTTGCTGTCAATAAGCAATTACTTTTTATACTTATTCACACATCAGTGAATTCGTACAGAAGTGGGAGAGTCCTTTTTCTCTTGGGGATCTGAATAAACTGTTGTACTCCTGTGGTTTGACTGCAACCTGTCACATGAGATCAGGTATGGAATTTTCCATTTGTGACATCATGCCAGTGCTCAGAAAGTTTCAGATTTTGGAGCTTTTGAATTTCAGATCGTTTTGGGGGGCTCAACCTGGAGCCCATTCTTCACTATCTCTCTGTGTCAACAGTTATTCTTCCAAAATCAGAGAGAAAGAAGCAAAGAGAACATTCTTATAGCTAAAGTATCATTTGACTAATTCGGTGATCTTGAGAAGTAGCAGACAAGTCTCTTTTTCTTAAAGCCTGGTAATACAGCTAGTACATTGATAAATTTACTTTTTAAAAAATTTGGGTAAAAGTATTTACAGAACCAGTCTATCACTTCACAAACCGTCAAATACTTAACACTCAGAATTTTATACGGACAATATGGACCAATATTGCTGCAAAGAGATCTAGCATATTTATCATCTTGTGCTCAAAAAGTGGTCTTCAACCTCACCTGTGTGGAACAGCAATCGAAAACCATTCTATTCACTCTTCAGTGCACAAATACACACAGACATTCTGCCTAAGGATTGGGTATGCCACTAATGGATCAACTCTGTTATTATGTCTGACCACCAGCTGCCCAACATGGCAATTAGTTCTATAAAACGCCTAATTTTTCATAGGACGTTAAGCATGGTAACAGCTTTCAGCCAGATGTGTAGTTGTCTTAAAGGAATAGGTGAGAAGAAGAGAAGAGGCCAAACAATACTGATAGAAAACAAGCAATGATTTCAAGTAAGATTACAATGTTTGCTTTAGATGAGGAGAGGCAATGTCCAGGAGACTGTAGAATGAGTTCTAGAAGTGGAGAAAACTTCTCTGTTGACTCATGAGGGACACTGATAACCCAAGAGCCAGCCAATTTCTATCCTTCTGGGCTCTGTCATTACTGCAGCTTTTATGTTACATTTTGAACAGTATTTGGAAAGTTCTTAGGAGGATTGCAGACTAATCACATATATTTCTTTGAATAATGCTTATTGAGATGTCGTGATAAAAGAGAGGGGGCATAAAAATGGTTTACCAATTTAGGGGGCTTGAAATATAATGAACCTGAAGAGTTTTCAAACAATGCTAACTGCATGTTTATTCGAAATGAGGAGAGAGAGGAATATTTTTGTTGATTAGCGTAGGACTAGGAGAAGGTTATTGTTACAGATACTAAACCAGAGAGTTTTTCTCTTGCTGCTAAAGTCAAACACAGTAAAGTCAAAGGAGCTACACAATACTTAATAATAACAATAGCCATTCTTTTTTGTTTGTTTGTTTTGTTTTGTTTTTTGAGATGGGGTTTCACTGTTGTTACCCAGACTGGAGTGCAATGGCAAGATCTCAGCTCCCCAAAACCTCCGCCTTCTGGGTTCAAGCAAATCTCCTGCCTCAGCCTCCTGAGTAGCTGGGACTACAGATGTGCACCACTGTGCCCAGCTAATTTTGTATTTTTAGTAGTGACGGGGTTTCACCTTGTTGACCAGGATGGTCTCAATCTCTTGACCTCGTGATCCACCCGCCTCAGCCTCCCAAAGTTCTAGGATTACAGGCTTGAGCCACCGCACCCGGCCACAATAGCCATTCTTAAAGAAGCTTCTATTATGTACAAGTCCTATAAGGGTTCTTTATATACTTACCCATTGAGTCATTATAATATCTCTAAAACATGTATTTTACAAAGAAATTGAGACTCATAGCATTGAGAACATTTTCCAAGGTCAAAAATTTAAACCCGTGTTTCAATTTCATACTCTCATAAAGCTCAGTGCTTTTCCTAGCATCCTTTTGGTCTTCCTTTTGTTTCTTTCGAGAAAATTGCTTTCTTTTGTATAAACGAGAATCAAAGGAGAAAGGAATATAGAGAACACTTAGAGAGTTAACTAATAATTCGAAGACTATAAAATCAATATTTTGTAACCAATATACACACACAGTGGCAGTTAAGTTCTTTTGACTCTAAAATGATTGGGCCAGCTTTGTAACATGTAAGCATCTGAGAGTCATATCAAAACTGAAAGATTTTATCTTGCAAGCTAGAAATTGGGAATGAGGGAAATAAATGGTTACCTTTCTGAAGAACTAGGACAGGGAAGAAGTTAAATGGAGTAGTATTTGCTAATAGCTGGGATAGATACCTAACTCTAGATAATACTTTTCATTTTCTTATACTCGCTCTAAGTTGCATATGCCTTCTCACTAATAAGCAAATATTTATGGTACTTTTAAATGACTTGTTTTAGAGAGAAAACATAGTTTTCGGAGAGTCTTATATTTCATTTTTTTCTGTGTTATTTGTGCCTAAAACAATGCAGCATTGACATAGCTGAGTATATTTCTCTAACTTGTAACAGATACACAATTTATAAATACCAAGTTTATAAAGAAATAACCTTAAGTTTTAGTTTTGCAAACCTAAATCCATAAACTACAGAGAAATGTGCCCTTAAATTCATTCTGTAGGTTCCATCACTTTATAGGAATTTCTCTATTTCATTGATTCCATAATTTAAAAATTCTAGGGTCCTTAGAGCTCATTTAGTGTAGTGTTTATAAGCTTTTTTTCTCATTCCATTTTTCACTTATATAAAACAAAATAAATTATATTAAGATTATGCTTAGCAGGATAGAGTAAATACTGAACAATGTGATTTTGCTAGGCTGAATTGGCTTAAGGGTCACAAACCAATGTAATAAACTTTTTTGATGCCTCAAGAACTAGTTTCTGTCTGCATGGGAGTGATGTAGCTTTCATTGAGAATGCACCTTCTAGTTCAGTATTTTCGTTCTACAAATGAAGAAATGGAGCCTTCACAGGAAAGCAAGAATAGGTGCGCCACAACTAGATATCCAGTCCAAAGTATAGCACTCGGTGTTCTCACGTCAGAATTCTTCCCCAACTCTGCTCCACTTCCTGATCCTGAGACTGAGGGGCAGATCTGAATGGGCATCATATGCCAAGATGAACTCTGAACTCCTCTGTTGGCAGCCACCCTCCACATGAACATGTATGGGGTGGGATCGGCACAGTGAGCCCTTATTTCTAGTCTGATTTTCATCCATAGACTTGCCAAGTAAAGAAGACTGTGAGCAGCAGGCTCTGGACCGACATCTGTTGGGTTCAGATCACTACTCACTTTGAAGTTCAGAACCAGTGGCCATTTTACTATGGGTTTCTCAGACAAAGAATTTGAGAAATCAATATCTATTGTTGACAGCAAGAGTAGTTCTGGAAACCAATTGCCTGCCCACTCTCAGAATAAGCACTCAGAGAAGCCATGTTTCTAATTAAAAAAAATGTAATGAGTTTTCTTTGCTACAGGGCTTACCATTGAAAGCATCTCCTCCTTTAGATAACTTGACTGAATGGATTTTACCAGTGGCATCCCTCAGAATCAGAGCTGAGTAGAGGTAAACTGGTGCAGAAGCGTTTCCTGTGTCTCTATTTCTGCCTGCAGGGATTCCAGTATGTTCTTAGGATGAAGTACTTAGAACCGGAAAGCAAAGCAGGTGGCATTTCTGAGGCATGATAAACAAGGCAGGTACCTAAAGTACTATGGTTATGGCTGAGAATTATCATGTAGAGTGGTGGGGTGTTGAAATAAACTATTTACATGTTAGGATCAGTAATTTATTTATATGTTATTGCTGTTCTGCAACTCCCAGTGGAGTTTCCCTCTCACATGTTTAATATCAAATAACTTTGAACAGCCCATATACAAATTTCATAAAATGAAAATTTTGCAAAGCAACCTTAAGATTTTTCATTTGCTGTCTGGTAGCAGTCGCTCCTGGGTACTGAAACAGTGAGAGCTTCTGTCCTTGCCTAGCATACTGGTCACTAGATGCTGGTGGGTGGGAGGAGGTCTTGCTCCTTGCCTGAGTGTAAGGATATTTAAGGACTTGCATTCACCTATATTGGGATAAAGGAAGAAAGACAAAGCAAACAGAAGAGAGGAGAGTGCTCATCTTCTGATCTTTGAGGTTCAGTTAATGATGTCATCTGTGCGGGTTTTGGAAATTCAGCTGGGCAAGAGTTGCCTATACTGTCCTAAGCAAGATGAAAAATTGATTTTACTTACATATCAGTTAAGAAAGAATGGCTGAGTTGTGCTTCCAGTTTAATAATCAGTATTTTCCTTTCTGGAGGATTTTCTCTCATAGTACTAAGGAACTCTTCTTTACCCTCTGATTTTCCATGTAAAATATTTTTTAATGATGTTCCACTTAATATGTATTGTGGGCAATCTGCTTGCTTGTTAAACTCCTGTGACTTCATTTTCTAAATTGCATGTCTGTTTTAAAGATGCTGGTAGAAAGAAGTGTACTCCTTGGACGTCTAGAATCCTCTATCATACTCCTCATGATCCCTGAAGCTGATGTGCTGATTTATTGATTCCCTCATCCCCCAGGTGGCCATCATGCATGGCAGGGGAAGTCAGAGAATTCGAGCCGTTTTCTTACAGGCTCATATGTGTCTTATAGGTTTTATCATTGTCTCTGTGCTTCATGATCTGTGAAAGGCTTGGAAGCCTTGGCCTAGACCATTATGGCTACACATTTTTCTGCTACCATCAAAGTTTAAGGATAGCAGTTCTGTTTGTCCCAAGAAAAAATTTGCTGGTCACAAGTAGGATGGTGGGGCCAAGGATGATGAATATATTTATTGTCTTTCATGAATACAATCTTGTGCTGGAAAAAAAAATTATTTGAGACAGGAGCTTGCTGTGCCACCCAGGCTAGAGTACAGTGGTGATCACAGCTCACTGCAGCCTTGACCTTTCAGGCTCAATGATCCTCCCAACCTCAGCCTCCTCAGTAACTGGGACTACAGGTGTGCATCACCACACCCAGCTAATTTTTAATATTTTTGTAAAGACAGGATCTCCCTATGTTGCTCAGGCTGGTCTCAATCTCCTGAGCTCAAGTGATCCTCCTGCCTCAGCCTCCCAGAGTGCTGGGGTTGCCAAAGTGCTGGGATTGTAGGTGTGAGTTACCACATCCAGCCTGGAAAATTTACATACAAGGTTTAAGGCAATCCCTATCAACTGTGTGATACATATATGATTATAATTATGTTAACATAGAAAATAGAGGTTCTAGGTGTTTGATTCTTTTGTTGCTCAAATCAACCCAACTAGTAGAGAGAAGAAAATTAGCTAAAACCCAATTCTGCCCGCATTCTAAAGACCATGCTCAAAAACCAAACAAGCGGTAGTAGGATAAACATATCTGCCAAGGCCCTTCACCCCCTCCTCCATCTGACTGCAAACTCTGTGAGGGTCAGGCTGGGCTAAGTACTTTGTGAATCTCCCAGGATATATAGGGCATCTGGTGATGAGTGGTATGATTGGAAAGAGAATATACTCTTCAAAATTTTGTTTTCTTAAAAAAGCAAAATCAATAAGCATAGAGTAGAATTTATAGGCCAGGAAACAACAGTGATTATTTTACACAGCACAAAAATCGTCTAAAATTAGTTATTAGTACATTTTAAAATAGATTCAATTAATTGTAAAACACAATTAATTCGCAAATTCAGGGGAAGGTATTTCATAAAATAAGGTGCAACTGTGTTTCCACCTTTCGTCTTTGGAAGATTGAGGTCTAAACTTGCGTTCCATATACGTGGTGTAAATCAAGATGCAAAGAGGATAGCTGTTAGAACCCAGTGCAACATAAGCAATAGGCTCCACTCTGTGGCAAGGTGAACTCTATGTAGGGCTTCTGGCTGAGAATTTAAAGCCCAGTGGCAAAAAGGACTGAAATCTAAAACAATGGAGAAAATGCACAGGAAAAATGTACGTGTTTAGTTAAAAACCAGAAAACCTGGAACACTCCTTAACCTCTGGATAAGTCCATTCTAAAACAAATGAGGAAGAAGTAGAACCTTGAAGAGTATCTGTCAAAAGTACACGTTTTTATTGAGAGAAACCTATGACATAGTAATACTGTTGATTACGGTGCTAGAATTCATAGTTAGAATCTAGAGGAAAAAGTGAAAGTCAAGTTAGAAATGGGTCTACACAGTCCTAACCTTTGAAAGGGATATCTCAGGTGAAATACTCTGTTCTTTTTTCTACTCATAGAGTAGAAAAGTGGTGCTAGGTAGGCCACTAGTCACCTGGAAGTATTTTCTGAGTTTGAAGTCAATCTTGATTTTTCTTTTCTATATGCCAGTGTGTACACATACTCTACACACACCACACACACACACAAACACGCACACACACACACACACACACAGACATTGACAAAGAGCAACAACTTTTCACATTCACATTACCTGATATTTTAGGATAGCTATTCAGGAAGCTCCAATTTGATAGAAAATCAGGCAAGAGTGAACATAATCACTCAACATTCTTCTGAAGGCCAGAGCAGCAGCAGTGGGGGATTTTATGCTAATAGCACCCATAATCCCATGCTAATTTATTTTATCAAATTAAAGCAAATGCTGCTTTTTGACCCCAGGGACCTTCCATTATTTCTCTGGGTCCCCACAGTAAGCTAGAATCCATTTAGTAGAAGAGTTTGCCAAGAATATAAATTAATAAAACAGGATTAAAAGGAGACATGGTTATAACTGATTCCTTAATCCCAGTGAATAATTAATGATTGTAATTCATGACTTGGCTGAATTCTTCTTGTATGTGAATAATAAATAGCTTTAAAATAAACTTTCAGGGAAAACCAACTGAGGCAAACTTCTGGCTACTGAAGCTTTTCTTGAAGGCATCAGTGTTACTGAGGCAGAATCTGAAGAGGCCTTCTAGGTCTTCATGCTTTTCAGTTCATATTTCAGGGTGGAAGACTAATTCCACTATCCACAAAAATCTCCTATACTTAATTATAAAAATATATATTTTGAAGTTTTACAACCATTATAAGGTAGAAGCCTAGTATTAGATTTGGGTTCTAGTTCAACAAAAGTAATTATTAATAATAATATAATAGTGTCCAAAAACTCAAGTCCAAGATTGATTCTCTTTCATACACTTATTCAAAATAAATTTCTTAGAGGCAACTGTGTTCAAACACTAGTCTGAAAACTAAAGAAAAGCAATGTGTTCAAAAAAGACAACTCTGGCCCTTACTTCACCAATAAAATATAATCTGTCTGACATTCTTATAATGGTGTGAATAAACTCAAGCAGAGTAGATTGTTTCTATGATGGCTGCATAATTTTGCCCATTACCGAATACCATTTGTATAAAGCAACTGTTTGAGTCTTGGTTACCAAGCAGTGTTATTTCTTCCATTGGTTCCCCATTGCTCCAGAATATTGCCTTGCTCTTTTCCCTGGGTATTTATTAGCTATATGTGACATCAAAGGGACAAATAGAATGTCACATGAGATTGATTCATGAGCACGTTCTCATTTTTCCAGTGCATATCACCTGTTTCTTGTGTCCTGAAACCTTCTAATATATACTCTAGTTCTACAAAGAGAAAACTACATTTAAATGTTCTGTACTGTTCTCAAAAACACTTTGTAACACCTGTTTCTGCCATAAATCATGTAAGCTACCTACCCACAAACATGATTTTTAAAAAATCGGTATCATTTCCTAATTGCAATATATAAAGAAAAAAATCAAAGAAAATTAATATGTAATAATGCATTATGTACTTTGATATAGAAATGCATAGGAATGCTAAACTAGAAGTCATAATTAAGTCATTGAAGCTTGCATCATATGGAGATTTGCTGTGAATATGACAGCTACAGATGTAAACTGTAACATGTGTGGTTGTGGAATGCTTGATACCATGAGCAGTTTTTCCTGCCGTGAAGTAATTTTCCAAAATGGTTACCAGGTTATGTAAAGTTTCAAGCAAAATGAAGCAAACTCTTTCCTCAATGGACATAGAAGTTATCATCCTAGAAATCTCCATGTGTACTAAAATCATACAAAAACATATAATATTTTACATGTAACGTAATTTTAAAACTCAGACTATCTAAGGCAGATTTTTTTTTCCCCACATGAATGTAATGTAGGACACAGGATTTTCATTCTTAATGTGCTGCAGATTCAGGTCCCTACTCACTGCATGTCAGTCATTCTCCACATTCACTGTGACAACCAGAAAGCTCCCACACATTTATGAGATGCCTTCTGGAAAGCAGTGTCATCAGTATCATCCTCTATTAGTGGTAACTACTGGAGATATTTGTAGCTAATCTATTTGGGAATTTGTAAAGAAGAAACTTTTTCTTTGAAAAATTTGATCGAAGACTTAACATTTGCAATTGAAGAATCAAATGTGTTATTATTTCCATATTTGAGCTAAGTATTATGGCCAGATTCAGGGTGTGATGAACAAAAGAAATTGGGTCTTCGGAGAGTTCAGTTTAGCTGCCATTTTCTTCTATTTTTCACAACGTACCACATCTGAATTAAAGAATGGGAATATTAGCCTTTTGCAAACTTTCAGGAAAGGAACCATTTATTTATGGATTGATTTGTCAAATATTTATGAAGACTGCTTTGTTTCTGATGCTGTAGAAGATTAAAGAAGTAAAATAGGTGCGTCCTACTCTCATGGGATTTAGCTCATGGGAAGATAAAGTAGACATAAAAAGCATTTTTTAAAAAAATAATCTGCTGCTTCTATAAAAATGACACGATTAAAAAAAATTGTATTTAATTATTTAATTTAGAGACAGGGTGTGTTATTTTGTTCACACGCTGCTATGAAGAAACACCTGAGACTGGGTCATTTATAAATAAAAAAGGTTTAATTAACTCACAGTTCCACATGGCTGGGGAGGCCTCAGAAAACTTGTAATCATGGTGGAAGGCACCTCTTCACAGGGTAGCAGGAGAGAGAATGAGTGCAAGCAGAGGATACTTATAAAACCATTGGAGCTCATGAGACTCACTCATTATCACAAGAACAGCATGGGGGAAGCTGCTTCTGTGATCCAGTTGCCTCCACCTTGTCCTACCCTTGATATGTGGGGATTATGGAGATTATAATTCAAGGTGAGATTTGGGCAGGGACACAGAGCCATACCATATCACTGGGTCTCACTGTGTCACCCAGGCTGGAGTACAGGAACGTGATCACAACTCACTGCAACATCAAACTCCTGAGCAAATGATCCCCCCACTTCAGCCTGCTGAGTAGGTGGGAGTACAGATGCATGCCACCATGCCCAGCTATTTTTTGAATTCTTTTGCAGGGGTGGGATCTTGCTTTGTTGCCCAGGCAAGTTTCCAATTCCTAGCTTTAAACATTTCTCCCACCTTGTGCTAGGATTTAAGGCATCAGCCACCATATCTGGCCTAAAATTTCACAAATTTTAATATGAATCCAAGCCAAACAGCAGTTGCTATTAACTATTTTCCAGATAAAATGGTTCATGAAAAAGAATATTGTACCTAAATTTTCATCCTCTTGTTCCATGTATACATTGCATAGGAAAGCTGAGAACTGATTCCAGCATTTGCAGATGCCCAAATGGGGTTCTTATCTATATAAATAATTTGATTTTATAGTGTATTATAAAATATATGCACCCATGCAAGGTACAGTGATTTGTTAATGAAGTTTTAGGATAATGAGCAATGAGAAAAGAGGTAACTAAATGTTTATTTTCCAATGAATGCATGAGAAGATTACCTATATAATCCAGGTACCGTATTTTCCTATTTGTGTCTAAGGACTATCTCTTTGTATTATTTATTGCCAAATGCACCATTCTTGAATAATTTCATATTTCACCATGAGAAAAACCTGAGAAATATGAATCTTTGCTGTTTTTTTTAGTTTGTTTGTTTGTTTTTTGTGAGATGGAGTTTCACTCGTTACCCAGGCTGGAGTGCAATGGTGCCATCTCGGCTCACCACAACCTCCGTCTCCCGGGTTCAGGCAATTCTCCTGCCTCAGCCTCCTGAGTAGCTGGGATTACAGGCACACGCCACCATGCCCAGCTAATTTTTTGTATTTTTAGTAGACACGGGGTTTCACCATGTTGACCAGGATGGTCTCGATCTCCTGACCTCGTGATCCACCCGCCTTGGCCTCCCAAAGTGCTGCGATTACAGGCTTGAGCCACCAAATATAGGTCTTCTTGTGTGTACACTTTCCAGTGCCATTCGTTTAATGCTAGTGACCTCATTATTTATGACGTTGCATCATCAGTTGTGCTGCCTGTGAATACTGTCCTCCAGTGACTGTCCCTCACTGATGGTGATCGTAAATGCAAACCCCATTCAGGACATGGAAGCAAATGTGTGTAATAATTTTTTAAAGTTTACTATTTATAATTTTGTAACATAAAACATCTTACAACCATATCTTCTCTTGCACACTTTAGGCAGACATCACTGCATTTTTAGAAGGTACTCTCTTTCAATATTGACTCTACCTCCACTTTCTACCCATCACCATCAATGTGAAGAATAGATGAGAAGAAAAAAAAATGTGGCATATTTGCTTATTAAATGTCCACCTCTTGTGCAGTGGGGTATACTGAATAATAACCCCAAAATATTGCAAGGTTCTAATTCCTGGAACCTGTCAATGGCATCTTACATGGCAAAAGAAACTTGGCAGATATGATTCCGTTAGGAATTTCAAGATAAGCATCTTATCCTTATCTTGAAGGGAATATTGGCCTTTTACAAACTTTCAGGATATTATCCTGGTTTATCAAGGTAGGCCCTAAATGCAAACAAGTGTTCTTATAAGAAGAGGCAAAGGGAGATTTGACACAGGAAAGAAGATTACCATGTGGCCAAAGAGGTAAAGACTGGATGAGGTGGCCACAAACAAAGGAATTCTGACCACCAGCAGTAGCGCAGAAGTGAAAGAAGACATTCTCCCCTAGAGCTTCCGTAGTGTGGGCCTGCTGATACCTTGATTTCCGCCTAGTGAAACTGATTTTGGACTTCTGGCTTCCAGAACTGTGAGAGATCAAACTTCTGTTGTTCCATGCCATCAATCAAGTTTGTGGTAACTTGTTATAGCAGTCAAAGACAATACTTTCAGTGGGCTTAAGAAAGACCCAGAAGAGCAGATCATTACTTCATTGATTTGAGGCAAGATAATGCAATGATTAGAAGGACTCATTAGAATTATAGATCAACTGTCTTGAAATCTTTCAGAGAATGTATGTACAATCACCCACAGAATATTTCCTGGTATATAGCAAAAATACTGCAGAGGTCGTGCTAGTGGTCATGGGCACATGGAATAAAAGACATCTACCATCATCTTCTCCCTGTGGCTCTGGAGATTAGAGGCAGTGCTGCTGCCAGAACACAAAGGGCCAAGGCTGATGCAAATACCTTCATATGCAGTTAAAGCCCAATGGTCACAGTGAGGCAGGACACATAGTCGAGAAAGAAACCATGACCCTAGGATATGGCAACCGTGGTGACCAGAGTAAGCCCAAGGATTCACACTGTAGTATAGCTCATTCAAGCAAAGCTATCCGCAGTAGGAGATTTCCACTGTAGACAGCATGCACATTTTGATTTTACCTGTCCTCAGACTGACTCTTTGTTCATTAAAATAGTAAAAAACACACCCCTGGGTGGAGATTTAAGATGCTAATGAGACATGCAATGTATGAGCAAGCGTATATAGCTACTGTGCACGTGCACCCACAGGACCACCGAGAACATGCTTACTGGTCACACCTTTTCCCACCCCCTTCTGAATAATGCAACACTCCCATAAAGGGGATTTCCCCATAAGGAGAGCCTCCCGAGTGCCTTTCTTTGCTGTCTCATCCTTACGAGCAGCCTGCTCTGAATTCTCGCTCTCTCAGGGTGTACTTTTTATTCTGCACCTAAGTTTCAAAATATACTTTTTCTTTGGCAGTAAAGTACTTTGTGCTCCATCTCCTTTGCTGTGTGTCTCTAGTTTAGTCTTTTAAACTAAAAAGACCAAAACCATGGTCTCACAACAGCCATAAACAACAGATGAACAACTGGTAGCCCAGATCCTTGAGCTCATCTTGTTTCCCATGTGAGTGAACTGATCTTGTTTCCTGCGTGAGTGAGCACCACCCAAAAATCAGTGTGTCAACACCATTCTAGAAACCGAATCCTGTACAATCCTGCACAATACTCATTTGCTAGAGAGAATGACCCAGGCCATTCTCCTGAAATGAGTTTCAGACAGGGGGCCCTAATACTATACCTAATAATGTGTCCTGGAGCTTCTTGAGTTATCCAGCCAACGCAACATACGGAGTAAAGGGTTAGAGGGTACCCCAAATGGGAGAAAAGGGGTCCAGAACTCATCTGGTTTCTTGTCTGAATTTGGAGCACCTCGTGTGGGAGCACTGATGGCCCCAGTTAGTCCCAGGCACTGAAAGTGGACCTGGAAAATTTTGAGGTCGACACATCAAAGCTTCAGAGATCAGGCTCCTGAGGTGCAGTGTTCAGGGAAGGCACTCTGTTTATGTCTAAGGATATAGAAGAATTCATCAGTATCCTAAAGAAGTAAAGTATACTGCTGTGGGGAAATATATATTTTAAATTTCTAGTGGAACTTCCAGTCTTTCCATTTCAAGAAAATTGAAAATGAATGTGCCCACAGCATGATTCCTTTAGAACAGCCTAATTCAATTTGAATCTTCAGTCTGTGTTAATTACTTAGGGTTTAATAAAATTTGAATAGTTAGAATTTAGAGCTTCTTAGAGGTTTTTGTATATTGCAACAACAAATTAACTTCTAATCCTAATTATTTAACTATTTGTTGAGAGTATATTGCATTTAGAATACTATGCTAAATTTTTTTTATTAGAACAAATAAATGATCAAACCCAAACCTTGCTTTCAGGAGACTTATAATCTATGTAGCAAAAGTAAGAGGGGGAAAGACTAATGAAATACATAGAAGACCAATTTATAATCTTGACTACAAAAGGTATTATTTCATGACTTAACGTAAGTTAGAATACAATTAATTTGTGTGTGTACTGAAATAGTTTATCAAGTCAGTTAGTCAAAATATAAAATTCCCAAAAAGTGTATTCAATATTTCTAGTCTGTTAACATTGGTTTTAAATTAGCTGGAATCTTAGGCTAGCCTTGGAAGCAAAACTCAACATATATTTAATCAATAAATCTATCACTTATATTTTTAAAAGCAGCAATTAAATCCACTTAACAATCATGCAAAAAGAAGCTGATGAATTCTTCCAGCATGCGGAAACCTCAATTGCCAGCTTCCCTCTCTCCCAGAAAAGTACTCTCTATCTTAAAACTGCCAAATACAGGAAGTAACCACTCAGTAAATTTTTTATTTTATACACTCAAAAAGAAATGGGCTCTGAGTATCCTCCTTTACCTGGGAGATAAGACACTGATCATTTTGCTGACTCTCAGTTGGAAGGAAGCCAGGGTAATAATGGCTATCTGAGGATCTTCAAAGATTTAATCTTGGAGATGAGTTCTTTGCAGGGCTCAATTCCTTTTGCTTTGCCAACCTGTCTGCTTTCTGAAATGGCCATTAAAGGTACCTGACAGAGGTGTACACCCCCTGAAAGCCAAATTATGGGACTACATTTCTGCAGAGCTCAGCTACACTCACTGGAGGAGACTACAGTGCTGCGTAGAATCAACAGCTGTGCTTCCTGGGTCCCTGCAACCAAGCCCAGACTTTGTGCTGACTGAGCCCAGGCATCTGCAAGGCAAATATGCACACACTGTGGAGGATGTGTGGGAGGGTGGAGGAACAGAGGGAGCAGGAAAAGCAAATCTGGAAGCCGAGCTCCAGTTGAGAGAATTCATTCGTCATTCATTCATGTGCTAATCATTCATTCATCAAAGGTTTCTGAGTGTCTGCTGTATGAAAAACAATGTTCAACATGCTAGGATACAAGGAGAAACGACACAAAGGCTCTCCCCTTATGAAATAACATTCTGTGGGGAAAAAATTACTATAAGCAAATTTTAAAATATATGAAGGCATGACAAGTGCTATGAGGAGAAAGGCAGGAAAGTTAGAGTGAGGCTAAGCTGCTATAGTAAAGAAATCCAAGACAAACTGAGTGACTTAAAGAGTTTGATAGAAGTTTGTTTCTTGCTTAATAACTTGAGGTGGGTATTCTAGGTTTGGGGACGGCTTGCTCTATGTGGTCATTCATAGATTTAGTTTCCTTGTGTTGTGTCACTGCAGAATTCCACAGGGCCATGTTGTTATCTTCATGATTGTGACACAGTGGCTTCCTTGAAGAAGGAGGTTAATGTGTGTGTTTTTTTGGGTTTTTTGTTTTGTTTTGTTTTTTTAAATTGAGACGGAGTTTCGCTCTTGTTACCCAGGCTGGAGTGCAGTGGCGCGATCTCGGCTCACTGCAACCTCCGCCTCCTGGGTTCAGGCAATTCTCCTGCCTCAGCCTCCTGAGGAACTGGGATTATAGGCACGCGCCACCATGCCCAGCTAATTTTTTTTTGTATTAGTAGAGACGGGGTTTCACCATGTTGACCAGGACGGTCTCGATCTCTTGACCTTGTGATCCACCCGCCTTGGCCTCCCAAAGTGCTGTTCATGTGGTTTTAACAGACTTGATGGGAGGGAAAGTGAGAAGCTTGGGAACACATCATGACCAAATCACATTGTAGGTTTTGATAAGATTTTGGAATTAACTCTCTGTGGGAATGATATAAAAGGAGAAAGAATCGTGAAGGGGAAAAAAAGAGAAAGGACCTGGAAGTCGTGTTGGCTAAAGCTGGAGCACAGGCAGAGTAGAGAGAGCTGTAAAAATGTGAAACACTTTTCTCCATGTAAAGTTTATTGACCCCGTGGCCATCAAATGGAGAGGAGAAGTCCATTTTATGATCCTACCTTCCAACTTTGGATACTATGGGCTTTCCAAGAAAAAAGATTTGACTTCTTCGGGTTTATGCTGTCATTATCAAGAACAAGTATTGAAATAGTCTTTTAACTGCCACCATCGTTCAAGAAAAAGATTACTGAAAGTACTTTAGCCTACAGTATTTACAGCAGTTCCTCCTACTACTTAACATTTTATTTATACTAATGAAAAAGCACTTAAATTCATTTGTATAGGTTGCTCTTTCTCAAAGATGGAGAATAATGACTATGTACTATACATATATGAAAATGACTTATTTCATTATTCTTCCAATAGTTGTTCCTGATAACAGGAATTTAAAATGCAGACTCAAATTTTGCTTAATGCACTAAAGACGTGACAATTTATGAAGCTTTTCCCCTGCTAATGAATGCTTTTCCCAATTGTTATCTAAGCACTTGGTAAGTGGACAATTAAAATTTTAATGTTTCTCCTAAATATAGGACATAACATTAAAATAGAGAACACTTCCTACTTTTCACTTTAACAAGATTCAAAAATCAGACCTTCAAGAAATAAATTTCCCTGCTACATTATCCTTTCATTGCAGCCATTATGGAAAAATGCCAATCCTGACTAAACTTAGTTATTTACCTTATTTGACTATGTATCCAAGATGCTAAGTGCTACTAGAAAAAAAAAATTAAAAGACTTACAGATTGGAAACATTTCTGGATCTTCAGCCATGGCCAGCAATTCTAGTATAGTTTCCTGATTCATTTTCTTACTTGGTCTACACCTGCTTTGTTGTTTCCAATCTTCTCCCTGCCCTTTAAACATTTCAGCCTCAGCAGAGACCTCCCCCATCACTAGCATACAGGAACCCTATACTTACTGACACCAAATTTGCT
The DNA here is from genome assembly GCA_028533165.1 of Leontopithecus rosalia. Taxonomy (NCBI): domain Eukaryota; kingdom Metazoa; phylum Chordata; class Mammalia; order Primates; family Cebidae; genus Leontopithecus; species Leontopithecus rosalia. Next base: position 14,914,163 of record CM052667.1, on the reverse strand, counting down.
AATCCGTACACATTTCTTCCACTCTTTTTTTTCTTTCCTTCTTGTTAGGGTAGAAGAAGTTCCTCTTTTTTTGCGGAAGCCAAATGCTTACCTGTGCCCTGGGTCCCATCTTCTCTAGCATCCTTAGGAATTGTATTCATTGATCAGTGCCTCTACTTTCGATAGCTTCAACCTTTCCTTTTCTGCTGGCTCTTTTCTATTAGCCTTTGTTTCTCTCATTTTAATATTTCATCTCTTTTGCATTTCTGTAGGTTTTGTTGCTGTCCCTGCTTCCTTAATTTCCTTTTATTTCTACTTAATTCCATTGGGGAGACCACTAGTCTGGCTTCTGCCTTCACTACTCCTTTGAAACTGTCTTACTTAAGGTCATCAGTGAAAGCTTGTTGCTAAATCGAATGGGTACATTTTGCAAACATCTTTTAAGTTGTCTAGAGTTTTGATACTCACAATGCAATTCTCAGAATGGTGGTATCATCACCTCAAAATGCAGAATTTCAGGTCCCACATTAGACTTACTAAATCAGAATCTCAACAAACAGAATCTCAAGGAATTGTGTTTTACCTGTAAAGGAATTATAAATGGTGTATTCTTTTACATGCTTTACTTTGGTAACTACTAATGTAGATAAAGGATATGTAACATTTCTTCCAAATTTCACACACATGATCCAACATTGTTCTTTCAACTCCAGACACCAGTCATAGGACTAGACACTGCCATAGCCTGTGGAAGTTTTTCCTTGAGAAGAGTATAGTTGATGGGTAAGGGATGTTAGTTTCCCTTTCTTGACCCTGTGGTTTATCATGCCAGGGAAAGGTTTATGTCTATTGTAGTGAAAAATAGTTAGATTGGGTCACCGACATCTGTCAAAGGGAACTTAGGTACCAACCACAGCAATTCTGAAACAAATAAAGATTCATTCCCCATGGTATTCCTCTCTTTTATTTCTTATTTTTGAAGCAGAACCCGAAATGGTTTCAAAAATAAGAAAATAAAAGGAAGGAAGTAGTTCTACTCTTTACCAGGTCTCAAAGTCTGTGGCATCAGCAATAGGCATTATTCTACATGAGTTATTGGCTTCTATGTAAGTCAAAATTGAAGCTGTAAGGAATGAAGCAAACTCTGCTGTCTGGGAAGAAAAATAATTTATTTAAATGATATTGGGGGGCTCAAGAAATAGGAGGGAGGGCTAACCAATCAGGCTTGAGCTCGTGTTTCAGAAATGTCACCCACAATCGTGTTGCCGAGTGGTCTGATGAGGAGAACACTGGTTCTTCAGCTCCTGAACACTGATGCTATGGTTAGCGGATCTGCCACTGCTCCGTCACAAAGCCGACTGTAAAAAAGTTGGCTCAAAGCTTCTGCTACCACCTTCACCAGAACATAGATTCCTCATGGTTTTATTCCTTCATGTAGCTCGCTTCTCATCAGAATCTCCAGCAGATGTTCTCCTCCCTCTTTAACATTTTATTTAGAAACTTTCAAATCTAGAGAGCAGTTGAACGAATAATGTCATTTATAATATTCTCCAGCAGGTGCTTTTAGTAGGTGGCATTTGGATCCCATACTTGTACTCTAGTTGCAAAGAAAGCCAGAAAAATATAGTTTCTAGTAATAATCACCGAACCTAATCATTTTGACTCAACAAATTTATCATTCTCAAAGTTGTATAGTTCGGTAATACTTAGGAAAGCAACCACTTTTATGGTCAGGTCTGATTATCTAAATACAAACACATTCAATATGGCTTTGACTTCTTTTTCAAGGCAAAATAATCATTCCCTTTAGGAAATTTTTATGCAATGTTTTCAGACTTCATTTTTCTTTACCTTTCTGCACCATTTGGTATCATCTTGTATTGTTTAATGTTTCTCTTCCCTGTAAGATGGAAACTCCATGAAAGCACAAAGTGATTCTGAGAGATGTCTCAAAAGTAGACTCTGTTTCATCTCTAGTGCTTAGTAGCTAGTAAAGTCTAAGGAATACATGCTGAATGATTTCATATATGAATGAAGAATAGGCTAATGGGTATGTTTCAAAATACAAATACAATTCCTAACTTGCATTTTCCCATTTATAAATTTTATTTTTTGTGATTTTTTGAGATATAATTTATAAATGTATTACTAGTTCTTCTACCTTAGTAAATTGCATAGAAATTTCACAAACTGATTGATATGAATATTTGAGGCAACAAGACTGAAGATGAAAGATATTTTTTGAAGTGTAGATAAATACTGTTGAGAGTGTTCTGTTTGGCTTGTATCCCCATTTATGTTAAAGAAACTGGGGGTGTTTTTCAGTTTAAAAAAGATGAAATCTAGAGGGATAGGTAACTTGTCCAAAAACAAATGTAGAAATACTGAAACTAAAAGTCAACTTGTTTAGGTATCCATCTATAATTACTTTTCTATTACATAATGCTGTTCTTCAATTTTTTTGCTATATGAAGAAATAAAGATTTTTCAATATTGTATCTAAATGTAGAATCAAATATGTAACTTATCCAGAGGATAACATCATCACAATAGGGAAAGAGCCCTAAGTTAGTACAGAAAGTCTCATAACACCTAGGGATTATGCTGCACAATTCTCCCAAGCAAGAATTCTAGCTGCGGCATCCATTATGCGTTTGAATACACATAGCCTACTCTTAGATCTGCCACTTCCTAATTGTATTTCCTTTCACATTGATTTTCTGCAACTTCAGCCACCTCACTTGTTAGACAAGGGCAAAAATATTTACCCTGATTACTGAATAAAGAAGCTGTGAGCATGTAATAAGCCTGTATATGTAAGCATTCTTTGAAAAAGCCAATTAATATAAATTCATGGCATCTTAGGAGAGATTTTTTTTGAAAGCCTCATTATATGAAAAGGTAACTTCAAGAAGAATCCCTCTCTGGATAAGTCAAAAGTCCTATACATAATTAATTTCAATTCTAGGAAATACTGCTCTAAATATTATGCACCTGTATTCCCAAGTTCTGGGCCATGAGGCTTTTGTTCATTTTCTTTCACTTAGATTTTCTGATTTGTCTCTCTGACCATAATGCTAGTATCCAACAGTACAGATGTGTCTCCTCTGTTCTTCAGACAGACTTGCCTGGGAGTTTCAAAGAAGTGTAGGACCATATCCTAGGGGTTAAATGGTTTATAAGAGGTCTAGTAAATTCTGATTGTTGTCAGAAAATGTCTGCAACAGTATTGTAAGACCCATTTGTATGAATGAGAAAATAGAAACTGTGAGAGGATCCCTAACTAGTTCACTGCTTAAGTGGGAGAGCAAATATCAGAGCCTGTATCTCTCTGGCTCCAATTTCTGCTCTTCAGGGAAACAGGGAGTTCAAAACAGGAAAGGGAATAAAAGCTGAGCAAAACCAAGGCTACGAGCCAACTGGGAGAAGAAATAGAGTTCTAAGATTTTAAAAGGGTACTTAAATTCTGTATTTAAAAAGGAAGAAGAGATGGAGAAGCAATTTCAGGGAGTTGACGAAAAGAGAAAACAGTTTATAGATATCTTATCTTGAGGATTTGGAGAGTTGTTAGTAAATTTTATTGTTTTAATTTGAGAATGAATCAGCATCGCCTTGGGCAGCACAGCTGTCACTATCAGCAAGAGAATAACACAAGATCAGATTCAGCAAAGAACTTTGGAAAAAGACAGTTGTCCCCATCCTTCCAATCCTATAGAAGGATCAAGTTTGTAAAGAGTGGCAAATTAAGAGCTGATATGATTAATTTTAATGTGTCAACTTAACTGTACTAAGGGATTTCCAGATAGCTGGTAAAACATGTGTCTGTGATAGGGTTTCTGGGAGATGTTAGCATTTGAGTCAATAGACATAGTAAGGATGATCAGCCTCATCAATGTGTGAGGGCATAATTTAATCCCTTGAGAACCTGAATAGAACAAAAGTGTGGAAGGTGAGCAAATTTGCTCTCTGCTCAAGCTGGGACATCCATCTTTGCCTGCCCTCAGATGTTGGCACATCTGGTTCTCAGGACTTCAATTTGAACTAGAATTACACCATCTTCTTTCCTGGGCCACTAGGTTGGAAATGGCAGATTTTGGGCATCCTCATAACAAATTGTGTTAGTCAGTCCTCATAACAAATCTCTCTATCTAAATCTATCCTATTGGCTCTATTTCTCTGGAGAACCCTGACTAATACAGAGGTGTCATGATTTAGTAAACTGACTCTACGCATTATTTGAAGTTATAGAAACAAAGTTGTTTTACCAGCCACAACATTCACTATTCATCCTGATTCATTCTAATTTTAATAAATATTATTTAGGATATTATAACCTGTGGAGAAAACACAAACTGTAGGATGAGCTGTTCTTTTTCTTTGTTAGCTTCATCTTACAAATGCTTTACCATGTTATAATGTGCTTTCATGTTAGGATTTTCAGATATTACATGAAAGATACCTACACTAAAAAATATTTGTTTATCTGAAATTCAGAGCTCATCGGTTGTCCTATATTTTATCTGGCAATGCTATCTTATTTCCATTGTTTTCACTTGAGGTCCACTACAACCTTGTGGTGGTGAAGAATTATAATAATTTTCAAATAAATAAGCTGAGAATCAAACTTTTTAAGTGACTTTTTAAAATTCTCTTAAATCTCTAGATACACAGTGATATATATTATTGCAACTAATGTAAGTCTGAAACTGTTCTGCAGACTGGGTGAGAGAAATACAGAGACAAAGGCAAAGGGACAGAGAATAATAGGGAAATTAAAAAACATGTCTGACATTGAAGATCTCACCAGTAGGGCTGGACTATATGATTCTAAATAAACAAACAAAAAACATGTTGAACATAGATCTGATTTAGATGAAATCAATAATCAAGCCATCTGGTTTGTGATCAGAACATGAGAGCAGGAATGCCCCCAATGAAAATGGTGTCACTGGATGTTATAAAAGCAGCAAAGGGAAACACAGTTATTCAGAGAAGAAGATCAGAATATCAGCCATGGCTGTGAGTGAAGTGATGGGGTCTAGCTTTTAGAGAGGTGGAACAGAAAATGAGGTAAGTGCAAAATACAGTCATGGCACAGAGGAGGGAATATTTGAACTGGGTTTCAGAGGTGGAAGGAAGGTATAAGTCATTCAGGGGAAAAGAACATTAGAGGAAGAGATTTGATTTTCTCTTTTCACCAAAATTCCCATATAGATTTAAAATTAATTGTACAAAAAAAGAAAACTAAAATAGAAGAAAATACAAATGTACATTGAATTGGGGTTCTCCAGAAAAACAGAACCCGAAGGTTATTTATTTATGTTGAAGAATTGGTTCAGGCAATTATAGAGGCTGAGAAATCTCAAAATCTGCAGTCAGCAAGCTGGAGACCCAGGAGACTTGACTGTATAGCTCCAGTCTAAGTCTGAAGGCAAGAGAAGACCTGTATTCCAGCTTGAAGACAATCAGGAAGAAAGAACTTCTTACTCCACCATTTGTTCTATTCAGGCTTTCAGAGGGTTGGGTGAGAATGCTAACATTGGAAAGGATAATCTGCTTTACTCAAATGTTAATTTCATTCAGAAACAAACTAACAGATAGATCCAAAATTGTATTTAACCAAATATCTGGGCACCCCATGGCCAGTCAAGCTGACACACAAAGGTAACCATCACATACATTAAACTCATTTGAAATAGCCATGGACTTTCTAAGCATAAATTCAATGAAAGAAAACTCAGAAACTATTTCAACTACATGAAAAATACAATCTTTTTTGTATGTTTATATGGTTGAAATAGTGTTCTCCAAACACCATAAAAAACATAAATATTAATTGTAAAATGGGGTAAAATGTAATATATATGGCAAAGCATAGACATCTTCACTATATAAATTTTATAAAACATCAGGACAAACACAGATACTTCAATAGAAAAAAAGGAGGAGAGAAACAAATGTTAATAGCACAATTAACATTTAAAAATGTTAGTAAGATTATAAACAAAGTTCTATGCCACACGTGCCACATGTGGGAGTTAATTTTGTAGTTTGTTAAATTAGCAATTTGTCCTCTTAGAGAGGTTCAAGTTTAAATTTTTGTTAAAAAATTCAGAGAAATATTTAAAATAATGAAAATTAAAACACCCAAAATGTCTCACAACACAGGATCTGTTAAATAAGCCAGTTACCTCTAAGAGAAAAGAATATTAGATAACTCTTGCAAGATGTATTTTGGTAACTATTTACTGCATGGGAAAACTCTCCAGAGAAACAATTAAGTAGAAAAACAGAGGGGAAAAAACTATATTTTTGTAAAAGACACGCACAGAAACACAATAAAGCACTGAAAGGACCTCACTGAAACAATAGTAAGTTTACGAGTGATTTTAATATTCGTCCATATTTTTTATATTTTAGCTTTTATAATCATGAATTTCATATTTTGAAGTTTAACTTTTAAATAAAGTCAATATGCATTCTGAAAAATGAACAATTCACAAATGAACAGCTGGATGAAATTTTATAAACTTGAACACATTCTCGTAACTACTCCCCAGACCGAGAAATAGCTCACTATTTGCATTCTCCCAGATACCAAGAAATAACTCACTATTTGCATTCTCCCAGTATCTATCTTGGGACAACTATTTTTACTTACTTTTACTTGATTCTGAAGTTTGTGTAAGTGGAACATATAGTATCTCACTCATTATGTTTGACTTCTTTTACTTTAGTTTTTGCTTGTAAGGTTCATTCTCCTTGAGTGCAGCAGTATTTTGTTTTGTCTCTCATTATTATATAATGTTCCCTTGTGTAAATATACCACTATTTATTTATTTATTTTCCATTATTGATAGGGGTTTTGGCTATATTTTTCAATGTGTCTTTTGGGTGAACATAAATACACAATTTTTTTGGCATCTACCTTGAAGTGAATTTACTGTTGTATTAATCCATTTGCACACTGCTAAAAAGAACTGCTTGAGACTGGGTAATTTACAAAGGAAAGAGGTTTAATTGACTCAAAGTTTAGCATGGCTGGGGAGGCCTCAGGAAACTTACAGTCATGGTAGAAGATGAAAGGTAGCAAGGTACCTTTCTCACAAGGTGGAAGGAAGGAGAAGTGCCAAGCAAAGGGGGAAGAGGTCCTTATAAAACTATCAGATCTTGTGAAAACTATCATGAAAACAGCATGGGAAACTGTCCTCATGATTCAGTTACCTCCCATCTTCTCCACTGTTCTCTCTCTTGACATGAGGGGATTATGGGGATTACAATTCAAGATGAGATTTGGGTGGGGACACAAAGCTTAACTACATCAACTGGATTGTTGCCATTTGTCTGTTTAGGTTTATTAGATACTACCAAATCATTTTCCAAAGTGGTTGCACCAATTTTTACCCTTGCTGGTAGTGTATAAAATGTCTAATGGCTCCACATTCCCACCAACTTCAGTAATGTCTGTTGATTTCTTTGTTTTGTTCAGTTAAGCAATTCTGGTGGGTGTGTATTGAAGTTATTGTGATTTTAATTGATGTCTAATAGAATTAAGCACCTTTTCATACATTATTGGTCTTTTTTTCCTCTTTTAAGAAATACCACCCAGATTGCATTCTCTTCCTCTTCCTCTCCCAAAGAAAGAGAAAAATTATCAGCAATGGCAAATGGCAGTTGCAGCAAAGCAATGCCAAGAGCCAGCTTCATGCTCAGGAGAGAACACTGTTGTGCCTCCTCATGGTTTTCCAGTTTTTAGGCATTCAGAGAAACTTCTCTCATAATGATCCCTGAAAGAATAGTCTTTGGATATCTACTATTGGAATTCCTCTGTTTGTATTCTATTAATATGCAGTAATTACTTATATATACAGGTTAAGAGTCCTATATCAAATATCTTTATTGCAAATATCTTCTTCTACTAGGTAGTTTGCCTCTTGGCTCATAGTGATGCTTTATTCGTGTTATTATTATTATTATTTTAGTAAGAACACTTGATATGCATAATAGAGTTAACTATAGGCACAATGTTGTACAGCAGATCTATAAATTTATTCATATTTTATAACAAAAACATTATATTCATTGAATGCTTTATATTCCCCTTCATTCATTCTCTAACATTCACCCTTTTATTCTGTGTTTCTGTGAATTTAACTATTTTAGATATTTAATATAAAAGGAATCATGTAGTGTTTATTCTTCTGTTGAGACAGGCAGGCAGGCTGGTTTCCTAATTTAATGTAGTTTAGAGAAAAAGAACAAAAGCCCTGTAGTCAAGCTGTAGCTTACCTAACTTTGAGCCAATCAGCAGCAAAAGACCCAAGGCACTATTTACCACAGGTTTCTGTCTTGGGCAGAGGAGCTGCCTGGCCAAGATCCTCAGGGCATTTCATGCACAGTTAGACTTAAACTTCACCTTACAGTGATCTCATATGGCCGGGCGTGGTGGCTCACACCTGTAATCCCAGCACTTTGGGAGGCTGAGGCTGGTGGATCACGAGGTCAAGAGATCGAGACCATCCTGGTCAACATGGTGAAACCCCGTCTCTACTAAAGATACAAAAAATTAGCTGGGCATGGTGGCACGCGCCTGTAACCCCAGCTACTCAGGAGGCTGAGGCAGGAGAATTGCCTGAACCCAGAAGGCGGAGGTTGTGGTGAGTCGAGATCATGCCATTGCATTCCAGCCTGGGTAACAAGAGCAAAACTCTGACTCAAAAAAAAAAAAAACCAGTAAAACAGTGATCTCATATCAATGCTAAAAATTATGCGCAACGGTGGAGATTTAAAATGATAATGTAAGGTGTTATCTATGAAGAAGCATGTAAAGCCACTCTTCAAGTGCTAGAGAAACCCCTCCTGTACAGACATGATGAAATTCTTTCCCATAGAAAGGTCCTATAAAACTAACCCACATACTTCCCTTGAGGAGCAACTCACACACTTTCTTTGGTGGTGCTGACTTCCTTGTTGTGCACAAGTTCAATAAACTTTCACTTTCTCTTTGCTGCTATGTCTGGTAATCTCCCTTGATTTCTATCCTGGGAGATTTCAAAAACCCAGAGGGCGGTGCTGATAATACTGTGACTGGTCCTTAAGGTTCATTCATGTTGTCACATATGGCTGAGTTTCCTTTTTTAAAGGCTGAACAATATTCTGTTTTATATATATACACACACACATACATATATATATATATCAGAATGGTTAAAGAAAATGTGATGTATATTTATAGCTCACATTTTTGTTTTTATATATATATATGATTTTATATATGTATATGATTATATATATATATATATAATATTTTCTTTAACCATTCTGATGTCCCATTACAATATACATGTGACATTTATCCATCAATGGACATTTCAATTTGCCATCTACTGAATATATTCAGGAATTTTGATGAAGATCAGAAAGTGTGTGCAGAGAAATATGGTGCAGGTTTACCATCCTTACAGTATTGATCTTCTAATTAGCAAACATGGTATACCTCTCAAGTTAATTACGTCTTCTTTGATATCTGTCAAAAATGCTTCATATTTTTTGTGTGTAGTTGTTGTGCATCTTTTGTTTAATTGCTAATATTTTATGTTTTTCAGTCACTATAAATGGTATTATTTAAATTTTATTTTCCAATTTTTGTTGATATATTGAATTATAATTAATTTTGCATATTGATATTATATTTAGTAACCTTGCTAAACTCTATATTTTTATGCTATCTCCTTTTACTTCTTCATGTCTATAAAATCTTTAGTGATGTTTTTCATTTCTGACATTAATAATCTGTATTTTTCCTCTGATTTATGCCTGCTTATGCTTTTTCCTTTTTGTTCACATTTATAAAAATAAACTTTTGGCTTTGCTTATTTTTAAATGCTATTAATCTTTGCTTATGTCTTTATTTTTTTCCCTTCTACTTCCTTTGGCTTTAATTTGCTCTTCATTTTTGAATTTCTTGGCATGAAAAAGGTATTATTGATTTTCAGCTCTTCTACTTTTTTGAAGTATATCAATTTTAAGCTATATAAATGTTTTTAGTCATTGCTTAGCTGAATCTCAGAAATATTGATATATATTTTTATTTCACTATAGTTACATTTTCAATGAATTTACTTTTCTGAAATATAATTTTATACACCAGCATTGGTATGGTATATTGTAGTACCTATTTCATGTGAACTTAATGATAATGTGTATTTTGGATTTTTGTTGTTGGATACAATGTTTTATATATATCTACTAGGTCAAACATTTTAATCATATTGTTCAATTATTCCCTATTCTTTGTGTGTTCATTCTATTATTAATTAGAGCTAGGTTAAGTTTTTTCTCCACCAGTTTGCACTTGCCTATCTCCTTTTAAGTCTATTAATTTTTGCTATATAATTAAGAATATACAAATTTATACTATGTCTTCCTAAGAAATTGAATATTTTATCATTGTGAAAGGGCTCTGTGTATTGTAATGCTTCCTGATTAAAAGCTATTTTGACTGATTTAGACTGGCAAAATCAGCTTCTTTTGTTGAGAGTATGTGTGATATCTACCTTGTAAAAAATAAACATTTTACTTGCATTAATCCTTTGTCTTCATAATTAAGATGTGGTTCTTCTAAGTAAAATATAGTGGCTTTATTTCTTTGCTAATCTGAAAATCATTGTTTCATGAATGGACAGTTCAGCCCATTGACATTATGTGTTTACTCTTTTGTCATTTAGTTGTGTGGGTCTTATTATTTTTTTGTACCATTTGTGCTTTGTTATTTTCTTTACATTAATTACTTTGTATTATCCTATTTTTGCTTCTATTAGTTTTGTCTTTGAAGTAAAACAGTTCATCCAAATTTAAATTTATATCCACTCTCTGAAAATTTGTATCATTGTCCATTTCTTTCATTTGTTCTGCTTCTTTTTATTTGACTTTTTTTAGAATTAACACATTTTTGAATTATTCTATTTCTCCTTTTATTAGGCAGTTAGTTATATATTATTTTAGAAGCTATCCTTTACATTACAACATACATGTGACATACAATCTAATGAGTCAGTAATCTTGCCATGATGAGGCTATCACCTTGATATGGCCAGCACATTGAACATTTTAATTACATTTAAGCTTTCCCTGCTTTTGTGTTACTGTCGCCAAGCATTTTAACTTTGAATGTATTTAATTTAATAAAACATTATTGTTATTATTTTAGTTGATTTTCATTTAGACTTGCCCCAATATTTGTTTTTTCATTTGCTCTTTATTGTTTCCTCTTCCTGTGTTTCTTTCTGGGATCAATTTTCTTCTGTTCAAATGGATTTCTTCATTATGCTTTTCAGTGTAGATTTACTGGTGGCAAATTTTCTGTTTTGTTTTAATGGATGTTCTTTTACTCTGACTTCACTCTTAAAGGATATTTTTACTGGTATAAAATTCTAGTTTGGCAGCCTTGTTTCTCCCTGCCACTGCTCCAATATTTTAAAGGTATCATTGCCTTGTTTTCTGGCTTCAATCATTTATGTTGAGAAAGCAGCTCTATCTGTTCTTTGCTCCTTGATGCAGTGGGTTTTTTTTTCTGCTTTTTAGATTTCTCCTTTGTCTCTGGAGTTCGGATGTTTCATTATGATGTGCCTATATGTGATTTTCTTTGTATTTTATAGATTAACAGATTGTAGTGCTTATTGAATCTGACTTACACTTTTGTTTGTAAAAAATATTAATCATTTTAACGTTTTACCGACTCTATTTTCGTCTTTATCGTTTTTGAATTTACAATTAAACTTGTGCTATATCTTTTTATCAATTCCCATGTTTGTTATACTTCATGGTTTTCTCCCCCTTCTTTTTTTTGTATTTGGATGTTTGCTTCTAGTCTGTACTCTGGTTCACTTGTCTTCTCTTTAATCGTTTGTAGTGATTGTTCCAATTCACTATATGCCTGTTAATTTTTATTAAATGCCAGACATTCTATATGAAGAATATTTTATAGGTGCTTTGTTATGTCATGCTTCTAAGAGGTTTCACTCTATCCTTTGATATCAAGGGTAGGGGCAGGTTCTGTATTCCAATCAGGGAGTGAGCTGACTTGATGTTAGAGTTTAGTCTTTGTAAGCCTCCCCCTACTGTTGTATGCCCTTTATTCCTGGGATGTAGTTCTCTAGTGATCCCGACTGAAAGCTAGTATGTTTCCTAGAGCCTTTATAATTGGCAAATTCAGGAAGCTAATTTGTGTCACCTTAGTGCTGTGAGATTGCTGAAATCTCAGCTCGGGTTTTCAACTCCCTTTTGTTGGTTTCTTAGTTTAAGCATTAGTTAATGTCTCCAGGGGAAAAATCAGTTCAAAGTTCCATGATCAGTTGTGTATGCCTGCCTTCCTCTGGAATCTTGGCATGCTCAATTCTTGGGACATTTAAAAGCCCAAATTCTGAATTTTGTGTTCGCAGCCCCACGAGGCTGCCAAAAGATCTGCTAAACCACTGTTTTCTTCTTGGATTTCTGCTCAATTTCTTGTGTAGCTCTTCAGTGCCTTGCTACCTACAGCTAATTAATTATCACATACTTCAAGGAGAAAACCAGTTAACAGAATGTTGGATTCCCTCAATGAGTGTTCCTTTCTCTAAGGATTCTAGTCTCTTGAGTCCTGACTGTATCAGAAGCTCTCTGATGTTTTCACACATGCATATGTTACATTTCTTTCTGTTTCTAAAGGTGTTTTCAGTGGGAGTGTTGCCTTCTATGAGCTATTTTGTCAAAGTTGAAGGCAAAAGTCTCACATTAAAGTTACTTTAAAATTGGTCCTTGTACTAACTGAAGTACACAACAAATACTTTAGGAAAATAAAACAACTTAAGCCAGAATAATACCAGGAATCACTGGTAAAGAGAAATAAAGTTATTAGGAGCAGCCAGAGGCACTCAGAGAAGAGAAACAAATCTCTGAAGATCTTCTATCTTACAGTTTAGCCTGGAAGTTGGTTTATTTATTAGAAAGAAAGCTTGGAACCTTCTGTTTGTCAAAGAGGGCCCTTGTGTAGTTAAATAAACCTTAAAGAAAGTAAGTCTATAAAAATGAAGATTACCTTTGCTAAATCTCCAAGAGAAAACTGTGCTAAGGGTAGAGGAAAAGACTACTTGTTCACTGTGGCTGTTTTGGATGCTCAGTGCTTTACCTTCCCTATTACTGGGTCTAGTAGACATTATATTAATTGCAGCTTTGTCTCAGGGTACATTCTGAAGCATCTTACAATTAAGGACTATATTCACATCTGTTAAAATGCCTCTTGGGTGAAACCCATCTGCTCTTCTCCTCCCTTTCTTATAAGCCATTCAAAAGGCAGAATGAAGAAGAGGATCTATAATCTAGCCTCTTTGTCTTCTGTATGTCTATGAACTGTATCCATTAGAATGATGGAATCAATGAGCAGTTAGAGAGACATGCAGGAATTTGAACTTTTTTTGCACCGATGGCTATTTAGAGGCTGGTTAACAGGAGGTCCTTATAGGTGACGGAGCTTGTTTTTTTCTAATCTGTTGGAGGCAAGCATATGAGATTGGAGTTTGGGTTATACTTTAAGACATTTGACTTACTCCTAATGAGTGTTGAGAATTTCTAGAATACTTATAATTAAATACAATGGTAAAAATATTGACTAAAGAAAAATTCATGTTACTGGAATGTAATTTGGCCAGTGAGAGTTGTCTGATACACAACCCCCCAAAGAAGGGAAGAAAATAACAAATAACTATATTTTGACATGAGTCACTGAGAAAGTAAGCTGGAGAACATCAGGGAAGTAGTGAAATTCCTGAGGAGCATGGAAACTCAGGATAGCACCATAGAGAGAGAAACAACTCACCCTGTCTCTGCCATTCTGTCTCCCTAACTGGGATCAGCTCAGAGCCAAGGGGTCCTTCTTGTGGGGGAAAGGTAAACTAGAGACCATTGGGAGTCACTATTATCACTAGATACAAGTGGCTATTGCTGCAAGAGGATCCCCAGTTCTTATAGGCCAAAAATCCAGTATGGACAGTTGCTAGGAGTCCACACAGCTATATTATCCCAGAGCAGAAACACTCTTGGCAACCCTGATCCCTGCAACCTAAGCTGCTACAGTGCTATCTTGAAACCAGACCTAGAGCTAGAGTGTGTTCTGCCTTGGGACCGGTAGCCACCAACTCCCTTTATCTCTAATGCCTCACTATTCTTGTAGTAACATTCACATGCATGCCTGCAGCACAAGTACAGAGGTTGCTGGGAGACTATGCCTGAAGAACTGACTAAGATCCCAGTGTATGAATGCATGAGGCACCCTATCCCTCAGGAAAACAGGCAGGCCTGCACAGTAGAGAAGCTCCATGTAGCCAGTTAGCTACCACACCAACTTTTGGAGTAACCCCACCATCTCCAGAGAGGACCCCACACAGCTGCCTGACCCATACACGCACCTAACCTGACAACCAGTCTGGCAGTGGCCCCAACCTCCCAGACAGCCTGCCACACAACTTGTTGGCCCACCATACACACATGCAATTGGCCCTCAAACCAACCCAGTGCTCCTAACCCAGAAAAAAATCATGCTCCACCATCACAAACCCCTGTGGCCTAATTACCTGAGTCATTCACACACATTGCAGATGAGGATTACAGCTGAAGCATCTGTTCATAGGCCATGCTACTGAGTACACTTAGGACCAAAGTCAATATACCATTTCCAACTGACATCCTAGGACTCATCTACAGGAAAAAGCCTTTTCCTTCATAAACTATTCTGTAAAATTAAAAAAACAAAAGGCTGTTTACTAGAAATGAAGATACCAATACAGGGACACGAGAAACATAAAACACAAGAAAATAGGACATCCTCAAAGGAACACAATGAGTGTCCAGTAACAGATTCCCCCCCCAAAAAATATTCTTGTGGTATAATTGAAAAGGAATTCAAAGTAATGATATTAAGGACACTCACTGAGCTACAAGTTAATACGGACAGACAACAATGAAATCAGGAAAATAATTTATAATTTGAGAAATTCAACAAAAAGATATCAGGAGAAAAGAAAATGAACAGAAAGCCACAGGAAATCTGTTGAACAAAATAATAGCTAAAAATGTATCAAGTTTAGGGACAGATATGGACATTCAGATATAAGAAGTTCAGAAGTCCCCATGTAAATTCAACCAAAAAACAGGAAAAAAAAAATACCCTCTCTGAAGCACGTTATAGGCAAACTGTCAAAAGTCAAAGACAAAAAGAATTCTAAAAGTTGTAAGAGAAATATTTCATCACATATAAAGAAATCTTCATTAGACTATTAGCAAAATTTTTAGATGAAATTTTTCAGGCCAGTAGAGAATGGAATAATGTATTCAAAGTGCTAAAAGAACTGTAAGACAAGAATACTATGTACTATAAATACTAGGCCAGCCTTCCAAGAAATGATTAAAAAGTGCTACAATTGGAAACAAAAGGAAGGAAGTTGCTGTCATGAAAGCATGTGCAAGTGTAACTGTCACCAACATAGGTAAATCCATAACCATATCCTGGTGCCAAAATGGTGTTATGTAAATCTTTCAATCCTGTAGTATGGAAATTTAATGTTAAAAAGTCAAAAACAACAGTTATGATTAGTGGCTAAGGCACACAAAAGATGATATTAAGGTAACCAAAATACAAATTGTCTGTGGGGAGGGAAAGTCTAGAGTATTTTTATGTGACCAAATTTAAGTGGTTTTCTGCTAAAAATAGTCTGTTTTAACTATAAGAGTCTATATTAAACCATGGTAACCACAGAGAAAAAATTAGAGCAAATATACCAATGAGAAAGAAAATTGAAGCAAAGCTTAGAATCACAGAAAACCACCAAACCACAGAAGTAAATAACGGAAAGAAAGAAAAGAAATAAGGATCTGTAAAACAGTGAGGAAACAATTAACAATATGGCAGTAGTAAGTCATTATTTATCAATAACCACCCTAAATGTACATGATTAAATACCTCAATGAAAAAACATAGAGTGGTTGAATGACTTACAAAATAAGACTCAAGTATAGTCATACTTGTATCATAAAAATATACCTTAAGTCAAAAACTATAAGAATAGATAAAGAAGGTCATTATATACGAGATAGGAATCAATATAATGAGGATAAAACAATCATAAATATTTTTGTGCCCAATATCCAAATATTTAAAGGAAATATTATTTAATATAAAGGGAGAGATTCTAATACAATAATAGTAGGGGACATCAAAATTCACTTTCAGCAATGGACAAATTATCTAGACAGAAAACCAAAAAAGAAATATCAGACTTAAACTGCACCATAGAGCAAATGGACATCAGAGACATTTACACAACATGCCATCCAACAGATAAAGAATATATATTTTTATAAATTGCATGTGGAATATTCTCCAGAATAGATGATATGTGAGGTTGCAAAACAATTTTTTACAAGTTTAAGAATATGAAGTTTATATTATGTATATTTTCAAGTCACAGTAGTACAAAATGAGAAATCAACAAAACCTTACCAATATATGGAAATTAAATAACATTCTTCTATATAACTAATGGGTCAATAAATAAATGTTTTAATTGAAATTAAAAAATTAAGAATAAAAACACATTATACTGAACCTATGAGACACAGCAAAAATGGTTCTAGAATCAAGTGTTTGGCAATAAAAACTAGTATCAAAAAATATTTCTAATAACCTAACCATGCACCTTGAGAAACCAGAAAAGCAAAAATAAACTAAACCCAATTTGGCAGAAGGAAGAAAATAATATAGCTCCAAGCAGAAATAAAGAAATGAAATAGAGACTAAAAGAGTTTCAAAATATCAACAAATTTTAGAGTTGTTTTTGAAAAATAAATAAAGTTGGCAGTCTTTTAGCTAGGCTAAGGAAAAAAAAGAGAAAAGACCCAAATAAAATTAGAGATTCAAAAAGGACCATTTCAACGGTTGTCACAGAAATGCAAGTCATTATGAAAGACTACTATGAATAACTGTGAGCCAACAATTTTAGAACATAGAGTAAGTAGATAAATTTCTGGACACATACAACCCACCAAGACTCCAGGACTTCAACCAGCAGTCCTCCCAGGTTCTTAGGCTTAGGCCTTGACCTGAGAGTTACACCGTTGACTTCCCTGGTTCTGAGGCTTTCAAACTTGAATTGAGCTATACTACAGGCATCCCAGGGTCTCCAGCTTACTCATAGCCCGTTGTAGCACTTCTCAGCCACCATGTTCATGTGAGTCAATTTCCCCAATCAATTCCATCTGATGTGTTTACATACACATTTTATTGGTCTGTCCCTCTGGAGAACCCTATCACACGCAGATTTAGCATTGGGGAAGCCAAATATCATTCCTTCTCACTGTATTCTTTGCAACACAATGGGAAGAGATCTGTGAAATTGTTCTTTCACAAAAAGGCTGTAATAAGTAAATGAAACTACTTAGTAATGAAGGATAAAAGTTTAAAAGCTAATTATTACCAGTGCTGTGAAAGCAGAAAATTGCTTAATTGCAATGGCAAAGAAATAATCAGAATTTCAAATGGACAGCACATCTTTACAAAATTTGTAGACCACAATCACTCTCCAAATACAAGGGCAGCCAGTGTTTCAAAATTCATATAAGTGCAACTCAGGCAAAAAAATACAGGAAACCTCTCCTGCTCCTGACAAATTATTTAATCATGTACTACGTCTGCCCCTTCACACATAACACCATGCTTGGCTTCAAAAACCACCCTTTGTCAGAGAATAAAAATAATTCTACAAACTCAATAACTTTCTGAACCAAAGACATTTGCTGATATTGACATTTTTTCAGTAGTACAAAGCACATTACATGGTGAACTATTCTTAATTAGAGATTTGACTGTCAAAGAAAATAGGCTTCTTATATTTACCACTAAATCTAACAGAAAAACTAGCAGATATTTGCTTTGGCTAACTGATGGCATTTTCAAATTGTCCCCGCTGTTTTTTATGAAATATGTACAATTCATGCCCTTGTTGGATCCAACTTACTCACTCATTTATGTATTAATGACTGAAATAAAGTGGAGCACTTCATCAATAGTTATTTGAATTTTTGGTAGACTTTGCAAAAGCAAATAGATATTAATTGAATCACCAAACTGTAATCATAGACTTGGAATTCAGTGTGATCAAGGCTCCTAAAAGTGAATTTCAAGGTGTTATCAATAAGGTGTTTTCCTTGTTCAGCTCAATGCTTCTGGCAGAAAATTTGGATGAGTGAATTGGCCACGTGATGAGGCCACGAAAACTTCAGTTTAAAAATGTGTCATTTGCCTGTTTTGGCATTCCTTCTAACTGATGACATTCCAGGAGTTTTTAATAAATTAAAGCTGCATTTGCCCGGAGAAGCCAGTGAGTGGTTCAAAAATAATTATGTGCACAGGAGGATAAAAAGACACATAGTGGTGTTGCTTTTCAATCATCAGTGTTGTTCCTGCCAAATTTGTTGTCAGTATATGAATGCACGTAGAATGGATTTCTGTGTGCTCAAAACAACATGGAAACATAGCACAGAAGATGAGAAAATTTAACAAGGAATGCGCACATCCATGAGTATTGACTCAGAGAAGAATGGCAAAGAGAGCACCAACATGTAGAAAATGAATGTGAATGTATTCTCCGTGGAGAGCCATTCCTCCTCCAAACTGCCACAAAAAGCAGACGTTACTTATACATTGTTTTCTTTTTAGTCTTTTTTGTTTTTGAAATAATTTCCCTTACTATTTAAATTGTCAGTATTAATTTTTTATAATTTGCTATGTTATTTTATTCTCACATTATTTTTAATATTGGCAGTATTAGTTATGTAAAGACTTTTAGAGTTCTAATTTTTTTATGCTCTTTTTGCAAATTTGACTCCATGAAGGTACATTCTCACATTGGCTTTGTGTGTGAGCATGGTGCATGTATATAGAAATGTTGACATGTCCTCAATAAATAAACAGATGTCCTTTTTGAACATCTGCATTTGTGAAAGATAAAAAAATCTCAAGATATTGACTCTGGGTGACTGCATATGTGGCAGTGAGCAGTCATGATTTTGATCAATCTCATCAAATGGCTTAGGTTGATGGTCATGGTATTTCAGATGATGACAGTTACATAAGCTATTTCTTTATGAGTAGTGTTTGTCTGCTCATAACTGTTGTACTCATGTGACTGCATTAGTATACATGAGAGTATTTGTTTGCCTAGTTCTAGAATGGCCTATGAAGCGTTCTGTCATGTTTTTTATATGTTTCTAAATAAATCCTCATTTAAAATTATAAATATCTTTTAAGAAATTGTAAAATAATATTTTTCCAGGATTATATTTTCATGATTTTCATCTTTTGTAGTTATAACATTTAGGACTGTGAGGTTTGGGACTGGATTTTTAAAGTATATTCATAGATATATGCAGATATCACTGTGGTAAATTTTAGAACATTTTCATCATCTCTCCCCACAATCTTGTATGATTCAGCTATCATACAAACCCTTCACCCTTCAGCTGACTCCCACCTTTACCCCCAGTCCTAGACAATTATTAATCTACTTTATGTTTCTCTAAATGTCAAGGTTCTAAACATTCCATGTGAATGGGTTTATATAGTAGTCTTTTGTGACTGGCCTCTTTCATTTAGCATGATGTTTTCAAGATTTGTCTAAGTTGTAGCACATATCAGTACTTCATTTCTTGTTATGGTTAAATAATATTTCGTTGTGTGGATATATACATTTTGTTTATTTGTCAGTGATTGGTGTTTCTACCTTTTGGTTTAAGATGAATAGTGTTTCTATGAAATACTCATTTACAAGTTGCTGTGAAGACATATATCTTTTGGCGGGTATATACCTAGGTGTAGAATCACTAGGTTATATGATAACTCTATGTTTAATCATTTGAGGAACTGTCAGATTGTTTTTCAAAGAAGTTGTACTACTTTACATTCTCACCAGTAGAGTATAAACATTCACATTTCTCCACATTCTTGCCAACACCTTTTATTCTGGCCACCCTGGTGGGTGTGAAATGGCTTTTTTTTTTTTAGATGGAGTCTTGCTGTGTCTCCCAGGCTGGAGTGCAGTGGCGCAATCTTGGCTCACTGCAAGCTCCACCTCCCAGGTTCCAATGATTCTCCCAGCTCAGCCTCTGGAGCAGCTGGGATTACAGATGTGTGCTACCATGCCTAGCTAACGTTTTGTAGTCTTAGCAGAGAGGGAGTTTCACCATGTCAGCCATGCTGGTCTCAATCTCCTGACCTCAAGTGACCCACCCACCTCAGCCTTCCAAAGTGCTGGGATACAGGGGTGAGCCACCAATGCCTGGCCTCATTGTGTTTTTAATTTGTATTTTCATGATGACTAATGTTATTGAGCTTCTTGAAGAAACTTTTATTCATCTGATTTACCCATATTTGATTTGGTTATCTTTTTATTATTGAGTAGTAAGAATTCTTTATATATTTTGGATACAAGTCACATACAAGATATATGGTGTGCCAATATTCTATCTCACTCTGTGGTTGTCTTTTCATTTTCTTTGTGGTATCCTCTGAAGTAGAAAAGTTTTCCGTTTTGGTGAAATCTGATTTCCCATTTTGTTGTTGTTATTCTCATTGCATAAGCTTTTAGTGTCATACCTAAAAATCCTTTGCAAAACCCAAGATCATGAAGGTTTACCTCTTTGTTTTCTCCTAAGAGTTTTATAGTTTTCACTTTTATACTTAGGTCTTTGATCCATTTTGTATATATTTCTATATGTGATATGAGGTAAGAACTGAACTTCACTGTTTTGTATGTGGCTATACAGTTATTTCAACACTTTTGTAGAAAAAAACTATTTCTTCATTGGATGGTTTAGAATCTTGTCTAAAATAAGTTGATTATAGGTAACTGATTTTATTTCTTGAATCTTTATTCTATCCCATTAATCTACATGTCTGTTCTTTTGCCAGTGCTAGAGTGTCTTAATTATAGTTGCTTTCTAATAATCTTGTAAATAGCCAGGCATGGTAACTTCTGGTTCCAAAATGATGGCATAGAAGCAATCTGGCTTTACTCTTCCAACAGAAAACCAAAATAAATATACAATGCCAGATTATCTCCATTAATATCCCAGAAATAAAAGATGGATAAGACAGTTCTCAGGAACACAGAGAAATGAAAAAAAGGAAAAATCTGCAAGCAGATGGTCAGAGAATTAGACTTCCATACCCATGAAATGATTTCCTCCTAATCTATCCAGCATTAAGTGTACGGAAAATCCTCCCTCTCCAACTCAGTTTCTACATGGGAAAAAGTGAGCAAGGTAGACAAACAGCTGTCCTACGGTCTTGAGTTCATTGGTGAGATACTGGTTTCTGCCTCGACCTATGAGTAGCTCAAAGATGTCTAAAGGGAGAAATATCCTTAAGGACAGCCAGAGACAAAGGAAGGGAGGTGAGACCATCATCTCCAGCACTGGAAACTGTGCTCTGAAACTTGGTCATAGAAGATAAGAACCAGAGCAGCTTTTCAGCAGCACCATACCGTAGGAGGTTTGTTTTACATGTCTCCTGTGCACAAACTCCCAATCAGCCTTCCTATGCTTGAGATATCCCATTGCCCAGGGTAAGAGGCATCCTGATTGTTTACTAGAACCAAGACAGACCTGGGCTGGAGGCATCATCTGGTGTCAAAAAGGAGGCAGTAACCCAGTGGGTAAGGGGGAGAAGAAAGAAAATCAACAGGTAAGTTACAAAAGCCTTTAAACAAACATATCCCAACAAACAAGACAGAAAAGACTGTAATAAATAACTGATTCTTCAATGCAAAGACATAGACATACATCCAGAAGAAACAGAATACAGGGAATCATAACCTTCTCCAACAGACAAAGCAAGAAACCAGTCACTGACCCAAAGGAGATAATGATATATAAACTCTCTAGACGCACACATACACACAAAATCAAAATTGAAGTTTTAAGAAAACTCTAGGATATCTAAGATAACATATCAAAGCAATTAAGAAAATTATTAGAGAAATTTAACAAAGATATTGAAATAATGAATAGAAATCTTGTATCTGAGAAATTGAAAAACTCATTTTAGGTTCTCAGCAGCAGAATGGATACAATAGGAAATAACTGATAAGATCAAAGACAGGCTATTTGAAAATACACAGAAGAGAAAAAAATAATGAATACATAGAAATGAAGATAATCTATGAGATACAGAAAATTACCTCAAAAGATCAAATTTAAGAATTATTTGTGTTCAGAGGAAGTTGAGCATGATTAAGACATAGAAAATGTATTGAAATACATAATAACAGAAAATGTTCCAAAACTTAAGATATAAGGAGGCATGGGAAGGTCAAAGAACACCAAACAGATTTGATTCAAATAGGACTACCACTAAAACAAAACAATCAAACTCTCAAAGGTCAAGGACAAAGAAAGGATCCTAAAAGCAGGAAGAGGAAAAAAGCACATAATGTATGAGGGAGCTGGCAACAGATTTCTCAGTGAAAACCATACAGGCCAGAAGGGAGTGAATGACATTTTCAACATGCTTAAAGCTATTCTGGAATACTATATTCAGCAAAAATATCTTTCCAATATGAAAGAGAGATAAAGTATTTCCCAGACGAACAAAAGGTGAAAGAATCCACCACCACCAAACCCAGCTTGTAAGACATGACATAGGAAATTATTCGATCTGAATTTAAAAATACTCACATGCAAAAAAATAAAATGTGTGAAAGTATAAAACTAATAAGTAAAATTAAGTACAAGAAAATACCCAGAATACTGTAACACTAAAATTGTGGTGAGCAATACAATCATAGCTCTCGTATAAAATCCAAAAGGCAAATCTATCAAAAACAAAAGTAATAATGGCTACAACAAACTGTTAAGAAATAGGCTATATTAAAATATGTAAACTGAGAGAATATAGAGTCAAAATATAAGGAGGGATAAAGGGTAAAATTTTTCTTTGTTTCTGTTCTTTTTTTGAGATAAAAGTTCTCATTGCTTTAAAATAATTTGCTATATCTAGAAAATTTTTAGTAAACCTCATGGTAACCGCAATGCAAAATATATACTTTTAGTGAAATATATTCACTAAAAATAAAAAGCAACATATTTAAACCTACTGCTGGAGAAAATTAATCACAAAGGAAGATAGTAAGAAAGGAAGAAAGAAAGAGTCACAAGATAATAAAGAAAAAAACAAAATGGCAGTAGTAAATCATTATTTATTAATAATAACACTGAATGTAAATGGATTCAGTTTGCTAATTTAAGGCAAAGAGTGGCTGAATCGATAAAGAAAGAAGACCCAATCATATGCAACCTATAAGAAACCTACCTCACCTATAAAGGCACACATAGTCTGAAAGTGAAGAGATTGAAAATTGTATTTCATGCAATGGAAACCAAAAAAAAGCAGGAGTAGCTGTACTTATATCAGATAAAATAGACTACAAATCAAAGACTGTAAAAACAGACAAAGACAATCACTGTATAATGATAAAGTAGTCAATTCAGTAAGGGGTTTTAACAATTATAAATATCTGTGCACCCAACATCAGAGCTCCCAAGTATATAAAGCAAACATTAATAGATACAAAGGGAGAGATGAATTGCAATACAATAGTAGTATAGTGGACTTCAACACCCCACTCTCAGTAATACACAGATCATCCAGACAGAAAATCAACAAAGAAGAATTAAACTACACTAGACCAAATTGGTCCAACTGACATTTACAGAGCATTTTACCCATCTGCTACAGAATTATATATTTTTTAATCAGCACATGGAACATTCCCCAGTATAGGCCATGAAACAAATCTTAACACATTCAAATGAAAAGAAATCATATCAAGTATCTTTTCTGACCACAAAGTAATAAAACTAGAAATTATGAAAATGTGAGGAAGCTTGAAAACTCCACAAACACATGGAAATTCAGCAACATGCTTCTGAGTGATCCATGGGTCAATGAGGAAACTTAAAAGAAAATTTAAAACTTTTGGAAGCAAATGAAAATGGAACTGCAACATATCAAAGTCTATGGGATACAACAAAAGCAATACTACTAAACGAGAAGTTTATAGCAATAAATGTCTACATCAAAACAGTAGAAAGACTTCAAATAAATGACCTAGTAGTGTACATCAATAAATTAGGGAAACAAACCAAAGCCAAAATCAGTAGAAGAAAGGAAATAATAAAGATCACAGCATAAATAAATTTTTAAAACTAATAAATGAAGATCAATGAAATGAGAAGTGAATTTTTTTTAAATATAAAATTGACAAACCTTTGGCTAGACTTACTAAAAGGAAAAGACCAAGAACCCAAATAAATAAAATCAGCAATGAAAAGAAGATAGAAAAACTGAGATTGGCCGGGCACAGTGGCTCACGCCTGTAATCCAGCACTTTGGGAAGCCAGGGTGGGCAGATCACAAGGTTATGAGGTCGAGACCATCCTGGCCAATATGGTGAAACCTTGTCTCTACGAAGAATACAAAAATTAGCTCAGTGTGGTGGTATGTGCCTGTAGCCTCAGCTACTTGGGAGGCAGAGGCAGGAGAATCTCTTGAACCTGGGAGACAGAGGTTGCATTGGGGTGGGATCATGCCAATGTACTCCAGCCTGGACAACAGAATGTAAACACACAGACACACAAACACACACACACACACAAAACAGATCACACAAATACAAAGAATAAAGAATGTTATGAACAACTATATACCAACAAATTTGGAAAACCTAGAAAAGGTATAAATTTTTAGACACCTATAACCTATCAAAATTGAACGATAAACAAAAAATCAAAACAGACCAATAATCAGCAATGAGATTCAATCAGTAATAGGAAGTCTTCCATCAAAGAAAAGCCTAGGACCTGATGACTTCATCACAAAATTCTACCAAACGTTTAAGGAATTACTAATACCAATTCTACTTAAATGCTACAAAAAATTGTAGAGAAAATACTTTCAAAATAATTCTGTCAGGTCAGCATTACCCTGATAACAAAACCAAACAAGGACACAACAACAACAACAACAACAGAAAACTACAACCCAATAAACACAGATTTAAAAATCCTCAATAAAATACTAGTAAACTGAATCCAGCAATGCATTAAAAAGATCATTCACCATAATCAAGTGCAATTTATCTCAGGGATGCAAGGGTGGTTCAACATTCAGAAATCAATACATGTGATGCATCACATTAACTGAACCAAGAACAAAAACCATATGATCCTTTCAATAGATGCTTAAAAAACATTCAATAAAATTCAACATCCATTTATAAAAAAACCCTCAACAAATTGGGCATAGAAGGAACATGCCTTAAAATAATAAAGGCCATATGTGACAAACCCACAGCTAACATTGTAGTAAATAAGTAAAAAATGGAAAACCTTTTCCCTAAGATCTAGAACAAAACAAGAGGCCCACTATCTACATTTATTCAATAAAATGCTGGAAGTTATGGCCAGTAATTAGGCAAAAGAAAGTGAAAATGGACACTGAAATTGGAAGGGAAGTAGTCAAATTAGTCTTGTGTGCAGACATGATTTTATACCTGGGAATACTAAAGACTTCACCCCAAAAAACTGTTAGAACTGATAAATGAATTCAGTAGTGTTTCAAAATACTAATTAAACACACAAAAATCAACAGCAGTTATATATGTGAACAGTGAATAGTCTGAAAAATCAAGAAAGCAATCCAATTTATAACAGCCACACAGAATATAAAATATCTAGGACTTGATTTAGTCAAAGAAGTGAAATATCTCTACAAGGAAAACTATAAAACACTAAAAAGAAATTGAAGAGGGCACAAGAAAATGAAAAGAAAATTGAAGAGGGCACAAGGAAAAGAAAATTTTATGTTCATGAATTGGAAGAATTAATATTGTTAAAATAACAATACTACCCAAAGCAATTTATAGCCAATGTAATTCCTATCAAAATACCAATGACATTTTTCACCAAAATAGACAACACAATCCTAAAATCTATATGGAACCATAAAAGAACTCAAATAGCAAAAGCAATCCTGAGCAGAAAGAACTTCAAAATATACTATAAAGCTGTAGTTTCCAAATTAGCATGGTGATTATGTAAAAACAGACACGGAGACCGATAAAACAGAATAGAGAACCCAGACATAAATCAATGCATTTACAACCAACTCATTTTTGAATAGGTGCCATGAACATAGAATGTGAAAAGAGCAGTCCCTTCAGGAAATTGCGTTTGAAAAACTAGCCACATATGGAAGAATGAAGCTAGAGCTCTATCTCTCACCGTAGGCAAAAATCAAACAAAAATGGATTCAAGGTTTTAATCTAAGATCTGAAACTATAAAACTACTAGAAGAAACCATAGTAAAAGTGCTCTAAAACACTGATTTGTGCAAAGATTTTTTTTGTGTGTAAGACCTCAAAAGCACAGATAACCAAAGCAAAAACAGACAAATGGGATTACATCAAGGTAAAAAAGACTTCTGCTCAGCAAAGGAAACAATCAACAAAGTTAAGAAAGAGTTGGAAATATCTGCAAACTATCCATCTGACAAAGGATTAATAACCAGAATAAATAAGGAATTCAAACAACTTAATAGTTAAAAAAAAGAAAACAAATGTTTTGACTAGTAAATGGGGAAAATATCTGAACAGACATTTCTCAGAAGAAGACATACAGATGGCCAAAAAGTATATGAGAAATGTTCAACATCACTAATCATAAGGGAAATGCAAATCAAAACCACAGTGAGATATCATTTCACCCCAATTAAAATGGCTATTATTTTAAAAAGGACAAGAAACACAAATGTTGCAAGGATCTGGAGAAAGGGGCACTCTCATTCATTATTGCCAGTAATATAAATTAGTACAGACACTATGAAACAATACCAAGTTTCCTCAAAAATAAAAAAATAATACTACTCTATGATCCTTCAAAATCAATCAACATCCACTACTGCGTATATATCTGAAAGAAGGAGAATCAATATATCAAAGAGATAGCTGCATTCACATGTTTATTGCAGCACTCTTTACAATAGCTAAAATCTGCAATCAACTCAAGTGCCTATCAGTGGATGAATAAAGAAAATGTGGTGTGTGTGTTTGTGTGTGTGTGTGTGTGTGTGTATATTTTGTATATATATTTTGAGTGTGTATATATATACACACACACACACACACACACATACACACACAATGAAATACTATTTAGCCACAAAAAATTGAAATCCTACCATTTGCAGCAACATAAATGGAACTGGAGGTCATTGAGCTAAGTGAAAGAAGGCAAGTGCAGTAAAACAAATATTGTATGTTTTTATTCATATGTGGGAGCTAAAAGTGGACCTCAGGAAGATAGAGAGTATATTGGTGGTTACTAGAAGCCAGGTAGGCAAGAGGGATGAGGGGAGAAAGAGAAGTTGGGTTAGTGGGTACGAATATACACTGTGATAGAAAACTAAGACCTAGTGTTTTATAGATCAGTAGGGTGACTGTAGTTTACAAAAATCTATTGTATATTTTTAAACAGCTAGAAGAGAATAATGGGAATGTTTCTGATCTAAAAAATAAATATTTAAGTGATTAATATCTCAATTATATGTTTTTGATTTTTACAAATTATTTGAATGTGTTGAATCAGCCCATGTACCTCTAATATATGTACTTTTGTGTTAATAAAATAAATAAAATTTTCAGAAAATCAAGACGCTGTGAGTCCTTCTGCTTTATTTTTGAGTTTCAAGATTGTTTTGGCTATTCTGAGTTCCTTCCAATTCCATATGAATTTTATAATCATTTTGTCAATTTCTACAAAGAAGTCAGCTGGGATTCTGATAGCGAAAATGTTGAATCTATAGAAAAGTTTGAGTAGTATTGTCATGTTGACATTGTTAAGTCTTTAAATCCACGAACATGAAAATTTTCCATTTATTTAGATTTTTTAAACTTCTTTCAAGTATTTTTTAGTCATTGGAATAAAAGTTTTATGCTTCTGTTTTTAATTTATTCCTAAATATGTTATTCTTCATAATAATGTTATAAATTGCATTTTTTAACTTTCACTTTTAGATTGTTCATTGTAAATATATAGAAATACAATTGATTTGTATGTTTTTCTGGTGTCCTGCAACCTTTCTGAACTCTTTCATTGGTTCTAATAGTTGTTTAATGGATTCCTTAGGAATTTCTTTATATAAGATGATGTTATCTGTGAAAAGTTTTACTTCTTTCTTTCTATCTGGTTGTCTTTTATTTCTTTCTTTTGCCTAACTATCTTGGCTAGAATTTCCACTATAAGGTTAAATATTAATAGAAGTGGTAAAAGCAGACATTCCTGTATTATTCCTGATAGTAGGGGGAAATCATCCAGTTTTTCACATTTTTTATCCATATTCATGAGAGATATTGGTCTGTAATTTTCTTTCCTGTGATATATTTTGGGGTTTTTTTGTATTATGGTAATACTGACCTCAGAAAATAAAATGGCAAATATTTATTCTATTTTTGGAAGCATTTGTAAAGAATTGGTATTAATTTTTTTGGTGGGATTCAGTGATGAAGTCATCTGATCCTAGGCTTTTCTTCATATTATTTTTGATTTACTAATTCAATCTCTTCACTTACTTTACAGGTATATTCAGATTGTTTAGGGGTTTTTTTTTGAGTCAGTTTTAGTAGTTTGTGTATTTCTAGCAGAATCTGGAATTGTAACCACCATACAACCAGCTGGCATTTGAAACAGTTTTTTACATTTTTACAGGGAGACCTGATGTTTAGCTGAGTAATTTTTCTGGCCACTATATATTCTAGTTGATTATAATATATGGGGAATGTATGTATCATACTAGTTGTTAAATATTTTGAATATTATCCCATAAGTTATAGTCATACACACACACACACGCACACAAACAAATATCATTCTCTTTTCCTACTGTGTTTATTTTTATCCCTTTGCAACATATTAAACACGGGAGTAAAAACTCCTTAGAAGTGATGCTACAGCAAAGTGATGACATGCACTAGGTGGGTAAAGGTGAATAACAATCATCTGGAATACAATGGATTGGAAGTTCTTGACCACTTGGAAGATACAATTGGTATTTTTTCTCCTGGACTCCATTCTTTAGCTAAATACTCCTGATAAAGGAGATAAACCCATTCTCTGAATAGATATGATACCATCTCAGTCTGAGGTGCTAAAGGAAAGATTCACTCTGAAATCTTCTCTAATGCAATGATTAATGAATCTAATATATATTCCTGATTCACAGTGTATTTCTCTTCCCCCCACTTCCAATTTGTTGGTCCAAATAATGAAAGCCAAATTAAAGAAGACCATCACCACAAATACAACTTTAATTCTTTATTAATTTTAATCATAAGTAACCTTTCTATTGAAACCGTAATGCATTATGAATGTGTTCACAGAGAGGGGATAATATGGTAGTGATGACATTTCTTGGACCTTTTTTTTTTTATTATGGTTTAGCATCAACTTGTTCAAATAGAAAAGAGCGGAGACTGATTAAATATCAGGGTTGGACTATAATGAAAGAAAAGTCCATAGCAAATATGTGGCGATTGTTTTAAATCAAATGTGTGGGAGGGTAGATTTCAGGTGATAGCTCAGCAGTTATACTCCTAATCCCAACTGCGGCTGCCATGTGGTTTTTCATTTGGCTTACAAAATGGAACTGGTTTTCAACAAGTCCCTGCTGGCTGGCCCATGAGCCAAGCACCACATGCCTTCTTTGGCATCTGACAATATTGTTATTAATATTACAAGCTGAGGGAAGGAGGCCTCTGAAAATAACTTCTGCTTTGGAAAGTTGTATTAACTCATTAAAGTCCTAAAACCTTTCCGGCTTCTTTAAGTGGGTAGTCTGAAATAGATGAAAAAATGTACTCTGTGTACTAAGAAGTGCCAGGATTTCAATTCACAACATTAGTGAGGTAAAGGGTAAGGTTTTCATCTGGGGGATTTCTACCTCAAGTTTCCCTGTTATAGCAAGTCAAGAACCTTGAACGTAATCTCATCATGAACTGCATAATGAGATGTGTCATTTAACATTGACCCAAACACAACCAGCATGTTTCTGTGACTGACCTTGTGCTCTAAATTCAAGCTGGTCTACATTTACACTATCAGACAGGTATACAATGGAAGGGAAACACCAGACAAATGCCCTTTTACGCCAATGCCCAGGCTTTTTTCACTTGAACTTGGCCTTAATTTTTACCTTTGAATTATGCCATTTCATTCCTCTAGCCCTTTTCTATTTCCTTTTCTGTGTGTTTCTGGAGGGAACTTAGGCAAAGAGGGCATGGCAGAATCACTTATAATATTAGAGAAAATCTGCATAGCCAAACGTTCTTTCTTAAAGTCTGGCAAAAGAAGAAAAGCTAACTGGAAAAATAAGCCTCCAACAAAATTTGAACACTGCTGATTGAAAATGCTCAGGTCAGAGAATTTGTGATACAATGGGGGCGAGAAGAATAGAAAATTGTGTTTTGCTTATTCTAGATTCCAGAAATTATGCCATATACTTTAGAGGCATTGTGCTAGCCAAACGTTGGAGTTGTCCTTGATAGTTTCTAATCAGGATGAAGGTCAGGCCACTAAAATGGAAGGACCCCTACACCAGGAATTAGGTTTCAAAATCTGGCTCTACTCACAGTGCCTTTTTGTCAAGCTATTTTGCCTTTCTTAGACTTTGTATTTCTATTTTTAGAACAAGAGTAATGATGCAGTGCTGTCCACGATTTGTTTTAAACTTTTAATTTCTTTAATTCTGAGTCTCTAATAAAGTACATTTCTTGGTAATTTTATAGTACCAGTTTGAAATGTTTTATAATCATGGGCTCCTTTGAGAGAGTTTGAGAAAACTTACTATATTAGAAATTCATTTATTTGCTTGCCTGTTTCTTTCCTTTGGGAATCTTTTCCCTAAACCTATGTGGTCCCATTGGGATACAGAGAAGCATGTGGCCCAGCCTAGGCTAACATCACATTCCTGTGGAAGTAGTGATTGGTTCAAAGAGTATACATGCATCACATGCAAACCAATCATGCTCTTTCCAAATAATATAAATTGAAGATAGAGAATTGTTCCCTCCCCCTTTTATAGGCTGTTGCCCCAGTGTTGCTTCAGTCTTCCCAATGTGTGGGAAGGAGAGAAGACATTATTCTAGCCAGATACAATGGGACTGTCACATACAGAGACACAGAAAGATGGGAAGAGGGAGAGAGCTGAGTCGATCTTAAGTCGAACCTTAAACCTAACCAGGTTCGCCCCTTGACATCCCAATTATGTGAGTCTATAAATTGTCTTTATCATCTTTCTTTCTTTTTTTTTTTTTTGGTCAGGAAGGAAGTTGTATATTTAAGCTAGTTTTGGTTGTTTAGTTTAAGGGTTTCTTTTTTTTCACTTTCTTTTGAACACATTCTTTAGATCAATAGCTATGGATTCATTATTCAGAAAGTGAGCAATGTCAAAAATGTTTTCTAAACAATGTATTTTAGGGGCGATAGAGCATTGGAGCACAGACCTTTTCCCTAGTTTAAAAGCCTCTGCCTGAGAATATAATAACAATAAAACTTTGTATTTATGTTGCTCCTTCAAAGTTGTAAAGCAGTTTCTGTAAAATATTATTTAGTAAATGAAAACTCTGGGATATTTGCATTATTAATAATTCCCATTTTTCAGATGAAGGACTGGAGATTCACAGAAGTTCAAAGACTTTCTGCAGTTACATACTAGGAAGTAGGGATAGAGCCACATTCATTCTGCCTTTCTACAGTTTTTTAGAGAAAACAGAAAGGAGCATGAGTAAGAAAATCCTCTTTCTCAACTGTTCCATTTGCAGAATAGCAGGAATAAAATTAAAGGTCGTAATGAAAATTTACAATAATTTCTCATATGATCCCAGCCAACTTCCCATTTCTAATTGATTTTTCTCATGTTGCTTCTCCAGCTTTTGAGCACTGCTGAAACCAAATGTTTAAAAAACTTTCCCCTTGAAGATTTAATGACTCCAAATCTGTATTTGATTACTCGGTTCCATTGGGGTTTAGGCTTGTGCAACAGCCAAGATAGAAGAGCAAAAAGAAATCTTGTTGGTCATGCATAATGTATCTGCTGCCACTGGATTTGGGCCGAGACCGAGACTGTGACGTCTTCACCGGGCTTGGCATTTACTTTGAGCTGTTTGCTTTGTTTGAACATATTCTCTTCAGACTGTGAGGGGTTTAACTCACGAGTCAACCACATACGACTACTCACACTATAAATTCCAAGAAAAGTCAAAGAGATTTAGTTTCTGGATTTGATCTTTAAATGACCAATAGATTTCATCTTCCTGTAAAGGCAGTTAAAATCCTTCCCTTCCTCTTTCCCTGTTTCCCCCGACATACATCACCTCTTCAAATGAGAAGTGGGAGAACCAGTGCCACAATGTTAATAAATACTCTAGTAATCCAATTAGTGGGAAAATATTTAAGCTAACTAGGGTAAGATTGAATCTGTCTGGATCTACCATGACTTAGTTGTATGTTTCTAGATGTTTACTTCTTCGGTCTCAGTTTTCTCAGTGGTAAGAGGAGACGCTGGTGCCGGAGATTTTAATGAACCATCTCTTCTCTAACATTTTATAAAGCTGTAATAACAGAGCAATTTAATTTTATTTCTAGTGCAATTTGTGTTCTACATATAGTTTTCAGTCTTTGGTTCTTATTTAATTTATTGACTATTGATTGCTTTTTCTAAACGCCCTAGAAGTACTTTTTTCAGATTGTGTAAAAACATAGTTTAGGGATAATACCAATTCCAATACTGGCTTAAAGTGATTATTTTTAGCATTTGGTTCAAATATATATATAAGATTATGTTTGTTAATATATGTGTCTTTTGACTTTCTGGAGAAATTAATAATTCTCTCTGAATAAGAGAAGTAATGGTAGGATTTAGTTCATAATTGTATTTGATAACCACGATTCTATATTTCTTTTTTGAGATATTAGTGGATGATATATTTAAGATAATTTTAGGTTTATCTTGAAGTCTCTCACTAGCAATTATAAAATGAAATTGGAATAGCATAATTAGTTTAAAAATCAGAAACCGTAAGTTTTATAGAGATTATATATATATACATGTATATATACTTCTCTTATACTATGACTTTATATGTAAACAGCTCATAATACCATTCTCTGGAGAAAATTTAATTTTAACAAATAATCTAAAAAGTGTTAGACATAGAAAAAAGTTTCAGTTTGTAAATTTCTAGTCATATCACTCTGCTATTAGAGCAAAAACACTTTTAATGAATCTATACTGCATATTAAAGTACAAATATCTCAACTTATTCATACTTCATAATTTGACCAAATTCAACATTTAAACCATATTTTACATAATTTAGGTAATTTCCAGTCAAACATTACTGCATCATATTTTAGCACATCTTATATTTTCCTACTGATATGTCTTTTGCTCATTCTTTGCTTATTAAAAAAATCTAGCACTACAGCCTGGGTGACAGAGCGAGACTCTGTCTCCAAAAAAAAAAAAAGGTCTACCAATTCTGAACGTGTTAACCTCATACTACTTCTTTCATACATCCATCTCATATTCTTCTAACTAGAATTTGTCCTTTTGTTCCCTCCCTTTGTCTGTGTCTTGTAATATTTTGTTGGTGTCTCTCTTGTGGCACTTAACACACTGGTTTATAACATTACTAGTGTCAGAGAGCTGATAAATAGAATTGTCATCTGCTTAAACAAAAGCCAATATATGAAAAATCACAACTTATAAAACAGATTCACTAGGAAATGATTATTTTTACAGCAAGAAGATTCTTAAGTTAGCAAAGTGATTTGCCATAAAATTCTTTGAAATTACAAATAATTTTAATGCAATAAATATTATTTGAT
The DNA here is from genome assembly GCA_028533165.1 of Leontopithecus rosalia. Lineage (NCBI taxonomy): Eukaryota > Metazoa > Chordata > Mammalia > Primates > Cebidae > Leontopithecus > Leontopithecus rosalia. The sequence goes on along the minus strand of CM052667.1, from coordinate 14,880,158 downwards.
TTATCACAGATTTAACTCAGTTTTGTATATACCTATTACATTGAGGTAATAAAAAATAAATGAAATTCATTTTAGCTCATAAAAGTTCAAAACTTGGAATTAAATTGATAGCATAACCACCGAGCCATTCATTTTAAATGTGTGCAAGTTTTTAGATTCTGTTACTCCAGGGAGCTCACATTCCCTACGCGGGAAGGGAATCTTATGTCCCACCCTCTGCCTGATTTCTTCCAGAATCGATGAGCAGAATCACATGACATTTTAGTCATTTTATAAAACTACTCTGAGCAAGACCCTTGGCTAGGGAATGTGAACAACAAGAACTTTGCTGGACAACAGGGTGACTATAATCAAAAATAATTTAGCTATATATTTAAAAATAACTAAAAGAATATACTTGGAATGTTGGTAACACAGAAATAAATGCCTGATGTGATAAACACTCCATTTGCCCTGATGTGATTATTACACATTCGTTACATGCATTTATCAAAGTATCTCATGTAATCCATAAATAAACACACCTACTGTGTATCTACAAAACATTTTTTTTTTAATTAAAGAAAAGCTTTGCTGGGCAGAGAGACTGTAGTCGCTTTTTGCTCAAGGAGAATGTGGAGACAAGAAAGCCCTTTGTCTGCTAGGAAAACATCATGGGATATTTGAACACTGAACAAACATTTTTTCACTCAGATTCATTCTTTCTCCTCTTCCTCTTTCTTCCTGAGTTTCAGAAAACCATAATTCCTAGACTCTCTTGCCTTCTGGCTTCAAGGTATATTTGGCCAATGTGCATGATGGGTGAAAGATTGGAGGGTGGGCAGAAGGCAAGTCTAGTATTTCTTGCTTCTCTGTCTCTAATATCTCTGGCTAAGGTTGTGTCTCCCATACTATGAGCTGGAACTTGTGGTACGTTTAAGCATAGTTCCACTTTTACCTGGTGACCCTGGGTTCTGGGCCCTGGTAACTCTGTCTCCTGGAGATGAGCCTCTGTTCCTAGAGGTGGCAGTGATTCCCCGCTTGTTCCACTGTCTTTTTGGCTTCTCAATTCTTTCATCACTTGTATAACCAATTTCCTCTGTTAAATTTCTTCTGTCTGAAGTATATAGAGTCATTTCTGCTTTTCTGATTGAATCATGACTGACAAAGATCTCATTTCTGAGTCTTTACAAAGGAAAGAAGAAAAGCTACCTCAAAAAATAAAGTCTATTCTTCTCTAGGTGCATTCACAGGTATTATATTATGAGCCTTCCAGTAACTCTGTGAGACAGGCTTCATTATTTCCATCTTGCAGATGATGAAACTAAAAATCAAAAAATTCAATGACCACCCTCAGGTCTAAAAGATCAACATGTCAGGGACAAGATTCACACTTGGCTTCTCTGTTTCCAAATCTATTGCACAGATGGTCAGAGGGCTCTTCTTTTGGGATAAGAAACTCAAAGTAGATTGATAATTTTGTCCACTTCCCAGTAGGACTGTTGTAATTTTTTTTTTTGAGACAGAGTCTCACTTTGTCATCAGGCTGGTGTGCAGTGGTGCAATCTTGCTGACTGCAAGTTCTGCCTCTCAGGTTTAAGCGATTCTCCTGCCTCTCGAGTAGCTGTAAGTACAGGTGTGAGCCACCACACCCACCTAATTTTTGTATTTTTAGTAGAGATGAGGTTGTACCATGTTGGCCAGGCTGGGACTGTTGTAATTCTGAATCACAGATGTGTACCCAACCTTCCCATCTTTAATTCCAGAATTAATTCATGGGGATTTATGCATTATTAGTCATAGAAAATTTTTTTACGAAAAAGAGTTGAAGAAGAGCTAGTAGAAAAAGTTATTTGATTTTTATATCAGAATCAGCGTTGACCTTTCTCTTCCTGAAAACTCTTCTGCAGGTTCACAGTTAAAATGAAGCATACAAGGGTCAGATACAGTGTTATCATTAATACCATAAAATAGAACACACTGGAAATTGAGAAAATAGCAGAAGCAAGAAGGTCATTCTCAGCCTCCTCTCACTCTTCTTCCCTGAAGCAGGTCAAACAGCCTAGGAAGGTCACTGTCTGACCTTCCCCCTCTCTTCTCCCTTAAAGACCTTCCTGTGACAGGTATCCTGCTCTATACCCAGAGGGAAGGAATGTCACATAGAGCTGCCAGGAAATATCTGACCAAATAGGACTTTCTCAGTTCTCCCCAGTTTATTAACCATTAGATCATCCCCTTTTGTCCTTTAATCATACTTCTGCTTATCCATCCATAGGAATACACAGATTTCCCTGTTTCTTTGAGTCTTCATTTCCGAAGGCTGCTGGTACATACAACTTAAATTAAGTAAATTTGTATGCTTTTATCTTGTTCATTTGTCTTTTGTTGTAGAAATCTCAGCCATGAACCTTGCAATGGGTGAGAAAAAGATACAGCGCGCCCCCCCCATTTATTGATGGTTTTGCTTTCTGTGGTTTTAGTCACAGTACAGTACAGTAAGATATTCTGAGATATATATATATATATATATATATATATATATATATATATATACACCATATTCACGTCATTTTTATTACAGTATATTGTTATAATTGTTCTATTTTATTATTGGTTATTGTTATTCATTTTTTACTGTGCCTAATTTATAAATTAAACTTTATCATAGGTAGGTATGTATAGGAGAAAACATAGTATATATAGGGTTTGGTACAATTCTTAGTTTCAGGCATTCACTGGGGTCTTGGAACATATCTCCTGCAGATAAAGGGAAACTATCGTATTGCTTTTTCTCCCCTACAGATTCATCTATTGTACTTTTGAAATTCAAGTGCACTAGAAAGAATTTAAAAAATAAAGAACACGCAGCCTTGAAATCAGACTATTTTCTTTAATAGGAGATGTGGGATCCGTTATTCACCCTAGAGATTAGAATTTCATTCATTCATTTAGTCTACAATTTTTTTAAAAAAACTTTTACATATGAGTTATTCAGTCAGATGCTGCAAAGTTTCACTTGAAAGAGTGAACATAATAATATCACAAAAAATGCATGTTTACACAGGCTCTTCTTCTCCTGGAAACTAAAATCTATTCATGCATTGAGTACCTCGTTTCCATCTCTTGACAACATTTTTTGAGCAAGATTCCTGAGACTAATCACACACTCTTGTATTTTAGTTGCTGCCTACAGCATCTATTGTTTCCTTTGGAATGTTTCAATCTTTCTAGCCTTGGTGCTCTAGGCTCCTGACTTTCTCCTACTCAAAATCCGCTTTCCTGCTATACTTCCCCAAGTTTTGAAGACCCCCATCTCTCTCTTGCAACATACATGGGTAAAAGTTCAATTCAAGAAAACCCTGTAACAACATGTAACTATACAAAAATAGAATGAGTACTTTTTGGATTGAGTGACTTTTCTATGCTGGAGTTAAGTGCAGGCATAACTCAAATGTCCACTTGGTGAGACTGTCATAGAGAAGATAACCCTGGATGTGCAATTGGACCTTATGAATCTTAAGGTCTCTTCCAAGCCTGGAATCCTAATCTGAGGCCTATTATGTGTCTGTATGTTGGAGCAGAAATATATTTTTCTCACCAAGTCCTTGTCGTCCGTATACGCACTTTGCTTTTATAATTCTGGACTACATCCCCATTCTCAAACACTGCCTCGTTGATGTGTCTTAAGTATCCATATGGGGCCGAGTATGTGATAAAAAGAAGAAAAGTGAGAAACAAAAGATGAAAATTCCTGGGAAGTTCAGCTCATCGTTTTTCACAATCCAGTAAGGGATTCTGGCAGGAGAATGCCTACATTTCTTCGCAAGTACATTTGTGCCAACCGTCCTTGTGAAAATTTTTTTGACAGAAACAAAAAGACTTGGTTCCTGGAGAGAATGATCAGAGCCGTGCCTGAGGCACTGCTGGTAGAGCCATATCACCCAGAGCTGGCGGATAATATGGTTACCTGCTGGAGTGGAACCAGCTCATTTGTGTGTCATGAGGCCAGCAGCTCCATGTGCCCAAGGCACATTAAACTTTTACCTGACGCATGTCAGGAGTGCTTGGGCCACCGCCACCTTCCCCTCCCCTACTCTCCCGCTTCCATTAGCTTGCTCTGGTTTTTATGTTGTATCTACCAGAGGCAATAAAGAATGGTTTTTGCTTTCTCTTCTTTTTGCTGCTACTAACAGATCTTTTTGCATAAGCCTAAGTTATAGGTCTTGTATCATCCCACAAGGTTCACCTTGAAATCCCACTTCCCTTTACTGTATACTAAGCTCCACTGAAATCTAGGAAGTCCCCCAATTATACAGCCTTTGTTTTTGCTTCTCCCCTCTGTGCCTAGAATGTCCTCCATGACCTTTACATGTCTTGTTTCTATCTATTCTTCAAGACTCAACTCATCTACAGCCTGGAAAACACACTAATTATCAAAGCAATAAGGAATGTCCTTGTGAGAGAAGCACCAGCATTATTGAGAAGGTGTCCTTCGCAAAGCAAAGCTGATAGTAGGAGATTATTTAAAAACAGGGCTCTTGATAGAAAAGAAGACAGTGAAGTTTCAGAATAAGTGATGATATGTGGTGGTTCTCAACCATCAAAAGCAAGGTGGGTGGAAAGAGCATAAAGAGTAACAAGAATACAATTAGTAGCCTGAACAGAGCTGTCTCGGAGGCAAAGTCAAAAAGCAGTGTTAAACGTGTGAAAGAAAATGATACAACAATGGATGATCAGGAGTCTGAGGCCAGCTGTCCTAATAAAATTCCATAATCTGTTGCCAGCTTCCAGATCTAATATTCAGATTAGGAAACCATTGACAGAAGGAGAAGCCAGGTTCCCCATACATATCACGGTAGGTACATATGGTAATGACTCCTTTAGTTATTCCTATGAAACTAACAGCAGAATAAAAGCCTTATGGCCATTTACTTAGAAAATATTCAAATATTTTGAGAACTAGTAGGCATAGGGTCCAAGATCCCATTGATACCTAGGAACCGGAAGCATTACTGTACCTCATGCTTTTAGACCAGGACATATGAAGTCCTGAATTTACTCCTGAATTGGAGTAGATCTATGGACTACCACTAGTCAATCTCCCATCCTTTTTTGGGAATATATAATAGGAATGAGCATGTTTGATATTTGCTAGAGCACTCCTATTACTTTACTTACTATGAGCTTAGAACTGTAATAGTGGGGCAGACCAATTGGAAGTCTCTGAAACTGCCGCATCCCAGATCAAGAGTTACTCTTGATAAAAAATAGTAACTCAAGAAACATCTCTTAGCGGGCCCAGCAGCCTTGCCATTAGAGACATCTGCCAGAGTCCATGCTATTAGAAGGCAGTGTGCTAAGAAGAGATTCCATGTGGGATTTCTGGAAGGTCTATAGGAGGAGGCAAGGACAGTAAAGATCTATGAATGACATATGAACACCTGCGGGAGCACGTTCACCACAGAAGACACGTTGAACAATAAGTAGCAAGAATGACTCAGGCAGTCGAACCTAGTCAGCCTCTATCATCAGCCAGCCCAGTAGTAGCACAAAAGTATATGAATGAAGCAGCCATGGTGGCAGGGCTGGAGGGGATGCATGGACAAGAGCATGGGCTCCCACTTACCAAGACTGATCTAGATACTGCTACTGATGATTGTCCAGTAGCAGTATCAGAACTTAACAGCAACAGAAATTATGCTTAGTCCTTCTTATAGCATCCTTTCACAAGGGGACAACTAGCCACTTGGTAGCAAGTTGACTACATCTTATCCCTTGCATCAGAGAAGTGATTAGTGTAATCTATCTTGATTTGAATCCATACACATTTTGGATGTGTACTTGCTCAATCCTGCCAATAGGGCTTCAGACAGAACACCATCAAAGAACCTCCAGAGTGTTTCATCCACCGTCATGGAATCCTAAATAACACCAAGCTGTATCAAGACACCTACTTTAAAGCAAAGGAGATGTGGCTATGGACATGGGAGCAAGAGCTCCACTGCTCTTGAACCAGGCCACATCACCCAGCAGCAGCCCTCTGGTAGAATAAAAAGCAATTTCTTTTATTCATATTTATCTCTAGAGCTTTGCAGAAGGAAAGTACACACCTGAAAACTTATTCCTCCTGTTTAATTTTGATAAATACTGTTATGTAATGACATTTTTCTTAGTATAAAATAAAGATACTGGATTCTGGAATTAGATTTGATTTCTTGAAGCTACTGTGAATAAATTCCACATGGAATGTTCCTCCTTCAAGACATTATCTTCGCATTCTCTATGCCCCACTCAGCATCTCCTGGGGACTTCCTTTGTTATTTTTCATAGTTTATCCTTATCTGCTCCCTGCATGCTAACTTCTATGTGGCATATTTCTGTACAATTTCTGTTTACTTGTGCAAGCTGTGCAGCAAAGTCAGTTCTTTAACATACTACATCCTGTAGGCCATGTACAGTCTACCACCTGTTTTTGTACACTAACTTTTATTGCAACATAGGTTTGTTAATTTTCTTATTATCGATGCCTGCTTTTATGCTACAATGGCAGAGTTGACTACGTGACAGGGAACGTATGGCTTTTTAAAGCCTAAAGTATTTATTATTTATTTATTTATTTATTTTTATTTTGGGGGGGTTGGTGGGATAGGAGAGAGATAGCAGGGGGTAGGAGTTAAGGAAGGGATAGCATTAGGAAAAATACCTAATGTGGATGATAGCGTGACGGCTGCAGCCAACCACCATGGCACGTGTATACCTATGTAACAGACCTGCACGTTCCGCACATGTAGCCCAGACCTTAAAGTATAATTTTTTAAAAAGACCAAAATAAAAGCCTAAAGTATTTATTATCTGGCCCTTTACAGAGAAATTTTCCAAACCCCACTTTAAGCTAATAGCTGAAGGTAGCAGAACTGCTTTTAGATTCTGTGTTCTTCACCGACATTTCCAGGGACAGACTGTTTTAGATGACAGACCACTTTGCCCACAATGAGCAATCCCAACACGAGTTTCGTTCTTTTATCTTCCTGCTTCAAAAGTGTATGTATTACTCACAATACATTACTATGATCTGGAAACCCGGTTCTTCAGGGTTTCAAGGCTCTGATCCACAGGCAGTGCAGGGCTAAATAGAGAGCAGGCCAAGGGCGCTGTGTAAAGGGCTTCCTATTTAGAGCAATGGTTTTCTTGGGGGCCATGGTGCCTGGTGTTCACCTTTTGACCCTGCGTTTCTTCTGTCTTCCTATGACTTTTCCTTCTGTGAGTATCCATCCTCTAAAGTCATGGCCAGACACACCCTTCTTTTGGCTCTTTGGAAAGATTCTTTGGCAAATATTTGTCAATGTGCTCTGAAGACTAAAGCTTGTTGTGCTCATGTTAAGCATTATTGATTAAATGGGCCTTCTTCCCTCTCTTCACAGTCTTTCCACTAATTATGCCCATGTTTCATTTTTCCAAGTGAACATCAATGTCACAGAGAAAATTTCCCACAGAAAAGCTGAGCGCCCAGCACTATCTCCCTTAAAACAAATAGATTTTTTCATTGAAATCAACATATCTTTCTGAATCGAATAGGTTTTCATGGGGCCAATAAATTTTTTCAAAACAATGCATTTTTATTACAACATATTTTTGTTCAAAGCAATACTTTTTGACAACCAGATATTAATGACCTGGCCTGAACTATAAATTTACCCCAAACTATGTGTTTTCTCAGCAGAAAATAATTTTTCTTATACAAACACATTTTTATTTGAATCAATCCTTTTCTGAAATCAGATATATTTCTGCAGGGGACACTGAGAACCTCTTTACTAAGAAATGTCATTTTGTTTAAAGGAACATGGCCTGGATTTCAAGCGTCCCTAGTGACTTACCTTAAACATCTTTATTCGAAAATGAGGTAAAGACTCTTAAATAATATTTTTTATTTGGTCAGACAGAAATGCACAAAGGTATCAATAGACAGTTCTTATTACATCTCTAAGAAATGGACCTCAGGTTCTGTCTATTGTCAGGGCAGACACTAGCCAGCCACACTTTACCTCCTCGAGTGTAGCAGAGACAAGGATCATATCCATCCTTAGAAATTCGTTGTAAGTATGCTAGCAGAAATGCTCCATAGCCACGGTGTTAAGGCTGTATCTTTGCACTAGGCAGCAATGCCTGTATTACTTTTTTTAGGAAAGTTTTCTTAACGTTTCAGATTTTCTGTTTGTTTAACTGAAGACTGGGAAAGACATACGCTCAGGGAAAAACATTGTTACTACCAGTAATTTTTACACATCAGCCTTTTCTCTGCTATCTTTTTAGATACTGTGGTTTTAACACTTCTCAGCTGGAGTTCAAATACAAGAAATTCAACAGTCAACTTCAGGGTGGTTATAAGGAGTTTCTGGTCCCAGAAAGGTAAATAGCTTGAGAACAATACCTTAAAAACCTTTTAAAGGTATATATGTTTTTCTTTTTTTGTTTTCAAAATTTATATTGTTTTAATTATTTTTATGTACAGAAAACTCGTAGAAAGTGATTTATTTAAAGAGAGAGAGAGAAACAGGAAACAGAGAAAGAAACAGCTAACTCTCACACTGAGTGAGAGAATCCGGAAAGATGGATTCCAGGAAAGGAAAGCAGCTTTCACACTGAATGGAAGGGAATAGAGAGAGATGGAGTTTAGGAGGGGAAGACAGGCTTCCATGAGAGGGTGTGGAAGGGGACTCCAGAGGGGAAATCCAGGAGAGAGAAAAACAGCTTCCATGAAAGGGGTGTTTGTGGAAAGGGACCCAAACACAGAGTCCCGAGAGGTATATTTTCAAGGTTTTCTATTCATTATTTTATTCTTCCCCTTTGCAAATATGCCAGCAGATCATGCCCAGCAGATCAGCGTAAGGCCTCAACAAAGAGTCATCAATTCTAGATGGTCTATAGAGGGACTGCCGTCTTTGTCTCAACTGCAGTAAATTTATGGGAACTATGTTTCTTGCTACCAGTATGAGCATGTTCATTTTTCCGTCTTCTCATTTTCATAAAATAACAAGTGAAAATCACCAAGGAAATGTTCAAATGATTATACTGTGCTTTTATAGACAAAGGTAGCCATGCAGCTAAAGCCGAACTCTTGGCAGGCAGGTTGTAGAGTCACTCAAAATAGTAAATTCTCTCCTAATATAAAGAATCCAGTTTCAATGTTACATGAGACAGTTGTTCAGTGTATGAGGTAAGAGTGTTTATATTGCAAAAAAAAATTAAAGATCTTACCGAATAGAAAAAAGTATTAAAAATGAAACACTCAGTTTTTATTAATAAAGATAATTACTATGGTTAAGCTTTTACTATATGCAAAGCACTGTGATAAGTAATTCATATCTGTTTTTTAGTTTCCATCTTATGAGAAATCTATGAAGTACGTTTTTTTATTCCCATGTTTAGATACAGAAACAAAACCAAAATGTTCCAGAGTAGCCACTTACCCAAATTCACATAACGAATAGTTGTATAGTAAGAAGGTCTTTGAACACCCATCTGTTTGCCTTCAAAGCCAGTGCACTGTACCACAAACTATCTTGCCTTTCCAGGCCAGCTGTTTAATCCTTGGTTTTCTCATCTTCACGGTATGTTTACAGATGCCCTAGCTACCTCTCTGCTTTGTATGAGACTCAGATAACAGCATGAATGGGAAAATATTCTGAAAATAAGAGGTTACAATAGAAATATATAAAGTCTCATTTGGTCAATGCAAGTTCATTTCTGAAACATGGATTGTGTAGATACGTTGTAGGGAGACTGATAGATTTTTTTCACACTTTCTAATTGACTGTGTCACTTATTTGTGAACATGTTTATATAGGACTGAAAGTTTTTTACTGGCAGGAGAAGCATCTTGAATATCAATGAGGGGACTGAGTTAAGACATAGAAGATGGAGCTGAGGTTACATAATGCAGAAAGATTTGTAAGGTAAATAAATGAGTAATAGTAGTCGTATTTTACACAAATAGAACTTTTAAATTTTAAGTTATGAAGCATTTTTACTTAAAAGCTCTCCTTCCTTCTTCAAAGTAACTCTGAAGTAAGCAGGGCGAGGGGGTAATATCCCACTTGGAAATGAGGACACTAATGTTCAGAAAGAACAAGTACTGTCAAAGGACATGCAGCTTAAACAATTGACAAGGCCAGGGCCATTTCCCCTTCACCATACAGAGAGATATTTACTGTCAAAGAAAAAGTAGCAGAATAGAATGTCCAAAGAACAGGATAAGGCTGAGCACGGTGGCTCATGCCTATAATCCTAGCACTTTGGGAGGCTGAGGCGGGTGGATCACGAGGTCAAGAGATCGAGACCATCCTGGTCAACAAGGTGAAACCCTGTCTGTACTAAAAATACAAAAATTAGCTGGGCATGGTGGTGTGTGCCTGTAATCCCAGCTACTCGGGAGGCTGAGGCAGGAGAATTGCTTGAACCCAGAAGGTGGAGGTTGCGGTGAGCCAAGATTGTGCCATTGCACTCCAGTCTGGGTAACAACAGCGAAACTCCATCTCAAAAACAAACAAACAAACAAACAAATAAATAAAGAACAGGATAAGAGACAAATACATATAACATTCAACATAGAAAGCATTTTCAAGTCTTTTATCTCATTTTTTCCTTTGAATCATCCTGAGTTTGTCACCTGCCCACAGTCATCCAGACCATGCTGACTGAACCAGGACTGATATGTAAGTTTTCTGCTTTCAAATCTAGTGCTTTTTACAGGAGCCTATCTTGAGGATGTGGGGCCTGGTGTGAGGGGCAGAGAGTGGGATTTGTAGGGATGTGGCAGGTTACCTACATATCTCCTTAAAAATATGGGCCATAGCAAGGCAAGGTGAGGAGGTGACGGCCCAGATGATGGCCTTGCCATCAGCGGTCTGGGAAGACTGGGAGAAAGAGCTGAAGCAGGAGTGATTGCAGTCATCATGGAGCCATGAATCAGTTGCTGCTCTATGAGTGAGGCACTGGAGCAGGCTGAACACATGAAGACATGATCTGGGAGATAGGGAACCAAATGTATCCGGCTGATTTCAAACACCATCTGGTCCTCATAAAAATAAGGCCCATCTTTTGCAGATTTAATTTAATTTGAGAAGTATTGTCATGTGTGTATGTGTAGCACCTGTGTTATGCTAAGTTCTATGACATGCTAAGTGAGAACCCAAAATGATACAGAAGACCCAACTTCTCTGGACTTCAGTTTTCTTATCTACAAAATAAGTGGAAAGAAACAGACAGTTTTCGGAGGTGCTATGCATTTAAGACACAGTCACTTCTGAATGTTATTTACTGTAAATAAGAAAGTCGCAAAGGTAGAATGTCGGTGGACTGGCCCTTTGAACCGTCTTGAGTTAAACACTGAAAAATCAGATGAGCCATTTTAGGCTGAGACTAGAGACTGGGTGTTCTGAAACCGAGTCCTAGGCGCCCTCTTTCACAACTCAGAAGCTCCTGCCAACTACACTGCGCGTAGAATGCCTGTGTTGGAAGAGATCTTGTCGGTTACCAAGTTGAACTGCTCATCCAATGCTTAAACTGTTTTGGGACAGCCTTATTGTGTGGACATGATAGCTATGCTGACACATCCTTCCAGTCCAGAAAACTCGCTCAATCCAGAGAGAAGTTCATTTTCTTTTGTTTTCTTCCCTTTACCTTGAGTTTCTACCTACTGTCCACCATTTAGAGCATATTCATGGTGTCTCTTAGAGATCTGGCTCATGCTTTCCTGACTCATTCTTGGCACTGGTCTACACAGCAGCTTGTTCCACTTGTTTTTTGAGACTAATATGGAGTCATATTTGGAAAAAGCTGTAACATCCTTCCCAAGAAACACCTCATTTTGTGCCAATTAAGAAGAGGATGTTGAGCTTCGCATTGTACAGAAGATGACGGTCTGTATAGCACTGGACACTTTCCTCAAGGATGAAACAATTTTTCCTTGAGCAGCTTCCTCACTTTTGTTTTATCTGGGGGTACAACCACATGTCCTCATTCACCATTTCTGGTACCTCAACTCTTACCAGACTAAGATAGTGAATAAGATTTTTGTAAGGCCAAGAAATGAGACAGATATTCCTGTACACAATAACACACCACATGTTTACCACAGAAAGGCTTGTCTGTAAGATGCTGCTTCATCAGAAGACTGCTCTGAAAGAAGCCCTTTCTGTAATCCCTCTCCCACCCCATATCCTGCAAGGGATCTGAGGCTCCTCACCACCTACTTCCTGTTTGCTTGACTCGGGGAAAGCCAGGCCAGAGGCTGAAAGGAGGAAAACGTAGATCCTGGAGGTGTGAGTGTGAAGAAGGCAGAGGTCTTCAAAAACGACAACAAGAAAAAGGGGAAAGAAGAAAATGAAGGCTGGGGAGAAGGAATTCTCCAAATTACACCTCAAGTACAGTCAGTGTGGACTGAAATTCAAATTGAAGCAAAAAAGTAGTGGACTTCCGCATTGTCCTCTGCACTTCTGGTGTGCACTTGAATGTCACAATCAGGTACTTTGGTAACACATCTGGGCAACACAACCACCCTCCAGAGATTACAGCCTGAGGGAATGCTTATGTGAATAAGGTGATGATGATAGGTCTCTCCATCAGTATCGAGAGTAAGACATGTAGTCTCTGTGATATGTTAAGATCAGATCATTATTAATGCATTAATTCATTCTTTTAAATAATAAATTCAAACACTTATGTTAAGGAACTTTATAGGAACTGTGTTTTGTCCTCGTACTGACAGCTTATAAGCTATTTGGGAAAATGAGACATCAAATTGCAGCATAAATTTAGAGAAATTTCACAGAGGGATTTAACCTTAAGTATAAAATGAGTGGTATAAACAATAATTGCTATGAGTTCATGGGAAGATTATACTTTGGAATGATTAGGGAAGCCTATGTTGAGAAGGTGAGTTCATCTTAATGAATGGGTTGGAATTTAAAAAAAGAAGAGAGTCGAGACAATCTTAGACATAAGAAACACATCAAAAGTGCACAGGAAGAATGAGCATGCCATAAGTGGGTAATGAGTAGATCCAGTTTAACTGAAGGTGACTGTTTTCAAAAGTAATTAGTGGAAGAATATTCTGGAAAGGTAGATTATGGGTAATTACAGAAGATATGAACATCAGGCAAAGAAAAAAAAATGATGAGGAAAGTGACATGATTAAATGACATTTTAGAAAGAATACAGAATGAGCATGAATAATAGTGGAAGGGGAATGGTGGATGGTTAGACCTTAGAGGAGAGATACCCTAATTAGCAGGCTTTTGTAAGTATCCAGGTGGGAAAATTAGGGATGGAAGAATTGAGAAGATAGAAAATAACTGTTTGAGGCCAGGTGCTGTGGCTCATGCCTGAAATCCCAGCACTTTGGGAGGCAGAGGCAGGTGGATCACTTGGGGTCAGGAGTTAGAGACCAGCCTTACCAACATGGTGAAACTCTGTCTCTACCAAAAATACAAAAATTAGCCAGGCATGGTGGCACACACTTGGAAGCCTAGCTACTCAGAAGGCTGAGGCAGGAGAATCGCTTTAACCCAGGAAGCAGAGGTTGCAGTGAGCCAAGATCGTGCCACTATACTCCAGCCTAGATGACAAAGCGAGACTTCATCTCAAAATAATAATAATAATTGTAAATATTGCAAAGAGGAAACTAGAGGTATTTGGTGACTGATTGGATATGGAGCAAGAAGGGACTCAACCGTGATTCAGAGGTTTTGAATTCGTGAATTTTACTACTGGCAGAAAATTTCGAAGCCATATATATGTGTATGTGTGTGTGTGTATATATATATACACACACACACATACATATTTATACGTATTTTACATATTTATTTATTATTTATACATATTTATACGTATATATATATATATATATATACGTATAAATGTGTGTGTGTGTGTATATATATATATATATATATATATATATATATATCCCTGTTGCTGTAGAAGAGAAGGAAAGAGTGATTAGTGGAGAAGTATGTGCATTGCATTTTGAACAGATTTCTCCAAGCCTTTTAGCCTGATAGGCGATGACATCCAATTTCTGACTCTGTGTTTCAATTCTGGTCTCAGATTCTACCTTCCCCTGAAAGCAGTTTCTCTCAACAGTATCAGTACTTTAGAATCACCTGGAAGGGAAAAGGAGGGCTTTTGAAAATCCTTATACCTAAGTTATACCTCATCTAATTAAGTCACAATCTCAGGGAAAAACATCCAAGTACCTGCATTTTTTTTAAAAAAAGCTCAAGTAATTCCACTGTGCGACTAAGGTGGAACCTGGCCCTACAGGTCTTAACTGCATGATATTTTCAGCATTTCTTCCCTGGAAACACACTTTTAAAAAACATTTTCTAAAGAAAATATTTCCATGAGGGTTTGAAATTGTTGCATATATAAAATATGTTGTAAATTTATACACTTATTTATTTATTTGACAAATGCTTATTTGGAGGCTTACCGTTCATCAGGCATTATATAAGTACTCGGCTACATCAGTGAACTAAACTAAAAACAATAAAAAATATCTGGCTTTCACAAACTTACATCCTATTAAGTAGAGGTAAATAATAAATAAAATGCATAAATTAAATAGCATATTAGAAAGTGATAAATGTCATGGGGAAAAGTAAATCAGGAAAGGGAGACGGAGAGAATCACAGATGGGTGAGATTCCAAATAGTAGGCATTCTCTATGGTAATGATAGTTAGGTAACAGTCGAGAATAGTCTTGAAGTAAAGAGTGAGCCATATGTGGAAGAAGACATTTCTATGGAGAAAGAAGAACATGTGTTGGAGTCCCAAGATGAGCGCATACCTGGACTGCTGTAGGAGGCCAAATGCTCAGAGCAGGTGAGCAAGGGAAAATGTGAGGTCAAAGGAGTGGAGGAAATGAGGTATCTGGTATGGAGAGCTTTGCAGGTCATTGTAAGGATTTGGGTTTTACTCCTCAGGAGTTGGGAGACTTTGGAGGATGCCGAGCAGAGGAGTGACGTGATACAACTTAGGTTTAAACAAATAAAAATGACTTTAATGTTAGAATAGATGGTTGGAGGGCATTGTATAATTCCTAAGCTCCTAGCCACAGTTTTACTGTTTAAAGGTAGAAATAAAATGGCCGCTCTCTCCTATCTCTGTGCCCTAGAATACTGTTCTTGGCTCACACCTGTCCATTAAAGCATGGTTCAGATGACCCCTCTTTTATAAATTCGTCCAGAATCGGCCAGATGCAATGTGAGCATTTGCTCCTTTCAATCTTCCTATGTTTTTTTGGTTTGGATATTTCCGACATTCATCATACCGACATTGCACTGATGTTTTCTGTATACTTTTCTTATATCGTCATCTTCTCCATTTTCTGACTCTGTATCTGCTCTCCTGGGCTCACTGTCTCAGTGCCTAGCACTGTTAACCATCCAGGTAACCAAACCGCCAGGGTGGGCACATCCTGGATGCCCCGCTTTTCCTCAAACCTGTACGTCGTTCTGAGGTTTCACAATTCTACCTCTTAAATAGTTCTAGAATGAGGTCGCTTTTCTTCTTCTCCGTTACCACTTCCCGGCCTAGGTCATTGTTTTTTTTTGACCTAGGTCATTTTTATCTCTCATCTAGATTCTTTCAAGAGCCTCCTTACTCCTCCACCTCGTAGCCCTTCAGTCCTACGTGGATGCTGTATGTGTTTCTAAAAGGCAAATCTGGTCAAATCACTTCTCTGCTTAAGCCTCTGTGGTTCTATAAGGTTATTAAGATAAGGGAAAAACTTTCTAATACGATGTAAAAGACATTTCATGATTTGTCATTTGATGACTTACTCAGTTTTACATCTTGCCGTTCTCTGCCTCACACTCACTGATCCAGCCAGGCTAAGTATTTTCTCTTGCTTCAGCTTATTAGTTCTTGGTGGTCCCAAGGCCTGCAACACTCTTTTCTCCTCCCTTTGGATTTTCTTCTCCTAATTTACTCCTGCTTTTTTTTTTGGCAGGGAGGGGGAGTCACCCTTCTTCCCCGCTTTTCAGCTTAGATGACACTTTCATATGAGAACCTTCAGTGATCCTCTAGGTGTGGGTTAAGTGTTTCTCCCTTGTGCTTCACCACTGTCACAACACTACACTATTTACTTACCTCAGATCCTCACTAATCTGTTACTTTTGTAAATAAAAGGAATGTGTCAATGCTGGTCACCATTTTAACCCAGGAAAATGCCTCGATCATAGTAGATGCTCAATAAATAATTTTGGAGTCCTATAAAATAAATTCCCTGTTATTATATTACAAATAACTTGGAGGCAGACATACACGGTGACTGATACACATGTGTTTCCCCATACAGTGAACACTAAAGCAAGAAATAATGGCAGAGAAGATTTGTTCATTTTTCATCCTGGTGTCCATGCAGAATCCAATAGAAAAGAAGAATACTGTAGTTTTCATCAGTCCTGCCTGAAAGCAGAAAACAGGAGGGCTAGTCAAAATTAATTGAAATATTTATCTCTTTGAAAGAACGTGACTGATAAAGCAAATACAAAGTTATCATCATGGGTGTCAAACATAACAGACAACAGAATAAAATGAATCAAAAGTGCTTGTGAGACACTGATCATGGGAACTAAGGCAGGATAAATTCAATGCCAGAATTGAAGGGTAAAAATCTACTGTACTAATCTCACACATTTACTCAGTCTCCTAGTATGCCATTCTTAAATGTTCCCCAGAGTTTAGATGACCACACCAGAGCCATTATTTTTTCATAAGAGAATATTGACATGAAATTCTGCTACTTCTATGTTTTCAGATGAAACTCCTTCGGGAATATGGGAGGGAAATTAAAATGGTTTAGATTTTCACATCTTTTGATTTCCAGGTCCGCTGCCACCCTGAAGATGCCTGACAGTCAGGACCAAGCAGCCCTGTACCATCAAGGTTGAGCATGTTGCTTTTGTTCACTCTTCTGTGGGAGGACATTTCTAGGCATGTAACCACGCCCTCTGAGACACAAGAGTGAATTAAAAGTGGATTTAGAGAGCACCAAGCAATGATAAACTGTGATTCTGAGAGGAATAAATTCACCGCCTACACTCTCTTTTGGCTGCTGAGGGAGGGACCGACCGAGGAAAGGAGGAAAATTCGCCTTACACTAGCAAACAAACAAGTATGGTGTCTTGTTCTTGTTATATTACAAACAATCCATTAGAACAAGAAGAAAGACCTTACTTAAATGTCTGAAGTTCTAACTTTAAACAACAGTGCAGAATTAAAATCACACTACAAAAAGAGTTCTCTGGGAATTTAATTCCAAACTACAGAATGATAAACATTCTTAGAAGTATGTGTGGAAGGGACCGTGGAGTCTTTAATCCAAGGAGCACCAGACACTTGAACCTCCACTGTAATGCCTGGTCTGTGGAGTTGTCCAGCTTCTGCTCTCTTGATAGGAGAGATTTTGATAACCGAGAATAGGCGGGACCCCTGGAAGTGGCCGTCAGTAGCCCACCCTCCTCCTGTCCAGCCTAGCTGGCAATCCTGTGGCAGCAAGATTTCTACTGTTTCTTCACGGGACTCAGAACACCATGAACATGTAAGAAATGCCACTCTGGGCATTGCACTATGCAGTGCCGAATTCTCTCGGAGCTATGAAACAAAAATCTATCTGGTGGAAAAACGAAAATTGTCTTCCACAGCATCCTGTTAGGAGCCGAACTGCAAAGCAGCATCTCGGCTTCCCCATTCTAGACCTCTCATTGACATACTTCACTTTGCCTCTTTGCCCGACAAACTTGACTCACATTTGTTTGTAATTTTAATTTTTTTTAGTTTATTTCTAACCTGAAAAATGAAAATTGTGTAATTTTATCACGGACAACATATTTTGAAATACATATACCTTGTGGGATGGCTAAATTAAACTAATTAACATATACATTGCCTGGCGTGTTTTTGTGGGTGTGTGGTAAGAACTCTTTAAATCTACTCTCTTAGTAATATTCAGGAATACAATACATTGAAATTAACTAAAGCCAAAATGTTTTACGTTAGCTATATTAAACTTCTCCTAACTGAGATTCTGTGTCCTTTAACCAACATCTCTCCAACCCCCACCCCTGGCTGCTAAGGGAAGACCCACCCAGGAAAGAAGGAAAATTTGCATTTCTTGGATTTCAACTCTGGACTAGCCTTACGCTAAGTGCACGCCTTTCTTGGAACATATATATTGCGATTCTGTGAAGGTATACTTCGTAGCTGTCCCATTTAGTCTCTTTATGTTTCATGGAGTGGTTCTTCTTGCAGTCCTTGATTTTAGAGGAAAAAAACAATATTAAAATTAAGATTTTGAATTCCTGTCCTCAGTAGGTAGAATATAATTTATAACTATCAGTTAGTTGATTGTGGATTCATTGCTAGTTTTTATCCTGCATTTCACTCTGTCCTTCTTACTTTGATCCAATGTTTCTCAAACTTTGCCACTGAAATATCCAAAAGTACAGGTCCTCTAAGTCTTGGGTTGTCTGCAGAAAGAGATGCGTGATTTAACTTTATCATCTATCTGGATTTGGCCTACTCTATCATTAAATATATATTGGTTTTAATACAACGTATTTTTTTTTTTTTTTTTTTTTTTTTTTGAGACGGAGTTTCGCTCTTGTTACCCAGGCTGGAGTGCAATGGCGCGATCTCGGCTCACCGCAACCTCCGCCTCCTGGGTTCAGGCAATTCTCCTGCCAATACAACGTATTTTATGTGAATATTAATGAAAACCAGTGTTTACCCGTGACTTCACATTTCTTGTGTCATATGAAGAGGAAACCCAGATGACAAATATCTTCCATATATTCACATTTTTTAAAGCTATGATCCCACCCCTGTATCCTTTCCTGGTCCTTCACAATTTCTCTCTTGACCTCCTTGGTACAACTCCCAAACCTGGATGTTGTGCAGGCCCAGGAGAGTATTTTCCTGCTAAAGGCCCATGGGATGTTCAGCTGTTTCTCATCATGCGTACATCTTATGAACGTTTCTGAGTACCTGCTGTGTCCAGGTTGCTATGTACTCTCCAATGCTCCTTTTCTCTTTCTGTCTGAGTCCCTCACCACACAGTCCTGAACTCTCGTGAATATGGAGCACAGTAAAGGACTTCAAGGGAGGCTCTTGCATGTGTGCCAAATGGCTCATCATTTTAGCTTCTTGTTCATGTTTCTCTTTCTGATTTTAATAAAATTGGACCAATTAAAGTTTCTTTAATTGGATTTTCTTGGGTTTCCTCTAGACTTAGATCATCATCTTCTTCCCTATTTTCTTCCCAGGGCGTAGGTCATGGAGACTAGGGGCAATATGGTTTTAATTTTACCCCGTGGCTTGCTAGCTATGTGACCCTGACTAAGCCACTTTACTTCCAGAGGCTCATTTTTCTTCCTGAAAAATAGAGATAGTCACATTTAATACATAAGGTTGCCGTTAAAGTGGCACTCAAGTAAGTCTACTAATGTAAAGCCCATGCATGGGCCTGCCTCATGATAGATCTTCATGTAATGCGTTTTAGGGCCCAATCAGAGCCAGCTTCCACCTTCTTGCTGCAAGTATATGATGCACGTTAGACAGCCTATACACATTCTTCAAGCACCAGGAAAGGAAGCTCACTAAACACCACCACAACAACAAAAAAGTTTTGAGAAAAAGTGTATGTATTTCAAAAGCATAGTAGTTCTTGTGAGAAAAACAGAATTTTGATGGAGTTCCTTACTGTTATATTACATTAGGGCTGTGTGAGGTTGGAAGCAGCAGCATCTTTATAGTTTTTACAGCTGTTATAGGTCTTAAGCATGTTTAGTAGACAGGTGGAAACTCTGCCTTGCAGTGAGTGCTAAAAGGTGATTCCCATCCAAGGACCATAGTTCTGCATGCTCAAGAAGGGTGACATGGCAACAGTGAAAAGCGTTAGTTCTCTGACTTAGTGGATAAAAAAAAACAAAGCCCATGTCTACTGAGCACCAACTGTGTGTCACAGTTTACATGCATAATTTAATTTAGACCTCACCAACATTCCCGCCTTGCCGTGAGAAAGCTCATGCTTATGCAAAAAGAGCTATGGGCCATGGATTATACAGCCACCCAGGTAGAAAATGGGATTTGAAGTTTAGCGTTCTATTCAGATTCTGGAATCTGAACAGAAAGGCTTAAACCTCTCTATTCTAACCTCTGCAGTAGACAATCTTACTAGTTTCTCTGGGCAAATGGCTATTACCAAGGTGGTCTGTGTTAATGTCGTTTAGGGCAAATCATGTTTCTAGACTGTTTTTCTAGTGTAACTCTCACATGGATGAAGAAAACACATGACAAAGAAAGTGAAGACAGAAGAGTGAAGTGGGTGGGAGAAAAGATTGCACAAACTTAGGAAGAATTTACAAAACGAGACAACACAGCTAACCCCTGCCACGGAGCTACATTAGGACTGATGAAGTAAGTGGTGTAGCTGGGCCCTGTTCCTTGGAGGAAAGAGCTTTATAAATAACCGAGGCTACTTTTCTCTTTAAAAGAGAATTACATGAATGTTGATTGTTTGCTTAACTAGCACAACGTGACCTTTATTGCTAGTGATTTTTTTTTCTTCTCGTAAAAGGCAAGACCCTTGAGATCATAGGGCATCTCCAACATGTGGAGCTGCTAGGAATTTGTATTGAGGGTCCCCAGAAAACCATCTTGGTCCCAGACAACCTCACCCAGGCAAGCATGTGAAGCGCATGGGATAGCAAAGGGCTGGGTGCCATGGCATTTGTTTTTCATTGAATAGGATTAGGGATTTTGACATGAATGATTAATCACCACATTGCAGATGGCTGACGAACGCAGGAAAGAGTTTGCTGGAGATGGAGGGTGCATGCAATCTATTCCAAACAGCTGCCGCTGTTCCTATTCCTTCCGTCCTCCCTACTCTTGTCTCGGGCTCCTCCCTCCTTGCTTCTCTCTTTCACATTCTCTTTCTTCCTTTCTCTTCTAAGTCATTTGTTTCCTTTCTCTTTCTCTCCTTTTCTTTCTTTTACAATCATTTTCTTTCCACCCAAACCATCTTAATTGATGTTGATTTTCTCTCTCTCTTCACCATCCTGCACCTTTTGTCTTACTTACATGCCGAGCCTGTTACCCAGGACTGAAATCCCAAGGGAGAACACCCTGAGGGCTTTATACAAGCAGGCAACATTTGAAAGCACTGGGCTAAATTGCAGCTTTCCCTATGACACCCTTATGTACAAGGGCAGTGGGGAGGAAAGGGACCATCCGCTGACTGAAGAACATGAACAGAATTAGACAAAGCCACACATAGGCAGTTTTATGTAAAGAACATAGTGCTAGAAGGAGGATGTGTACGGCCACCTGTCTCAAGTCCTGAAGGCTTCAAGTGACTCCTTTCTCCATGTTTGCTGTGGTTTGTTAATCTACCCTTTCACTTTAAATGGTGTTTCCTTTTAACCATTTGGGTTTTAGAAAGCTGTGTTGGCTGTAATTCCCCTTTGAAAAAGTATACCCTCAGAATCCTTGAGTCTTGACAGCCTAGACTCCTGGCTTTGCACTTTATGGTGGTGTTTCCCTGAATCGGTGGTTCTGAATAGTTAGCATGCATCAGAACCAGTGGGAAAATCTGTAAAAATGCCAGATTGCTACTTTCCACCACCGGAGTTTCTGATTCATTAAGACTAGAATGGGATCTGATAATTTGCTTGTCTAATACGTTTCCAAATAATCTTGATGCTGTTGTCCTGGGAATCATACTTTAAGGACCATTTCCATAAAATGACTTTATTGGTCTTTATGCTCATGGTTCCTTCCATATTTATAAATTCATGTAGAATTTGTGACCTAGCATTAATAGTTCAGGGAATTAGATAAATAGTTCTTACAGAAAGGAAATTGACCAACTATCAGCAGTGAGTGTAACGTATCCAAGAAAGTCATCTATGACACAGCTGAAAACTGCTTCTTAGTCCTCTAGAAACTTTTTTTCATACACATCTGTTGATAGAACCCCCTCTTTCCTGTACCATACCAAATGAGTATCTCCCTATCTATCTTTTTCTCAGATTCTTGATTTACAAGTGATTAAAAAAAATAATAACTAGCCAAGCCAAACACATTAGCAAGCTGGAAGAACCTCCCTCTTCCCGCCCGAACTGCAGTGTGACTGCCTGCCACCAGGAGTCCTCTTAGCAGGCTGGGATCAATTAGTAATTGTAACTGAAATTGATCATCATTAATGATACAACTTTGGGCTGTTCAAGGTTGATTTCACTAAAATTACATCACAAAACCAGGGGCATTATAAAGAATTGCTGGTGAAAGGAAAATTGGAAAGAGCAAACAATCCATAAGCGCTCAAGTTGGATGATCAAGTTGGCCCCTCTCCTTTTATTTTCCGTTTGTTTTATTTTACACAGATGTGGCTTTTCATGCATGTGGTTAAAAGTTTTTAATAAACTGTAGCAATCAGCTGGCTTGAAACAGCGAAGGTTGAAGGTCTAAGCTTTGTAAATGCCGTTAGGTCCTTAAAACAAAGGACTCTAAACCCAAGGCTGGCTTTTTCAGACACCAGTCCAACAAGCCAAAGGCTTTTGAGGGAGCTTGTTTCTTACAAACTCACATCAAGCAACCATGTCTGTACTGCTGACTCCACCTCATGTAAAGCTAGCCCTGTGGGAGACATCGTCTCAACACAGGGGAGAGTCTTCCTGGAGCATAAGCTTGGAAGGGAGATTGAAGAACATTTTTGCCTTTGATGAGGAAATACAATCTTAAAGCCCATGGATAGGTCATTGCTGTAATGTACGTGGTCTCAAAAAGCTGAGCTGTCACATTTAGCTAATGGATGGAAGCATGAAAAACTTTGGAAATATCAAAGCTTAACGTTTTTCCAGTAACATTAATTCACTTACCCTGTACATAATTTTTTGATATTACTCATAAAGCTATTAAAATAGTTTTATATAGAATATGAAAAATATGGTTGCTGCTACGTGACTAAGAGTCTCTCAGGCTTCGTATCTCCTAACATTTTTTTTTAGTATAAATTTGTACCTGAGTGCTTTATTAACATAGCTTTTTGCATATAATTTCCCTAGTGGTTTTTTGTTTTAAAAGAAAGTCTGACTGGAGCAAAGGAACTGCCAGTATTTAATAATGTTTGTATTTAAATATTCTACATAGAATTTGAGGTTAGCACTGTGAGGGAAGTGTGAGGGGAAGGTATAGATTATCATTTTACTCCTGTGTATTTGAGGCTTCTTTATATATATATATATATATATAATATATATTATATATATATTTGAGGCTTCTTTATATATATATAATATATATATATAATATATAATTGCACTTTAGGTTCAGGGGTACATGTGCAGAACATGCAGGATTGTTGCATAGGTACCCACCTGGCAATGTGGTTTGCTGCCTCCATCAACCTGTCACCTATATCTGGCATTTCTCCTCATGTTATCCCTCCCCAATCTCCCTACCCACTGCTGTCCCTCCCCTAGCCCCCTCAACAGACCCCAGTGTGTGATGCTCCCCTCCCTGTGTCCATGTGTTCTCATTGTTCAACACCCACCTATGAGTGAGAACATGCAGTGTTTGATTTTCTGTTCTTGTGTCAGTTTGCTGAGAATGATGGTTTCCAGTTTCATCCATGTCCCTACAAAGGACACAAACTCATCTTTTTAATGGCTGCATAGTATTCCATGGTGTATATATGCCACATATTCCTTGTCTAGTCTATCATAGGTGGGCATTTGGGTTGGTTCCAGGTTTTTTCTGTTGTAAACAGTGTTGAGGCTTCTTTTTAACCAGGGGAACCTGAACCAAAAAGGGAAGAAAACTTGGTACAAGATACAGTTTCTTTCTTCCCCACTCTCAACTACCCATCAAGATCTTTTGTAGTTTACTCAGAAATTTCCCTGTCTAAAGTCCACAGATTGGAAATGGGTGTTCCCATCTCTCTGTTCTTTCATCAGAACATGGCCCTATTAAAGCCATTAACACCATTGCCTTATTCTCTGCCACATGAACATGGTGGATAAATGGATTAATCCGAGAGTGGGTAGGAACTGAGGTGTAACAGAATTTCATACCTTGGGAATTTCACCAGAATTTTCTTAGTGTCAATTTTCTCATATGCTCAGTGAGAAATTGTAAATTATAAAATTGTATTAAATAGTGAGATTGAGCTACAAGTACATGAAAATGCCTGCAAAAATTTGTTTTGTGAGCCTCAGTCTCTCCCCAAACTCCCCACTAAATAAATTCCTTTCTGCAACCAGAAAATAATTCAATATTAGGAAGGGTGTAAGAGATGATGTTTGTATACCCTGGAGCGCATGAAGCATGGATGGTTCTTTATCACACATCATAGTCTGTAGCTTCCCAGTGCTGTTCCAACTATATCTGGATGCAGTAAATTTTAACAATTCTCATTAAAAGTTAAATTTAATGAGGTGCAAAAAAATTATTTGCACAAAGCCTAATGCAGGATTCACTATAATTGAACAGAATCTCACTTTGGGGAAGAAAAGCTTGAAAATCTGTCATCCACTGTCACGAGGATGAGGAAATCTATCTTTAACGCATACAATAAAAACCTTGAACACAGATTGGGGTTCCTCGGAACCTAGGAAGGGCGTCCCATGTTAGAGTGAGGGCCTGTTCAGGATAAGGTTGCCTGACAGCTGAGTTCTCCAAGGGAACTGCTGTCAGAAAGCTTGCTTGTCCTCTGTCAAGACAAATTTAGACATTAGGCTTAGGAAAGATGGGCCAATTGCTTAAATAAAGTTTGGGAGGATATCCAATTTGAATTTATAGGGACAGTGCCAATTACGTTAGTTACACATAACGCTGAACTTCTCCTAAGAGCAGCTTGGAATTCTCACTGTGTTGCCTCCCATACAAACAAATTGTGAGTAAAAAGATAAATTAAATCCAGTTGAATTAAGTAATGAAAAAAAATGTGTTCTAATTTTCAAAGTAAACATTAATTAAAATTTTCCAACCCCCTTCCCTGACCACAAAAAAAGAAACACAAATATTTGTTTCCAGAGACGACATTCAGTTCCAGTGATTGCTCTGGAAAACTGAACTGAAACAGCAGCTCTTCAGGCAGGTTTGGCAATAAATTTGAAGCACTGAGCACCAAATATCCTTCTCCCGTCTTTATTTTTTCTTGATACCAAGGTATTTGGGAAAGTTTTGTGTTTTTTTGTTTTGTTTTGTTGTTGTTTGGGAATCTCTAGCATATAGCAAAATGCCAAGCCCAGAGTACATGCTCAGCAATCATTTTGTGACTGAATAGTTAAAACATGTAAGTTACTTACCAACTTCACTTCTCTACTTCATTTTACTTACCTTAGTGGCATTTGTGCATGGGGGAGGCTATTTGTATGTAATGGAACATAGAGACACACCTTGATGATTGTCTCCTCAAATAAATTGATATTATCACTTCTATCACTTCTCAGGAAATTTAATTTTATGTGGTCATGATATATTCACTGCAGCCTTTTCCTGAAAAGTACAAAGTGAAACATTGTGTTTTAATTAATTCCAACAGATTTGAAAAGTAAGATTTTCTTATTTCTTAACATTTTCTTTGTTTTTCACAAATTTACTTACCTACACCCGAGATTATAATAGGTGATAGTATGTGTGCTGAAATATAGCTTCCTTACGTATCAAATATATATGATTTAAATAGGCAAATATGTCAATAAGAGCCATTGAAAGATAACGGTACCCTGTCCCAACCATCCCCAGCCCACCCCCAGGTCCACACCCTAGAAACAGTTACTGTCAACTTTTTTAGCAATTTCTTTTGGAACTGATTTCCACACTGTATTATAATAACCTGCTTACATTACTTATAACCTGATGTTTCTTAGCTTTGCATTTGTAGACATTACTTTTTGCTTTCCTAGTATATGAGGATTGAGTTCATTCCCCTACACACACATTCACACACAGAAATGGCATTCCCCATCTTTCCCAATGTAATCATTTCACAATTTTTTAGTGAAATCTAAATGTTTTTGCAATGACAGGTAAAATTGTATGTATTTATTATGTGCAAAATATGTTTTAAAGTATATGTACATTATGAAATGGTCAAATCTACCTAACAAATACATTACCTCATGTAATTATAATTTTTGTGGTGAGAACACTTAACACTCACTGTCTTTGCATTTTTCAAGAATGCAGTACATAGCCATTAACTGTGGCACTGTGCTGCAGTCACTGTAATGCATAATAGATCTCTTGAACTTATTCTTCCTATCTAATTGTAATTATGCATCTTTTATCAACATCTCCCCAACCTCTTCTCCTGCCTAACGCAGTCTCTGGTAATCACCAGATATAGTTTGAATATTTATCCTCTCTTAACTTCATGTTGAAACGTAATTCCCAGTGTTGGAGGTAGGGCCTGGTGGGATGTGACTGGATCAAGGGGGTGGATCTCTCACCCTTGGTGCTGTCCTCACAATAGCGAGTTCTTACGAGATCTGGTGGTTTACAAGGTGTGGCATCTCCCCCTACTCTTGCCTTGCTCCTACTCTGCCATTGACCTGCTTGATCCTGCCTGGACTTCCACTGTGAAAGATCCCCAGAAGCCAAGGAGATGCTGGCGCCACGTTCGTGCAGAACCATGAGCCAATTAAACTTCTTTTCTTATAAATTACTAAGCCTTAGGTATTTCTTTATAGTAACACAAAGAATGGCCTAACATACCAGTGTTCTACTCTCTATTGTTATGAGATCAACTTCTTTAGATTCCACGAGTAAGATCATGCAGTATTTGTCTTTCTATGCATAGCTTATTTCACTTAATATAATGCTCTGTAAGTCTAACCACATTATCACAAACAACAGGATTTCCTTCTTCTTATGGCTGAATAGTATTCCACTGAGCATATGTATCATGTTTTATTTATCCATTTATCTGTTTATAAACAATTAGGTTGATTTCATATTTTGGCTATTGGGAATAATAATGCTGCAATAAACATGGGAGTGCAGATATTTCTTCAATAAACTGGTTTCATTTCATTTTTTTTTCCTGGATGTATACCCCGTAGTGGGATTGCGGGGACATATGACAGTTCTATATTTAATTTCTTGAGGAAACTCCTTATTATTTTTCATGACTGTGCTATCTACATTCCCATCAACAGTGTATAAGATTTTCCTTTTTCCATATCCTCACCAATTCTTGCTGTTTTTTGTCTTTTTGATAATAACCATTCTAATAGGAGTGAGGTAATATGTCATTGTGGTTTTGATTTACATGATTCTGATAATTAGTGATGTTGAACATTTTTCCATATACCTGTTGGTCATTTATGTATCTTCTCTGGAGAAATGTCTATTTGTGTCTTTTGCTCATTTTTTAATAGAGTTGTCTTCTTGCTGTTGAGCTGTTTTAAGTTCCTTATATATTTTGGATATTACCCCTTATCAGAATGTAGTTTGCAAATATTTTCTCCTATTCTCTAGATTATCTCTTCACTCTGCTCATTGTTTCCTTTGCTGTGCAGAAGTGTTTTAGTTTAGTATAATCCCAGTTGTCTAGTTTTTGCTTTTGTTGTCTGTGCTTTTAAGGTCATGGCCAAAAAATTGTTGCCCAGACCAATGTCATGGAGACTTTCCCTGACGTTTTCTTCTAGTACTTTCACAGATCCTGGTCTTACATTTAAGTCTTTAATCCACTTTGCCTTTATTTTTGTATGTGGTAAGAGATAAAGGTCTAATTTTATTACTTTGTTTGTAGATATTCAGTTTTCCCAGCACCAATTATTGAAAATTTTGTTCTTTCCTCTTAGTGTCTTCCAGGCACTTTTATTGATAAACAACTGGCTAGTATTGTGTGGATTCATTTTTAAGCTCTTTTCTTTCTGTTTCATTGGTCTATATGTCTGTTTTTATCCCAGTACCAGGCCGTTTGGGTTACTATAGCTTTGTCGTATATTTCAGAATCAGGTAGTGTGACTTCAGGATTGTTCTTTTGTCTCAAGATTGGTTTTGCTATTTGGGTCCTTTGTGGTTTTATATGAATTGTAGGAATTTTTTTTTTTTCTGTGAAGAATGTCATTGGTATTTTGATAGGAGTTGCCTTTGGGCAATGTTTAAGTTATGCGGATTATGTAATTATAGTCATACATTACTTAAAGACAAGGATGTTTTCTGAAAAATACATTATTAGGCCATTTTGTCATTGTTTGAACATCATAGAGTGCATTGCACTGTGCATTGCACTATATTATCTGTGATGATATAGGCTACTGCATACCCAGGCTATAGAATATAACCTGTTGCTTCTAGGCAACAAACCTGCAAAGCATATTACTGGACTGAATCACGTAGGCAATTGTAACATAATGGTAAGTATTTTTGTATCCAACATAGAAAAGGTACAGTAAAAATACAGTATTACAATCTTATGGGACCATCATCATACATGGAGCCAGTCACTGACTCATTATGCTGTCCATGACTATCTTGTTTAGCCACTGACTGAACTGTGACTACACTTCCTCCTTATAAAATATTTTGTTTTTTCTCAAATTAATAACCAGTGTCTCGATTTTTATGACCTTAAAATGACATTGTAGTGAAACTTTCTGACAGATTTACAAACTACCTCCAAGATGGTCAAACCCAGAGGAAACATATCTGTTCTGATTTGTTTTCTCTTGCTTGTTTGGGGACATTTCTATTGGGCCACATCCTCCTTGGCTCCCATGGAAGGGCTGCACTTCAGACCTGTTGCATCAGCATCAACCTGAGATGGCTGTTTCACCACATAGTAGATCCCCGTTTTCTTGGCTCTCACATCTTCTTTCTTGGCTTCCCTCTTGTGTGCGAGCCTACTATGAGAGGATACCTTTTATCCTCCAACAACTCCTGAGAAAGCATACATAGGGAAAGATAAGGTGTTAAGAGCTTGCTGTTCTTCAATGTGTCTTCATTCTACCATCTTGCCTGGTAGTTCAACTGAGTAACAATTCTAGGTGGAAATTGAGGGGCGTTTGTCTTTTGTCTTCTAACTTTTTCATTGGCACCTGATTTTTGGTGTTTCTATAAAGAAAAACGCCACCTTGGCAAGATGTGGTGGCTCACACCTATAATCCCAGCATTTTGAGAAGCTGAGGTGGGCAGATCACAAGGTCAAGAAATCGAGACCATCCTGGCCTACATGGTGAATTGCTACTAAAAATTTTATATCTCTACTAAAAACATTTGTATCTCTACTAAAACTACAAAAATTAGCTGGGAGTGGTGGCATGCACCTGTAGTCCCAGCTACTTGGGAGGTTGACGCAAGAGAATTGCTTGAATCCGGGAGGTGGAGGTGGATGTTGCAGTGACCCAAGATCACACCACTGCGCTCCAGCCTGGACGACAGAGTGAGATTCCATCACAAAAAAAAAGAGAAAGAAAGAAAAATGCCACCTTGGGTCCCAGTCCTTTGTAAAAGACCCATTTTTTTCTCTCTGAAAAGCATCTGGGTCACTCTTGGTGTTCTCAGTTTCACCTCGATTGGGCCTTAATGGAAATCTGTTTCCATCACCTGTGATGAGCTCTCATCAGGCCATTTTAATGTTAACTCTTTGACTTTGGGGAAATATGTCAATATTTGGTAATGTTCTATTTTCTTATTCTCTTTCTAGAACTCATATTATTCAGGTGTGTGATCCTATGCATTAACCATTACATTTTATTATTTCTTTCATATTTTCATTTATATTCTTTTTCTTTCTTCTCATAGTTTTCTTGGGAATTTCTCACTCTGAAAGTTCTGATATCTAGAATCTAATCTTGTTTCATTCATGCAATCAGTATCTATTTGGATATTAGCTATAGGATTTTAAAATATTCTTTGTGATTTTCTGTTTTTCTCTAAGTTTCTTTCTTTCTTTCCTGGTTGCATATTGATCTCTAACTTTCATGTTAAATGCTTGCCCCCAAGTCTGGTGATTCTGGGGTACCCATTTATATTTGAGTTAGATGCTAAAAATCTGATTGCATGTAAATAGAGCTGATACACTAGTAGCCCTCACAGAAAAGTTATTGGGTTGAAACCTTTTGGGTATGTTCACAATGAATATCTCATCTCAAAATGTCTCATCTCTTGCCTTCATTTCCTGAGAAGAACTCTCATTTCCCTGTAACATGATTTTTGAAAATAGCCATTGACATCTGTAAATATTTTATTGCTGTTGTTGTTTAAATGTTATTACCATATTTGAAACTAGCAGATCTGTACAAGTTGAGTTTTGAAATCTGGATGGAAAACGTCACAAATGGAAAACTGGGAGAGGAAATTTATAACTTGTCAAAACCTTCATGACAGAAACTTTTAACAAAAAAATGCTGTTCATAAGGTGGTAACAGCTGGATTCCCACATGAGATAACTGGTTGGCTTTGCTTTTCATGGTTTTCTCATTTGATTCATGGGAGCTAATGTGAAGCAATACTGATGAGATTCTTAAAATAACTGAAATGTAGGGGCCTCCATGGGGCAGGGCCATGTAGCTCGTGTAACTCATTTAATTGCACATACCAGCTCTTTCCTAGTGCCTGTGTGTTTGGTGTTGTTGGCAGGAGAAAAACCAAATGAAAAAAAATCCAGCATCTTTTTCAGACTCTGCAGACCCTGGATGTCAAGACCACTCAGAGTTCTAATTTCAGTAATTTATTAAATGGAACTGCTCTTATGACCTCAAACAGAGAGTGCTCTGATAGAAAAAAAAATGAACAGTGCATTCACTTCTCACCCCTCACAGCTGGCCTGAGATTGATATCTACCATTTCTGTCTTCACTAAGGTATCAGGTAATGGGAGCTGGTAAAGGATTTGGTGATGTTGGAATAAAGCCTTCTATAATGCTGAGAACTGTCAGAATGTGAAAAAAATTGACTGTGGAATATTGTTGCCAGCAAGAACTTTTTTTGTGGGATGTGGTCAGCCAGTAGATATTGACTCATATGAACACAGTGAAACATTGCATTGTTGGTCTCCAATAAGGTGATACATCAAGTCAGAGATAGATGAAGTTATTTGTACCATTTCCAATGCCAGTGAAACAGAGACGGTGCCTGTGGCCATTACTTCAGAGCTGTAAACCATGTGCCTTTCATTCCAATGGAATATACTGTAAATTGGTCAAGGATTCAAGAAAACCAGCTGAAAAATTTCTTCCTAGGTCATTGCTGCACACACACACACACGCACACTTACATATTAACAGAAGAAACTCAAGGAATAGATACCACAGGACTTTACAAGTAAACTAATGACTGATTTTGACTGTGAGATAATGGAGCTTTCTGTAAAATAGTTGATATTTATAAACAAACTGGACAAATTAAAGATGCTTTTAAAATGATTCTCTACAGAAGAATCTATGTCAGAGCTCCTTGCCTGAGTTGCTTTCCTTGAGCCTTTATTTTATGGTTTTTATATTTTTAACTGAAGAAATTGTCTAAGAGTTAGGTTGACAAGGGAGAGGAGAATGGGCACCTGCTTCCAGGTGAAAACTAATTTAAAAAAGAAAAGAAAGCCTTGGGATTGATAATTTAAGGAACTGGAAAACTGGGAACGCATTTGAAACAATTTGATTTTTGTGTGGCTTTTCAAGACATGATTATCAG
Organism: Leontopithecus rosalia; assembly: GCA_028533165.1. Taxonomy (NCBI): domain Eukaryota; kingdom Metazoa; phylum Chordata; class Mammalia; order Primates; family Cebidae; genus Leontopithecus; species Leontopithecus rosalia. Next base: position 14,848,464 of record CM052667.1, on the reverse strand, counting down.
TAATTGACAAACTTTATCCACAGAAGCCTATAAAACCAATGTTTGTTTCTTGAAAGCTATCCACTGTGTTGCATCAGCACTAATTTTTGTAGTTAGAGAACCCCTGTTTTCTTTCTGGACTTACGCCTGAAGTTCTAAGACTTTTAAATTTCATGATCAATAAACTTAAGACAACTGCAGCGAGAAAATATTTGCGTGAATAGAGGGAGCAGACATATGGTCACCAACTATTTTTTTTTCAGAGTAGAGGCTTTAAACAAAACAAAATCCTTTTTACTATTTTTTAATTCCTTAAGAAAAGAGGCAGTAAAATTCTTTCAAAAATAAGACCACAGTCTCAAAAATAAAAGGCAGTCTTTTACTTAAAATAGGTTATTTGTATGTATATTCTTCATGCACAGTGTTTAGATTTCTGATCTTGGAACATGCTAGTGAACATTTTGCGTGAGGCAGCGATGGTTATTGGAAGAAGTCTGTGGGCCATGGATGCAGACATTGCCTGAAATGTCGAAAGTGTTTCCCTGAAAGTTGCCTATTTTTTTCCTGGTATAACTAAGTGCTAAAGAAAAGCTTAGAAATTACTTCGTTAAAGTATTTGTTTTACAGTTAAGGAGTGAAGGCTTTGACTTGGCTAGGATGGCTCGGTTTACCAGATACTGGATGGGTTTTGGCCAGCTCTCCCGTTGAAGGCACTTTAAGATGTTGCCCATCACAACTCCTTTTGCCTGAGATACTATCATTTTGGCACAGCTGTGCAGGATGTGTAGGCTCTTAAGGGAGGGATCCTTTAAGTTGAAAGAGATTCATTATCAAGAAGTATTTATTGGGTACCTACTCATAGCAAGCCCCAATAGGTGAGGAGGAGATGCTTTACTCAAGTTGTATATAATGTCATCTGGAAGACAGGTTAAGTACATGAAAATAAACCTAACAATGTGTGATAACATAGCATTGAACATGTCATGAACTGGCACAGACAGCGAGTATCACTGGGGCCTGGGGAGAGTGTATAGCTGCACATTTCCAAGAAACAGTTATAGGAAGCAGGGCTGACCTGTGTAATTTGGCTTTTGGGCCCAGAATTCACATCTGACTGTCTAAGAACCAAGACAACTGAGCCTGTTAGACCTCTCAAAAAGTTTGGATGGCTTCATCTTCCATGATTTCAGTTCTTACAAGATGAAGAACTCAGGAATGGGGGCAGAAGGATAAGCAGTGAAACATATAACACCTTTTTTTCATTCTCATTAAATGCTGCAACCTTCACTATTAAATATGCTCTTGACCTTGTGGGACACACTCTAGAAGCACATTTCTCATTTGCTAGCCTCTCTCTGGGCCTTCTGCGACATACTGTCGCTCAGACAAGTACTGTTCTTAATGGGTTTATGGGAAAGGCTTGGCCTGCCTTTCCATCTGCACCTTCTGCTGGCTCCTTCTGAAAGCGCTAGCTTGCCATACGACATTCCCTTGAATTATTTAGATTGGTAAATCTTTCTGCATCTCACATCTTTAGTCCATCTGTTAGCCGGAGCTTTGCCTTTATAGGAAGTGTCCTTTATGCATGCTGGCATCTGTCAGCAGTACACTTTCCTCTTTTATTCATGATCATCTATGGGAGAGGGTGCAAGCTGCAGAAGCACTGCATGCCTGGTATGCATTTCATTTTAATGGAAGATTACATGACTGGGGTGCTGGTTTATTACCTTGCTCCACATGCATCCATTCATCACCTAGCAGCCCCTCACCCAGCCTGTTAGGAGCTGCTGGCCCTCTTGCAGCCTCTTGGTCCCAGCTTTCTGCAGAAAGTGGTCTTAATGGGAGACAGCAAACTGCTCCTTTAAAAAAAGATGAAAGATCATGAGAAAAGAAAAAATATATAACGGAGAATCAAGGCCAGAATAAAGGGAAAAGGTCTTGACCTTATGCTGATACCCAGCTGCAGACATGGAATTACTTATACAAAGCACTAGATCCATTGAGGAAAATATTAGTGTGAACACCATATCATAGCTGAGTATGTTCTTTCTGAAAATCATGATCTAAACTTATACTTTTTTTTTCTGTTTTCACACACAGGATAATAGAATCTTAAAGCAGGCTTCTCATTCAATTTTCCATTTATTACTGGAGTAGACTTTGTAATAATTTAACTTATAATTAAAATGTTCTATGGTAGCAAAATGTTATCATTTTAATGTCAAACTAAAAATAATCAATAACCTAAATAAGGTTATCAGATGTCCTGGTTGCAAGCAACATTCATTGCTTATGCCTCTTTTAGATCAATTAATACCTGACAATTTTGTATCATTTGCTTTCACTCACAAAAGTGTACTGGTTTGGCTCATATACCACAGTCGCCCTAGTACAAATCATGGGAATGATCACTCCATGTAGGATCATTGCCAGTACAATTTCAGTGCCCATGTTACTGATTGTGTCTTTTCTCTCATTGGTGCCATGTCAGGCTATTTAACTGTGCAAATAATGAGTATAGGTGCCCAGTGAGGAAGGGGCCAATATCTAGATTCGCAAAATGTTTTCTCCTTTTATTTAGGATCTTTTTCACCAGAACATTAATTCATTGATTTAATGAATATTTAATGAGTGCCTACTATGTATCACACTCTTTTAGACACTAGGGATAAAACGTGAGCAAGAGTCTTCGTTCTTGTGGGACTTACAGTCATTGAAAATGGCTAAAATTATATTCTGATTAAGAGCCAGTTATGGTTTAATACATAAATTAAATTCATAAAGGATATACAGTGTGTTCTAGGCCAGGGAGAATGCAGATTTTGTTAAGCAGTACAGATAAGCAGAGCAAGGAGGATAACAGATCAGAGACAATGAGACCCTAGCACGTTTAGAGGCCCTGGAGACATACAAACTCTCATTATATATGACCGTCTCCCTTCTCTTTCTGCCACTGCATTTGGTATATTCTAAAAAGAACAGAGAAGGATGAAGGCTGAGGTCCTGGCATTTGTTATGGGGACCCATAGAAAAATGGGAAAGTGAAAATAAGTTACACAGACTATTCCAGTAAGCACAAGTGAGAATTCTCAAATATTTTATTGGAAGGGAACATTGAGGAAAAATCAAATCTAGACTTCAGTGAGATAATTAAGTGAGAACCTGGCATACTGAGGTTTGAAATTACAGTTTACTGATATGTTTTCAATTTTATCTTCCAACTCTTCCATTGAATTTTCTATTTTTACTACTATATTTTTAATTTTCCAAAGCTCGCTCTTGTTCTGTGCTTTTCATTTTTAAAATAGCCTACTCGAAGTTTATTAGTATAATATAATCACATCTCACTCTGAAGGTATTAACTATAATGGGGTTTTGAAAGCTTTCTTCTCCTTGAAACTGTCTTTGTTTCCTGTTCTTTTTCATACTTGTTGATTTTCATACCTGTCTTTAATGTTAGACGCTTTTTACAAAATAGGGTGATCTTTGGCAGTCCATTAATGAGGGAGTTATTAAAAGACCCACTAGAAGCTCTGTGTGCTTGGAAAGGGCTTGATGACCACTGGCATTTACTGTATGGTGATTAGGCGGACCACATACTTGCCTTGCAAGTTCCCCCAAATGTCGGTTTTTGTAAGTCTTTTTTCTTTTTTCTTTTTTTTGAGACGGAATTTCGCTCTTGTTGCCCAGGCTGGAGTGCAATGGCGTGATCTCGACTCACCGCAACCTCCGCCTCCTGAGTTCAGGCAATTCTCCTGCCTTAGCCTCCTGAGTAGCTGGGATTACAGGCACGCGCCACCATGCCCAGCTAATTTTTTGTATTTTGAGTAGAGATGGGGTTTCACCATGTTGACCTGGATGGTCTCGATCTCTTGACCTCGTGATCCACCCGCCTCGGCCTCCCAAAGTGCTGGGATTACAGGCTTGAGCCACCGCGCCCGGCCGGCAAGTCTTTTCTCTTTGAAGGTCGCTTTCCTGAGGGTGCTAGCCTCTAAGCTCTCTACATTATAAAGGGAAAATGGGTGGGAAGACTGGAGAGTCTTTTAGTTGCGAGTGAATATTTTTACTTAACCTCCTTCCCCCTTAGGCACCGGATCTTTCTCTAATATGCCTGGCCTTCCTTTGCCTGGAACCCCTCTGATTCATTTTCCTCAGAAAGTAAAACTGCTTATCCCTGTTAGGATGGAGATAAGTAAAATATACCAAAGTAACCACCTAGATGAGAAGAGTGAAAAAGGGCCTTGGAGGCTGAAGTGAACTTCAAATACACTTTCAGGCAATCTTCCCATTTCAGTCCCTTTGTATCTCCATCCTCAGAGGTAGGGGGTGCCTCCAATTTCCAAGCCTTTTGAGGATTCTGAAGCTTGAATTGAGTGGCTTATTTTTGGCCACTCAACTGAAGGCTTAAGTTTAGATACTTCTGCTCTGCTAAGGGAGTCTCAAGTAGTCTGCTTTTTCTTTTCAAAAATGTTGTCTTTTATCTAGTATCATGTTCTCTCTTCTTTTGAGTTTATTGATTTACATATTATTAAAAATTATTCCACGTAATAAGAGTAGAATTTCAGGAGGGGCAGAGATAAAAGTTTATGATCCATTTTTCAGATTTAACTGGGGATCCCTTCCTTTCTTTCCCAGGCCAGATTTCTGATTACTCTTACAAGTCTCCATATAAAATGTTATCATGCTTTCTTGCAATGCTTAATGCCTTTTCATAACAAAATCCATTGCTTTCTGGCTTGTTTCAGCTCCAATTATTACAATAAATATAAAATATAGGATCCACGTTAGAAAGGATTATTTTATGTTACCACATAATAAAGTAGCAATAAAGAAATGATGTATTATATTGCCTTGGTACTTAAGATAGTAATGATCTATATAGGATTTCAGCCTCAACAAGTCAGAAGGTTTGCAAGAAATCATTGAGAACAAAATACTGCTCCTTATTTTTTCTACTAAATGAGACCTGGTCAAACAAAATTTCTTGACAGGTATAATACAGATAAGAGCCCCAACTCTCTCTTATTCTATAAACACTCATTCCATTTGAGCCAGCTGACTATGTGGTGGAGAACTCTTAATCTACTGGAAAATATAGACTAAGAATGTCCTCTCAGCCCTGGGCATCAAAGCTAGCTTCATGGATTTCCAGCCTGGGCAATTCCCCAGTGTCCCACGCTCAGAAGGACCCAGAACTTTGTTTAGTGTTCTGCTGCTGGTACTATCTTGAAATTCTTAATAATTTTTTAATAAGAAACCCCATGTTTTCATTTTGCATTGAGTCCTGCAAATAATGTAGTTTCAGTCCTCTTTGACATATTGTACAAATACCTTGCAACTGAGAGGTGTCCCATTAAAAAGAAACAGTTGGGAATACTCGTAGAAGCAATCAAAGCTTAGAGACTATAAATAACAGGGCAGCAAAAGATACAGTACAGTTTGGATCCACAGTTGCAAACACATGTATTCAGCTTCCAAGCAGGCAATTTAAATGTAGGAAAAGATTGATATAATAGGGCAAGGTTAGCTGTGGGCAAACAGCAAGACCATGTCCTTTCTAAAGATATTCAAATTAAATTTCATGAACACTGGGTTGTACTAAACAGAATATGCAGGTGGGTGTACAAGTGGGTCACCAATTTTCAACCCATGAATTGACAAAATCTAGGAGGCAATTGCAAATACGTACTTACCGCCCAAAACACCTGGTCATTTTAAACAGTTTGTTCAGAGCCAAGTGCTCTCAGTCAAACCAGTATGTCAGATCAGCTCATATTGGTTTTAAATTCTTCTTTCATTGCCTTTCAAAGATGTAAATGCGTATTTTATACCTAGGACATATACTTGGCACTAGATTTTGTGTTGGATCCTCCTGTTTTTCTTTCCTTTGAGTGGCTTCACCCTTGTTATTTATGCTGTATTTAATATTTACTGTAATATGGTTAGATAATTACTGGGAAGGCATCATTCCCTGAGCAGATGGCCTGAACATTTAGGGTGAGCCCTGTAGCACAATGAATGAAGGCACTAAGGACCTGGCAGAAATGGAACAGAGGTGGTGTGTGTGTGTGTGTATGTGTGTGTACCTGTGTGTGTGCACGTGTGTGCGCTTCCCCGAAATAAAATTCACCAAAACAACTGGCAAAAGGTGGTCTGGTCCTGACTCTTAACTGCAGGAACTCCTGAGGGACTAAGACAGTTAAAACTTCAGTGGCTGAACTCTTTTACCTTTAGTTTCTGCGTGTAAGCCAGGCTGCACACTAACCGATGGAGGTATGTGAATCACTATACAACTCCTTCCTCCATTTAAGTTGATTTGTTAGTTTCCTCTCAGCATGTCTAAATACATACGTATCTAAGAATTAAAATATCGAAGCCTGATTTTGGTCTCTCAAAATAAACAAACAGACAAAAACTTAAGTCCTTATGGCCTTCTTGGCAACGTGGCATTGAATGCATAAATATAGAAGCTGTATAAGGTATAGCCAAAAAAATGAAAGATGTAGAGTCAAGCTCTGGTTCTGTCCATGTTACATAGACTTGCACAAATCACTTAACGTTGAGCCTCCTTTTCTGAGCTATGAAATGGGATCTTAATGATAACTACCTTTCTGGGTTGTTGCAAGAATCAGAGATAAAGGTCTCTGTCACCCAGAAGTTTGAGGGTCTTTATAGCTCAGAAGCCTATTCCTAGAACACAGATTGGTAAACCATTTTAGGTGCGAAGCCCAGGAATGGCTCTTCTCTGATGGGATAAGGAGAGTATCTTTCATCAGGCAGGTGGGAAAAGCTACTTCTCTCCAGAGAAATCACTCTTGTATAAGAAGGTATAACTTTCCTAAAACAGAACAACTTTCAAGGAAGGGGAACACTAGCTACTTTGGATGAGGACCAAAGATAAAGAAGGAAACTGAACTTCATAATCCTTAGGCTTGTGGGTTCTCTAAAGGTCAAAGAGTTAGGCTTTAGAGATACAAGTCATTTCAGTAGACACAGAATTACTGAAGCAACACAAAGCAGCAATAAGAAACTAATATACACCAGTTTCATCAACTTTTACTCTCCTAAAAATGATCAGTGGGTGGCTCATAACATCTAAAACATATTCAGTAGTTACTATGTGTTAGGCACTGAATTAAGTAGACTATTTTACATCCATTATCATTTTATCTGCCTGACAATACTTGGGGATTATTAGTATCATTATCATTTTATAGAAAAAAATTGAGGTTAATAAAGGCTAAGTGTCTTTCCTAAGGTCATCAGCTAATAATTTACCTGGTTTTCCTGTTCCATACCTGACTTATCCCAACTGTGAGGTTGTAGCCTTCTTGAAGGCAGAGACTGTATCTTAGCCTCCTGTATTCCAACTTAGTTCTCATTATGGTTCCTGAATTCAACTTAAAATGTAAATAAAAATGAAGCTCACCTGAAGGCATGATGTTAGCCAATGACAAAATAATTTTATATGCATTAATTTAATCTACACCCATCTGTTCAGAATTCTACTAATTAAATAAGGAAAGAGGCATCTGATTTCCCTTGACAGTCACCTCCGCTCTATTTTCTTCTGTCTTGCAGCTATGGCCAGAGGAACATCTCATCTATGAAACTGGGTTCACTTTCTTCTCGTTGGCTGTTCTTTTTTATTATTTATTTATTTTTAAATGATTTAATCAGAGGAAGTCGATTTCATGCAGGAGATCTGTCATGCAGAAGCCAAATGCTTTTGGTATTTCATTAGATGCTGATGGTTTTAGATTTAAAGTTGACACCGAAGTCTAATTAAACATTATGCCAGTGCACATATTCTGCAAATTAAGACACAACACATTACAGAGCCCAGTCTGGGATAAGTTAAGAAGGAAGCTGTCAACATGCAGAGGACCCTGTTAAGTGCCTTAAATACATATTTTGAATTTAAAATGCAAATGGGTTGAAGCCTCTTTTCCTTTCAGTTGGAAAGGAAAATTAGGTGAGGTGGAGAGGTTTTTTTTTAATTATTATTAACCACTGAGTTTTGACCCTACTTGCAACCACAGTATATTACAGCAGTGTTAGAAATGGCAAGAGGAACTAATATACAGCTAACAATTCACTTTTGGCTCTTCGCTAGCTGAATGAAAAGTAGGAAGCAAACCAATTCCATCAATGTTGACAAGTCAACACATGGATTGAAAAAGAAAAAAAAACTTTTCAGATTAAAACAGGCAGGACCCCTGGCACTCTTTAGATCTGCACAGCTGTGGGAACATTTCTGTACCTGACTTCATCAAATTGGGGTGGGCGGGGTGTTGGGAAAAGCCAGAGAGGCTGTGAAATCTGAGGTGAGGGACTCCAGAGCTGCTGAGAACAGAGCTGAGTATATTAACTGTGACAAATATACTCAGCTATATTTGCTAAAAATATAGCTGAGTATATTTTAGCAAATATACTGAAATATATTTTATTTTTAGTAAAGTCGCGAGTAGGGTGGACCACAGGAAAAAGTGATGTAAGAGGTGGATAAATTAGGGATATTCTGCTCTGCTTTCCTGGATCTCATCCCCATCCTAGCTCCCGCTGCTATCAATTATGTTTGGATTGTACAGAAGCCAAATAAGAGGTTGAAATGAGATTCCATCCTGCTCCACCTGGATGTAGTTGCTTCTCTGCATTACTCTTTCTCAATCCCTTCCTACTTTTTTTTCAAATGTTATTTGTTTTCATCCAGTAAATATCAAGTGTTTGCTATGTTCATGCTTGGGTAAACAAGCATAAATAAAAAGTCTCTGTTCTGAAAGAGCTTGCATTTGAGAAGGAAAAGAAGATATAGGCATATACCTTACTGGCTGCCCCTCCAAATGATACGTGCTTCAGTGGAGAGTGACACAAAGTGTTACCCACTAGGGTGAAGACAAAAATATGAGGGGGGCAGGTTATCTGAGGGAGGCAGGTTAGGAAGGAAGGATCTGTGAAGGCCTCACAAAGACAAAATATTTGAGTTGGACCTTTAAATGAAAGTGAGATTTTGATGGATGGACCCCCAAAGAGAGGTAAAATATAAACTGGAGTACATTGAAAACGTTGTTATAAAGTAAAATCATTAGAATAATTTAAAAGGGTAACATAAAAGACATGGCATATTCATTCCACTCAACCGAGAGAAGCACGACTTGATCACTTTCTTTTCTGAGTTGCTTGGATGATAGCTGACTCTAAGCCGTTTTCGATGGTCTTTCAAAGGGCTAAAATGGCAGTATTGACCACTTTAAATATTCAATTACTTTGGTCTTAATAAATAAAACAGAGTTGGGATGAAGGAATCTGACTGAAGAACGAATCCAGAAAATTGGATGTAGTTGGTTTTATAAAACCTTGTCACTGGATCATTTAAATTGTTTAAATCTTATAGCTTCTTCAGAAACAACTCCACAGGCTTTGGTCAAAGCTCCATTTCAATAGTCAACCCAATCTATTTTGTTTTCATTAAATTCAGTTCCCACCATATGTGCAATAATCTGTTAAATAGATGGAGAGAAAAACACGTTTGCACACACACTCGCCCACACACTCAGTTCTCTGCGCTTAAGGAAGTTAACATTTTGATGGAGAGAAGAATTTGTGTACAGAAAAAAAGTATAGCATAATAATACATTATATAATAAAACACTAGATTAAATGCAGGGTGGTGCCAAAATCTATAGTAAAAGACAAGGTCTGTGGGTGGCAGAGATGAAAGCAATCAAAACTAGAAAAGCTTGATTGAAATTGGCTAAAGTAAATAATTTTTTAAATGTATGAACACTACCATCTTAAAGAAGATTTAATTTTAATGTGGTATACAGTTTGAGATCCAAAAGTGAAGTGACATGGATCTATCAGACGTTGCAATTTTGCAAAACTTGTCAGTTTACTTTTTTGGGGGGGTTCATATCTTTGAAAAATATTTTTAACATATTGAGCTATTTAATGTTTTTAAAATTAATGCCTGGAAGACTGTGATTTTTAAATTTATCTTGATTTGAAGGATGAATTAAATGTAATTTACTAAACAACATAATTGTAGAAAAATTGATTGAATGCCATTTAATGGATTTTGCTAACAATAATAATTAAATGGTAATTGCTTAATAATGTCAAATTATTTTCTGCTGTATATAATTATTAAATACCTACAAAGAGCAATTGAATAGTTTATTGTTTTTTGGCAACTACAATATTGAATAAATTATTTAATAGCACATAATTGTGTTCTATCTAATGATAAGATGATAACTGATTGAAAAGTAATAGTTGGATTTAGTCTTCACACTCAGTAATACTACATGGAATAAAAATCCATATTAAATCAAGAAAAGCAATAAATCATATATTTATGCTTATACATCAATAGATTGTTAAAATATTTAAATTATTTTCTTTCATTTCAAAAGTATGCTAGAATCCAAGTTTGTATCTTTAAACATGTTTCTCTTTCAAAAAATGTTAAAAAGATATTACATAAACCCAGCTTTACCCCGTTCTGTGCAGTAAAGCAGGTGCCTTCCCCATTATATAGGATGCAGAAAAGAAGATGATGTAATGTAAGACAACACACTGTGTGAGTCTTTGGAAGCCTTCTAAGTGATAGGGCCCATAATCAATAATCAATGACAAAGCAAGATGGGTTAAGACACAATCTACTTAAACGGGCTTTGTCAAAAGTGGTATTTCCATGGGTAAATTCTCTCTTTTTCCATGCTTTCTTCACTCACAATTCTGCCTTTGATAACAGCAAAATTTACAGAATCATGAACACTACAGTTGAAATGGCTCTTAAAATTCATCCAGTTGTTTCATCTTCCAGTGCAGGAATGTGCCTCCCGTTGGTATTGATGATGCTCTGCAAGGAAACTCACACGTCTGTGCATCTGTGTGGAGTGAGAAGCCTCAGGCTGAAGTGAGTGTTTCATGCACTACCACTGTAACAAGAATTGCCACAGAATCTTCCCTAGTCAGAAACAGCAATACTGCTTACCACATAGTAACTGACAAAAACGTCCTAGAGGAGAGGGTAGAAAAATGGAGGCTGGGCACAGTGACTTATGCCTGAAATCCCAGCACTTGGGGGGCTGAGGCAGATGGATCACCTGAGGTTGGGAGTTTGAGACCAGCCTGACCAACACGGAGAAAACCCATCTCTACCAACAATACAAAATTAGCTGGGTATGCTGGCGCATGTCTGTAATCCCAGCTACTCAGGAGGCTGAGGCAGGAGAATCACTTGAACCCAGGAGGCAGAGGTTGTAGTGAGCTGAGATTGCACCACTGCACTCCATCCTGGACAACAAGAGCGAAACACCATCTCAGAAAAAAAGAAAAGATAAATGGGTGGAGGAAGAAGCAGGAAGTTTCAGAAATGGAATATTGGAAAATAAAAATTCTGTGCTAAAGGAGCACAGTCTAATCACATGATGAAAATTAACTCTCTCTAGGTATACATAGGTAGATATATGGTTAGATGAGAGACAGAGGTAGGGACTGAATGTTTGGGTCCCCCAAAGTTTATAGTTTGGAGTCCTACTTCCCAATGTGATGATGGGAGCCTTTGGTAGGTGATTAGGTTTATAAGATATCACAGGGGTGGAGCCCTCATACTGGGATTAGTGCTCTTATAAGAAGAGGAAATAATCAGTGCTCTCTTTCCCTCTGCCATGTGAAGATACAAGAAGAAGAGGGCCATCTGAAAATCTGGAAGAGTGTCTTCATCAGATACCAGATCTGTCAATGCCTTGAACTTGGACTTCTCAGCCTTCATAACTGTAAGAAATAAGTGTTTGTTGCTTAAGCCACTAAGTCTATGGCATTTTTTGTTATAGCAGCCCAAGCTGACAAAAATAGGTAGGATATGACATGATGGGTGGATGATTGGATGGGTGGATCAATGGATCAATCACTATTCCCTAGGATTATTTTATTGGTCTTATGACAAAACACCCTCTCTACCTATGCTCACTGTCACTGTGGTTGCTAAACACAGGTTTAAAAAAATTCCCATCTTGTAGGCCTAGAATAAATAAATTTTGCTGTTGGAGTCCTAATATTTAAAATTAACATTCTTACTATAAGATTAATTGTTTTCTTGGTAAGACATTCCAATAAAAATGATCTTTCCTAACCAACACATCTCCACCAGTTCTGCTCTCCCTGGGTGCAGATTATTAAAAGATTATTAACAACTTTTATCTAGCTTCTTAGAACTGTGTTTTGGGGTGCAGTAAGTGAGGCTGTAAAAGGAAATGCACCAAATTTACACCAGAGAGAGAATCAATACATAATATTCTGGAACTTGATTTTTTTTTTAACTTAAAATGTAGCTTGGGTATATTTTTAAGTGAGGACGTATAAATCTACTTACCGTTTCATTCTTTTTTATGGTTATATAGTATTCCGTTCTATATTGGTGACATTATTTATTTAAGTAATCTGTACATGATGGATGCTGACAGTGTTTTCTGCCTTTTGTCATATTGGCCCATTGAATTTTAAAATCAGTTCAGAACATGGATTAGGAGCAAGCCAGTGCAGAGATTATTCATTAAATAATAGGTCAAACCTATGTGACAATAGACACAAGTCTGAAAAGAAGAGCATCAGTGTTCTTTGTTTTGCATTTAATTAAGTCAGCAATATAGCTAACTCAATTTGTTGCAACATTTAAGGTTGATGTTAAAGGAAAAAAATTGGAGTTCCAGACCAGCCTGACCAACACGGTAAAGCCCTGTCTCTACTAAAAATACAAAAATTAGCCTGACTTGGTGGCAGGCACCTGTAATCCCAGTTCCTCAGGAGGCTGAGGCAGGAAAATGTCTAGAACCCAGGAGGTGGAGGTTGTGGTGAGCTAAGAGTGTGCCATTGCACTCAGCCTGGGGGATAGAGTGAGACTCCGTCTGAAAAAAAACCATTGTGTTTCTATTCTCTATGAACACTGTGATGGTTACTTTGTGATGGCGGTCAGTCTCTGCCTCTTCACCCCCTTCTGGAAGGTGATGATAAGTAATATGTCACAAACATGAGTAGGTGAAGTATTGCCCAGTTTACCATCAAAATGAATCATTTATATTGAAGGTAATAATTAGGATGAACTGAAATACACAAAATGGACACTGGCATTGATACTATTCTCAGCATGCACCATTACACAGGGGATGAAACTTAAAACTCACTTCTTATCCCTTGGCTCTACACTTCGAAATTAAGTCCCATGCCTCATGCCTTTTTAAAATTATTTTTGGAATCTGACTGACTTTTATTTATTTCATTATTTGCTACATTATTTTAATACTCACCATGGGCCAAGCACTGTGCCAAGAGTAGAAACACAAAGACGGATGTGCACCAAAGCAGTGCCTCCACATCACTTAAACACAGTATATAAAAAGGACATGCTGAGGCCGGGTGCGGTGGCTCAGGCCTGTAATCCCAGCACTTTGGGAGGCTGAGGCGGGTGGATCACAAGGTCAAGAGATCGAGACCATCCTGGTCAACATGGTGAAACCCCGTCTCTACTAAAAATACAAAAAATTAGCTGGGCATGGTGGTGCGTGCCTGTAATCCCAGCTACTCGGGAGGCTGAGGCAGGAGAATTGCCTGAACCCAGGAGGCGGAGGTTGCGGTGAGCCGAGCTCGCGCCATTGCACTCCAGCCTGGGTAACAAGAGCAAAAGTCCATCTTAAAAAAAAAAAAAAAAAAAAGGACATGCTGTTCTTTTGTTTGCCTTTGTGCATAGTTGAATCTGGATGCTTTCAGATTGTCCCACTTCACACTTTCCAGTTATCTGCTGATCTCCTGGGCTCCAGTTTCAAGATATGGCAGGTAGATGAGTGCAGCTGCAGCTTGGGGAAAGTGGAAACCACAGTGAGATGGAGAGGACCTCAGTGAATGAATCTGAACTTTATAAGTGCAAAGGATTTTAACAAGGCAGTGATAATACCAGTGACTTAGAAAGAGAACGGGCAATAGGATACACCAACGAAAGAATTTTAGTAAAGAGTGAAAAATGCATGATGGAGGGCAGGAAATAAGAAGAGTGAGAGTGAGAAAGGGGCAGTAATTGTAGAGGTGTCACATAGTAAGAATCAGAAATACAGGGAGCAACTGAGTACAGGAGGGAGGGAAAAGGGCACACTGATCTTTTCAAAAGCCCATTCTTTTTTTGCCTCTGGTGGGGAGAGAGTGTTCTTTATCTGTGATTGTGTCACTCTTACCAGAGAGCCTGGTGCTATGTGTGTCCCTGTAAAACCCCCCAGCTTCCATTAAACAAAGTGCTCTTCTTAAATGCCTTCCTTGTAAGACCTGGCTGCCCTACCCCAAGCCATTAGTGGGAACAGAACGTTAATAAGGAGGGACTGTGGTATCTCTAAGAGAGGTTGACCTCCTTCAGCGGAAGCAGGGCACCCATTATAGTGTAATGATAAATCACAAGCTTTTCCCTTCCATTATTTTCCCAGAAGACTCTTCTCTGAATGCATAAACATACTAGAGGGAGGAAGAAAAAAATTCAAGCAACAGATGAATAGAAAGGTAAAAAAGAAAGAGAGGGTCAGTTAGACAATCACCAGACTCCCGGAGGGATCTTAAAAAATAAATGCACCATACGCATCCACGTATTTGCATATAGTGAAACTTTAACATAACCTCATAAGGAAAAGTACCCATTAAAAAAGTGTCCAAATGAAGTATAAGATACAAAGGCTTCAATCTGAGAACTATAAATACAAATAACATCTCTAGGAATGTTTCCTTGTATTTAATATTATGATGCTTTGCTTTTTACTGCTGCGAATTCAAAGCAAACTAAACCAAGGGGCAAGGAAGTGTATAAATTATCAATACATTTATGAGTGAGATTATTATTTACTTTGCTTCGTCAGGTTTTCAGCTCTATCAGTGATTTCCTTGTGTTTAACAGAAATAGGTTTTCTGGGAAAAAGATTGCTGGATCATTTTATCTTGACGCATAGATTAAGAACCAATATGATGAAGGTGTTGACCAATCTTGCTGGCTATTCACTGATGTCTAGAAGACACCTCATAAACGGTTGCCAAAGATCTGCTCTTATATCAGCCACAGTATTGTGGTTGTCTGATGTCTTTTGCCTCTAGCATCTAGCATCTAGGACATACCAGCCAAACATAAAAATGACATTTAGAGCCCTTGGAAGATGTCTTCTTTAGGGCAACAGGATTAATGTGAAAGCATGCTGGGAATGACTAAGGCAGGTGCCAACACAGTTGATTTGAGCATCATGTTGTAGCTTGTCTATGTAGATCAGTGAGCTCAGCGTGAGTGCGTGGATTAGTTGGACTGCCTCCATCCAGCTCAGGACATTGGGATGCATCTTTGACTTTTACTTCTACTCTTCCTTAGACACCAGGAGCTTTTGGTTTAGACTAAATCTCTCCAAATTTGAAACCTCGTCTTCTGTTAATGACCTTTGTCATGGCTTTCCTCAAGTTTGTCAGCTAATTTCTTTTCCTTTCCAGCTATACCTGATATAAATCTTATAATCTGGATCTGATCCAGTGGAAATGGGTTTTAGGGTGGCAACTAAATAAAGCCAGCTTCAATCTGCTTTCTAAGGGATGCATTTGGATAAATGAAGGACTGTCGGACATTACTGGGATAAAAGGAATTCTAGCTGTTCCTAGCTCTTTTTATCTTTGGATGCACCTTTCTCTATTTATCTTGTAGTAGACATTTGCATATATGGTATTTGCATCCTTTACCACTCTTGTCCCATCTAACAAGCTTGTAGTTGATTTGGAGATCCAGTTCCAGTCAGTTCTGGAGAGACTGACTGGACCACTGGCTGTGGAAATGAACGGGACCTAGGCTAAGCCAGTCAATACATTCCACAACTCTTGATTCCTCACGTCCTGGCCTGCGTGTTACTTCTCGAATTAGATAGGTGATTTAAGCTTGTCCAATCCGAATGGATTTCAATACTTGCTCTAGGGATGGTGGGTCAAAGGTATCATCTCTCTTCTAAGGCAGGGGTGAGCTGTTGAAATTGTAGCAGCTGTCTTGGAGTCATGAAGCCAGGTTTAGAATGCAGCCCCACAGCAGGTAAAGTAGAGCAAAAAAGAATAGGAAGTAAATGAGCCTTAGGACAGTGCTGGGACTCTGTATCAAGCTCTCTTGTAGCTAGACATATTTGCCGAAATTTCATTGGTATGAGGCATTTTATTAAGTTTGAGTCGGGATTCCTGTTACATACAATCAAATGTGTTGTTAAGTAATTTGCTTATGAAGGGCATCCCTGGCTTCAATATGGGTTTTGGTCAAGATCTTCTATAAACCTGGTGCATAATTTGTCAATAGTAAATGCATTTCCAATGTGTTTTACCTTCAAGCAAAAGGAACTGACATGGTGAACTGCAGAGTCCCAAATTATTGGCCAATTTCTTTTTTTCTGTCAGGCATCTAGCTAACTTTAAAATTCTTTCTCTAATTTGTTAGATGTGTAACATGGTAAAAAGCCCCATTAAACTGCATACCTCAAGCATACTTCGGCTTTCTGTTGAAACTGCTATCTATAACCCAAATGTGAATAAGTAATTAAGAACTGTAATCGCCACCCTACCCAGACAATGTGTAAACGAATGCTAATCTTGACTTTTGTGAACCACTTAAGTAACAACCAGAATGTCAAAAAGTCCCCTGGCCCTCGGAATGTCCGGAGCCCCTCACCCTCATCTTCGCCCAGGAATCCACTGGAATGTCCGGAGCCCCCTCACCCTCATCTCCGCCCAGAAGGTGATTTGCAGAATCCACTAACCCTCTGAACGTCTGAAGCCCCTCACCCTCACTTTCAAGGTGATTTTTACAGGTATAAAAGGTCTTGACACCCTCCTTTCGGGGCCACAGGTTGGAGAGACGCGAATCCTCCGTGGCCGCCGGCAATAAAGACCCTGCAATTTGGCATACTTTTGTCTTGGTGTTGACTTTCTATGCTCGGGCCGGAACAACAGGTGTGTCTTATTTCCATTACATCAAACTTTCACAGTTTCATGCAAAGATTGTTTTCCATGTCCTCCCTTCCACTCTCTTTTCTTTGTGATTGCTGTTTGTTTTTCTTTTGGTTCCATAGGTCTTTTTATGACAGTTACAGATATCCCCCCTTCATGTTATTATGAATTGCAGTTAGCACCACTTGCATGGCAAAGGACCAAATCATCCTTGGCCTGAGCTGAGAAATATGTCCTCCCAGACTACTGATTTATGCCTCAAATTTTTCAAATATTTTCTAATAGTGCTTTCCATCAATAGCTACTTTATATGTATAAAGTATTCATTGCTTTCTAATAACCCAGACTGCTTTTCCTTAGCTTTGTTGCTAACATTTATTTATTTATTTTTTGACCATACATCTGTTCAGTAAGTCAGTCATTTTTGGGCCATTGTGATTTTCATTCCTTTTCTGATTTATTAGCAGACTACTCTCTCTCTAGTATGCCTTTCTTTCTTAATATATCTGTGAAAGACTCTTTGACCCCAGCTGTCCTGAATGTTTTACTGTGCTTGCTGGCCAAGGCTTTTGCGATGGGTGCAGTTTTATGAATCTCAAGATGGGCTTTGCTTTTAAAAGCTGCCCTTTCAGTTCATTTAAATAAAATGTCTCCAGCTGTGTTTATACTACAGAACCATTTGTAACCATCTCCTCCGCTTTGGCCCCAAACATTTTTTATTCACAGTCCCTTAGATTGCAGCCACCATAGCTCATGTTTTTGTGCTTTGTTGTGAATCTGTAAAAGCACTATTTTCAAGAATTATCAGTCACCACAACCATTTCTGGGTTTGCCCTTGGAGTCTGAGCCCTGAGACCAAAACACTAGCCTTACAAGCAGCATCTCAGCCCAGAGACCCAAACAGGGTCTCCCACCACCAATTTTCAGAAGCTTCTGATACCCAGTGAGTAGCTCACTTAGTCTACACGGGATGAGGAGGCTGGCATTTACCAGAGGCCCTTACGACCAGTGGAAGTCCTTCTGGCTAATTATAGGGCAAGAGATTTTTTCCCACATGAGCTAAAAAGAAAAGATAACTTTGCTGATTTTTAAAAATTATATTTTCACCCTGGCAATGGCACAAAATAACAAAACCCCTTCAGAGATAAATTGTTAACCCCTTCTTTTTTTTTTTTTTTTTTTTTTTTTTTTTTGAGACGGAGTTTCGCTCTTGTTGCCCAGGCTGGAGTGCAATGGCGCGATCTCGGCTCACCGCAACCTCCGCCTCCTGGGTTCAGGCAATTCTCCTGCCTCAGCCTCCCAAGTAGCTGGGATTACAGGCACGCGCCACCATGCCCAGCTAATTTTTTGTATCTTTAG